>CM074519.1:24351326-24978598 GCA_037379345.1 Perna viridis | reverse complement strand
CAGTTTTCAACTTTTCTTAGATCATCTTGCACATCCTGTTGTAATACATTAATATTTTTCCCAGATTTGTGTATGGTTGTATCACCAGCATACATATCAACATTAGTATTATGCATGTCAAGAGGAAGATCATTAATAAATATAACAAATAAAAGCGGACCAAGTGTGGAACCCTGAGGAACGCCAAAGCTAATAGGTTTTTTTGATGAGAAAGTGTTTAAAATATTTACTTGCTGCTTTCTATCCTTTAAGTAGGACTTAAAGAATTGCACAGTACTGTCATTTACACCATAGATCATTAGTTTTTTACAAAGTATATCATGATCGACAACATCAAAAGCCTTTTTAAAGTCTACAAATATAGCCAGATTTATGTTTCCATCATTCATCTTGTATAGCAATTGCCTTTTTAATATTAAAAAATGATTTTTTTAATATTTAAAAAAGATTTTGTATTATTAGAAATCATTTATTCATTGCCTTCATTTCCTCTTGAAGAGATACATTGTTGTATAATGACATACAAATTTACAAATAGATATCAGTAATGTGTAAATTATATAATCAGAATTATGTTACAACTCAACTTACATGACTTCTAAACATAAGGTGGGGTGGGGTGGGGTGGGGTTGCATTAGCAAATCTAAGGAGCTATTATATTGTCCGAGGCTTTGCACCACATGAACATGACATCATCTCATAAAACTGAAGAAATCGTCAGATGTATTTACCAATTTACCCAGAAATCAATTTCTAATATCAAAAAATTGTTTTTTAACATTAAGAATTCAATTGACATTTCAATATTAAAAAAAGATTTTTTAATATCCAAAAAGGGTTTTTTAATATTAGAAATCAAATTTGTAATATTAAAAAATGAATTTGTAATATTGAAAAATCATTTTTTAATATTAGAAAACATTCATTTTTGTCCACTTTTGCTTGCCATACTGCCTTTTGTTATTTAGTGGCAACCAAGCAAATAAAAAGGCCTATCTCCAATTTGTGTGGTTTTAGGGTGTATGCTTGAGTTTTTAGACATGGCAAGGAGTTAAATATAGTCTACCATAAAAATCCTTGGACTTGGGTACAACAAGGTAACAGACTAGAAGATCTAAAGACTGTACATGTTATAAAGTTAAGACGGATTTATCTTTGTACTTTAACAACTGAGTATTTATATAAATATGCATGCAAGCTCTTGCCTTGCATCCGAGTCAGAGAGTGAATTTTAAGTCCCTGCTTGCATGAAATTGTTGTGCATTATTGGTGCTGTGCAGGTTGTGCAACGGACAACCAATATTTGAGCAGGAGATATTTTGTGTTCAGAACCTTCTCAAGAGCTGTGCTCTGTTTTTCACTCAGATCTCCCATAAAACCACTCATGGCTCCCCTGTTATTGGACTTTCGACCCTTGGTCAGGCCTAGCAAGGCCTTGTTTACAAATAATCTTTCAATTTCATGTCAGATCGTTCTTTTTCGTATTCGACACTTTCCGAATAATCGAGAAACACTTATTGGAAAATTTATTAATCAATGAAGTGTAGCAGTAGCATGTTTTGTTTTACATAGATTAAATAAGACAAGTTGTGGAAAATTTCCGATGAAACAAGTTCCGAACCTAAAATACTTTTTATAGAGCGAAACTATTTGGGCGAAATGACATAAAGACTATGAACCAATCAAAGCTGCGTTTACTTAATCATTTTGGCTTAGCCTGGAAACAAGGACGCCGGAGCCTGAAGCCTCAGTAGTACGAAAAAGAAGGAGATATTGTGCATGTGGAAATTTCAGGTAGTACCCTTAATAAAAACTTTACGAAATAGATGTTATAATATTACAATATTAAATGTAACTGACTACAATTCATGAATCAGTTCGACAGTAGTACGTAGTCTGTAATTAGTGTAAATGTAATTAACTGTATTCTACTTTGCTTGAACTGAGTCAGTAAGTTATCATGTATAGGATACAAGAGCGCAATTATTCACAATGCAATTACCGTATGGGGGGTCCTCAATTCCACTTAATTCTAAAAATAGATCTGGGTGAAATTTCTCTAACGCAATGTTGCTAAAATACACCCATATAGCTTTTAAACTAAAGTTTGAAATAAAAACCACCATGTCATGCGGCGTTTCTGCCCATAAATTAAGGTTAAAAAGGGGGGATACTTTTTCAAACATCATTTTTTCAGTAGCCACCCTAAGCCTTAAGTGCTCCATTAAATACACATATATGTGCTGCTAACTTTCATATTCGATACTTTTGGTTCCTTACTGTTCATACAATTTTTTCATGAAAATATCTTTTTTATTATCCACCAATCGTGAACGTTTCTGTATTTTCCACTGGGCTGCATGTTGGGAGTAAAGATCTGGCTGAATACCGAGGAGACATAATTGCACTATTGTAACCTATATATTGAGTGTGCTCACAGGGACACTAATGGGGGTATACTATCAAATGGCAATCCCACTATCAAATTGCAACACAGACGACCATAGTATCAATTAAGTAATTAAATTTAAATTTGATTCATTATTTGAATCAAACCCAATTCCAGGGGTCAAAATATTAAGCATTCGATAATAATTCAAAAAACAATTGATGGATATGTTTTGTTTCTATACACATAGCCTGGAAAATCTTGGTCATGTGTACATTTAATTTTCTTCTGACTTCGTTAAGAAATGCATCCAAGGTAGCAAAAATTAATCTAATTTTGAATGCATACATGGATTTGAAGGGTGTACAGTAAACCACAATGGCGAATATATATAAGGAATATTATACTATATATGAAATGTTGAGCTGATTTGAATATGTTAGTAAACACCCCTTGACCTGACCTTGATGGCATACATTTTATATTATACACACACACACAGACCCTTGTTCTTTGTTACTCATTATTTCTTTTTTGATATAATAAATGTTGTTTTGTGTTAATTCTAGGCAAAGGAAAAAACATTAAGAACATAATTATATAGAACCGATGATTTACAAACTGCAAATTTTTTCCATAAAATGATTTGCAGCTACGTGTAAATAATACCAACAGAGAAATTTTTATGTAGCAATGTACAGATACAAGGCTTAAATAGATATAAAGCTTAGTTCTTGGGTCAAAAGTTATTTGCTTATTATTTGAATGTTATGTCAAATTAGAATTAATGTATGATCATGACCTTCCTTAACTAAAAAACCTAATTTCGTCATTGAAAGTATAAACAGTGTCACCCAAACTTATAGAAAGTTTTGCACATAAGTTAAAACTATCTTGCCAACCTTTTCAGCTTAAGTTATTATTGTAACACAGCTTGGGTAATTGTACACACAAAATTGCACTCAGTTCCTTCAACATTTAGTTATGTTTACATAGATGATAGCCTATGGGAAATCTTGGTTTGTCATTTTGTACTAAAATATGTGACTATTTTTCAATACTTTAAGCTCATAACTATCAACATGGGATTTGATATCAATGTAATACTACATGTACTACATGATATATATCTGTCAAATTTGCTAAGCAAATTTTGGGCGTTCCATTTATGGGACTAGAATTTGTACCGCTGTTACATCTATGGCAACACCATCTGCACAAAGTCCAGCGCCCTAGACCACTCAGCCAGCTAGGCCACATAAAATATAGCGTTCACTGGCCGGGTCATTCCTCCTTGTTCAATTAATCTAGGGCTGTACATGTAGCTTAGTACATGATGTATGGTAGTACGGGACAGCTCATATAGGTATTGTTATGTAGGATAGAGGATTAAATTAATGATGCTTGTCCCAAGAAATCAATATTATACAAACACACACATATATATATATATATATATAAATATATATATATAGGTGTGTGTGGGTGTGACTTTTAATTTTTCCATAATAGGAATGTCCAGATGGAAGGAGATCAGACAGACTACCAATAACCTTAGTGATTGTTATATAGTTTTTTCCTCTGGCTATATAATTTGTACTTACAATGTATTTTACGTGTGAGTCTATCAAAAAAATTGACATGAGACCCTGATGCAACCTGTTCTGCTCCCCAAGTTTATACATGTATACTGTAGTGACAAATCCAAGGCCTTGGTTTGACTGTTTCATCATTAATTGTTTCTTGGTTTTTCGCATGTACATACATGTACCTATTATATTCAGGATGCTCTTACTGCAATTTCTCAGTTCTGTAACACCAGTCACTGTAAATGTATCATGTTTCACGGATTCTCTCAAGTGAACATATTCATGGATATCAATTTTTGTGTTTTTTTTTTAAAAAGATAAGTATTATACAGTGATACAAATTGATTTTGCATGTATTATTTTTCTTGCTTTACATTCCACCATGAATTAGCAAAAATGAGTACATCACGATTAGTACGTTTACAGTATCCACGGTATAAATGAAGAAACTGCCAAATTCCTCAGTCTAGACACAGAACAAAATGGCCCTGTTAGAATTCAACAGACCAACAGTGTTTTAGGAAGCTAGGATGACAATTACTATCCTATGTGTGTGAAATATTTGTCCAAGACCAAGGCATTTAAAAATCTTATATTGCCTATTTTATAATTTTATCAATAATTACTGTGAAAGTACTGTAGTTCATTGGGTACCAATTTTTTGTGGTTTTTCTGAATAGACCAGACCATGAAATTTGGTGCCAAACGAAAAAGAGATTTCCATTGATGTGTATGCTGAAAATCTGAAAACCACAAATTCAAAAATCCATGAACTTCAGTTTCTTCCCGAATCCATGAACATTGGAATCCACAAACTAAAGTATTTCCACAGTATCTTTAGATGTTTTCTAAGGTGGAAAAGACAAAAATACCATGAATGCAAATCATGTTTTTCATTTCAAAGTGTTATATTTGGGTGTTAAAACTTCAATGATATAAATATACATGTATGTTATTGAATGTTAATGAGTTATTTTGGAGTACCTGTATGTAAGCAGAACAGAAAGCAACATTTCCATAATAAAATGAGTGAGGCATAGTAATTTGAATTCATCCTGTGACAAAACAAACCATAAAATTCTTGACATGATCACTAATTTGGCCCATAAATCCCTGTATTACCAACATAATTAACAGGGATAGAAATAAGAAAATTTGTCCTACTTGTTTTTATAGAAAGCATGTTTTGTCATAACTGAATTAGACCAGAATGAAGCTTAAGTTACTTGTCCTTTTTCACAGTGGCCAAATTTAAAAGGGAGAGGGTTATTTTCACCTTAAGATACAAATGTACTTTAACCCTGCCACAAAATTTTTAAAACTGTAATATACTTTAGAATTTGCATCTAAGGTGTTATAGCGTCTTTTTTCACTAGGCTTATCCTGTCCCAATTGGAACTCCCAAGCCTTTCCAATTATACCAAAGAAATTTTTTAGTGTAGGTGTAGCGGAAAAGGCTGAGTAGTTATGATTGATCCTGCCCTTTTTAAAAGCTGCATGGAAATCTATGAAACTCGTATTGTACTACATGTACCATGTTAATTAATGGAAACCTCAAAATGTGAAGTTCTCATCATTAGAATTATTAATTTTGTATATTTATCAACAATTTTAAGTGATATTGATGATTTCAGTAGATCTTGACTTCATTATTGGGATAAAGATTGACCACTGATAATTAGCTTGATACAATGTACATGTAATTCGACAGTTTCTACCTGCAATGAGGTTATCTGATACATGTACGGTATATTTAATGATTCACTTTATACAATGTATATTTCTCTTTGTTACCTGTGAAATTAAAATGAATGATGTGCAATGTTTTAACTTAGTATTCACCTTCTTGTTTGAGTAAAATTAATGTCAGTGATATATTTCAAAGATCTAGAAGTGGAATTTTATCTTTCTATCAAACAAAATACCAACTTATTCAGTCAGTGACCTAGCTGTCACTTTATTGATGAATACAATGAATTGTTTGAAAAGTGAAGCACCTACATGTGCATACATTTATTAGTTATATTGATATCAGTATTCCGAATTGATTTTGACCTCAATTCAGTGTCTACAGGCATGGTGGGAATCAAATATACCCTGGGGTGTGTGCTAATAGATATACATTTATGTAGCCTTTATATAGATTTAGTTTGAAGGTCATTTTGTTTCACCAATACTGACCAATTCTGTAATACAAGTTCTACAGTCATTAATTTTAGATATTTGGCTATCATTTTTGTATATCACAATAAAGAAATTGTGCATTCAGTTTTATTCGTAGCTTTAAATGGGACAATGAGGCATAAAATAAGATCTTAAAATCTTTTTTATGAAACTGCTTACCAGTGGTGACCTTGGTCCTTCCATCTTGAGCCTGCTTAAGTAAAATTGAAAACCCTCAATTGAAAAATGAAATGTTAGTGAAAATGGTTGGGTTCCAGGTAAATGTAAATTGAAAGGTCCTAGATCAGTAATTGATGTTCCCAGACCTTGGAGTGGAGCATCATTAATTTGAACCCCTACATACTGTATTAAAAATATTCTCAAACAACAGTCCCAAAGCAGGTGCGGATCCAAGGACTGGCGTACCGGGCATACGCCCCCCTAAATCAGTAAGAAAAAAAATTTCCACCACAAATTTCACCCCATAATATTTTTTGCCTTGCTTTGCCTGGCATTTAATTCAATTTACGCCCTGTGCAGGTCCGGGTGTCAAAAGAATAGGCCTGTAGCAGCGCTAAGCTTGTCGTAAAAAGCGACTAGATAGTGCTCAGGAACCTAGCCGGGGGCTTGACGTTCTCCCCACAGAGCAACTGGGATGTGTGCCCCAGGTGGTGGAATGGGGTACCCCTGGCATGTTACATGCTGGGGTTGTCAGGCTATAATATGGAAAACCTGACCGCAAACCACAGTGGTGCACCGTGTTGGGAAAGATGCCATGTTCCTCGCACATTAAAGAACCCTGCTGTGGTATTCGATAGGAGTAGGAACCTTTGTGCTCCGCCACAGGAGGCTAAATTGCCGACTCTACCCATCCCTCCTTTTGCTAGTAGCAATCAAAATTTGTCTACCCTATTATCCTTGTGTCCCATCCCTTGTTTCATCTCATCATCATTCATGTTCATTTTATCATCCGTTTCATGTTCATTGCCTGAATATAGCTGAAATATTGCTGCTCAGGCATTTAAATCCCAACAATCAATCAATCAATTTACGCCTCTGCTAAAATCAAATCCTGGATGCTCCCTTGCAAAGGGTTGTTAATCTATACATTATGATATAGTTGATGACCTGTTTATTCAAGTACAATGTTGAGGTTAAGTTTATTTGGGTTGTATTGGGCTGTCAAAGTTTAGAACTTGTCTAAGATTCTGATAAGTAGCACAATTTTCTTTGATCTTTTGTTCTTACACTTTTATCTTGGAAAATTTTAGGAAATCTTATTCAGATAGAGAACCATGATTAGCACCATTTTAACCATTTGATAATTTAAAAATCTTCTCTTGTTACTACTGTCTGTGTACATGTATGTTCTAGCTAGAAAGTAAAGGGCACAATCTTGGACAAGAGAGCTCTCATAAGTGAAGCTCCAGAGGGGGGTTTATTCTGGAAAGATTTTGTTGATTATATCCCCTCTTTTCAGGATATCTGCACCCACCACTAGCTCTTTAGGGTCCAAAACCAGAATCAAAAGGACACACTAATGTTTTGATAAATTTTGATTCATCACTTGGCTTAATTTATTATGATACATACACATTTAATTAAACAATGTAATGTACATTGAAGAACTATTGAAGTCAGAGGTTTTCAGATAAATAAGAAATTTATCTGTGAAGCACCTTTACTAGTGTTGTAATGAATACCAAAAATGTACAATTGTATGTATATTCAAAATAAATGTATACTGTACTGGCAAAGTGTTGTTAGTCTGTCCAAACTTTGTATAATAATGCACATATATGAGCTTTTAATACATGTAAATATGATTTGTCTTCATTGGAGGAAATTTCTTAAATTGGCTCTCTTCTGTTTCTTTTCTCAGCTGTAAGCCTTTTAAACACTTAAGAAAAAGGGGGGGATTGACCAAATATATACATGTACCTCATCAGTTGTTTATCAAGTATTTTGTTCTTTTTTAATGTGTTCCCCAGTAGGACAGAGGTGTGCTAATTCTGTAATCAATTACATTTCATAAAACTTGTAATCATGGGTAATCAATTACTTTTGAAAGTACATGTAATTAACTCCATCCTTGGTGCTGAATCCTATCTATGGTTTAGAAAGATTTTCAATACTTATTATAAATATTCAAGATTTGTGTGGGCCATTTATTAACATTCTATCCATGTATATACATTATATAAATCAGTTCATATAATACAGAAAAGACACCAATGATTATACATGTTTCTAACATTTTATTACTTAATAAAAATATTTATAAACCAATTTTATTTTTTTCATGTTTTTGAATAAAAAGTTCTTTTGGCTTTTAATCCTAATTCCTAAATTCAAGTTTTGGCAAACTTCTTCTACAGAATGAATGGAACATTTATTAGCTTTTTCATTTTTTTCACTTACTTTTGTTGCTTTGTATGTATTATTTTGGTTATTTTACGTTCTTTTTTGTGTGTGTCGGTTTTCCATGTCAGGTACTTGTCCTGTGATTACATTCTTTTGATTTCCGCTAGAATCTTGATTCACTTGATTATACTAAGTACATGAAGAAAGGTATCATATTGAAAAATATTATCAAAATATTCCAAGTTTAGTTTCCACAATTCAGGTTAAAAAATATACAGCCATTCTTCATGTCTGATCATTCTTGACCTTTGTATTGAGTCAGTGTTTAAGGTTGAAAGAATTTCAAATTGATTACGATACCTTTTTTGTAAACAACAAGACGTCAATATATTAATAAACAAATCTAAAATCCATAAATATCCCCAGGATTTAAAAACGGTCTTTGTTCCCTGACATATTGGAATAAATTAAACACACCTATGAAAGGCCTTCTTTAGATTTAACATGTTATGAAAAATTGAAAAAAGACCGCATGTGAAAAGTAACTGTTTTACCTCATGGAGTGTTTTTTTAAAGGTAAGAGATCAATTGTTTAAATTAACTTTTTATCTTGTGAATATTGTTTGGTTATTTTTGCAAGACTTTCAGACTTGATATTAAAAAAAAAATGATTCAGCCTAATTTATTGTAGTAATATTCTAATTAATATTTTTTAGGTCTGTTTTAAAGTATAATGTCTTAACTATTTTCAGTTCTTAAAATAGAGAAAAGTCTGAATTAAATGTTAATGTTCTGTAACTTATGGGTCAAGATAAATTCATGTTGGATAAAAGTCATTGACAGCCAATTAATCTGCATATAACTATGGTAACTAAACAGGCTAAAGTCAGCTTTGGTCCTGCATACATAATGTAATGAAAGAGGCTGAATTCAATGACCTACCTATATTTCTTTGAATTTGGAAGTAATAACGGCCTCCTTCAGCATAAACATGTTTCAGTTTTCATCCAGAATTCATTGAGTGACCTTTAGTTATAATCTACACAGAATTATAGAAGTTTTAAGTAGTACTCCAGCTAAGAATCATGCAAAATGTGATTCATGGGTGAAAAGCCTAAATATTTTTATTTTTGATATTTTGTTTAAAATGCTTTAGTAAACAGAAATTAACATTTGACTTTTCGTATAAACCGTGCTTATAGGAGATAAAAATTGTATAGAATGCACTGTAGAATTCGAAAGTAAGGGGGATAACTCTGTGAATGACACTCAAATACAATAGAATCTATTGGACTTTCAATGTTGATTATCTCCTAAGAGCAGGCGGATTGGAATGAATAATTACACATTTCATAATATAGACCCATAAAACAACTTAATTACAAAAATAAAAATATGTAGCCTTTTTTGGGGTGTATCACATTTTTCAGATTTTGCATGATTCGTACAAAGACAGCTACTTAAAGTCTAAACAGAAAATATTTCAGTGTGATGTTCTGTTCTGTTGAGTTGTTCAAAACCAATGTAATCTTGCCGTTGATAATTGCCAATACTTTTTGTATCATATGGCAGCAATCTGAGATTGAAAATTTTGGGCAGGTGTCAGGTGTCAGTTGGTGGTTGAAAAATTGTTCAACAAGAAAATAATTTTCTGATTTATGAAATACATGTAAACCTACCTAAAGATAACTAGTAAGCTTTATTGTTTACAATATATATATGTTTATGACTGGTTTATTTGTTTACTATTGCCACAACTAAAGTTTTTGTACAAAAATGTCCCATTACATAGTACAAAGTAAGATAAACACAATTTTCTGCTTGGTTTGATAACATAACTTAATTTTCTTTTTCGGGATAATAAACATATAGGATTGCATTTCTTTTAATAGATAAAATGGTACATGTATTTGATTATTCAGTATGCATCAAAATACATTCTTTATAGACCAAATCGGCCAATTATGATAATATACAGTAAAAAACATAATTTTAAAAGTCCTTTTTGTATTTCCCATGTAAATATATGAAATAGAGCAGGCCATTCAAAGATTGCTTCTTAATTTTCAGGTTGTTTTGGTGAAATCAATGAGAGAAGGACTAATTTCTTTAAAATCATTTCATGGCTGTAAACATTTTTTTCTCAGAACTTTTTGAAAGTTCGGGTTTGTTGGAGTATTCCTGTTCTATGGACACATTTCAGATTTACATGTATTGTTAAGTGTTTGCATCTGTAAGAATCAGGCAGTGGGTGAAACATGGTATGAAAAAACCCACCTTTTGATAGTTTAATTTGACTTTTTTCATCATCAGAATCAAGAAAAATATACAAGATTTTCCATATCATGCTGGACCATTGAGTTACAATTTTATTGAAATGCACTGAAAATCAACATTTCAAGGGCAGATAACTCTGTCAAAACCTTTTCCAGGATTATGTTGAAAAATTTCTGAGCAAGTCCAATGATGCAGAGATCAAATAATGGCCTTTCAAATAAGAGAAAGCAGTCTTGAGTGATATTACATTGTCAGATTGGTGGGGTTTTGACATGCATGTTTCTGATTTTTCCCTTTTTGCCTGATTCTTACAAACACTTACACTTAAAGTATATACCGTGTAATCAGGGGCTAGAATATGAATCCTGTTCAAACATGAAATCTAAGCAGAAAATGAATTTTTATTGACAACTTTCAATTTTGTTTTGATGTTTCTGATGAAAAAGATTACAATGTTATTTATACAAGGAATTTTGATGTCTTTTGTGAAATACATCTCCTCAATCATGTTCATGTTTTATTAGCAAAGTATATTAACTCATCTGAGCTCTTTCATTCAATCTACGTTGATAAAACAATGTATATTTCACATGATGATGTTCATTTCTTCATCACATGAGTGAGTTTTTTTTTCATCTAGACTGAATAATTGTCACAATAATCCTTTTTTGTTAGCTCACCTGACCCATTTTGCCATCATTTGGCAGTTGTCTTTTTTCCCTCTGACTATCTATAGAACATGAGGATAAAACCACTTATTCTCAAGTATACATGTATCTCAAAAACTATGAGGGATAGGGGAAGATGAGTATCATATCTTTGCTTTAAATTGAAAAGCTCTGGTCTCACTAACCACTTCCGGGTCAAATGACCACCCCCCTATGTAGTACCAAAAACACACTGAACCTAGACATATGCATTGTAAGTGCATTATTTGCATGTATTATGATTAAAAGTAGTCAAAATAAAGCTAAGAATGTGTACTTTAAAATCATATATGTAATTAACTACAAAAGTGTATGAATATTGTTTACATGTGTGAGTAATTGGCCTCCATGCTGTCAGTTAGCAGAACAGGTAAAAATGTGGATTTTCAGTATTATTTATTCAAGTAAATTTTGTGAAGAATTTCTACTATCATCGTACCATTAGCATAATGATTTTGGAAGCCTTACTTTCCAAGCTTCGCAACAGTATGCAACTTTAAGATGTCATTTGTCCTGGGAATTCACAGTGAGACTTTGAAAATTACTTTTTTAACATGTAAAGTAATGGAAACGTTAGAAGTGGTTAGTGAGACCTCTACAAAAGTCTGCTTTGGGTTGAATTGTAAGATGCCTCCTTGTTAGGGTTATTGCCCTTGAAAGGTGAAAAAGGTCATTTTTGCAGTTTTTAACCAATTTCTTGAAAATCATAATAGATAGAAAAAATTTTTTAATTAAAGAAGTAATCTTTATATAATAAGGCCACAAAAGTCTTCATGGATTGAAGTTGAAGGACAACTTTTTGTTAGAGTTAATATCCTCCCAAGGTGAAAATGAACCAGGTAAGTAATTCAGACTCTTGGGAGGCTCTAGTTTACAATTTATACAGATGCTTGACCATGCTGAAGCATATGAAAAATCTTGTACATGTAATTTGATCATTTATTTTTCATTTAAGTACATGTATATAACGCCTTCATTTATTGTGTAAAAATCCAAAATGGGCTTATCTTTAATATGAAAAAAATTTACAGAAGTAATATTCAAACTGCCTTAATAACAGATCATCCCAAAGAAAAACAAAAAATCCAATTTACAGTAGACAAGTTACTTGTATACTAATCTTTCTTCATCTCTTATATTGAATGTTTTTAAATAAATGTCTTTTTATTAGTTTTTAATGAGAAGTAGGTAGACATATTTTGTTGTTGTGTTTAATTTTGGACTTACATGGGACTTTTTTACATTACATGTTAATGCACTTTTTATTTAACCACAAGATAGATGAGTCTTATATTTGGTCAGATTACTTTAGATATAGAATGTAAATGTAGATTAAATTCAATACCATATAATAGGGATGGATATCCAAGGTTGTCCTGTATTAAAACAACAAAAAGTCCATTTGCACGACTTTGTTTTTAAGATGCATGTATTTTCCTATTGAAAGCTGTATATTTTTATACCCCATCACACAAAGTGGCAAGTTTTTGTGTGATATTGTGAAAGTACTATTTTTTGTTGGATACCAATTTTCGTGCTTTTCCTGGGTAGGCCTAATCATGAAATTTGGTTTCCAATAAAAAGAAGGTTTCCATTGAGGTGTATACTAAAAACTTTAAAAACCGTAAATTCAAGAATCCAGGAAAATTGGTATTCACAAATTAAAGTGCATTCATAGTACAATATACCCTCCAAAAAGCTGTGTGTCCATCCATCTATCCATCCCCCAATAGTTTCTAGATGGTAACTTGAGATCAGATCATTTTTTTTTACTTTAAACTTTGCATAAAGTGCCATAAAATTCAGATTAACTTCAGTTTTCAGCAAAATCTAGTTTCTGAAGTTAAGACATTTTGAAATTTTGTCATCTCCTTTTCAGCATTATGTTGCAGGGTATTACTTATGCTCCATTTATGCCCTATTTTTGTCATTAAGAAGAATTTCATTTTATTTAAGAGTTTCTAACCCTGATTATTTTCCTGGATAAGAGTGTAAGATTTTTTAAGCAGATTCCTGTTCCAGTGTTGATGAATGTATGTATCAACATATTTATTTTGAAATGACAAAAAAAATTGGATGATTATAAATGTACCTGTTGTTTATACATATACTTCCAAGGGTCTAGAAATACCATTTCATGTTAAAGAGTAATTAAGGGAACCAAGATTGTAGCCAAAATAAAAGAAAATGTAATCCAGGGAAAAGGACCAGACATGGAAAACAGACACACACAGCAAAAAACATAAAATAACCAAAATAATACATACAAAGT
Source organism: Perna viridis (assembly GCA_037379345.1). Classification (NCBI taxonomy): domain Eukaryota; kingdom Metazoa; phylum Mollusca; class Bivalvia; order Mytilida; family Mytilidae; genus Perna; species Perna viridis. The sequence continues at coordinate 24,964,836 of CM074519.1, read as the reverse complement.
AACAAAAGTAAATGAGCTACTCAGACTTCACTTAAAATGGGGAGCATGGACCAGGTGCAGTGTTCAAAATATTCTTTGAAAGTGAAATAATAGCCACATGGACAGTTGAATATGATATTTCTGGAACTTAATTATAATGCCGAGAAAGTTAATTTTGAATTCCAAATTTTGAAATGGAAAATAGATTTAATTTTATACTTTATGACTTTAGAGCATTCGTTGATTTGCATTTTGACTTACAGAAAATAATACATGCAACTTTAATGTTTGTTTTAAAGACAATGTATGCTTTTTAAATTCTATTTGGGTTCTCGTCAGTTGACGGCTACCAACTTGTTAATAGGTGATGGTATGTTGCCTCAAGTGCTGAAGGTTGTGGGTTCCATTCCAGGCTGAGTCATATATACGGAAATTAATAGTTACAGTTTCTCTACCAAGATCTTGTCATATCAGAGATAGAGCGACTGATCATTTGACCTGAAATGCATTGAAATATACACTACAAGATGTTAAACAGCAATCGGTTACACAATCCACTGACTGAACCAAACAGATTCAGTGCACTTTGAATTCAAGCCTGAAACCAAGACTGACTAGAGACATACATATGTCATATATTGTATCTGAAGCAGTCTTAACCAAACCGATTCAGTGCTTTTTGAATTAAAGCCTTAAACCAAGACTGACTGGAGACATACATATGTCATATATTGTATCTGAAGCAGTCTTAACCAAACCGATTCAGTGCTTTTTGAATTAAAGCCTTAAACCAAGACTGACTAGAGACATACATATGTCATATATTGTATCTGAAGCAGTCTTAACCAAACCGATTCAGTGCTTTTTGAATTAAAGCCTTAAACCAAGACTGACTGGAGACATACATATGTCATATATTGTATCTGTAGCAGTCTTAACTTAACCAAACCGATTCAGTGCACTTTGAATTCAAGCCTTAAACCAAGACTGACTGGAGACATACATATGTCATATATTGTATCTGTAGCAGTCTTAACTTAACCAAACCGATTCAGTGCACTTTGAATTCAAGCCTTAAACCAAGACTGACTGGAGACATACATATGTCATATATTGTATCTGTAGCAGTCTTAACTTAACCAAACCAATTCAGTGCACTTTGAATTCAAGCCTTAAACCAAGACTGACTGGAGACATACATATGTCATATATTGTATCTGTAGCAGTCTTAACTTAACCAAACCGATTCAATGCACTTTGAATTCAAGCCTTAAACCAAGACTGACTGGAGACATACATATGTCATATATTGTATCTGAAGCAGTCTTAACCAAACCGATTCAGTGCACTTTGAATTCAAGCCTTAAACCAAGACTGACTGGAGACATACATATGTCATATATTGTATCTGAAGCAGTCTTAACCAAACCGATTCAGTGCACTTTGAATTAAAGCCTTAAAGCAAGACTGACTGGAGACATACATATGTCATATATTGTATCTGTAGCAGTCTTAACCAAACCGATTCAGTGCTTTTTGAATTAAAGCCTTAAAGCAAGACTGACTGGAGACATACATATGTCATATATTGTATCTGAAGCAGTCTTAACCAAACCGATTCAGTGCTTTTTGAATTAAAGCCTTAAACCAAGACTGACTGGAGACATACATATGTCATATATTGTATCTGAAGCAGTCTTAACCAAACCGATTCAGTGCACTTTGAATTAAAGCCTTAAACCAAGACTGACTGGAGACATACATATGTCATATATTGTATCTGAAGCAGTCTTAACCAAACCGATTCAGTGCTTTTTGAATTAAAGCCTTAAACCAAGACTGACTGGAGACATACATATGTCATATATTGTATCTGAAGCAGTCTTAACCAATCCGATTCAGTGCTTTTTGAATTAAAGCCTTAAACCAAGACTGACTGGAGACATACATATGTCATATATTGTATCTGAAGCAGTCTTAACCAAACCGATTCAGTGCACTTTGAATTAAAGCCTTAAACCAAGACTGACTGGAGACATACATATGTCATATATTGTTTCTGAAGCAGTCTTAACCAAACCGATTCAGTGCTTTTTGAATTCAAGCCTTAAACCAAGACTGACTGGAGACATACATATGTCATATATTGTATCTGAAGCAGTCTCAACTTAACCAAACTGATTCAATGCTTTTTGAATTAAAGCCTTAAACCAAGACTGACTGGAGACATACATATGTATCTGAAGCAGTCTTAACTTAACCTTATTTCAGTTTGACAAAGTCTGAGCAATCCTATTGTTGAGTAACTATGATATTTGTATAAAACGCTTTAAGATTCTTTTATGGTGTATTGTTACCATTTTGTTCTGTTTATTTTTACGCAGATGGTTATAAATATTACAAACATGTTATTTACTTAATCATGAAACATAATTGATTATTTAATTTGTACATAAACAAAACTTGATACAAGGTGTTTATTGTTCATAAATTTTGTCTGAAAAGAATTTGATTGAACTGTATGAACTTATGATATCAATATCTTGAGTAATAGTCTTTGTAAGAATCATGCAAATTCTGTAAAATGTGATACACCCTAAAAAAGGCTACATATTTTTTTTTCTTATTAAGTTCCTTTATAGGTCTATATGATGAAATGTATACATTTGTATAATTATTCATTCCAAACTGTCTGTTCTTAGGAGATACATGTAATCCAAATTGAAAATTCAATAGTTTCTATTGTATTTTAGTGTCATTTACTGAGTTATCTCCTTGAATTTTGAATTGTCCAGTACATTCTATATAATTTTTATCTTCTAAGATGAAAAGTCACTTGTTAATTTTTGTTTACTAAAACACTTTAAATAAAATATCAAAAAGGAAAATATGTAGGCTTTCCAATCATGAATAACATCTTGCATGATTCTTATCTGGAGTGCTACTTAAGTTTAAAGGTTTAATATGAGACAAAATTCCTTTGTGGTCTGTAATGAAGACGTGAGGACCAAATTTTAGGTTCATTTATTTTTGACATATGTTTACTTACAATGTATTCAAGCTTCTAATATTATAGATATGGACTGGCTTAGGAGATGGTGCTTGCATTCATTCCAAAATGTTAAGTTTATTATTTAAATTGTAAAGTAATCAATAATTACTTCCGAAAGTTGAAAAAAATTGTAGATCTTATACATACATGTACATGTATATAACAAAATGCCAGAAAAAAAATGATGAAATTATGTTGAAAATACAGCCCCAAAATTGTTTTCACCTCACTCTGCTTTGATAAATAGTCACCATGAAACTAATCCAACTTGAGGAAACTTGATGCTGAATACTGTAAACATATTAATTTAGTGGTTGCTAATTTTTCCCAGTTTCAAAAAATATTTTAGTGCTTAAAAGTTTAAAAATCCATTTCACAGGTACTATTTTTAACAGTATTCTATCTACTGCAAAAATAGCGGAAATTAGTAGGTTTACAGTATATGTTAACAAATGTACCAGCTGTCACTGAATGAACCTTTTAGTGTTGGTTCCAAGAGGTTTAGGCTGCTTTTACAGTACATTGTAAGGAAAAAACATCATTTTCATCAGCCAATTGTGTTCAATTTTTTCCATACTGTGAATCTTTAATTTCTTAAATTTCTTGCAGTTGAGTGGGAAAACATTTCAATATTTTTAAGTATAACTCATGTTATTGATTATCAGAGAAAATAATAATCCGATGAATTAAGCATTATAAAAGGAATGTGTCAACACAATTTGTCAATTGAAAAATGTATCTAATACATGACACACTTCAGGAACCATGTATACTGTTTTGATTAGAATCCTTTGTACTAATTTCTTGACACGGTATATTTTTTTTTAACATTGAATCAGTTTCTTTAGTTTCTTTATTGGAGTTATTCACTGTACAAATTTTCATTTTAACTCCATGTTTGTGTTTATAAGGGGTTGTTTTAGTACCTTCAAACTGTGCCTTGATTTAAAGTTTATTTTATTTACAAATATGTAAATCAAGCTGGACTTAGTATTGATTTTAATTCTTTTATCAATGAAAACAAATCAACTGTACAGATTTATACAGTTTCTTTTAAAAAGTTCTTTTATTTTGTAGATTTGCCTGAACTGACAATGGACTGTTAATCTACTGCAATAATGTAAGCATAGTTTGGAGATTGAATTAAAAGTAAAGAAATACAAGACATCAGATCGAAGATTTTATTGTCTGTTCAGAAGATTTACAGTTATATGCTTGAAATAACTTGAGGAATATAATATAGAATTTATTGTGAAATATCTGAGGATTTACTTTAACTTCTTAAAGCGGATGGTCAAAATGTGAGTTCCTTTGACTTCTATATATATATTACTGTTTGAAAGTTAGGGTAAAGAAATATGGCGAGTAAGACTGTTAGTTCCCGTAATGTGACTAGCAAGGGAAGTCTGCGTCCACTTGGTGCTGTAAAGCATAGTGTAGGGAATGACCGAGTGCCAAAACTTCAGCAATTTACAAAAACTGTTGAAAAGACCAAAATGGACAATGTTGGAATCCATGGCAATGCAATGAATGTCCCACCTCCAAAGGCTAAAGAGGAACCTAAACCTAAAACCCAGTCTGCCAAATCTGACTCCAGCTCTAGTAGTAGATCCATGGAGAATATGGTGGACAAAAAAGAGTTACAAGAGTCTAAGGTGAGAGCTTTTCTGTAAACTTACATGTATAATTGTACTCAATGATTTTAAGAGTTACAAGAGTCTAGGGTGAGAGCTTTTCCATGAACATAGATATGTAAATGTACTCAATGAAGTGAAGAATTACAGGAGTCTTAGGTGAGAGCTTTTCTATAAACTTACATGTAAAATTGTACTCGATGAATTAAGACTTACAGGAGTCTAAGGTGAGAGCTTTTCCATAAACATACATGTATAATTGTACTCAATGGAGTTAAGAGTGACAAGAGTCTAAGGTGAGAGCTTTACCGTAAACTTATATGTATAATTGTACTCAATGGAGTGAAGAGTTACTAGTGTCTAAGGTGAGAGCTTTTCCATAAACATACATGTATAATTGTACTCATACTCAATGAAGTCTAATTTAGAGCTTTCCTAAAATTGTTTTCAATGAAGTGTAAATTTGGATATCATTGAGATGTTTATTATTGCTGAAAATGTGTCAAGGGTGTAAACTTACTATAAAAATTAGAAAAAAACTCACATTTTTGAATTCTAATTTATGTGATAATCTATTTTTATTTGTTTTGTTTTGAAATTGAAAAAAATCCACAGATTTTTCATTAAAGTAAAGAAAAGGGAAATAAATTTATGCAAGACCAGTGATTCCTCTATGTACAGTACTGAAGAAGTCATGAACCTGTCAGTCCATCAAACTGAATAACTAATTTGAAACCCTGAACATAATTTTGTTTTTTTATAAAAACTGCATACCACTGTTTTTTTTTTCAAAAGTACCTAAATTGGAAGAGTGTACTTTGATTCAATTTTTTGTTCAAACTGAATTTTCACATATAATTTTTAAAACCCTTAGTCCTGTTACAGCAGTGATTATGAAATACGACCTGACTGACAGACATGTCAGACAAAAATTCAGTTGGTTAGACAGAAATTATTGAAGTTTTTGACTACTTATGTGCATGCAGGGGAAAAAAGTGAATTTGAGTTTTGATCAAACAAGTCTGAAATATATTTCATAATGAATGTTTAACTTCAGGATGTCCCATGTAACTTTCTGACTATAGACTGACCTTTGAACTTATGACCTCAAGTTCTATGGACATCAGGTACATTTTATGTACCAGTACTAAAAGATTTGATGGGCAATCACATGACACCAAGTCCAAGTACATGTACTTTTCTTTTCTCACCAATAAAATGATAAATTTATAGCTACAAACTAGACTTAACCTTGAAAATCTTTTGAATATATTTATGTGATATACAAGAGAACCATTTTTAGTGCATGGCAAATAATTATAGACTAGACATATGAGAAAAATTAACATATATTTACCATTAACTTTATTTTTAAAAGGGGTATCAAAACAACCTCATGAAATTGACATGGACTTGAATGATTAAGTGGGTATTTAAAGTAACTCTCAATAAAATATCAAATCAGCCCTTTTGAGATTTGAATTGTTATGCAAACACCAATTTATAGAAATGTAAACATGCTCATAATAGATTTTATCAAGATAACTGGTTTATGGTCTTAATCTTTTAATCCTTTCTTGGCTTTTTGAGAGGTTTGTTGTTAGGTTAAAAGTTAGGGTATGTGATAACCATTTGTTCTTACACAGAAGTCAGGTTACATCCATAAAAGTACTTTTACACAGGCAAAATCATTTCATGTGATTTTCACACAAATTTCATATGATTTTCACCTGAATTGAGCAAGTAAAGTAAGTGACAGAGTTCACGTGAAATTCGGGTGAATGGAGACTTCATGTGAAATTCACACAAAATGTTCACATGAAATTCGTGTTTAGTGAATTTCTCATGAAAATCATGTTAATTTTATGTGAATTTCAGATGAATTTCATGTGAAGCTCGATTAACATGAATTTCACGTGAAAAATATTTGCCTGTGTAAGTTACACATTTCATTAATCAAGTGAATCGGGAATAGGGTAATAGGAATTATAAATCAATGGATGTTCTTATCTATATACAGTCTACAATGTTAGTTACAATGTAGTCTTCATGATATATTGGGATGAACTATACTGTTACATTCATACACAAAATTGATGTTGTCTAATTTTGTAAAACTTGGAATTAAAAGTTGTAATTTGGTGAATATATTGATTAAATGTAGTATGAGAAAAAAATTAAGGAATCTCCATTCTATCATGTTTAACCATGGGCTGGCCATGTATGTGGCATTGTTTTACCTTGAGTGATAGCGAGGGGTTAAATAACGACATAAATAGCCAGCCTGTGGTAAAACAATGATAAAATGGAGATTCCGTTATTTATTTTGATTCTAATTGGACTAGTTTCTTCATGTTTTTTTTAATAGATGCAGCATATGTGTTGCAAAAAATGTCGGTCATGTGTTTATCATTTTTTTACCATGGCCTGTGGTCTAAAGGGCTATGAAGCATGTTATATTAGAATTCATATTAGACCAGATCCATGGATCATATTTCACCTAGATATCTCCACTTCAGGCTGAGTGCTTATCCAAGGACTAAAGGTGATAAAAGCTGTCAGCTTCACCAAAAAAAAAGGTTAAATTAATCATACATGTACTTTTTTGTACTGTCTTGAAAATTACACTTAAAACATCTGTGAAAGCCTAATTCCTGGTCCAATTGCAGTATGAATAAGATCATTTATTATTCTGTTTTATACATTGTACTTTTCCAATAGAAATTATTTGAAATATTGGGAAAGGAAGAAAAATGTTTATTGTCTGCACTGAGTTGAGACAACTACTTAGTTTTATGATGATTGTATTTTTTTTTTAAATTTCAAAATAAAAACTGCATTTTTCTTCTTATAGGCAAGGGAAAAAGATTTGCAAAAGAAAATTGCTGAACTGCTGAAGATAATTGAAGAACTGAAAGCCCAAATAGTAGAAAAGGATATTACTATAGCTAACTTAGAAAGTCAGCTTAAAGATCAGGTATTTTAGTGTTTTGTAGATGTAGGTCACGATGTAAATACAATTACAGTCTCTGAACCAATCAGCACAACTTTTTGATGGATCAATGTCTGTTGACTGATTGATCGCTGACTGATCGATAACCAATAATTTGTGACTGATCTGGTCGCACTTTTGTTATGTAAAATGACGGATGATAGGTTGATGCTGCATTATGTAAATATGTGTAAAAATTAACAAACAAAATAACAGAATCTAGAATAAATATTGACTGCTCTGTGATCACGTGATGCGATCAACGGTTTATTGGATCGGTTTGACAGATCGATGACTGATTTGAAACTGATGGGTGATCAATAACCAATCACAATTTTACCTGCACAGATTGGTCCAGGTACTGTACATCAAGTGTTATTTTAAATTCAAGATAATATTTTATGCATCTTCATGTATCTTTCCTGTTTGAATACGTTATCGGTAGTGAATTTCCTGTTATATCAATCAATTTTATTACATTCAACTTTTCTTTAACAGTTTTTGTCTGTGTGTACTGTACTTAGTTTTGAATATTTTCTTTGGTTTTGTTGTTTTTCTACTTCTTAAATGGCTAGATATTTGCAATATCATACCATGCGACAATGTGATATGAATAAATGATATCAAAATTGGTTGTTATGTTTTTGAGATGCATTGTCTATATAATCTGATTGGTCAAAAGCCATGTTGTGATGTTTCTTGTGTTGTACTCCTGAACAACTGATGCCGTACTTCACGAGAATTTCCACCATGGCAAATGCAGAATATCAAACGGCCAAACATTCAAATTGATATTCATTTACTATCTTGTGAAACTTGAATATCATAAAATATCAACTTGCTTTATTTGATCTTGGCTTGTTTGTTATAATGATGAAATTAGATAACTTGAGTTCATATTATTTCATATTCAGCTTACACTTATTATGAAACCTCTAAGTGCATGTATTACATGAAATATGAAATAACTCTACATTTGTCTTGTTCTGAACTTCCATAGAATTTCTATACTTGTATAAGCATTCTTATCATAATTTTATCATCCATATAACAATACAAGATCAGTATACATGATTGAGCTCCCAGTATGAGTGATCACTCATGGCTATCAAACATGTGATTATTTACTTTGAGTACTTTTGTAAATGAATTAGTTTTCGTAGATTCTTTTGACTGAACATATTCTTCAGTAAGTTCGATAGTAATTTTTGTGGTTTTAAAAAATGATTGAAGTTGAAAGTGTCAAAATTCAATTTTGCATTTACTATTTATCAGGCATATCTTTCCACTGTTGTGATAGTGAAAATTACTGCATTTACAGTATAGGGTTTGTAAGTCTCGTTTTAGTTTCAATTTCTCTTCCGGAAATTCCATTGTAGAACGTATTTAAATCTGAAGACCGATATGCATTTTAGTGTGTACTTCCGGGAAATTCAAACGCTGCTTCACAATGCAAAATCTTCTATTTTATGCTTTCCTTAACATTTTTATCGCTTAGAACTTGATTATTGTCATTTTTAATCAGTATTTTTACCCAAAAATGATACTTCGCTTTTAATATTGAACTCAATGCTGTATTAATGACAAATCTCCATACATTTGAATGGTAGTCTAGGACCCATTCTTACGAAACCACGGAGTCATGTGACGAGACTTACATACCCTATTATGTCCTTGTTATTTAGCGATGGTAAGTACCTGTAACTGAATAACTTGTTTATTTTAGGAGCTAAACTATAATGATAAGTTGGAACAAGAGAATCAGTCACACAGCAATACTAAAAATAGTTTAGAGAGTATAAAGAAAGAGTTAGAGGCCAGTAAAGAGGAAAATAAACAAATAGCCAAACGCAATGAAGAATTATTTAAGAAATTTCAAGAGGAGGTAAGGCCAGATGTTATTTTTAACTTGCTTGGTACCTGAGGTTAAATATTTTCATGAACAGGTTGATTTCTGATCAAATTTTATGCAAAATATAATGATATCACATTCTAACATGTTTTTAGGACAGATAAATATCAGATATTGAGATAAAAGTATTTTTTTGAATGGCTTTGAACAAAAATTTGACATTTTTTTTTTTTTACACTCATATTCTTGCAAATGACGTAAAATCTTAACCTTTTATAAATTGCTGTCGTAAGTATTGGTATTAAGGCTCTCTTATATTTTTGTTGATTGAAACATAAATTCCATTAATTCAATAAAACTGTACTGACCCTTTTATGATGTAACATGGAGTTTACTGGGTTTTAAGTTGTAACTTATACGACTTGCATAATTTTATTTTAGTTGAGCTGACCTTAAAAAGTTTAAATCAAAGAAAGCCAGTCATAACAGTATTTCATAGTGGATTTGTTCAAATACCCAATAAGATTTAATTCTTGGCAAGATAACAGATTGCATAAAAAGCAAATGGTTCTGCATAGTCATTGATCTAAATACCTGATTTGTAAATAAAGAAGCAAATTCTGATATGACATCCTACAAACGTCAAACAGTATAATTCACAATATCTACTCCTTGGCAATTCAGATGCCGAAATAGTCTTTTTTTGTCATATTAGACTAATATTTATTCATGTTAGGTATGGTGGTGTACTCATTTACTCACAGGTTGGACTTTTATATTAAATAGTGTATGTAAGTCTCATCTCATGACGCCGTGGTTTCATGAGAATGGGTGCTTGTCTTCCATTCAAATGCATTGAGATTCATCATTAACATAGCATTGCATCCAATACAAAAAGCTAAATATCTTTCTGTGTAAAAAAAAAACTGATAAAAAAAATATCTATTTCTACAAGATAAAAATGTAAAGAAAAACATGAAATAGAAGATTTAGCATTGTGATGCAGCGTTTTAATTTCCCGGAAGTAAACAATAAAATGCAGATTGGTCTTCCCATTTCAATACATTGTACATAGGAAATTCCTTAACAGAAACTGAAACTAGAACGAGACTTACAAACCCTATATTTTATATCTCTAAAGCTCTGTATAAAATAATTGAATATATAAGACCTAGTCCATGTGTTCATGAATACAATACCATATCCTCTATCAACTATTTCTTAAAGAACATCTGATTATTGTGAAGGAATTTTTTTTATGGGGTTCCAATCTTTTAGACTTCTTGGTTCAGTAATACCATAAATTTAACTTCCAAAGTAATGATTAAATTTAAATTGCAAACTGTGATAATATTACCTGGTCCATTAGTATTAGAACCCACAAACTAGCACAATTAAAAAAAACACACACACAAAAATGATTCCAACAAATAGAAACACTTTCATAGTATCTAGTATTCAAGTATGTTTTAGAAAAAGTACGACCATTTGTTGTCTCCGAAAGGACTTCCCTTCTATTAACCTTTTTTCTATAGTATCTTAAATTTCATGTACTTGTATGTATATATTTTTGCATGATCCTGGTTTTAAGTAGCACTCCGGCTAAGAATCATGCAAAATGTCATTTATGGGTAAAAAGCCTACATATTTGTATTTTTGATATTTTGTTTAAATTGCCATAGTAAACAGAAATTAATATTCATTTTTTTCATATAATACATGTTCTTTGGAGATAAAAATTATGTAGAATGCTCTGTAGATTTCAAAATTAAGGGTGATATCTCTGTAAATGACACTCAAATACAATAGAATCTATTGAATTTTCACTGTTGTTTATCTGCTAAGAGCAGGCAGATTTGAATAAATAATTACACATTTCATAGTATAGACCCATAAAACAACTTGATTACAAAAATAAAAATATGTGCGTTTTTTGGGGTGTCTCACATTTTTCAAACTTTGCATGATTTTTAATAAGACAGTTACTTAAAAACATTCCTTTAATATGACACATTTTCCAGATGGATGTGAAGCTGAAGGAGTTAACAGATCTGAAAGATAAAGAATTAGCTTTAAGAGATGAAAAATTAAATAGATTAAAAAAACAAATGGCTGATGCCCTGAAAGGCAATTCATGGTAGGTACTCTTGACCCATTGCATAGTTAGATTCTCAATTTTTTTTTTTGGTAGAAAAAGTTGTTTCATCACATGTGTCCTTGTGTGTCAATAACAATAAAAATCAGATAGCAAATTTAAAAAAAAAATCTTACTATCGAAATGCAACAAGCAGCTCCATGAAAATAATAATGCATGCATTTTGGTCCCTCAAGTTGTGAGTTTTGCAAGTCTTGTGAAGGTTTCATCATAATGCTAATATATACCTACCTTCCAATATCCAGCAATAAAATGGATTTGTGGAAATGTAACATGAAGAAAGTTATTGTTTGTGTGATGATTTGTTCTTCTTGGTTAACTACACTGAAATCAGAACACCAGAGAAAAAAATAATAACAATATTGTCGTTTTTCATATTTATGGAATGCAAGCCATTTTATCAAGTTTCTCAATACCCGACAGACTGGTTGGTGGTCTCATTGGGAAAGGGAAGAACAGTTAACATTTTTCTTTGAAACTTAAACTTTTTAAACTTTGGTAAGTAACTAAATGATTCAAAAGTAATCAAGTAATTACCATAGCTACAATTAGTCAGATATTTGAATTTGAAGTCTACTGCTGTGTACTGCCCTAATCAGACAGAAAACTAGTCTGTCGCGTTGGAAGGGTACTTTCTTTTGCTCAAAATTTTAGGTCAGGAATATGAAAAAGGTTTATTGTACTGTATTCTTTTAGGGAAAGACAGCAACAACTAGAAGAATTAACTAAAGAGTTGTCACGGTTACAGGAAGAGTGTGATACACTCAGAATGAAATTAAAATCTTTTAAATCTAAGGTTTGTATAACCAATTGAACCTGTAGTATGATTATATACAGTGAAACCTGTGTAAACTTAACCTATTTAGAATTTATGTTCTGTTTACTTAATCACAGTTTATGGGGACCACTGAATTGTGATGGGCATTTCTTCAATTTTTTTTTAAAGGATTTGATAAAAGTTTTGCCAAGGAGAAGTGTAAAACATACAGATCATTCATTAGACAGACCCTGTTTTCCAAGGAATTGATGTGACCTTTGAAAAATTAACTGAATTTTATGGAAGTGTTTACAGGAAACACACTTTTAAAATTTATGATTAAGTTTTCAGAAAATTGTCTCCTCACTCCATGAGAAAATATTTATAAAGGATATGATCTAAACAAGTTTTACTGTATGGCTTCATTGAATTAAATGTAGATAGTATTGATAATTGTTTTGTTTATGTAAAATTTACTTTAGTATCAACTGCATTTGATATCATTTTACAATGACGGGTATGATTTTCTTCCATTATTTAGTGGATTTCTGCTATTTCAAATCCGGATTTTACCATTATGATTCTTTTTTTATTGTATATTTACTTCCAATTTTGCCAATTTCCACTTAATTTGTTGACCTAGTAAAATGGTCTCTGTAATGATAACAGCTTTAATTATACCCCCGCTCTGAAGGAAAGGGTGTACCTGTATACTGTTTTGCCCTTGTCCGTATGTTCATAGGTAACAATTTTTTCCTCCACACTTTTCTCTGCAACTACTCATCACAGGAGCTTGAAATTTAAATCATTATTCCTGTAGTTATGCCATAACTATTCATTTTCAGGAAAATTTGACAACAACCTCCTGTTTATCATGGACTTTTTTTCTTTTTCTTTTTTTGTAATTGAATCATTTGTGATCCATCACTCACATATTTCTTTGTTTTGTCTGTTTTTACAAAACTTTTAAAAACAATATATTTATTGCTTATTGTGTGTAGGATTGAACAGCTATTTTCGGTCATTTATGCATTTATGAACGGATCACGGAGCTCCCAAACTCAATGAATGGATGAAGGCATGTAATAAACTATTCTTATTATGCTGTTGCCACACTCTTTCGAACTACACGGCCGCCATATTGGTTTTAAGTTCACTGGCGTTCATGCATGTATGAACAATCTGGCAAAGTATATGCATGTATGAACTTTCTGGCAACAATGTTCTCGACCAATCAAAAAACGGCTATTAGCATGAATAATCTCATGATTAGAATTATTAACATCATGAATATTCAAATATACATTAACTTTCTTTGTGTAACTTATAATCAGTGTTCTCCCTTAGATTTACAGATAGCATCCTTGTAACCCTAAAAATTATAGTATCACATTTGTATTTGACCCTATTGAAAGTTCTTTTCAGATAGCAACCTGGTAAAAAATATAGCATTAGGGCAATGTGATGCTAAATGGCTCTAGGGAAATCACTGATACAATATCTCCATTTGTACAATAATATTTCCTTCAGCTGAGGCTGTGTGAAGAAATTTAGCCTTCCTTTATATTTGTGAAATTATAATTTCTCTTTTATTTTCATATTATCATTTCATATTAGAGTAGCTTAGAAATATGTAGCTGTGTAAATAGTTAAAAAAAAAGTACATTTTCATATGAGATTCAAGCCTATATTTGTATGTACAGTACTGTACAACATTTCTTTGAAAGTGTGTGTTTTCAAGGACAACTTTGATTTCCTCGCTAATTTTTCAGGGGGCATGCAGCAATTGTTTTGATTTGACTCAGAAATATGAGACAGCTGTAAAAGAAAGCAAGGAAAAGGACAAATCAATAAAAGATCTTAAGGGACTTGTAACAAAATTTCAAACTCAATTAAAACAACAAGAACAGTTGATGAAAATGGTGGATAATTCACGTGGCATTAATTCATCAAAGTTGAGCTTTAAATAGTTCTTTGTGTGCTTCTCCTTTTTGTAATCCTAAACTGTTCTTGGTATCACATGATTCCTTCAGCATGACACTTTTTATAATCTTTTCCTTACTGTGGGCCACAGAGTTACCGCCCATTTGCAGGAATTTTCTTCCTTTTTGTCATGTATGTTGTATTGATCAAATAGGACATAACCACTTTTTTTTAGATTTTTTTTAGAAAACATGTCAACTTGAAGACAATCGCATACTTTATTATAATTTATGTTTTTGATCCTCAAAAGATAAATGAGTTAGACAGAGTGAGGCAGATGCAAGATGAAATGGATTTAGCCATAACAAAAATCCTTTAATTAGGCCAACCCTAATTTTTTTTTTATGATGTAAAAAAAATGGATTTTCGGCATTTCCATCATCAGTTTTTTAATAGAATCACCTTGCCCTCTGATGTAGAGGTTCAAATTTCATTAAAAAATTAAAAAAAACAACATGGCCGTGGCTATTACATGTTCAGTATTCATTGGTGTCATAATAGAGGCAGCAAAGCTGGTGGGTTTCGATGTCGTGCAAACCTACCTACCGACCCTGATTTTGAAGGAGATGTTACAGGAAACACAGAATTTTTTTAGGCCCTTATATATTGATAACTCTGTAAATGGAAGATAATTCTGTTTACATTATAAGTAGGGAATACCAAAAAATTACAGTGCTTCTCATTTCAAAAATATGCATGCATTTATTATTGTGATATGTGGTATTTTAGAGGGAGCTAGGATTATGATTTTTCAGTAGATTAGTGCTGGAATCTGACTTTCATTATTGTTAAAAGAAAACAAAATAGGACAATTAATTATGAATTAATGAATAGTAAAAAATGAATATGATAATAATTGAAATGGAAAAAAGTTAAGAATGAGAAGAATATAACAGTCAGATGTAAAGTATTGTAACTTGTTCTGCACACAAACTTTGAACTGTGGATCATTTTATTCAAAATCTTCTAGGTAGAATAAATAGGACATACAAGGCCTTTTCGATTAATCAGTTAAATTATTAAACTTGATTTGATATAGGAAATGAATACTGAAGTATAATTAAGAAATAAATCATGGAAACTCCATTTTACCATTGTTTGACCATGGGCTGGTATTATTTTACCATGAGCTGTAGCTAAATTTATTCATATGTATTAAAAGATGCAACCTATGTGTTTCATATAATGATGATTGTTTTGGAAAAGAATTCTGTTGTAACATTGGTAAAGCATATCTATGACCTTGGAAATAAGTGATTATACATTATGTCGTTGGAAATACGATGGTCATAAATCTATGACATTGATCATAAGATGGCTGTACATCTATGTCGTTGGAAATAAGATGATCATACATCTATGACATTGGTCGTAAGATGGTCATACATCTATGACATTGGTCATAAGATGGTCATACATTTATGATGTTGGAAATAAGATGATCATACATGTATGACATTGGTCGTAAGATTGTCATACATCTATGACATTGGTCATAAGATGGTCATACATCTATGACATTGGTCATAAGTTTATCAAAGTTTTACCATTGCTGTTGTCTTAAGGCCTTTGAAGCAAGTCATATAAGATAGCAAATTTTTTTACACTAATAAAATAAGGGAAGTCCCAGATGAAGAATATGTCAGTTTTAACAATTAAGATAGCAACCAATTTATTATAAGTCCCCATAGTTATATTTTATTGCAGAAAGCACAGTATGAAGTATAGTATGCTATATTCAAGAGGTATCCCCTGATATGTGAATTTTTTAGACCTGTAAAAAGATCCAGATTTTTCTCTTACTTTAAGATTTAAAACATTTTTAATAGAATTTGTATTTACTTACAACAAACATTTGATTTTTAAGTGATAGCCAAAATCACTTTGATAATAAAGTGTTCAATAGACATTTATTTTCAAAGGACTTAAAAAGATTCAAGAATGTTCTATTTTCTAGCAAGTAAATTTGTTTAATTTGTCACTTGTCTATCACAATTTCTTATTGCTCCACACATTATTTGCTCTCATCAATAACACTTACTGGTACTTTATTTATGCATTACAAAGAGATATGTACAAGAAATAAAGATTGATGTTTAAGGAGGTAGACCTAGAGTAAGGGACATAACTCTTGAAATCAGTGATATGTTTGTATCATATTCAATTACCAAAGCCTTTCAAGCTTTCCTTTGAAACAGAATGAAATCAGTCCAAGTTACTTTGATGCTTACATGAGATTTGATGTTAAATGGTGAATACAAACATTCCAATGATTTGTAAGAGTTGTGTCCCTTACCCTAGGTCTGCCTCCTTAAACTTGCTTTTTTATTTATTCATATTTGGTGGGAGGGTAGGGTAGTAATATGTACTAAATAAATATGTTCCTCTATGACCATTTCTATTTTAGATGATGATCATTTGCTTGACTAAATCAGTAACCTTCATATTATTATTACTGACTAAAAAAATGATTATTTTTACATTGAGGCAAACTTATTATTATTCCAAGGCTTTGTACATGAAATTATCTGTACTTGTGAAACAACTGGTCAAAGGATGTGACTTTGTAGGCCCTATTGATCAATATTCTGTACATACCTAATACTTGCATGTCATTCTGCTAATCCGTACTTCTGCTATCTTAAACTTGAAAATTTTCAATAAGAATGCAAAAATCCTATCTAAACAGGTATCCAAAGGCCATGTGAGCTATTGCCATCACTTGGCGTCAGGCATCGTCGTCATCTGTTGTCCGTCGTTGTCGTTAACAATTATACAAAACTCTTCTCCTCTGAAACTACTTGACTAATTAGAACCAAACTTGGTATGAATGATCCTTGGGGTATCCTGCGTAGAACTGATGTGGGGATTTTTGATTCATCAAAAGACATGGCCGCCGTTATTAAAAATAGAACATAGGGGTCAGACAGTAGTTTTTAACATATATCTCCTAAACTGTAAGGTTTAGCTGAATGTTGACATGGGTATAAGTGTTCAGCATGATGAGATCTATCTCTGGTCATATTTTGGTTTTAATTCGTTGAGCCATGTTGAAGTTATTGCCCTTTTTCAACGATTTTTGCTATTTTTAATGTTATTGCTTTCAAAAATCTTCCCCTCTAACACTACTTGACCAATTGAAAACAAACTTGGTATGAATGTTTCTTGGGGTATCCTGCATAGAGCTGATGTGGGGATTTTCGATTTCTCGAAAAACATGGCCTCCATTACTAAAAATAGAACATAGGGGTCAGACTAGTTTTTCACATATATCTCCAAAACCGTTGGGTTTATCCAAATTCTTTCAATAGTTAAAATGATCCATAT
This sequence comes from Perna viridis, assembly GCA_037379345.1. Taxonomy (NCBI): domain Eukaryota; kingdom Metazoa; phylum Mollusca; class Bivalvia; order Mytilida; family Mytilidae; genus Perna; species Perna viridis. Next base: position 24,947,105 of record CM074519.1, on the reverse strand, counting down.
TATTAGGACTATAAAAGTCTTCAGATTCCTTGTAAGAGTTATTGCCCTTCAAAGGGGAAAAATGACTTCTTTTTAATAGTTTTCAGTCAATATCTTGAAAACTATGATAGATAAAAAGAAACTTTCAATTGTTGAAAAGATCTTGTGATAAGTCCTACCAAAGACTTCTTGAGTCAAAATTGTTGGACAACTTCTTGTTTAATTTATTGTCTTTGAAAGGCAAAATTGATTAAGGTGAGCAATTCAGGCTCCTGGAAGCCTCTTGTTTTGTTGTAAAGTAGCTATTTGATAAAAGCAGAGTAAAATTCTTAGCAAATGTACATGTACCTCAGCATATGATATGCTTATTGATAAATGAATATTTTCTCTATTTTTATCTCAGCACAGGATAATGCCTATTGATATATTTTCTCTCTTTTTATCTCAGCACAGGATAATGCCTATTGATATATTTTCTCTCTTTTTATCACAGGATAGGAGATTAACATTTTTTTTTTCTCTTTTACAGGGTGCCTGTCCAAATTGTAGTGACTCTAAGAGCAAGCTTGAAAGACTGTTTATTGAATGTAAGGACAAAGACAAAACAATTAAAGACCTCAAAACATTAGTGACTAAATTTGAAAAACAACTAAGTCAACAAGATGTCCTCCTCAAAAACTGGGCAGATAGCAAAGGTCATAAGGTCAACTATAAGCCTTAGATATTTGTCATCAGTAGTAGATTTAAAAATTTCACATTGTAGTTCAACCATTAATTTTTGTTCTGGAAAAGTTGCTGTGAGTTGACAAAGAGTAGATGATAGCTGTTTGTTGAATTAAATTTAATGTATGATTCAGTAATTGTTTCCATGGCAATAAGATTTTGCTTGTATTTACTGCACTGGAGCTGATAACCAAGTTAAACTCATTGTTCAGGGGAGATAACTTTGACATTTTAAGAGGAGACAAAGTGCATGTAGATGTAAAAGGTGTTGAACACTGTTTTTAGGATATCATGTATGAAAGACTGATTTTTAAAAAGCTTTTTGATGTACATTGTATACTGGGCATGGTTTTATACAAAAATCTCAAACTGAGTTTTTCTCCAATATTCAATTTTAATTGGTGGAAATTTGTGTAGAGAATGACTGAGGAAAATCTCAATTTTAGATGTTTTATGAAACCTGTAACTGGTACTTACTATGAAATACTGTGTTAGTTAAATGTGTTGCAAGTCTTCAGTGCTAACAGGGATGTGATTTCCTCCAAAAACTGATTTTTGATAGGGCTGTTTGATGTACAATGTCTATTGGGCCTGGTTTAAAAAAAAATCTCAAAGTGAGTTTTCTTTAAATCTTGAATTCAATGTGATTTGTTTGGTTGTAATTTCAGTTGAGGAAGGATTTAAGGAAAATCTCAATTAGAGATGTTTTATGAAACTGGTAACTGGCATTTACTATGAAATACTGTGCTAGTTAAATGTATTGCAAATCTTCAGTGCTAACAGGAGTGTGTTTTCCTACTTGATTTGTGTTATTTATTTATATCAAGATTTTTCTGTTAAGAATCTATATTATACCCTCCCTCAACGAGTGGATGGTATATTTGAGTCACCTTGTTCCTTCATCTTTCTGTCTGTCTGAGTTTCCTCACAACCATCTCTGCTCCCAATGAATGGACGGATTTTGAAATTGGTGAGTAGATTTATATAGATTTGGCATACGTTGTACGCTTGGGTGCTGTCTGATAATAACTTACTGTTTGGTGGAACTTATTCATTTTATACTATATGGAGTGATAGAATTATTTTTTTTAAATATGTCATAAAAATGTCAGCTCTCAATGGATAAATTGATGTCAAATTTGGTGTGTGACTTTATATAATTAGGGCATATGTTGTAGGCAGTTTTGGGTTTTGTCTGATATCAAACATCCCGTACCAGTGGGGGTATACCTAGCATGACAACTTGTGGAACTACATGTTTTATTGTATATTAACAATCATTTTGCCAACTTCCCCCAAACTGTTATTTCTTGTGTCACATTCCTGTGCTAATTTTTTAAAACAAATGTTGGTCTGTTTCTGCGATTTTTTCTGATTTCTATTTCAAAATAATTTAATCGACTCCAATTTATCATACATGATGATTCTGTAATCCTATTATACATTAAAATAAATGTTGTCCTTGTTTCTTTATATAACTTTAAGTTTCTATTTTATCCTCTATTTTATACATAAACTGAATATGTGACTTTAATGAAATATATTATGTACATGTACCTCTTAATTGAACTAGTATTTTGACAAGTTTGATATTAAATACTAAGTTATAATTAGTAAAAAAAATGTGTCTTACATTCAGGTAAACTGTTTATTTTTTTCTCCTTTTGAGCTTCAGGTATAATTTTTCTGTTGAATTAAAAAAAAGTTATGTAAAAAGCTGACTAGAATAAGATATTGATCCTTTTAGCAAGTGTCCTATGCTGCTTTAAATAATGCTTAGAAAAGATTTTTTTTTATTCAAACAGAAACTTTATTTTGGTTTTGTTTGTTTTTTTTTTTTTTAGAAAAAATGATATTATTTTTTTATACAGACAAAAATTACCCTATTATTATACCAGCTTGTGCCTAAATAAATTGTTGTCAAAGTAATACTTTCCTTTTGAATTAAATTTACTTCAGATATAATTTCCTCAGTCGAGATCCAGTGTTTTTTTTTACTTCATCCCATTTACCGAAGATGAGCAGCATATGTGCCTTTTGGCTTGTTATTACAGCCATACTCTGCTGACTTTGATATCTGATCAGTATCCCAGTGATCTTTGTAATGTTTTTTATTCAAAGATTTAACTGGCATACAAATGTCAGAAATTGATGTTATGAAAGTTACCCAATTTAGTTTCTTGGGAGATTTTATTTTTTGAAAGATTGATGTGTTCTTGTCAGGTCTACAAGTAATGAAACCTCTCAACTGCTGAAAAATGTGCATTGTATCTCTGTCTTAGATGTTTTCTTGTCAGGTCTTTTGAGTTATTAAACCTCTTAACTGCTGTAAAAAATGTGCATTGAACCCCTGCCTCAGTCTGGCCTTAATTTGAACGGATAGAGATTTTCCAGGGAGGCCATCTTTATATTATTTCTGTGATAATTTGATAAATATACCTGTGATATTTTGTTCTGTTTCATAGTAGCTATTATATTTTTTTGACAATTTTTCAAATAAAGAATAGATTATATAAATGTTTATGTTATGTTTGTTAAACAAAATATTAGATGTTAGTTATCTTTCCCTTTTCTACGAGGGGTATATGTTGCCCACCTTTCGGCATTATGATACATTAGTACACCCTAGTCCCACTATTAATCCAACCACACATCACAATTATATACCTGGAAAATGCTTTCAGAGATTTTGCATTTTTTTTACTTAATAAGAAAATATTTGTTGTTTTAATAGAAGGCTTCATTTCCATTTCTCTTTCACCTGGAGATAGCTGAAATATCGCTGCTCGGGCGTTAAACTCAATCAATCAACCACTTCTCATGTGTCATTAGGATGTGATTAAGAGTTATGGAACTTGAAACAACAACATGTTACACACTACTTCTCAATGAGGATACCTCCACTCAACAATTTCTGTCAGACCCAGAAAAGGAAGACAAGGTTCAAGTCTTCATACAAATGATATACCAAATATCTAAGCATTCACTTCTGTAAAAGCTGAGAAATCTGTAACCCAAATTTCCAGTATGCAAAAAACAAAAAAAATCCTAAAAAAATTAATAGGTAAATCAGTAAACAGAAAGTAGATGAATGAAAAATGTGAAAAAGGGAGACATGGTACATCCTCATGAAAAAGCAATAGACCAAATAACTAAGCATTGCCTCCAATAGAAGCAGCTGAGAAATCTGTTTAAGAAATTTCAATTAAGCATCACCTAAAAAATATTTTTGTTGATCAGTAAACAGGAAGTAGATGAGGGAAGAACCTAAAAAGGAGAAACACAGTACAGGTCATAATGCAAAAGCAATATATTGAATATCTAAGCACTCCCACAAGAAGCTGAGAAGTCTGTTACAGAAAACAGTAATGGACATATGGAAGGACAGGCACAGTGACTGCAATTTGGTGGGGATATAAAAGGGGAAGTGTATTGTATACCTTATAGTTCTTTGTGTGTGTTTATTTTTTTGTTGGTCTAGTTGTTATCCCTGCATTCTATTCTTTCTAATTACTGTTCTGCTTGTTGCATTGTTTTTTTTTGTAAAATTGTGATGTTTTATTCAGAAGTTATGGTACCTTCAACACCATTTTTTGAATTTGCATATCATGATCTTTTTTTCCACAACTTTGAGAGAAGATAAAGACCAATAAAAAATCATTTCAGATTCATTTATTTTCATATCACAGTTTTGACTTGGTTATGTTAAAATATGTAATATTAACAATGAAATAATAAATATTTCTCTCTTACTTATAAATATAAATAACAAGTATAAATATCTTTCATAACTCTCATCAACAAAAAATAAACTGGTACACAATCATTTTTCATACATGTAGAAATATGAAATGTAAAAGTGGAAATTTTGCATTTTAGGGTCATTTTTCACTACATTTCTAACTCAAATAATTCAGGCCTCATCATCTCTGATTCTCTAAGCCTTTCAAGGTAGCTATCGATAGTGAGTGGAATAAAATGGCTGGATAATTCTGGTTCCTATATTTCTATTTATGTGAGAAAAAGTCGCAAAAAATATAACTATCAAAGAAATAAAAGGTTTTCAAAAGAAAATAGAAATTATTTGAGGAGAAACAAACAAGATCTGCTTAAGTTTGTGACATTTATCCTTTTGTGAACATCAGTCTGACCATGGAGAAAGCTACCCCCTCCCAAAAAAACATGAAAAACAAACAAAAAACAAAAACAAACAGAAAGCAAACCCAGTAAAATTTCCACATTCACAGAAATGAACATAACACTAGTGACTAGTCCTCAGAGAAGACATACACTATATAATTATTGGTACATGAAATACAATTTGTGCACAATACACGTACCTGCACCAGCTTTGGATATATTTCTAACTGCTTGAATGGTTGAGGAAACTTAGGTGTAAACTACATTAAAGATCTTATTCTATCTTAAAAATATGAGCTATTTTTTCATATCTGTATTTATAAACTTCAACTATTGAAACCAAAATTTCACCAAAAATATATATTGTAACAAAGAATTTTAGCCTTGTTTTGATAAACTGAAGCCACATTTAAGAATTGGCAATTATGCAATAAACAAAATATGCACATGGAAAATTTATGTTATTTTTCAATAGACAAAATTTTTATTATTGCCAATTCTTATAGATTAATTTTAAAACATATTTTTATCTTTAAACATGAGAAAAGTAGCTATGAATTTAAATGAATAAGGGTGTGTCAATATTTTTTTTATCCATTGAGATATAACAAAGTTATTTTAACCAATCAGATTACAGTATTTATCTCAGATTAATCTATTACAATATAAAGAAAAAAACTTGTGACCAGAATAAGCTATGAGATATGTAACATAAGCGAAACAGACAGACAGACAGATAATTTGGGTATTTTATGGGTTTACATAGTTCAGAGAGCTGGGGCAAACAGTAATGAAATTAAACATAAAATAAATAAAACATAACAAATTTGTTGCTAAGGACAGAATTTCCTTTGAAGGGATAATAGTCATGGTTATGAACACCTTAAATTTTAAATATAAACAAATACATGCACGATTCCAAAATTTACTCCGACTTGGCTACAGTATAAGCTACATCACTTAGCACTTAAGAATAATTTAAGAAGGCAAAAAAATCCATTCATTCAAATTAAAAACATGTATTATGATATGTCTGAACCAAACTCTGAAACCAGACATCTTCCAAAAGCTATACACAGTGTTAATATTCAAAATGTATCTGCATATATGTAAACCAACAACCGTTTAACCAGAATAAATCCTTCAGTCCAAAAAAGGTTTGGTTTAGATAGATTTCAATGTAGTTCCAATAATTTTCTAACCATTCACACTAGATATTCAATTTTAAGCTCAAGTTTTTATCAGTATCTTTCAATTTTCACAACTGGACGGAAATATACATTAAATGAATCCTTGGCTAGAACTCCCATGACGGTTGCAGAATTGACCAATCAGTCCTCTGTATTTCGAAAATTGACCAATCAATCCACTGAATTCAGATCATGTGACTACACCGAGTTTATGATTGCTGTATTGTGATTTACATAAGCTCTGCCTACAATAGGGGGTCACCTGTGTATTGAATGCATGGAAGTCTGTGAACCATATATTGATCGATTGCGGGCATTTACAAGATGATGATGGTTTATTTGTCCATCTAAGTCATACAGTTCCTTTTTCAGCTTGTCATTTATATTTTTAATAGTGTCTGTGAAAAAAAGAATGAAATAAATGTTGAAAGTATTTTGCAATAGGCATTATTTTTTTTTTTTTTTATTGCAATTCTTAAAATATTGCAATGTTAAATCACAAATAAATATTTATCTTAAGTATATTGATTTTATATTTAAATGACAAAAAATGATTATGTCGTTACTAAAACAACCTGATCATAACAGTTTTTATTTCAACTTTAATATAAAATAAATTTCTTTTTTTGTTTCAGATGCATTTTTTTTTAAACTCAAACTTTTAATGAATATTAGCCATAAACACTTTTACATCCATTTATATATGAGAACCCCTCTTTTCTGAAAGTTCCTTGAATGATGAAGCATACCTGCTGTAGATGACTGGGAAGACCTTCTACTGTCTACTGCTCTCATTGGGGATTCTGAAATGAAACAAGAAGTAATTATTTAACTAGAAAAGTAAAAAATATAGTAGTGATCACAAAATACAATAAAAAAAAACAAAAAAACAAAAAACAACATTCAAACTGCATTATATCTATCGTTTGCCTTTGAGATTCAACCACTTTCTGGTCCTTCCATCCAAATCTTGTACCCCCTCCATTTCAGATTAAGTAACTATTCTATAAATGTATTAATATCACCATAGGCATCTGGTTCCAAATTTACAAAGTGATCTACTCATTTTTAAAAAAATTGAACTTAGATTAGAAAAAAACAGATATGGTACTCGTAGTCACTTCTTATTAAATAAAAATGGAACATCGATGTAATTTTACTACTAAATCAATTCAGGCCTCTCGTCTAAAGTTCAACATTATGTTTTTTTGTATTGCCATTCCAATTACTTTTTTTTTAATGCTTGGCTTAAATCATCAGAACTTAATAAGTAACATTCGGGTATGATAGAAAACAAGATGTAGTGGTTGAACAAAATACATGTATCACCAGCAAGCCGTTCCCCCATAAAACTGATATTGCACCCTATTAGTGAATATCAAGCTTTTACCAATCAAGCAACTCAAATTAAGGTATGCATCAGTGAAAATGGGGCAGTGTAGTGTTTGTTGTCTGAAATACAATGTTTATCAATTTCTTCAATGGGGAGATAAGTCATGAGAAAACTTCTTTTTTAGGCATGGTAACTTTAACTAGTAGTTATATTATAATACCAAAACCACTTACCAACTGAAATAAATTCTTGCACTTGTATGTATTTGTGTGGTATATAACATTAAATTTGTTATTGGAATATTCAAGTTAAACCATTGGATCACCATATTGTTGAAAATGATCATAACTGATACAAATTTGTTCCACTCTCATCACGCTGGATATCCTAACATAACAAACCAGAGCAACACAACCATTCAGAGCTGTATTGGAAGGCATATTAAATGCCCCAATATAGAAGTTATGCTTATCTGGACACAATAGGCCATGGAATTTGATATGCCCATGGTCCGTTGTCTCTATTGACTCTATAGTGCCACATTCATAGTGTCTTCCTATACAGCTCTGTATTTGTTGTGTCACTCCGGTTTGTTGCGTTCGGATACCAGGCGTGTTCATGCAAACATAATCTATAAAAAGCTTGTGATGAATATATATTGTGTAAAAAGCCATGTGTTCATTTCTCTCCCAGCGACAACCTAGTGATCTCCCCTACCTGTTTCCTACGCTTGTCTGACCCTGTTACGATATGACATAATTTCTATTTATATACATTACACCACAAATCAAATGAAATCATACACATCATTACAACCACAGGATACACTCGGACCCTGTTCAATATGACATAATTTCTACTTATATACATTTTTACAACAAGTCAAATGATCATATACATCATTTCAACTACAAGATACTCTCGACTAATTTCAGCTTTGAGAAATCCTAAACATTAATGCTTAATAAAATTCAAGCAAACAACGACTAGAAGAATTCCCATCATCAGTTCAACATAAATATATTTTACCCATGTATCAGAAGGCAGCATGCACAGAATCCCATAGAAGAACAATGTACTAACTGATCCAGTAATACTGATTAGCTAACATATATGGAACAAAGGGAAATAACTCTAGGAAACATGACTGGTGACACACTCATGAAAACTACAACACCCCTATGATATTATAATCACACAAGGATCACAAATTTGAATTGACCTCGAAGTTTTCAGATACAAGATAATTTTCAGTATAGACAAAAAACATCTTTTTTAAAACAAATGTATCTAAATAGAAATATAGTTCATAACCCAAACATTTATTGATTTTTCCATTAACAGCAATTTTTAAAATAATATAGACTAATGACAGAAAAACTGTTATTACTGGCTACTACAAAACCAATGGTAACATGAAACAAAGGGAAATAACTCTAGTTAACAAGACTAGAGGCACTCACAAAAACTACAGCCAACTACGAAGCTATAATCACACAAGACGATAAAAAAACCACAAATTTAACAAAGTATCAAAGGTTTGAAAATGAATCTAAAATTTTTTTTCTTTAAAACCCATTCTCCAGCATTTTTTAAAGAAAATGTCTACAACAAAATATTGAAACCACACACACTTACTGGGTCTCACTTTTCATTTTTTCCCTTCTATTTATTGCAAACTACCTAAAGCTACAATTACTAAATCAACACTCTACAAAAAGCATGGTACAAATTTACACATGCAGCATTCCGACTCACACAAATAAGAATATGATGAAAACGAAGTTCCAGCACGAACGTCCCCAAGACTACTATATTTCTCTCGTTTGACTCTGCGTAAATACTGCCTTCGGGAGTGTATCATAACATATGATTGTTCCGAGGATGGAATCGTAGGTAGACTAATATTAGTCAGACCAGTATCTAGCATAATAATGATAAGATGTTATCCTTAGAATCTTTGATGAAAACTTTTTAACAGTTGCAAATTTTTTAAAGTAATTAGGCTGAGCACCATTTAATGTATTAAAATCCTAAGTAGTATACCTTAACATTATCGACTAGTCAAAGGGAAAAATAAACTCAGAAATTTTATAGCATAGGGCTTAGAACTGTTTGGTATTAAATATCAAAACTAGATATATAATTCTCTGGAAATATCCATTATTAAAAAGGAAATTTTGCTAAGGGAATTTAAAGCAAAAGGCTAGGAATTATATGTTCAAAACCAAGGTGAAGAAAATAAAAATCTGAAATTTGTTCGTTTAGTCATATCTGGCAATAGAGTAAAATTGCAGAGCAGTAGGTTCTTGCATAAACTTAGGAATTGTCAATGTTAGCACAAACAAAAGCTCTGTACAGATGTTAACAACTAAATTTCCATTAAGGCTGAATTTTGTATCCTGGCAAAGTTGTACTGATAGAGTTAGCTCCCATACCTTGTCTTCCATTTTGAATTGGTGGTCTCCCCCTTGGTGACATGTATCCTTCATCTACATAACCATTCTGTATATGATCTGGAGGTCTAAAATAAAAAGAAAAGCATGTCTTATGTCCTGCCACTAATTTTTAAGAGATTCAATTTTAATCAAATTTTAGAACAAAAATGCTCCATATTTTTTGTATTTACTTACACTTACAAAATATATTTAAATTCATGAACCCAAATGACAGCCATTTTATCATTTATTAAAAAAGAAACAAAACTTACAGTTGAGCAGGTCTCATGAGTGGTTCTGAAAGCCTATGTGGAGGACGTTTTGGTTGACCATGGCTTGGTGGAGGCTTCCCTCGACCTGTGTTAGGACTAACATAGCCTTGATTTTGCTGGAAAGAAATGGAGCATGTATTCAACAACTGAAGTAAAAAAATTAAGCATTTAATCTCCCTTGATTATATAACAGTATATAGCAACAACTGTAGTCAGTATTTGGTTAAAAAAAAGCATTACCTCATTTAATTTTTTATACATTTTATAATTTTAAACTAGAATCAACCTGTTCGTACTTCAATGAATTTTATTGATTATCTACTTTCTCTATTTCAGTCATAATTGTCTTCTAAAATAAAAAACCTAATTATTTTCAACTCATAGCAAGTGCTGAGGAATTCACCTCCTGACATATGAAACTAAGAAAATATAAAATGGCCTAAAACCTCAAATTTAAAATTAGATCTAAATAAAGAGCTTTCATTTGTTGAATTAGGCCATTTTCTCCTTCATCTTAAAAAGAAAGAAACCAAAAGGAAAACAAAGTTTCCACATCACTAAAACACAATGATTCAATTTCTAGAATTGAGTTATCTCCCTGGACTAACTCAATGATACTTACATATGAATGTTTGGGAGGAATGTAGTAACCAGGTTTAGCCCCCTTTACATAACTGATACTTACAGGAAGACGTTGAGGAGGAGGGGCATATCCTGGGTTACCACTGCCCTGTGGTGATCTGTACTGTACTCCTGGCTCACTGCCATTATGTCGAACTTTGTCCAGAGTTCTAAAACAAAACCATGAAATATTGTAAAAGCACAATTTAAAAAAAAATTAGACTAAAAATGTAAACTTTAATTAAAAGAAAGCAATAAAAGCATTGTTTTAACTTGGTACTGATAAATATCAGTTTATAAAAATACACACATGTATAAAAAGGGTGCACCAACATATTCAATATCAGGGATTATCAATAAAGCGCAAAAGATCCACACATATGAAGGTAAAGTGACAAGACCTTGAAGAAACTGAAATAACTCCTGGTTAACTTCTGTTTTGCAAAATCAAAGGTACAATAATTTTTTTTATCTTACTTTTGCATGTCATCAAATTTCTTTGAGAGTCTCTCATTTTGTTTAGATAGAGACTGTTGGTCTCTGTGCATTTGATCTTTGTTGCGATGTAACTCTGAATTCTCATTCCTGAAAAATAAAAACAACACATAACTTGACTAATTTGCAGCCAAGAATTCAAGAACCTGCATGATGGATACTTAAATAAGACATGATTTAAAAAGGTGCTACTGTAAGCATACTTTTAAGCCACAATTATGTGAAAAGTGGTTAAAGTTAATAATGAAAAAACAAACTACCAGAGCTATTTCATTTATTGAGTACATGTACAGCAAAGAACCCATCTATGACGGTAGAATTTTGTCAGATGAGATAAGTACTTCAGTTTGTACTAGAAACCGATACAGAGTTCATTAGATGTTGTATTTAGATAGATTTCTGGTTCATTCTGGGCTCAGTTCATTCTGGCCTCAGTTTATTCTGGGCTCTGTTTATTCATGACAGTTCCTATGCATTCTTAACTTGTTTAAACCAAATAACTGTACAAAGAGAATAAAACATTCCAGCTTAAATGCTTTCATTCAGTCAGGTTTCACTATATACATTTATTGAAAATTGTTATATTCATTCACTAGACTCATTGTATGTTGAGACTCATTCTATGTTTACCTTAATGCTTCATTTTCTATCATATATTCTTGTAACATGGCATATAGATCACGGTCTCCGGGACTGGCTGTAAACAGAAAAAATAACCAAATGAACGAAGGGTAATAGTGAAATATGGAGATTATCATACACTCCTTGAGATGTTTAGGTTTCCGGCACACATGATACCCAAACGCACGATAAATGAACATTCCTAGCGTGCATTTAAACGCATGATAGACGAACGATGAAAAATAGTAATATCGATAAATAATGACGACAGAAAAAAGGGAAAATAAAATTATATAAATTAATAATAGCAAAAAATATAAAATAACAGTTGAATCAAGGAAATAATCAAAGTACAAAAATAAACAAACGCTTGTATCTTGGGTATAAACGAATGCAAAATGATGTGTAAATGCACCATAAAGGATGCACAAACGCTAAAATATTAATGTTTCAAGGAATGTATCAACACAGAAAGGCAGAAAGAAAAGAGATTTTGCCAACTCAATGCAATTTAGTCCAGGAAACATTTAAAGAAAGGTTTTCTAAAACAAATTATGGGCTTTAAGCAGGTAAAATTTAAGACTCAAGGTCATTAACACATGTGAGAATAATATACCTGTTTGCTCTGGAGTGTTTGTGACTTAGAGGCAATTGATGATAACCTTATATTTGTGAGAAAACAGTGATAACCTATTGATTTGATTTGAAGGAAAATAGTGTTTAATAAAAATTTAGTTCAAAAATACAAAAAAAGGGGGAAATGTTAGAATGATTAAAAATGACATATACCAGAAGGGTTTATTACACTTTAGGAAGAAATTCATGAGGTACAAGACATGAAAAATTATCATTTTATTTAATTACAGTACGGTTAACATTAAGGTTATTGGGGAAAAATCATAAAGGAGGGAAAATATACAAGTTCACATTGTATTCAAAAGAAATACTATTTGATTGCTGCAATTTTTATTAACACAGTAAAAACAGGAAAATGTCATACACTATGTGATGGTTATCGGGATAAGGTTCACTAATACCTGTTTTTGAAGAAACTTTTCTTGGTTTTGTAGGCTTTACCTCTGAAAGATTATTAATAATCCCTCTATCAACACTTGTTTTTTTTTTTTTTTTATTTATATTTTCCTCAATATAACAACCAAACGGTTCACACTGATATGTAACAGACCAATTTCACATTCACCATTTTTTCTTAAATTTACCTGGAAATTAATCTTTTTTTATGGTTCTAAACTAGACAGATTTTAAAAACTTATGAACATTAGCACACTTAAAAGTTAATCAGCTAGGAGATATGTCTCAGAATATAAAAGCCATCTTAATGCTTCACTATCAAATTCTTAGACATATTCTGTTCTCTTTGTTCCCATTGCAATTTCTCAGATCTATTACCTCAGCTGACCTAAATATACAGTGAAACCTGTCTAAACAAAACCCTGAATAATCCAAATACCTGCCTAAACCAGACAAATTTTGAAGTCCCATTATGTCAGTTAAAATGTATTTTGAACCTGGACAAATCGTACACCTGTCCAAACCAACCAAATTCTGCAGTCCGAAAGGGGTTCAGTTTAGAGAGGTTTAAGTGTAAATGAACCTTTCCAGAAAGGAAGTAAATGTTGAGTTGGTCTTTTATATAACAGTACAGCGATAATGTACGTTGTAAGTTCTGAAATTATAACATGTTCAATGTTTGTCATTTCTGACTTCAACATGATAATTTTCAAAATTGTCAACATATTCAGAATATGTAATTAACAATGTTAAACCATTACCTTTTGACTGCATATCCTTAACCATTTTCATAAATTTTTCATCATTATTTTTCTGTAAATCTCCTTTCGGTTTAGCTGGAAATTCCAACTGTTCCCGTAAATAGTGATTCTCATTTCTTAATACTTTAAGCTCTCTTTTCAAACTCAAAATCAGTTTTTCTCTTGGATCCTGTAATAGATATTGAATTGATATACATATATTTATTTAAGGAAAGTTTTGAATTTTTGACCAGGTTATGCAAAATTACCAACTTAGGGGTAGTTATGCGTCAAGTACTGCTTAGCGTTTATAAACAAGCATAAAATGCCCAATAGTTGGTCATACAAGCATAACTTGGTTTAAAAATAAAAACACTTCTTCTTATTAATTACTGATAGATTTAAGTCAAAATTAAGATTTGTCCCTTCATCAAAGCCTTATATAGTTTGGAATTATTTGGGGTTTCTCTCTCTTGACATATACACCATACCTATTCTCTTTATAATGTAATTTGATTTTTGAAAGTATTAATGCAATTTTTTCATCAAGGTGTGTAAGACCTACCATTTTGACAACAGGTTTACTTTTAATTCTCTTGGCTCTGCTGGCGTATCGTAATGTGTTCGTTGTTTCATGCACATGGTAAGCAGATGGAGTCACACATGCAATCTGTAAAAAAAAATGCTAAGAGTTAAGGAATGAAGAACTACTATTCAAATGAAAGCATACATATTTTGTTTTATCTAAATACAATTTATTCATCACTGCTGCTATTTTAAAAGAAATTTTCTTAAAATAGCTAGTCTTGAATTGAATATGCTTACAAAATAAAAGTTATCTCCCTATAACGCAAAATTATGATGTATTCTTTTGATTGTCTTCACACCATTTGAAGACTTGAAGATACAATTGAAACCATTAAGGAACTTAAATATTCTGAAACATGATAAAATGAAAAAAAATATGTGATCTATTCACTTATGAATCACCTACTACATGATTTTTAGATGGAGTGGTACTTCAGAATTCAGGTTCATAGATTACTCAGAATTAGTAAAATTGAACAAAGTCTACCAAAACAGCACAAAATTAACTTACAGGTATAGGAATTTTGGTTGGTGACCTATTTTCCATTTATAACAAGAGATATTGCAGTCATGATAAAAAACAGTTATTTTAAATATCCACTAATGGTCTTCTACGAAGTAAATATTCAATTTCCTTCCATATGTATTATATCAAAAGTAAACATCATTAGAAGAGAAAAAAAGAATCAATTTTGTAGGTTCTTATATACAGAACTTTGAATCAATTAAATAGCTCCAAATTTGAATAGGATCCACAGTTTTTCAGTATTGACTGTTCATTCCTTTACAGAGAAGTGAAGAAAATATTCCAGTCTTAGAGGCACGCAATGTATAAAGGGTTGGAAAACAAAAAGTTTGTTGAGGACAACTCAGTTTCACTATCTACCAAACCTCCTTGGAATTTAATAATATTGATCACATATGCAAAATTCTTTCTCGTGTTACATGATGTCCAATCCAAAAGGATTTTTAAAGTTAGAAGTAAATAATGTCAGCTAGACACAAGGTTTTTTCCAAATTAAAACAAAGTTGACTTTGAAAAGACAGATATTCTACTGATTTTCAGAATATATGTGCTTCAAGACCAAAATGTCATGTTTTAAAATAATATTTGAATTCACATCTCCATAACACCAATGTAGCCTTCAGATATGAAAATTAACTTCAGTTTCAACTCAGTGGCAGAAAAATAAGTTATGATTGATGCATGCATAATTCATATGGATAATACAACAAATTCTTTTTTTAAACTAATTTCCTGTCAAAGTTACACACCTAGATTAGTGTCATGCAAGTTCTAAGAACTTGAAACATTTTTAACTGGATAAACTTTTTTTTTCATGTGGTACAAATGACAGGCAAACAAATGAAAAGGGATTTAAAGTCATTTAAAATATGGGATAATTGTAAGCATGCAATATTTCTTATCTTCTTTGATGTCAATTTGCCTGTATCAGACTCATTACAAGATAAAACATATCTAAAGGGAGACAATCTTACACAACAAAAAAAATACTTTTAAAGGGAGATAATTTAGTTGTACTACAAATAAAAATTCATAGATTAACTGTGGAATATGTAATGGATTCATGACTTAACTTCTTTCAAGTCCCCATTAATATGTTAGTTTTTGTTTAAAAGAGTTTTACTAAAAGTTTAAATAATGTTTTAGATGAAAAGAAAATATTTTTGTCTACGCTTTTTCTTCCAGTATTATCATAGGGTCTTTTTTTTTCATCAACTGATAAATCTAACCAAACTTGCCAAAGAATATTCTTATATTTAATTTCTGCCTGATCTTTAGATAGACAAGTTCCTTAAGAGCAAAATAATGTTCTCTAACATGTGATTGATTTTCTAAAATGTCAAATCTTTCAAATGATCAATTATGAATTGAGCAACTTAAGTATTTAACAACAATATGGAGTTTGTATGCTAGCGGGTGAACCAGAAATAAAATAATGAACTAGTCTGCAGCAGGCTTGTTTTTTAGTTAAAAACTCGTTCAATTTTTATTCATGACAGTCTTACTAAGAGGAAACCATGATCTTAAAGTGCACAAGGCCATGAGCTAATATATTTTTTGAGTCATAACCTTTAAACTGAATCATTAAATCATCAAAATGTTTCTCCTAGTGTATCAGGTTGTTAAACTGGTGGCTTTGTTCAAAAATGGTTTTTAAAAATTGATTGATTGATTGAATAATATTTAACATTGATTGACAGATATTTTATGCCCTTAACAATGAGAAAATTAAATTCAGACTATTGAACAGATTTTGTTTTCCACTGAACCAACACAGGAAACACAAATCCACTTCACATATGCCTTTAAAAACAAATACAAATTGCCTTTTTAGCATGGCCTTACGTGTAAAAATATATGATTTACATGTATCGGTACCTTACTAAGACAAAGAAGCAACTATTTTAAAAAGCAATCCAGGAAGCGACCAGTTAAACATGTTAGATTAAAATATCAATCAAAAATTTTGTGAGAACCTTTTTAAAATGTTGGTACATGTATGACTCTTGAGTGAAAAATAACAAAGAAAAGCCTAATTTCTTAAAAACAATTAACTCTAATCAATAAAAACAAAAGATCTAAATCAAAGAATAAAAAAAGTAAACATTCAACATTTAAATCATTAATGCCAAATGGAAACTGAGTTTGTTTTGCAGAAAGTTATTTTCCCAACTTTGTCGTAGCAACAAGTCTTTAAAATTTAAACCATGAGACAACGAGATCAATAAACAATAATTTAAAGAGTTAACTGTTGTCATCTGACGATGTTTCTTTTCTAGCCCACTAATTCTTTAGATGGCTTATTGAGAAAAACAAATGCTTCACTGCATTTTGCTTGGAAACTGTAGTACACTATCAGTATCTTCATCACCATATATGGATAAACAGAAATAATTAATGCAAAAACATATTGCTCGACCTGGCTTGATCAGAACGGTACACAATTGAGACAATAATTCAGTATTAATATTGACATATACAGCTGCAGTATACAAAAAGAGAAGTTGAGAGATTTAAAAAGGGGGATTTATAGCCATGGTTAAACTGCTAATCAAAAACATAAAAAAACTTGCAGCTACTTGTCTAAATTTTTGGTAGAGTTCTGTTCATCCTTAACAAGTTGGTGAATAAAAACCTTCAACATTTCAACAACAACGTTTGACAATATGGATGTCAGACAGTCACTAGAGTTAGGTGCTGAGGACAAAATCCTGATATTCTTTGTTGAAAATCTGTGAAATCCCTGACCAAAACATGTTCTTGGCTTCTAGATATAGTAGGCTTGGTACGAACCACTAATATTGTCAGAAACTGTAATTTACTGGGTAAGTACTACACTCGGCAACCACATCTTAAACATATTGTTATTTTGTGGTTCTTAATCTTTTTCAACAAGCAACTGATCAGGCTAATTTAAGGTCTGTAGGGATTTGCCCTACCAACACAGGTCAATTTCACGTTTGCTGCCAGGATTTGTCCAACAGTACCTGGCCCGAATTCTGAATTTAAGATTTATTTATCCAGTAATTGGCAACAATTCTACAGCCAATTTGAGAGGATGTGTACCTACCATCAAAGTTACACCATTTCCACCTAAACTGTCAGCTAATAACTTGGTCAATTTACTGTCTCTGTATGGTATATGTCCTTGTCTTTTCTTAGGATCTCCTAATGATGATATACAATTACCTGCAAATAGACATCAATATGATAATGCGAAATTAAACATGGTTGACTGATTATGGCTTGACATCCTTTGGCAGATATTTCTGATTTCTATGACTATACATCATAATTTGAAATTTAGAGGTTAAAAATTGCATTAGACTTAAAAAGACTAATGACAATTGGATACACCATAGCTGAAAGCAACCCATCAAAGTTGTAAAGTACTTAAGAGGATGTTAAAAATCGCCAATAAAATTTTAAATACATGCATTTTTGAAAATGCTAAAAAAAATATAAACTTCTTTCCTAACACCTGATATGTTACAGTGCACATTGTAAGTAGTTTTAAGTATCCCACTACATGTACTAGTACACATTCCGACTTGTCCTAGTAGTAATTCTAATTCTTGTTAAAATCCCAGGCACGATTCAAAGGATTGGCGTACCGGACATACACCCCCCACCCCCCACCCCCCCCCAACTAAATCACTAAGAAAATAATTTTCACCACAACTTTCACCCCATAATATTTTTTGCCTTGCCTTGCATGGCATTTAATTCTATTTACGCACCCCCCTAAACTCAAATCCTGGATCCACCCCTGAATCTAGTACCAACTAGAACTCCTATACAGAATAAAACTTACATTGTACACCATGAATGAATAATATATCTTCCTTGAATTAACAATCTTACACTGAAGTAGAGTTTCCCACAAAATATAGAAATACACACCTGTTAATTCTTACTACAGTGTAATCTAATGTATAGCATGATGTGAATTGTATGCAAAATGAAGTGAAGTATTGTATGATTTCTTTCTCGTTCACGTTTATCCTCAATGAAACATGATCTGTTTACTCTGTACAAGTTATTCCAATGACACTTATATGATTTTTGAAAATAGATCATAAAACCAGATTTAACCCAAAATTTATAGGCAATAAAAAAATGGACAAACAAAATGCAGGACAGCTTGATACAGGTGCAAGATGTAAGTCATTATAATGATAGAAATTTTATACTTAATCCACATGTCACTGCATTGTATACAGGGATTTATATTAGAATAATAATTTTTATTTTATGAATTCCCCATCCTAGCCAACCTAATGTTTTTGTGACTTTTCAATGCCCAAAACTAAGTTTATTTGCAGGCAACAACAGAATTACCATGAGTTAAAGAGGATTAAATATGGATAAGCAGGCAATACCTATGCTACATATTTCTACATTCTTTAATTTTTTAAGGCAATCTGTGATTTTAAACTTTCAAAGGTGGCACAGTGGATAAAGCTTCACCAAAGAAAAAATGATATTTGACAAGTCGAACCAAGGTGCTGTCTGTACAAATACAGGTCCCAACCATTCTTGAACTTGACATTATAAACTTTAGCAGAAAATGAAGTCATTCTGTGACATAAATCATGTTCCTGGAAGTTCCAATTTGGTAAAATGGTTAAAATAAAGGACACAGGTCAGTAGTAGAAAATTTCACCTAAAATCTTGACCCTTTTTTTTGTACGTTCCTAAACAGTAAAAGCATAAAATCATTGGCAAATTTGACAATCCTTCACACATAGACTTAACCTAATTCAATATTGACCTTTGACTTATTAGTATAAATAGATCTACTTTGTTTAATATTAAACAATCAAACATGACATATGTTTGTCTTGTGGTTCATAAGGACTTCTTCAGCTGAGGTAAATCCTTCTGTTGTATACCAATAGGATTAAATCTAATTATCAAAGTCTATATACTTATAGATTTATTCCTAAACCAACTTTATACCATGTGACCTTACTAAAATTTGGACAACTACATTGCAAAAAAAAGCAAAAACGCATAAATTTTTCATGAAAACTGGTATTTTCATATTTAAAACAGCTTAAATATTAGCCATATATTTCCAATAACCTTTAGCCTAAATAATATAAAAAACAAAAACATTTTAACAGGAAAGATGAACATGTGCCAATGATCATGAGTACTTTAAAAGTACATGCCAAGTTTCACTGAACTCAACAGTGCATCTTTACTAATTCCGGTAAGATCTCCTTGGTAAGCATTTGAAAATCCAACTATAAATATCGTCAAACACTTGACTGATCTCTCAGGATTAAACAAGAATAAGTTTCTACACAACAAAATCAAGTGAAATAGGCCAACTAAAATTTATTTCTTGTTTCTAAGGCCATATTTTCATACTGTCTTACATCTCTGTAAATGATACCTCATTATATATTTTCATTGCATTAAAAATAAACTAGAAACAGAAAAAGCACCTTCATATTTGTATGAGCTGTGACAGATATAACACTGATCACCCCTTTTGTGCACTAAAAAAGTTAAACAACAAAATGTTTCCTCAGCCTGAGAATCACAAAATTAACTTTGAATGGCCTTAAATGCTAACTTGGGTGGATTTTTTTTTTTAAGCAAGAGATTTACTGGTGATTATCAGAGAGAATCTCCAGACTTGGACTGACGTAAATACACAGTTGGAAAGGCAATATTTAAGCCTAATGATTTACCAATGGAAAGGGTCTATTCAAATAATTGAAGAAATGTCAAGGGAACAGTTAAATTTTTGAACAGTAAGTGGGACATAACAGGGATAGTGGTCAGTTAGGGCATGCCATTGAGTGTCTGTCCTAATTCATTTTTAATGCTAGCTAGAATTATTGACTTTATGTAAAAAAAAGAAGAGTTCAAAGCACAAAACAAAGCCATCGGCATTAAAATGACAAAAAAAAATGAAAAAAAATATCACTCATTACCTACAAAATAAACCAGACACTCCAAAACAAAAAAAAATATAGCCTTATTGTGTAAGGTTTACTAAATTGGACTGAGGCGCAAATAATATCTTCAAAATGGAAAACCTCGTGCAATTCTACTTTTATTTACCACTTCAATGTAGGTTTCCATTATTGGACTAGACAAAGCCAGGCCTATACATATATTGGATGAGTATTTGCCATATTTGACATTTTCTCCCCTGAATGCATTTGGGATACCTATCATACTTTACAATAAAAAATCTCAAGGCAGGTACATAGGCAAAACCTTACTGGATACAAATAATGGAAATTCCAATTTTTTAATACATACTTTTGGAATGAATTATACAAATAAATGCTTAAAGTAGTTTTATCTTTAAGAAATTGTACAAATGGATCTTACATCAAATCAATTAAGACAGCTGTTAGCCTAAAATATTTAAGACTTCATCGATATAATAATAAATACTGTACCAAGTACTTACAACTTCACAGAATTACCAAATAAAAGCAGCCACTTTAAACAACTTGTAAACAAACTATGAAAAGTTTAGATATTACATGTACATGCACAGTCTGGCCTTTGGATAAAAGAATATTATTCAAACAAGGATATGCAATTGAAATATAGAAGTAAATGGCTAGAAAAGGCAATTTAAAAAAGACATTCAACCATAACCAAAGTCGAACTTAATCTGTAACTCTTCATAATGAGGTTTTATACCGAAAAACAAACTTATTCGGTCAAAGCATTACAAAAAAAAAGTGTGGAAAATGTGGATGGACAGACGGACAGACAAACAGATGTCCATGTCCCTTCGCGACACATCATGGGGGCCAAAAAGACTTTAAAAGTGGCTTTTAGTTTATGTATATTGTTATAACAAATACTGATAAAACACTGATACATAAAAATGCATTAGGGTTTTCCTCTTAAAAACGGCTTTTTGTTCTTTAATGGAAAGTTATAAAGTATCAATATCATATAGATTTTAAGTTTCAACCAAAAATTTACTCCACATGTTGACCGGAAATTCCATTTCACAGGTGTTCTCTCCATATTCAATATAAAAATAAAATCACTTTTAAAAGACTATATCTATAGTTTTGATGTGGAGTACAGGACTAATGTAAAAATGTAAAGAAACACACTAAAATAATAATTGGTTTTATTCTTTAGCTAAATCACAACCCTTCCAACCCTAATATCAGTATAGACCATAAACTTTCATGATTCAGAGAGACCCAACTAAATTTTCTCTCATTTTTTGGCAAATCTTAAAGTTTCATTTGGCAAGCATAGGACAAAATGTGAAGTGAATAGACCTTTTCTACTTTCAAATTTCACAAGTCGTTGCTATTTGGCTTGAACCCAAGTTATACATATATAAGCATGAAATAAATGGTCCCTTTTTCAGCTATATAACCTATAATAACCACCTATATTCTAATTAAATTACTTTGATTACACAAAAAACATACAGTATAACCTCTCGGGACCGTTTTTGGACTGTACAATTGTTTATTGTTGACTGATGTTAAGCTTACCAAGATACATTCCAAATGATATAAAGAGACTGAATTTGGTTAAGACAAGTTTCTGGTTAGGTTAGTTCAGGGTTTGTTTAGACAGATTACATTACATATAAAAAATTTGATTTTAAACAAAATAAAAGCACATTTCAGACTTAAGTATTTGCATGACAACTTACAGTACTATCACAAATTATTATTGCACTTAGTGGTTTGCTTTTGGACTTTCAAGAATACACAACAGATTTTTGGAACTTTAAAGTATCTTAATTTTTTTTTCTGCAAATAAAAAGCTTTCCTTTATGTATATTAACACAATTTTAACATTAAGGTTCAATTTTTGTAGATCAAATCATGCATGCTAAAGCTTATGACGGACAGAAAGACAGACAGAAAGACTGACTGATATATCAAAATCTTTGAAGACACTTTGAGTAGAGTACAAGCAAAAGAGAAAAATCAAAGGAAAAATTTTATAAAATGTACCTATTTTCATGCTAAAGAAATAGTTCAAATTGATGTTAACAATGTACAGAGGGAATGTGTACACATATAAATAAGCTGGTCAAGGCATGCTCAAACATAAAATTAAAATCCCCAAATACACAAAATTAAAGGACAACGGTAATTTGACGAAATTCATTTAATATTCCTTTATCATACCAAGAAAAAATGTAAACAATAAAATCAATTTGATTAACTTAGGTCCAACTGAGAATTAAGCTCTAATCTTACCTTAAGATTACTTTGTTAAAGTTCAAAACACATCTTGTCGTTAATGTTTTGTCCAGGTGTAAAAAGCAAATTAAAATCCAAAATATCTATTATAGAGAATCCTGTTCCATCAATCCCATTCAAAAATATCAATTTCCTCCATGAAAATAAGCCGGCTGCACATTAAACAAAATGGCTAGCTATCGGATTTTCTTATCATAACGGAGTTACATTTAGTTACAATATTTTAATGTATTTAAATGACAAATGACTTCTCTTGACTGAAATGGAATGTGAAAAGAGTGTAAATGAGAGGGGCTGATAAAAATGTTTCAACAACCTTTTACACTAAAGGGTAAACATTAAAGTTTTGGTTAGGATACAATTGGTAAGGATACGCACTCATGTATTTATACAATCCCCAGGTATCGGCAAAGGTAAAGTGAGACATCAAAAGCGGATAGTAATACGATAATTATATCATACTTAGGCATAAAATAGATTTCTATTTGATTTATTGACATCAGCTTTTAATCTGTAAATTTAAATGATTTGACACATAAAACTGAGGTGATCATACTAAGCCGTTAGTCAAGTCTTTTTAACCTCCAACAATAAACATGAAAGTAAGCCTAGGAATATGATGTCGATTACAGGTGTCAAATTTGAAAAAAAAAATATTTAAATGGGCAAAGGGAGATAATTTAAAAAGTACAAAATGAAAAGTCTTTAGTTCATGTATAACAGGAAGTGAAGTTTAACATTATTACCTATTTACATGTGATTTAAAAGAACAGATTTCAGAACAAATATGAATCTGAATTCCAAAATCCTTCCTCGATACATCTGAGTACTGAAATGATGGAGATCTTGAATACAGTCTTAGATTTGTTTATGGAATTATTTTGATCAAATTTAAAAGAATGTATGTTTGACATTTAATGAAACCATTCAATATGTTCTACATATTAAGCCTAACCTAAATTAAATATAATGAGTATTATAAGCAGTAGCATAATTTCTTGACCTATTGATATCAATTTGAAAGTAGGGCTTTTATTTTACATTGAACTATAGTAAAAAGGTCCCTTAGAGAAAAATGGATCATATGGTCTTTAATTTATCATTTTTATGTTACTTCAAAGGTCAAGAAAACTTTCAATAAGGATATTAATTAAGTATTGTATCAACTGGCATGTGTAATACATAGAAGGTTAAGGAGAGATAATTCAATACTTTTTAAAAACTTATTTTTATGTAAAGGGCACGAAAGACTAATAGGGTATTTTTGTAAAAACAAACTCATTTAAGAAGATGGAAAATTGCAAATTATGTGCTTTTTTATTGAATTTACTAGTATGCCCTCCTTCAAAAAAGTGGATTAGGCTGAGCCTGGAGCTAAATATCACATCATTGATTTTTCTAAGATAATGGTAAGCCTTACCTAAAACTAATAGACTTCTATTTATATTGTTAGATTCTATCAGCATCTCAGCACTGGACCCAGAGTCTTTAACTTTTTCACTTCCTGGAAAAAAATTGTTTCAATCCATTTCTATAGCTATTCAAACACTTGTATTTTTAGGCTTGCAGAGACTGTGATTTTTCCTTCTGTGTACAGTAATCATGCTTGTATTTTGGTTTGGAGTGAATTCCTTTTAAAGTAACATAATGTATTCTCCATTTTGAAGTTACCAAAAAGATTCATGTTTTTGACCTCTATTCTGTATAAATATGATGAAACTAAAGCTACTCTGATCATTCAAAAAAGAAAGAAGAAATTGTGGACTGCAGCACAAAGCATTTTGATCTTCCTAATAGTAAAAATGGTGACCATATGTATTTGTAAAGCTCATAAGCTATCCAACTTCGACAATAGTAAGGAAAAAGGGTTTTGATCTTGCTAAATATGAAAATGGTGACCATATGTATTTGTAAACATCATAAGCCATTCAACTTCAACAATAGTAAGGAAATTACAAATGACTGAACAGGGATGTTGTGTATCCAGAAATCTTATACAAGTACATGCTAAAGAACTTAGAAAATTTTGTCTATTTAGTATAGGGATTATGTACTTCTCCATCTAAAAATCAGGCAAAATGTGTATAAGGTGTGGCACATGAAGGAAAAAAACACAGAGATCTTATTGCATTAACCAAGTATTTATACCAAGTAACCTCCAGAAATAACCATCAAAGTGTTTGTAAAATTTGCCTTTTTAAGATATTGATAGGTCAAATTTAGTTGAAATGCACTATGGAAAAATGGCAGGAAAATTTTCCCGCACTTTTTCCTTATATAAGCAGTAAAAAAATATCCACTTCATAGATGCTTCAGGATAAATTTAAATAGCTTTTCAGTTGTCTTCTAGATGTACTGAATATATTTGAGGCAAAAAAGGCAAATTGAAAAATATGATGTGCCATCCATTGCCTGATTCTTACACAGAATGGTACTTAAAACCTTACCTGCTAAATCAACAAAAGTAAGTTTTCCCCTTTTAGTGAGGTACAAATTTTCATCCTCAGGGTCAACTTGTTCAGTATCAACTGTCAGTGTGAGCATACTGTGACTTCGACTAGAAAATTCATTAAGACCATGTGATCCTGATTGTCGATTTCTCATTCCTGTAAAATATGAATAATAGCAATGTTTCAAATTTAAAAAGTACAAATCTGGTGGGAAAAGACACAAAGAGATTATTTCTACAATAGAAGAGGTAATCAATGGCCTATTTCACAGACAGCTGTAAGTAAAAACAACACCATGCTATTTTCATTTTTGATGCCATTTCTTATGACTAATATACAGCACAAACAATGATAATGTTCAGGGGATAGAGTTGCTCTTCCCACGATTAAATGATAACCACCTAACAGATTTCTTAAGGAGGTAGACTTAGGGTAAGAGACACAACTCTTACAAGTCATTGGATTGTTTGTAATCAGCACTTTACATCAATCTCATGTAAGCATCGAAGTAACTTGAACTGATTTTATTCTGTTTCATATGAAAGCTTGATAGGCTTTGGTGAAATTGAATATGATACAAACATATCACTGATTTCAAGAGTTATGTCCCTTACCCTAGGTCTACCTCCTTAAATTAGTTGACTGCACTATTGAAAATCTACTGAATTGCCTAATAGAAATTAAAATGTCCTTCTCAATTGTCAAGTTAAATACTTAAGGCAGTTACTTCTTTGTGATCTCATCAGTGGAAGGCTACTTTATCCTCTGAACATTACCCCTGTATGAGCTGTAATTATTACAACTTTTTGTGAAAAAGGACTACAGTACTATTGGTCAAAATAGTAAATAAAAGAAGGTAATCAGAACCAAAATGTTCTGAATATTTCAAAACACAGTAAAAAAGATATGTGAACACAGTATACTGTTAACAACTTATTTTTGTAAGTAATTCATTATGGCTGATTTAAACAGTATAAACAGTATGACAGTAATTAGCAATAATAAATTTCGTAATGATAAAAATATTGTTTGAGAGAATATTAGGAGCAAAAATAAAATAGCTTCAAACTTAGACAAACATCCTAAATCATGAAAAAGTATAGGTGTAAAGTACAGTCCTATTTACCAAATGTAAATATTAAACTCATGTTTGAGTACAATATAGCAGGTAATTTTCATAAGTTCCGTGGAAAACGTATATAAAAGCTTACAAATAAGTAATAAAGTTGTTGATCTCATACACTTCATGTCTAATATTTTATCTACCTTATTCTTATATTTTCATTTGTGAGCTATGGTCTCACTTTCATTCTTTAAACTTTTTTTCATTTACCTTCTTTGTAATTTATAATAACACTTCATAGTTAAGATTCTATTTATGGTAATAACAATTAAAAACCATTTTCAAATGTGCACAAAAGAGCAAATTATATCACCAGTGCAATTCAATAACATAAAACAATCTGTACCGAAATATTTCAAACTACAATAATTAAAAAAAAAAAAAAAAACGACAACAAAAAAACGCTTGTCAAAACTATGCCCAAGATTTCTGCACTTGATCGTTTTATGAAGATATGTAAAATGTTTTATTAACAAAGATCTGATCAATTGGGCTTAACCTCGTCAATAGACAAAACCTTAGATCAATGAGTCTCACAATCTCTTTTAAATGTAACTCTTCTTAAGGTTTATTTACTCTACATTATAAATTGGCTGTTAAATTCAATATTACTAAACCCATAAAGATTTTGTCAAACAAATATTCCTGCTCTGATGAGCCATGACAAAGTTTGAAATTGTTCCTTTTAAATTCTAATGTGTTATTTTTCATATGTTACTTTGTAAAGACATTAAGGATATAGCAACAACCCATACAGATGTTTGTATACATCCAAGGTTTCTGAGTTTCTACTATTAATTTGGAAACTAGGAGTTGTTCTTTTACAACTAATTTCACAATGTACGAATCAAATTTTGCCATGAATGACCTAATTGACCTTTTGGCATCATTACTGTTCCCTACTGATGGTTTAGAGGAGGTTTTATAAGTGCTCTGTCAATTTTTTTTAACATAGATGTTAGTGCTTACATGATGTGCCATCAAACTTGCCAGAGTGGCCTGGGAAAAAAACCTGGAGTACCCTGCTGTTTCCAAGTAGCTCAAGGGAACACTAAAGATTTAATTTTTAAATTGTTATGACATGAAAATTTCAACTCTATGAAACCACGGTAAATCTTCAACGGCAGACAACAGTTTATGAGGGTTAGGCAACAAATGAGAAAACATGAATTGCTCCCTTTATTAGGATATAAAGTGCACAATAGAAGATTCAACTAAAATGAGTTTTTCCAGAAGATTTCAATCATATTTTTTGTAGTTGCTGCAATTTTAATGTTAGTATGAGCTTACTTGGAACTGTGGTCAATATGAGCAAAATTAGGACTGTACTGATGCCTACACAGCGCTTTAAGAGTGATTCAATGTCTTAAGGGCTAGAACATGCAAACATTAATTATTCAGCTGTAAATGGATAAAGGCCTAAAAATACCAGTGTCTCAACTAACCCCACCAACTCTAATTGTTTTGCCAATCCTAATGTTGTTTCAGCCATTTTTTGACAAGTCCAATTAAGTCTGAATGTGTCTACAAAACAAAACAGTCAAAAACTTTTAAAAAATAAAATGTTTTGCTTAACTACCAATCTAGTTTTTTAGAGCAAAGAGCAAAAATGTTTTGCCTAACTACCAACCCTAATTTTTAGAGCAAAAATGTTTTTCCTAACTACCAACCCTAGTTTTTAGAGCATGTTAACAGAAACTTTGGTGTTTGTTTTCCTTACCAAATAATAAGTTTTAATGTTTCCAAATTTTTTAGTTGTGCATGAATAAATAATTTCGGAATTATCTGATGTTTCTATAGTTCAGGCTACATTTAACATGCACGACACCTGCATTATCCATGCAAGTGAACAAATTCCATAATATGAAATAATTATTACCATTGATTAATAGCATTTTTGTTTGTCATCCACCCATAAACCTTAATAATAAATTTTCCAATAATTCCCCATTATAGATCTCTCAAGCACAGGTTAGCAAATAGACATAATTGTTAGGTCTTTTCAAATGTGCAATAAAATATATAACTTTTAATGTTTATTGATTAAATGATCATTAACATCATGTAGAAGTTGTATTTCATTTCAACTGAATCAATATCTTTTTGATATAAATGAAAACTTTCGTGACAAAGTCTCATTTTTTATGTTTTCACTTGAAACAAAGTTTCTTCACTTTAATCTTTAAAAAGACTTGAATCTCAAGGATTTATTTGTAAAGCCATTTAAGAGAGCTTATTGTTTTAGCCTCAGTATCATGTTTTTATACAGTAAAAACTGTCTGGAACAAACCCTTTTTGGACTTTAAAATTAGTTTGGATTAGACAGTAGATCTGTTTATAGTACTTGATGACAATCCATATTTTTCACAGTATTCTATGGAAATGATCCTTGAAATACTGAACTTACTGAAATTTTAACAAAGGTACTATGGAGATATTGACAATTCATAGAGTGTAATTGAGCAGTCAAAGTTCGTAGAAAATATTGAAAATCTGCATAAGTAAACAGCTTGAGACAGATATTCAGTGTACCAATGCGCAAAATACATTTCAACTGATACTCTAGGGACTTTTTAAAAATGTCTGGTTTTGACAGGTTTTGTGATTATTCAGAGTTGGTTTAGACAGGTTTCGAGATAATTCAGGGTTTGGTTTAAACAGGTTTTGAGATAATTCAGGGTTTGGTTTAGACAGGTTTCATGGTACATCAAATATTAGATTATTTTTCAGAACAATTTTAAAAATCCAGAAAGGTTTTTGTATCATTCCATTTAAGTCTTGAATCTATTATGCATATAATGCAATATATTGATAAAAAAATTAGTTTTAATACCTTAATGTTTTTTTTTATTTGATGCTAGAGGGTTTTAAGTGCTAACTCTGAAAACATCATGCAACACTCTACTTTTTTCAAGGTCTAGCTCTTTTGAAATAAATGGATTTCAAGCATGTTCCCATGAAAAAAAAAATAAATACCAGTATACAAAATCAACCAGATATTGACATCCCCCCTTTTTTCAACTACTTCAGAAGCTTAAAAGGAGCATTGGAAATTTGTACTACTAATCAAACAGCTAAAAACTATTGAAACTTAAAGACAAGAATGTGATATCAAATGTAAAAAAAAATGTGACATATCTTGAATTCCTTTTGACACCAAAAATGTTTAGTGGAGCATGTAACTTTCATTCTTTTAAACTGAACTTAAAACAAAGTCTTCTAGGTTATAATGACTAAATCCTTGAGTGCCTACGACATGACATAAAATAAAGGTAAAATCAAGGAAACTATAAATAGAATGAAGAACAAGATATTTATAATCATGGGATGAACACTAAATTTTCAACAAAACAGACATAACACCATAATTAACACAAATTAACTAATATAAGTTAACTAACATAAATTAACTAACATAAATTAATTAACACAAATTAGCCAACACAAATTAACTAAAGCTATAAACACAGAAAATAAAGAATAAAAGAGCAACTCAGATTCAACTAAAACCTAAATATATAATAAAATCTTTTTTTTAAAAAATACCCAACAAATACAGAAAAAATAAGAAAATCTGGTAACCATAGGTAACCATGTTCTTTCTAACATTTAATGTTGTTCTCTTTAGTTTCTTTATTCGACTGCAGATTTCTTTTCTGTTTGTAATTTGAATCAAGCTTAAGGTATCCCAAATTTTTATGGATTTTTATTTAACCTAATAGTAGCAGCAGAAACATAACTCTTATGGTCCTTACATTGTTTTTTTTTGGACCATCCAAAAATAAAATATAAGGACTGTAAGAGTCATGGGCATGCAGCTAAGAACTACAGGACTTTATGCCTGTAAATTCTATATCCTAAGGGTATCAGAGTGTTACCTGGGTCTTCATTTTGTTCCTTATTGTCAATATTTTCCTGCTTAAATCTAGGTAATCCCAATTGAACATCCTCTATATCAAGTCTTAGGGGTCCTATAACATCACCTGCGTCAGTTTTAAGATAGCACAAATAAATATCATTTCCGCCATATTCAGCACCAATATCATTTATATCAAAATCGTCAACATCTGCCACTTCTGGAAATTCATAACCTTTAGAATTTGGTTTAGTTCCATTCGAGTTTTGTGTTCTTGCACCTGATTGGCCTGTTTGAGAATTGCTATTACCCTGACTCATTCTCGACTGCCGACTTTCAAAATCATCATTCGAGGGCTTCCGATTACGGAGCACATATTGCACATTCCCATCCCTATCTTTGTAAGGACTTCTGCTAGTCTGACCTGATTGCTGTTGAGTGTTAGAGTTATTGTTCTTGAATGGGGGTTTACGAGGACCAGGTGGACTCATATCAAAATTATTTCTACCTGGTGGAGGCCCCATTGGTCCATTTGGCCTCTGAGGTCCACTCCTTTCACTAAAGTTTCCCCTCCTTGGGTCACTGAAATCATTTGTTCTCTGATTATCAGGCTGTTTTCGTGGTGACCGCTGAACTGGTGGTTGCATATCCCTGCGATCAAAATATTCTCCATGGTTCTCATGTTGTTGATGCGTAGGCTGTTGGCTTCTGGTTTCCTGTTCAACTGAATTTCTTTGATTATGATAATCACCAGCTTGTGTATAAGGTCCACTTTGAGATTGGTCATTATAGTTCTGATAGGCCCTATTACTAGAAGGACCATGTCCTTGAGGTATGTGGGAATCAGGATAAGTTCCAACAAATGGTTTCATGTAATCGTACTGCCTATTAGAACTGTTGTATTGTTGTTGGTCCATTTGTGTCCTATTTATATCTCCATTGGGTATATTTCCCCTTGAATAATCATTTTGATTATTTCTACCATTTCTGGGATTGTCATTCTCAGCATAATGAGGTTGTACATTATTTCTAAACCTGTTTTCACCGTATTGTTGACTAGAATAAATATTTGGAGTCCGAGACCTCTTTACGCTATCATTACTCATCGCTTGTCTTCCTGGTGGTTCTGGCGATACTTTTGGCTTAAAACTATTTACACTACCAGTTCCTGAATTTCTACGGGAAGAGGTGCCACCCTGATGATATGAAGGTCCATCAGTTGCTTTATGAATATCAGGTAATGCACTGTCATTGAATGAAGAAGGTCTCCCTTTGTTTACGTTACTAAAGGCTCCAGACCCACCATTACGAACTTTAGCACTCTGCAGAGCATCACGTCTATTGGCTTGATATTTCCCACTGTACGTATTCCCATGAGCAGTTCCACTACCCTGTTTGGTTTTGTTAAGCCGACTGTTATTAGTTTTATTCATTGCTATATTTGATGTTTACCTGGGACTTTAAATAGCAGGTGATATAGAATATATTGACGTTTCTACCCGATGGCAGTGTAACTGATCACATAGTCTTATTTATCAACATCTATCAAGATATAAAGACACAATAAAACAAAATTCCAAAGATTTCTCATTGACCCTGTTCAAACATTTATCGTTATTATCTTTTTTTCAATTATATGAGACATAAAATGAACAACACCAAGATTTTCTCTTTATATCTAGATTCAATATTAATTCTATAATAATTCCTATTCAATAACAAGAATAGTTAGATCCATTACACCAGGCTTATAAGTGGCAACAATAGGTCCCAAATCAGAACCAAATCCAAATAAACTGAATAAATAAATCCATGCAATTGTTACGGTCGTTACTAGTAAACATTTCTCCTTTTTAAGCCATTCCTTCATTTAATACAAGTAGAATTCCTGTTCCATTTTAAAAACACCTTGCTTGTAAGTTCTTTACTACTCAAATGGTAACAATAATATTTCTAGATCACAGTGTTAAATTTCAAAATTTACAAAACAATTGGAGATAGGCTAAGTTTGTTATATGTATGTAAATATATGTGATCACCTATAATTCCTTCCATAGAAATTTAAATCTCTCTAAAGTTGTCATTTTGAAATTTCTTTTGTCTAGGATTTACTTTTAAATAGTTAAATGGCTCTGAAAGACTTTCAATTATTTACATAAGATCTCTTTTTTTAAAACTCTTTTCAATTAAATACCAGGAATAAGATAATGTGTTTCAATTCCATAATAGAAATGCAACTCAACATACCATGAAATACGAAATAAAATAATCTAATGTGATATTATTTGCACTTATCTCAAAATTTAATAATGAGATTACATATAAGACATGCAGGACCAACTGCCTTGAATTATAAAGTAATATAATTACATGTTGTTTTTTTTAATCAAATTCCAAAAATTAATTATAGATTAATTGATCTACTACCAGTGGAATATAGACAAAAGATTAAGCCATCTCTAGAGTATTAAGTATCTGATTCCATAAATACCATTAATTTATTACCAAAAGACCGAAAATCAATAAATACTGACTACACAAAAGTTTTTTATTGCATTCAATGATTTGGAATAAAATATGGAAGGGTCAATGAAACCTGATAATCAATATATTTTTATAGTCTAAATGCCAAACTTTCCTTTTTCTGAAAAAGTGGCCTCTACAAAATTCAAACAAAAAAATTCCCACTTTTATAACTCTAAAAAAAAACCAAACAAACAAAAAAGGCAAAACCTGGCGGAATGTCAAAAATAAATATCAATGTAGGTTAAACTGCATTGTTTGTATGCACTTTTCATTAAACAAAGTAATTTCAAGGGCAATAACTCTAGAACTTAACTGGTACGACTTGTACAATATTTTCTTATAAAATTTCACTACAGCTTAATGATTTAAGTTTTCTAAACAGGGCTTGGTAAATTCTAAGAGTATGGATTTTTAAATTATAAAAGTAGCAGGAATAAAGCTGGATTTCTCAGGTATTTTTTACACACACCCTGCTTTCTAAGATTTAAAAAAAAAAATTATTTTTAGAAATTTAAAGATTTTGCTAAAAAAAAACTACTACATGTATTGTAAAATGCAGTCAAGAGTTGATTCCATAAAAATATTGAAAATATAAAAGATCCAGACAATTAATTAACTCAGATGGAAGCTGAGTTTTAGTGGGCTATAAAACCTGGTTTAACCCACCATTTCTGTTATGACTATCGAAAACATCTGCACCACATCAGGACCATTACAGTGGTTTCCATCTTTCCAGTTTTTACCATGAGATTGCCATATATTTAGACTTCCCTTTTAGACTAACCCTTATGAATATTACCTAGAGTTGATCAGTTCAGTAATTTAGTTATTATTCTTAATTTATACACTTGGAAAACAATGGAAAGTTTTATTTTTTTAATGTGGGACCAATTACATTTAATTACAAGTAAATCATGATCGATACATCATGAAATTTGACAGATTGAGATTATTGACAAAATTTGAAAATAAGACGAAATATCTATACTACACAGATATTACATCTATGGCATAATTTTGATTAGTCATATCTCCAAAAATAAACCCTAATTTGACCATCACCTATTAAATTATGGGTCACTTTTTAAATATTTTAGTCTAATAACCTGAATATCTCAAATCTGATCCCACACTGGTTCAAAACTATGCAATATAAAGTAAATAGCTCTAAGGTCTATGACAATTTATTATTTTCATAAAGACAGATTATCCATCCGATGTCAATTATTCATGAGAAAATTTGAACGAATTTCAATGTAGCTGACATCATCTGGTCGAGAGAGTAATTTGCTAGGTTGTGACTTGGTCACCAACTGTGTCTATTGAGTTCCCTGAGCATTTTCAATCCTAAATCAATACTGAGTTACCTCCCTTAGCATTGTGTTTTCTATTTAGAAATCAATATATTGATTAGAATGAATTTTAAGTCTAAGGCATTTATGAATGATCAACTAAATTTTTCTATAAATCTGCAGATTATTTACTAGATCTAAAATTAATCTACATGTAATATGTAGCATTGTCTTTAAGTAAAATTTAGTATGTACATGTATTTAACAGTCAAAATGACATGGTTTTTTTTTCCAAGGAGGGTCAGGTAATTAGTAAATATGTATTCTCCCACATTTTCCTGGACTTCAACAAAGCTTAACATTATAATATACTATCCACGGAACAAAATAAAGCCTCTAAAAGCCTAATATTATTTTAGACACATTGCAACAGCAGAAATGAATAGTTTTTTTCTATTCAAATGCAAAATCATCCTCATAACTACATATACAAAGATTTCATAAAGTCTTTTTTTCTAAAAGGCTATTAAATACATGTATATGTACAATGAAGTCAAGAGTCAATTCTATAAAGACCAACAGACAAAACTAAAAAAAATATCTTCGAAATAATATGAGTTGTCTCCCCTACAATAAAATGTTAGAATTAATAATTTCCACAGCATATTGCAAACTTTCATTAAGGGAATTGACTTTTACAACTCACCTTCTTCTAGTACAGCCATTAGATCATCTACAGTTTCACATTCTACAACAAACAAATTTTCTACGTAGAATCCTTTGTGCTTGGACCATCTTACATTTAAATATCGTCTGTGGTTTGTGTTCAGCAGATCTATCACCTAAAAAATAAAAAAAAGAATTGATTGACAGCCATAAGTTGTTATTGTATTTTTCTTGCCAGTAGTAGTAATTTTTAAACGTTTCTGCAGGTAAACATATTCTAAACACTTAATATACATAACCTGAAGTACATATATATATCATGGTGAAATTCTTGAAAATAAATACACCCAAAAATAAGTGATATAGGCAGATCATAGTTAAATGGATGGGTTCCTTTTTCGACAAATAGTTGTTTACATTTGCATTTTTTTAACGATTCAGTCAAATAAAAATATTCATTGATATAATTTTTTTCATTTTTTTTGTAAACAATAAGTGTACCATATTCTGAAAATTCAACTTTGCTTCATACAAAATGAAACATTTTTTTTTCACAAATTTTTAGCAGGACTCAGAAATCTACTAATGCTACTAATAGATCAACATGAGTACAGTCTACTATTCAACTAATGCATGTCCTTAACCTTTTATGAAGTAAGTGAACAAATAAAAATTAATAAAATCAGCAGAAGAGTAACCAAGGGAACCAAGGTTATAGTGCTAATCAAAGAGTAATCAAGGGAACCAAGGTTATAGTGAAAATCTATGAGTAATCAAAGTAACCAGGGTTATAGTTGTAATCAAAGAGTAATCAAGGGAACCAAGGTTATAGTGGTAATCAAAAAGTAATCAAGGGAACCAAGGCTATAGTGGTAATCAAAGAGTAATCAAGGGAACCAAGTTAATAGCAATAATCAAAGAGTAATCAAGGGAACCAAGGTTATAGTGGTAATCAAAGAGTAACCAAGGGAACCAAGGTTATAGTGAAAATCTATGAGTAATCAAAGTAACCAGGGTTATAGTGGTAATCAAAGAGTAATCAAGGGAACCAAGGTTATAGTGGTAATCAAAGAGTAATCAAGGGAACCAAGGTTATAGCAATAATCAAAGACTAATCAAGGGAACCAAGGCTATAGTGGTAATCAATGAGTAATCAAGGCAACCAAGGTTATAGTGGTAATCAAAGAGTAATCAAGGGAACCAAGTTAATAGCAATAATCAAAGAGTAATCAAGGAAACCAAGGTTATAGTGGTAATCAAAAGAATGTAATCCAGGGACAAAGATCACACATGGAAAACAGACATACACAACAAATAACATGAAGTAACTAAAATCATACATATAAAGCAACAAAAGCAAATGGGACCATCAAGAAACCTCATACAATAATCTAAGATATAACATTTTAAACAGGAAACTACTAAAACCTGGAACAGTATAAATCAATTGAAACAACCCAAGACGTTGAAATATTTATTGCACTGATTTGCCCTTGGTGTATTAAAAAAGACCAATCTACTTGCTCTGATGATAGCCTGCCTAAGTCCTTCTTACTGTGCTCTACCCCCACATAAAGATATCCATAATCCATACACAAACAATCGTAAAAAGACTTGAACCATTTTGAAAAATCCGAAAAGGACAGGTAAATAATAAGTGGTAATATCAACCCAAAGAATTTACGACAGAAAGATCATATAAATTTAGATAACCATTGTATTTTATTATAATCATGTCAATCTCAAGATGAAACTTTACAAGGTTTTGCAATCAGAGATTTTATTTCAAATCGACACTTGACGGCCTTCCTTGTTGACGGAACAAGATAAAAAACTTGTCAGTTTTATTTGCTTAAGAAATTGAGACAATGTTTGCACAAATTTTTATACTCGGTAACAAAGGTTTTACTAACATGTCTGTCTCATTTTTCCATTAATTCTATCAATATCAGATTTTAAAGGACCTATTTGCAGATATAAGAGGTCTTTAAACATTATTTTTAAGTCAAAAAATTCATAGATTAACTGTTTGTTTTGATTTAAGATAGATATAACCTAATTCTACCTCCAGATAAAATTTCTTGTAATTTTGCCTTATTAATACACTTCAAAATTAGGGAATCTAATGGGACATTAAATGATACCCAGCCACATTGTAACAAATTTTTGGGGTAAAAAAACCAAATTAAAATGGCCATACCTTCTGTGTAAATAAGCCAATCAAATTGAAATTAATTCAATATGATTTGTATTTTATGATACTCAATAATAGTAACTATCCAAAGTTTGAAAAAATCCTTCAATTTGTATTTAAGTTATCTGGAAACCGTCAGTGGACGGACAGACTGACAGACGGATCAAACAGCAACCAACTTTTTGGAGGGTATCATATAATACCTTGCCTCTTAGGATAGAGGGGGTATAAAAATGCAATGAGAATAATAAATCATTTATATTTAGGGTAGTTGATGGGCAGTGCATGCTTCCAGGGATCAAATTTAAAGGGAAATACTTGCTAAATACAAGTTAAAATTCAATTTTGTTAGCAGAAATTATTTCCACTTACTAAAATTTGCTTGTGGAATTGTATTTGCATCATAATTTCAGTTAAGAAATAACCCAAGAAACTAAGATTTAGTGAGTGTAAATTATCAGTACTTGCTAACTTTAGCTAGTTTATTAAATTCAATACCTGGCTTCATTAGATATGGCTTGGCATATGACAAAAGAATTTCCTAGCAAAAAGTATGTATTTGCCATGCATAAAGACTTTGCCTCAGTGAAGACAAGGTGTTCGTTTGCATAAAATTAACAATTACCAAATTATTAACAAAAAAGGGGGAGGTCTTTTTTCATTTCACTTCATTGCACATCATGGCTTGACAGAATTTCAGAACTGACAAAGAGACGATATTTCAGAGTTCAGCAAAAACAGAAATACACTATATGGTAAGAAAAACTCCCAAACCTGGTCTGTGGAGTCTGAAACAATTTCCTTAGTTTATGATTGATCACACTTGCCATTACCCTTCATCACCAAGATCTACCCATCTCCTAGCAGCACTGGAGTTATTGTATAGATCAAATCATATAAATTAAAGAAATGAAATACCAGTATCAGAAAAACATCATCAATTGATGCTATAAACAGTCATATTTCATTATAAAAATCCTTTCAAGTGTGAACAATCCTTTCCTTATCGTGAAATTTCTCATAAAAATGGTGATAGCAGAACTTGTCCCATCATAATGAAAAACATTCTTCAAACGAGATCAATACATAACCAAGATAAGAAAAAAATGTGGCAGGTTTATATTATCATATTCATGATTCTTTTTTGTTTTACCAGAAAAGGAACCTGCTTTAAGGAGGCAGACCTAAGTGAGGGACACAACTCTTAAAAATCATTGGAACGTTTGTATTCAGCAGCATTTAACATCAATCTCATGTAAACATCAAAGTAACTTGTACTAATTTCATTCTTTTTCAAATAAAAGCTTGATAGGTTATCGTGAAATTGTATATGACACAAACATATCACTGATTTCAAGAGTTATGTTCCTTACCCTAGGTCTACCTCCTTAAATTGTGAAATTAGTTTTTGAAAATGGTGTAGAACAAAAGAAATATCTATAGTTAAATGTTAAAATACTTCCTATTGCAATTTTAACACTTATCTCCCCTACATAATGCATGCTATGGCATTTACACTTTCCCCAACTGAATGATGAAAACGAAGTTTAAACACGATAAGCTTGTGACATTGTTTTCAGTGATGTTGTTATGGGAACAAAAACATGTTCTTAACATCATACAAGTTTATGGGCACTTAACTCAATATGCCAGTCATATTTTTCAAGAAGAAAAAGTTCCCAACTACCAAAAACTAGGGCATTAATGAAACATTATGTGATACCCCGCCAGGTAATGGTGTAAAAGGGGGATGGCAAAATGTTCAAAATTTCAAAATGGCCTATCTCAAAAACTGCATTTTTGATTTTGCTAAAAATGAAACTTAACCTGTATTTTACGGTACTTAACAACTTTTAAAAAATTCATAGATTCATTTTTAAGTTATCACCTGGAAACCATTGGAGGACGTACAGATAAATGGACAGACAATAAACTTTTTGTAGGATATCATATAAAACCTTTCAATTTGATGTGGCTTGGTATAAAAAAATTGAGTACATAAATAGACTATGTATAGCTTAGTAAGTCAAGTACCTTCACTGGGGGGTAACCGGTATACTGAAAGTATTTTTGTGATGACCTAATGAACTTAAGCTAATATAAAGAGTTATTTACAGGGATAAATGAGAAATAATGACAATGTATATAAAACTTAGTCAAGTTCAATGTAAATATAATTTGACAAAATGCTGATATAAACAATTGCCTTTTATAGGGGTGCTGTTAAAAAAAAATACAGAAAATCCACTATTTGAGACCAACACGAAGTGAATTTCAGTGCAGTAATGCACTACATATCTGCCAAAACCAAATAATTGCCACTTTTCTTTCTAGCATTATTCCTGAATTGTCAATAATGTAGCAGAGCAAGATGGGACACAGATGGTATCATTTAACCATATTTTAGTGCATCTGTACTTATTTTACATCTCCTGTTGAAAGCATTACCTGTTCATTGTATATTTCCAAGTACGATGCTTTAATTGTCTTGTTTCCGGAAACTTGACCTAATTGTTGAACAAGGTATCGGAACGACCTTTGAATGACCCCTTGCATCTCATAGTCTGGTTGTTTACCTCCTTCGAACTGTAAATAGAAAGAAAATTTATAATTGTTTGAGTAAAGTCAATACACATTTTTAATTGATATGTTCCTGGTCAGTATCCTTCACTCCAATTAAGATAGTACCAAAAAGCAGAAATTCCAGACAGGCTAGTTATTAGTTTGAATATAAGCAAAATTTAAGTGAAAAACTTTCAGAAATTAAAATGGTAACTTTTATGATCTCAATGTAATTTCCAAGGGTAGTTTGCCTGGGTCATATTCCATTAATACTACTGATCACTTAAGTCAATACTACAGATTTGGGCAATTCACAATTCACTTTGTTTTCTGCCAATAAATAAAGTATTGTACATTAATGCTAATCTTTCTATGTTTGCCCATATTATTACAGACTAGTCATCACAATAATTAAACGAACATCATAAACATTTGCACTATACAAAAATGGCGGCTTCTTCAAACATGGCCAAGCTTCTATCACATTTTGTTTTTAAATAAAAAAAATCACAATAAAACATCATGCAATAATTATTTCTAAATTAACATTTATTCAAACTGAAATATATTTGATAGTGTTACATATTTCTCTATGTATGCCGGTTTATCGCCTGACTTTCATGGCCCATTTGTGTGTATAGTTTTGTTGACAACTAGACATACAGTCAACATGAATGAGTAAATCAAGGTTCTAAAGTAACATACTAGTTATGAAAAAGAATGCCTTAGGGACCCAGTAAAGAAAAAATAAACTTTTTAGACCAAAGGGAGATAACTGATCAACAGAATCAAAACATGAAACAGCAAAATATATTGAAACAAGAATCCCAGTAAAAGACAACAATATTTGATATCAATAAACATTTCTGAACTTAAGGCTATAACATCTTCACTGAATCACAGATTCTCTGCAGTATCGTGTAATGATCCTTGGTTCATAAAATATTCATTCCTAATCTTGTGATATGGTAAAATAGCCTGTAGACATGATGTTGTTATGAAGGAACTGGTAAATTATCTTAGCAACAATAATTACAATGACTGGTGTCAAAACAATTTGATTTATGGAATTATCTACTGGTACTAACATGCCAATACCAATTGTGTACTGTAGGTAGAATGGTAGTGTTATGAACAGTAATTTTACAATCCAATGTAAGCTATTTACAATAGCAACTTTGATTTAGATCAATGAAAAAAATTCTCCCAAAAAATTGAGTTATGTCTTCATCTCAAGTTTAAGAGGCAAATATTTTTTCCTAAAAACATATGGAGGGATTACTTTTTCATAAGGGTAGAAGAACAGACTGTTACATTAATCTCCATGAAACAATTCATTTTCATAGTCTATTTACATGGCTGAACATAAAAAAAATACAATGGGCAAAATGTTCCATTGATCAAGATAAGGGATGCCCATTTTGCAAATCAATGGACCATTATTTAATTTCCTGTAAAAAAATGGGAAATGTAAAAACAATTTTGCCCTTTTACAAAATTTCAGGAGTCATTGAAAATAATGAAACACTATGTCCCAAAATCCTTTCCCAATGTGAGGATCATTTTTTCACAAGTCAAGTATGCTTTGTAAAAATCAGATACTGTAAACGTATTAATTTTCACAGTGTAATAATTTTCGCACAGAAAACCGTGAAAAATACTATTTGTGAAATGGATTTGTTAATCCTATATATCGCTTACTATTTCTTCATACCGCAAAAATCGATACCCACGAATATGTTCATTTAACAGAATCCATGAAAATTAGCAACCACGAAAATTAGTTGTAGTCCATGGATTAAGCAAACCATGAAATTTGGTTCCCAATCACAAGGAAATTTATCTTTCATTTGTGAGAATAGGAGCTGTGTAATCAAAAAATTCAAGAATCCATAAAGTACAAGTTTTTTTCCTAAAACAACAGAAAGTACTGAAACCTACCAAAAGAGATGCTCTTAAGGACTGGAGATTTGTTTGGATAAGGCCGGAGTAGTTTCTGAGGCTTAAAACCCATTGAAGTTTATATATTTAGGGACAATTTAAGGTGACTAGTTATACAAGATTATGGTTCCTTATAGCGTGTAGTTTTCACAGGGTGCTAATTTTGGCGAATATTAACAGTTTGTCAAAAAATGTCAAAATTAATATAATTTTACTCTTGGCTCTAGTACTTTGTGCACCACAAACATCCACATTAGAAAAGTTAACCAAAAACATATTTACTGGAAAGTTTGTACAATTACATTTTTTTCGTAGAAAAATAAATATTCAAACTTTATTCATTCATTTGAACTGAAAATTCAAATAACATTTTTTTAGAACAAGAAATGTGTAATCCAATGCCCAATAGTGATACCTCAGTACACCAATTTTAGTGTACGGTCAAAATATAAACAAAGTCATCCAAGCCTGAATTCAAAATCCATGATAACAGGCACATCTATGTAAAGCTTGTGTCAAAATATCAAGCAGCTGTGGCCTTCAGAGTAGGGTATAATTTGTAATTATTTGTGTATAGTTACTATAAAATGAGTTCACATGGTATTTTCAAAAACTGGTTAACAAGTGTGTAAAAGCCATTCAGATATTCGGGTGTATTTTAGATGCATTTAAACATTTCTTTACCCTTTCAAATTGAAACTCTTCTGAGAATGGTACCAGGCTATGACATGTGTGAAACATTACATGTGATAAGTATAGGCCAAACCATGTTAGAAAGTGCTAGTGAGTAAAAATCATGTTAATGAGTTAATGAGTGACAAACATATTCTAATGAAATTTTGCAGGTATACTCTATGTTGTGAGTGAAATTCATCAGAAAATGAAAAACAGATTGCTTTGTGATATAAGTATTTAAGCCAACAAGAAAAGCAAAGCAAAAAATATCAAAACAAAATTAAAATGACAAGACTGGTGCCAAAGTTTCAAAGCAAAATAGTGAAAGAAAATGGAAACTGATAACTGTAAAACTTAACAATTAAAAAAAAAAAGAAATACTCAATTTAAAAATTTACCAAACTACGTATTATTTCCGATAAAAATATATTTACAGAACATATAATTATACTTTCCAAAATGAAACAATTTCATCAGAATTTTACCATTACCATAAGGAAAAATCAAAATGAAAACAGGAAGTTGGAATTAAAGGGAGGCAACTTTTTAACAGACCTCGTCTCCATTTTCTGTTCCTGGCAGCTGAAAATCAAGGCAAGATTAGAAAGCATGAAAACAAAAATGTTACAATGAAAACAAATACATTTTGTGCTGATGCCAAACAAATCTGAGGTCTAAAATTAAAGTTTCAAACAATGAAAATCCAGAAACATTACTTAGATGATGGCTATTTAACACCCCTGAATTCTAAGGACAGTCATTAAATATTGTTCTATCCAATTACACGTGCAGTCCACACCATATTCTTCTATGAATCACCATAATTAGTCTGACACTAATATGCTACTCATATTTCCTTGGTCTTTGCAAACCAGGGGTCCAAAAAATTAGTGGACTGATGTCTGGGATCCTCAATTTCTGCAACCTAGGACCTTTGAAATTTCATTTTACCTGGTCAATGCTCAAACATTTTCATTGATATAGTTTTCTGGAGTGGACCATTGATTTCAAACTTAAGAAAAAGTCCATGACCTTGTTTTCTTGAATGCAACTTTGAACCCTGGCAAACTTCTTACCAGTCTAAAGGAGTTTTGAAGAGCTATCAAGTGTTATTCTCTATAAGAATCAGGCAGCAGGTGAATCATGATGAACAAACACATATTTCTTTCCATGAAATATTATTCAAAATGTCATTTGAAATGCAGAAATGGCATTCATTTCTTTTTTAAGTGTCAGTAACTTTAGGAGGCAATCATATGAAGTGCATTGTAATTTCATCATGAAAGGGAGATAACTGACTTTTCCTGTATCATTCTATTAAAATTTTGAACTCGCTTTTCAGCATCCTATGACACTTCTGTGACAAATGAATTGTCAATTCATCTCCAATAGACCAATAACTATGTATCCACATTGTCAAATTTATGTGTTTTTTCTAAGCATGATTCATTAACAGTAGTATTTAGTTTTAACTGATTCTATCAGACTCTGGCACTTAATTAGGTAGGGCTTTATAATTATAGCAACAGTCTGAGGGCTAAACAGAATACTGAGTCCTGATCTAAGATAAAAGGAATAAACTTTCCAATGCTATCAAAGAAAATGTTTTGACTTCCTACAATTACACAGCTTCATGTCTTAAATTTCAAACTTGGTGGGGGTAACATGAACTCCATTAAGGAAACAATTTTCTTAATTAGAGATCTAACTATGTTTTTTTACCTTCAGAAGTAAATTGTCTTAAGTTACATTGAATAGTTTAGTCAATAATTAGTTCTGTTACTAAATCGATAACAAGTTTGACCTGAATGGTACACAGTAAAATATGCTTTAAGGTTACAAAAATAGGTTATTCACTGTTGCAAAAATTGACCTAGACCAAAGTGTAAAAAATTGGCATAATTGGGAAGGTCACCAAAAAATGATTAAAATTCTTTCCCCACATTTAAAATTCTTTGCATGTTACTGCCATTACCAGTCAAAACTGTGGTAATTGATACACATTACTTGGCAGTAGTAATTGTGTTCCTAACAATGTACTTTACAGGTAATTTTTTTCAGATGCAGTCGGTATAGTTTTGCTTTTTGCCCTTTGACTTAAGAGACAGTCATCTGATTGCAATTCTGTTTCTCGATTGGGGCAAATACTGATAATTCAGTGGCATTCAAAATAACAGTATCTTAAATTGAAATTGTGTGCCATGTGTTTTTTTCTTGAATGAAATATGGAAAAGTATAAGTAAATAGAACTCTACCAAAAGCAATTTAAAATCTCTATGTGGTAAAATTATTCCACAAAATCTTGATTTAATTTTAGAACAAACTGAAATTTCATGTCTTAAATGCAAATCAAAAGATTTACTGCATTGTCATACAAGATGACTATACTTGGCAGTATTTCAAAAACATGCTTCTTTAAACTAGGGTCTAAGTCATCTCAATCAATCCCTTTGTTTTGTGTAACTCTACAAGTTCAGATAAATGTGTATCTTTTACATAATGGGATTAAAAATTTTGAAATTTTAAATCATATCTTAGTACAGGTTTACCTAGGAATCATGCAGATAGTGATAATTC
Organism: Perna viridis; assembly: GCA_037379345.1. Classification (NCBI taxonomy): domain Eukaryota; kingdom Metazoa; phylum Mollusca; class Bivalvia; order Mytilida; family Mytilidae; genus Perna; species Perna viridis. Next base: position 24,902,320 of record CM074519.1, on the reverse strand, counting down.
TATGTTTGTCAACTTTCTCATGTACAAGTCTTAAAACCATACTGGTAATTCGTGTATGCCAAAAACCCACAAAATTCACTTTTATTTTTCATTCAGAAACATAACCCATTCTTAGCTTGTTTTTCCAATATTTCACTTTTGAGTGAGAAATCTTATAGATTGTGTAATTCAGCAATTTACAAAAGAAATCCTGTTCTTGATTTGGCTGTCTTGTGTAGGATATTATTGTATTGTTTTCTCAAAAACACAGATATTTATACAGGAAGGACTACTATTATGCAAAAATAATAGCATATATAGACCTGAAAAACATGGCTTCTTTGGAAGGCTTTTTCTACACCATGAACTGTTGAGAACTCCACAGTACATAGACGACGCACAGTATGTATCACGCTTTATTGTAACCATGTAACGTCGTAAGTGCTTGATGGAACTTTATGCTTTTTTCGAACTACAATATTGATCTGACTAGATATATTCCTTCATGTTTTTGCCTTTACCTATACCACTACACTATATGAACCAAGGCAACATAGGCAGTGCCTGAATTTTTGTGGATCAGGGAAGAAACACAAGTTCCACTGAAAGAAATTAACAGTAGACCTACGGACCGAATCTATGTATAATCAAGCAGGTCTATGTTGAAATTGGCACAGTTTCCTTTGAAATGTACAATGGAGTCTTCATAAAATCATGACGGGTCTATGTTGACCAAAAATTAAGTTTCTAACACTGAAGTTCATGGATTCTTGAATTTGTGGTTTTGAGGTTTTCAGTATACACATCAATGGAAATCTACTATTTGTTGTTAACCAAATTTTGTGGTTTGATCTACCCTCAAAAACCACAAAAATTGGTACCCCACGAACAACAGTACTTTAACAGTATTGTTATTTTATTTAAAAAATAGATTGTTAAATATTTTAGTTGGTAATTTATTTTTGTATCAACTTTTCTATCTGCATGATTGTTAGGACAGCCTGTACTTAAATGGACTAGCTCTAGTTTAATTGCATTCAAGGGTAATGGAGATCATTTGGCTTGGTTCACATAACATCATTTGTAACTCGATTATAATCACTATTCATAAGAAACAGTTAATTCCATGTACTTTAAAAGTCAGATTTGTTTACAAGTAAACATTGCATCGGAAAATCACGAGGGGAAAATGATGCATGTTTGTAAGGGACATTTAAAAATCGTAACAAGAACTATTTACAAAGTAACAATTAACGATCAAAGGAAAACCTAGAGACAGGAAATAATCGGAAAGTAACCGTAAAATCATTGAAAAGAACAAAGTATTCACCTCATAATGTGGGATAATTCTACCCAATCTGAGTTCACTCCAGGTTAAGGTAGCCAAACAATACCTTCAAAGTTTCATCAAATTCTATTGTGATAAATTTTATAGAACTAAAAGCTTATCAAACATTCACAGCGAGATCCTGGCTTGTTTCTTTGTTATGTACTTTCCTTTTCATATTATGAAACTCCTGTTAGTTCATCTAACTTATGATCTATACAGTAGCTTTGTGGGTTCACCTCAAGGACAAGGTTCACAGATGCAAAATTCCAATGTTGTAGGCATGTTTAAACCCTTTTTATAAAGGCACAACTGATGTTGAAACAAAAATAAAATTCAGTCATATTATTTAACAAAGCAAGTCTACAGGTATATTTATAAAATGGACTAGCAAAATGTAGATATTTGAAATTCCCAATTAATTTATGGCTCCACATGTGACAGATGAATTGAGTGATATGAAAAATTGTTCCATTGCTTTAATAATAAATGAAATAATTGTAAGTTAGTGTCCAACGATTGCACTGGTCCTCTAGCCTTTTACCAGTGAAAACTAATTTGGTCAGTGGATATTTAATTGATTTAATTAGGAGTTAATTACATTCAAATAAAAAAAATTTATTTCTTGAATTCATGTAAGTAAATTAAATAGTCATAACTTTCTAATTATACATAAGCAAGTTTATGTTTCATTTCAGGACAAGTTTCAAATTTGCTTTCTTTTTGAACGAGAATGAAACTTTTATACATAATAATATGGACATAACCAAACTGTACTTAACAACCCAGGAAACATGCTTCTCAAGGTTTGTTTAGTAAGCACAACATCTCTCTGGGTTATAATATAGATTCAAAATAAGATTATCACTAATCCATGAAATCCTTTTGTGACACTGGATTAAAAGTGTAAAGTATGGGACAAAAACAAGGTACCAGTGTAATGTCCATCTGGACACTTCTTAGATAAATAGGAAATAAAATTTTGAAGTTTATTCCAAGATGAATGTTTATACATATTTTTATCATTACAAGACCTATCGATAAAATAAACAATACAAACTAACCCTGAGGCTTTACTGATTTACACAAGTATATGCAAAAGAGGCATTACATTCATCATGTAGTCAAATGGACATACAGACAGACAGACAGAAAATAGAGCAATCACACTTCTTCAAAAAACTTCTCCTGAAAGTGAATATATTAATCAAACAGTTGCATGCATCTGTGTCAAAGGAACATGCAATTTTAATAACATACCCATAATTCCCTATTCATAATCTGTGAATTTTCATGCAAATATTGGTGAAATAAAGAAATGAATAGATGAGTTTATATTCTGAAACTTAACCTACTCCAGAATAAACTGATGACTGTGCTTACTTATAAAAGGTGCAGATACTTTACTTAAATTTAATGTGATGTTTCATGCATTGTTGTGTCTGTGGCAAATTACTCAATACTTGTACTTTATAACAGGTTGTACCTCGAAAATCCTTTCTATCAATCTTTTTGTTTAAACATAAATTTCTTCTGTAAGAAACACTTTCTTTTATTCATGGTTGAGTAATGTACTACGTGAACTATTTCAGGTAAAATCTAACTTTCTGTATATGACATTTCAGTTTCTAACAGTAAATGATGATTAAAAGATAGCTTGAAATAAATTGGCAAAACATTTTTTTAATTAAAGTTAAGAAATAATTAACTAGCTGTCCACCTAAGAATTAGGCAAACATAGAATAAAGTGATTTATTGAAAAAAAGGATACTTGTACATATTTTTCTATAAGGTTACTAAGCTTTGATAGAATAGACTTATTTTTCAAATGAAGTATTCTAGTGTAATTTATCTGAGAAGAGTGTTATACTGAATAGGCTTGCAAAATAAGAGTTATTTCCCCTTAAAAACTAGTAAGGTATTCAATGGATATTTCCCTGTCACTGCAAAAAAAAAGATTATATTGAAATCTTTAGTGAATTTCTAAAAAAAAGAATTATGATAAAAAGTGGGGGGGGGTAAAAGATATGACCATTAAACCAAAGAATTACCCTTACATAATTCTTAGGTGGACTGATACTTTTACATTTAGAACTATCAGAAAAATAAAATTGATCATCAAAAAGCTAGATTTTACCCAGTGTGAACAGCAATCCTTTACAACTTAGAACTTCTCAGTTCATAACATTTGAGGACGTATGGGTACCACCAGCATGTTCAGTGTTTTAGACTTACCAAAATCTGATCTTCCTTCTTTAATTTTTTAACATAGTAATGAAAATATTAATTTACGTATATATTGTATAATATTCAAAGTGACAATTTCTTTTACAAAAATGTAATCTCCTTTTTTTTATTTATTTTGGTTTCTTGTAAAATATCTTAAAACATACATTTAAGATCTATTCTACTGGTTTTCAGTAATCATTTTTGAAAAAATATATATATAGATATAATTTTTTTTATATTATAAAAAATGGGGATATCTGTTTCTCCATCATCTTTAACATTTTATCTATAAGTTTAATGATTTTCTCAACAAAACATATACAGAAAACTTGCTCCGTACATTCATATTGCAGATTTGTTAAACAATTTTGTTCAAAAATGTTTGACTTATCCTATAACATGATTCAAAGCAGTAATTATGACTGAACAATGGAACTATTTTCAAAATATGACTATTAATTACAAAACCACACTACAACAATTTAATTAATTAATTAGTATGTATAATTGTTAATGAATTTAAATGATGATGCTTCTTCAGAAATAGAAATATTATTTTATGAAGAAAGCGAAACACTAATTATTACAAATTACATTAAAAAAATATGAAAAAAAATTAGCTTTTATTATTCATACCTGTTGAGGAGGTCCAGTCATTGTGTGGGTCTTGCCAGACCCTGTCTGTCCAAAGGCAAATGCTGTACAAGCATACCTGAAAAATGAATGATAGAAATAAGGGTAACAACAGAATTACTGAACACTAATCCAATTCATAATCAAGTCAAGTTCAAAATAAATCTGGCAAAATAGATATTACACCATCGGAACATCTGGTATCCCAATAGTCCTGACTTAGTACAGACAGCAAGTACAGATGCTTATGAAGGAAGAAACCTGTTACAATGATATCTGAGTGTATGGACAATGGAATTGATCTGGAGCAGAAATATCTTTTTACTAAACATTTAGCAATGCAAGTACATACATCCATAGAACCAAACAAAGACTTACAAATCAAATACAATGGAAAGATTTCTGATTTATTCATTGGCCATTTTGTCAAACACTTTCAAAAATTCAAAAATGAGCCAGACTGACTCAAAATTTCTTGGTCATTACCCTTGCACCATCATATTTCCATTAGACTGATTAATTCCAAAGTTAGAAGTTCAAAATTTAACTAAAACCTACAGAGATTATTATTTAAATTGCATTAATATTTTTTTTATTACAACAACACATTTTGTAATTCTATGTGAAACCTTCGGAAACTAAAGCAGTTTTGGATTTCATGTTTCATTCAATGGATAAGTAAAACATAAAACAGAGCTTAAAAGTAGGCTACAAAGACTAAATTTTAAAAAAAAAGTGCACCCTGTAGCAATTTTGCTTAACTTTGCAGAAGGAATTCAAAATTGCATAAAAAGTATTATCAAGGGGAAAAAAACCAAATAAAATACAAGACTAGTCAATTATTTAAAGGTAACAAAAAAGTCCAATACACACAAAACTAAGTGTTGATGTACACTAGTGGATAAAAACAAATCAATTTAAACATCTATTCATTTCAAAATTGTCACAGATGAAAACTTAAAAGACACCTGGCGTAATCTCAAAACATTGATGATACACACTTTAAATTTTACAATAGATCAGTATCTACGTCTAGGGAACTAAATGTTTACTACAGATTGTCGTCTATTCTTTCCTATAAAGTTTAATTATGAGTACTGAAGAGTTATCTTTGAATCCTATCTAAATTTTAATTATTCATACAAATGATTTAATATTCAATTTAGAGCCTATCAACCAAATGTCTTTAGTGTTGAAATTTTTACTTGAGTAAATTACTCAGAATTCAGAACAGTAAATTTTTTCATTATAGAGTTACAAATTAAACGTAGAAACCATATATATTACAGGGATAACATCATTAACATGAGCAGTAACATGCTTAGCATGTGCCTTTAAAGTAGACATGGTATAAATTTCAGAATAGTTTTGTAAGGAAAAGTCTGTATCAAACTAAATTTGGGCTCTATGAGTGCATCCAAGTACTGCAAATGTAGTAATTTTAAAGGTATACTAATTTTTCCCTGTTTTTGCAGAGGACAAGAAAAATAGTAAATGCGGAATTGGATTTTGACACCTTCTAGCTGAAATAATTTTCTAAACCTGTGAAAACTGATATTCGCAATTATGTTCACTTATGAGAATCTGCAAAGATAAGCAACCATGAAAATTAATACATTTACAGTATTCAAATTAGATATTCATAGACCTATTACAAGCATGAACATCATTAACACAAGCAGTTCAAGCCTGACTTTCAAAAAATTATGTTTTCTAAGAAGGAACAAAGTTTAAGCTCCATGAATGGATCTATGTTTTCAAATTAGAAAGAATCCTCGGTTCATGACTTGTTACATTGAAGACCTCTACTACAATTACCAAGGATTTGGACCTTCCATCAATGGTGAAGACCTATAAAAAAGGATTATTTTTTTTACTGTGAGAACGTTAATTTGTTTTTAAATTCAACCTTTCTTGGACCTTACATTCTAACAGATGCATTGGTCCTTTAACGACCAAGGCCAAGATTCAATATTGAAATAAACCAACAATAATTTCAGCTTACCCATTTATAGACATATCTATAAGTTTCTTCACTCCTGAGTGTTCAAACACATCCTCTTGAGATGCTTCAGGTTCAAAGACAACATTATAGACGAAGGCACGATTAACAGAGGGATGGTCAACCTGTAACGAAACATTACTTGTATATTTTAGCAGTCACAGTAACAGTTAATGTTGAGAAATAAGATTAAATTAATTCATCGACTGCTTTTTCCATTTCTGACCCTACCAAGAAAATTATGGGTCAACAATTTTATTTTTTTATGATGGAAGATGCAATACATAATTACAAGAAACTGTTATTATTATTTATCTATTCATTACACTAAAAGTAGTGTCTAATATCATAAAATATAATATTGGGTGCATTTAATATCCCCTCAGAACAATTCTTATTACCTCCACTCTGCCCTCTCCATGGAACGTTGTGACCAATTGGTCATTTCTGTCTTTCTCTTGGCCATTGGCTGGTCTTACTCTGTAAACAAAAAGCATATTGTATAGTAGCAGAAAATAAAAAATAAACAAGGGCAACATTAAACATGGCATCCAGGTGAACCTGTTAGCTGAACTGTGATTCATTTGGGTGCCATATTTTAGGACAAGATATGTACCAATTCTTGGTACATATTACTCCTTTTGGAGATGGGTCACAACTCATTGAAAGAGTAATCAAGGAAACGAAGGTTACTGAAGGATGCTGATCCATTAATGTTAAGGCCAGAAAAAATACAGTGTTTCCACTGACATGTTCTTAAAAACTATTAGGGTAGGGAGGTAGGCAAAACTTCTAAATTTTTTTTGAAATATTTTAACCTGTTTGTGTTGCAGATACATCGGACTAAAAAAAGCCAAAAAACTTTATAGGGTATGAACAAAAAATAGGGTCAGTAGGGTTAACGATAAACCTACAACGTAAGAGGTTGGAATTCTATTCGTCCATACCCCGTTACGATGGTACCAAGTCAGAAAAAAGCTTGTCAGACAACCTCTACCACTGCTGGAGTACGTTTAAAGAAACACGGGTATTTTTTTAGGCCTAACAGTGACATACATTTAATTTTCTTTTAAAGACTGTTTTAGAAAGCTACGGTAGTTTCATTCACATTGCCCTTTCTAACTATTACTTAACTTTAGTACTATAACGTCATTTAATAATAAAAGTCCTGCTTCGCACCATGAAATAGACAACCGGAAACATATAAAATAAATTTAGAGTTGATGTTGGGACGGATAAGGAAACATCCGAAAACAATAAACTATTACATCGAATTTTTATTGTCTTTTCTGATAGATGATTTGCACTGCATGTGGCAACTCAGCAGGTAAAGATATTTATTTTACCTAAGTACACAATTAGAAATCTTATTATTTCAAAAGCTGTTTGTAAATGGATTTCATATTAAGGAAATTCACAACATTTACATCAGGTTTGATAAAATTTATCTGCCACTTAGCATGTCAAAGTAAGGCATCACAATAGCAGTTTTTTAAACTTCCAAAGATTTAAGCCCTGAACGATACACTAAATATGATTTTGAGTGTCTTTCAAACATTCATATCAAAGCAGAGCCTTTAGATACACACAATTTTGATAAAATGTCCAAATCTTTATTGTCTCGATGACACTTAAATTATTTAACTACGCCTAAAGATTTGGTCTCAATGATTGCTGCACTTCAAGATTAAAGAGTAATTCAAAATCGTAGATTGTTGTGTACACCAACCTCCTATGAGGAGGGAGAAACATTGAGAACTTTGCACCGATTCAATCATCTTGTGCCCATAAAATTCGCTTACTTTTTGATCGTTTAAAACAAAATAAAACACTTGTAAATCTTAACTTCTTTGAAGAGTACATGTGAACTTCGAAGAAAAAAAAACACAAAATGAAAAAAAAAACTTTTAGTTTGTTTCTACATGTACGTGAAACTACCTTATTCAATTCGCCTGAATCATACTTTGCCTTTGCTTATAGAACCCTACCTGCATATTTGTAAACTACAGACAGATACCGGTCATGGATGGACCACAAAAAATAAGATAGAAAAAAAGAACATAAAACAAAAAAAAAGCAACAAAAAAAATGGTAGCACGTTTTGAAGACATTTCTTGTTAGGTGGCATGGACCCTTCTTGTAGACCAATTACCTTTTGACTGCACATGTAAATATGTTAAGGCGTGTCCTAAAACATGTTCTTACCTTAGCACTACATTAATATGGTCGTCTAAATCATCACCAGAGTTCTCAGTTGGTGCTGTTGAAGACAAAGTTGTCGAACTCCTGAAAATAAAGCAAGATTATAAAAATGATAAATATAACGATATGGCCAAACGTAGAAGTATGAGCTTGAACTACATTAGTATCTGAATTGTATCGTAAGCGTTTTTGCAAATCATTTTTACAAGTTTGGAAGAGCCAGGTACCTCGTCTGGTGCACCATAGACTATGAACAAATACCATGTAATTGGACGAAAATGTAACTCGGAATCCAAACTTCAGGACCAGATTACTATTGAATTAGTTGAAACTAGCGAAACATTTATGATAATGAAACATTGTACAGTATAGGTTTATTGATCATGCATGTACATTGTCGATTTCAAATAAAACTGGCGCAAATGTACTGACAAGTACGAGATTTCAGTCTTTTTTCTCAATTCGGAATTTTTTAAGTGAGCATTTAAAATAGAAATCATACATGTAATTGTTGTGTAGTTCAAGCCGAAAAGTCATCGCCACATTTAGATAGTATAATAGCCGGCGGTATGGGTTACTGTATACAACCTAAATCGGTAATAACGCAAATCGAACTTGTCCAGCCTTTAGATATTGTCCTGCTAATGGACAATTGAAATGAATTCCGTGTGTTACTAAAATCGCGACACTACATTCAATGCTTTTTTGCTTTTTATATTTCAATTTAGGACAAAAAAAGCTCAGTCTAACTAAGGTCATCTACATAAAGATTTTGAACGACCATCATAGCACAACAGACCGACTTCGCCGATATCGAGTAAACAGAATGTGAGTCTTCGATAAAGTACATTAACTGAGTGACCATTTACATTAACCCGATTTTCACATCCACACATTACATGCGGGCATTACACCCGATATTCCCCACCTTAAGCCTTTTGACCAACTGCTCTATTGAAGATAAACATCCTCGACGGGTATTGAACCAAATAGAAGCACCTACCAGGCTTCACCGTTCAAAGTAAATCGCACTTTCTTAACACTTCCCGAATTTCGATTAAATTTGAGTGACGACGGAAGTTCGACGTCGTCGAGGGTTTCCACGGACATTCTTGAGTTGTATCCTTCATTGCAGTCGTCAGGTATCTCGATATAATGATCGTCGTTGTTTACATGGTTATGTCCTTCATTTATCACATATAGACTCGACGGCGTCGGTGCTGCCGACGTTCGAGTTGAAGATCCTCCGTTAGAAGACCTTGTCGTATCGGGATCTTTCGTCGGCGATGCATCTCGACGGGGTGAGTTCGAGTTTGACCCTGGGACTGAAATATCTTTCTGAAACTTTGGCTTTGGTGTTGTTTTAGGCAATGACTTTTGTCTTTTAATGTCAGATTTCGATGACATTGTATTCTTATGTCACGAATTCCAAATATTTCAAACACATTCCGCTCCAATTTAGAACCAATAGTATTTCATTATAAAGAAGAATCTTTCAAAAACACGTAAAATATATTTTCAAAATATTATTCCTTCAACATAAATATATTGTAATTAAAATGAATGAATTACTTCAATACTTCTAATAAATCCAAAAATCTATAGTCAATACTTGACTAATCGTTTTTAATCTAAAATTAAATCTTATATAGAACTTTTTTTGTATATGGCAAGCATTAATTTCATACCATTTACTGGATTAGGCCAAGTAGAAAAAAGAAAGTAACAGATAAGTATCAAGTGCCTGTAAAAATACGTCATTGATTTATTGTTAAGGATGTTTTCGCTTTGAAAGTGCCAACAAAACAAATTCTTTTGCAAAAGTTCAATCACACGTCGAATCATACAATTGTTGGAGAAGAATGACAAAAAATTGAAACAATTTTTTACATGGTGTTCCCTATAAGCTCAATATATAGGCCAAACCACCTTTTCTCTCGTGTATACGGTTATATTTTAGATTCACATGTAAATTTTATTTCGGTTAATTGCATGGCCTTTTGACCGAACCAAAAATAAATACGCAGAAATACAATCCACACCATGCAGTGTTCACCGAGTTCTACAGATGACAGTGTCTGTATTGTGTATGCATATTGAGTGGACCTTCAAACAAAGGCAAGCCACTGCTATATATAATTATTAACTGTTGAATCGAATATCCACATTACAAGTATAGTTGACGAGATCCTACTCTCTGACAATATTACGGAATTCATGATACAGCTTCCGGCTCCCCTTCTTAGCCAGATGTATTTTTATGACTTTGGTTTATAGAAGATAAAAATATAAAATGAAATTTCTACATAATGTATTATAGGTTCAAAAACTCCTTTGTCAGCTTAATCAATAAAGTATTTTGTCTGTAATCACCTTTACAAGATAGTCGTGATGAGTTTAAGCACCAGAACCTTGCCTAATGAACGAAGAGACCCGTGAAGGATTTTATACATTATCATCAAGAAACGAAACCATAAAAAATAACTTAATATCGAAAGACTAATTAGAACGAACTCTTTATTTTTTGTTCTTAGAGAGAACTTTTTCGCTCAGCTCATTTACCAGGGAATAAGAGAATACGCTTGTTTTTCGTACTTCCAGTTTTCCCTAAAACATGACTTAAAAATATGACAAGACTTTCCGAAAACTGTACATTATTAATGGTTTGCGACGGAATGAACCGACCATTCTAAAGTTTTAGATTAAATTCTCATCTGAGCTCCCTTGTAGTAGAAAAGAGGTCATTTTAACAAATATTGCTTGACACATGGCATCATAACTGTTTGATGCCCGTTTACGTAACTAGGTTTGTGGTGGAAGTGCGACCACATTTTCAAGGGAGTTCATAGGTTTTCAAAACAAAAACCCAATAAAAATCATGCTACATTAGCAAACGCTATTCTTGGAAGAAAATTACCTTTTTTTTTCAAAACACAAGTCACATTTGACGTTTCTGACAGAATAATTTTAAACGATTCCTCGATGTCAAATTTTCCAGTATTTCGTACATATAAAGCAAATTACTAAGAATTCTTGTTCGTGTTTATTGCCTTATGTATCATTATGACACTTATATATAACATAAATGAACGAAAATCACAGAAACTATAAAATTTCAATATCAACATTGTGATAAATACGACCTCTTCATGACGGTCCACTATTAAAGCAGGTTGAAATTACTACAACCCTATAAAACTCATAAAACTTTAATATTCAATTGATCCTTGATCGATTCTAGTGTTTTGTTTCTAAAGCTTACTATTGAAATGATCATAATAAAAAGAAACGGATAATAAAGTCTCCAGGAAACATATTTACTACATACATCCTTTCAGACTGAGGTATACTACTGTGATACAAAAGTGCTCCAGGCACCTTGTTAATTTCTGACTAAAACCTGTGCAAGCTAACTATGTCGATATCGTTCGACTCGTTAGTAAAGAGAGGACAGAACCTTAAATAGATACTAGTAGATAAAACAATCCAAAAATGTTTCAGAGTATGTATTCCATTATCAAAGCTATTTTCCAGTTATATAGAGTAGACAGAGTGTCACGTGCACTTGTAGTCCTCAGCAAGGGGCTAAACATTTAACGCAACAATACAGTTCCACGCAAAAAATGAACGCATGAAGACGTACAGTATAATCATCAATATTCAGTGACTGGTCCATGGGAGGGGTCCGGTGGTATGATCCTACTCTTTACGTGGAAATTTGGTTTTATTTTGTGCAAATTTTTGGCAAAAATAAGTAAATATAGCCTCTAACCCTTTTATCTGGAACCACCATTTTCAAAATATGTTAATCCACGACCTTAAATGACATTAAAGGCGGTTCAAGGCATTTTCAAAGAAATGTGGAGCATCACCAATGTATGCCTAACGTCAACAATGACTAGCTCTGAATGTATCCTCTCCCGCTACGGAAACAATGGAACGTACTCCCTGTTTTACCTTGGACTAAATCTGATTAATATGGCGGGAAAGGAACAACAATTGTCAATGGATTTACTCAAATCCCCAAACGACTGTTATTTAAACAAAAAAATGTGCATCATTGTTTGCACAAACTGAGTGGTTATTTAGATATTCTAATTCAATTAAAAGATAATTCAATCATCAAATTAAATGTATAAACATGTTTGCGCCAGTGTAACGAGATGATGTATTGTTCAGACTAATATTTACGTAAAATAAACTTTTGAAGTGGTCTGAATAAATCTTTACGCCATTAGTTCACGTGCACTGGTAACGTTTAACACATTGCTCCTCATTTTAAAAATGAAAACCAAATGCCTATATAGGAGCATGTAAAAATCCTCGCGGAAGGCCTATTCGCACCAAGCAGTATCTTTAATTATACAAGTGAAAAGTTTTGATTGTCTCTCCGTAAAGCATTTTGAAAAAAAAAACTTATTTAACAAACTAAAGGTAGAAGTGTATCAAAAGTTTACGATTGATTGATTGATTGATTGATTGATTGATTGATGGGATTTAACGCCCGAGCAGCAATATCTCAGCTATATTCAGGCGATCAAAAGTTTACGTGTAACTAAGTACCACCCACAATGTAACATTCACAATATATTTAAAATTCTCTGACCTGACGGGAACGAATGTTTACTATCCAAAATAACAACACTTAATATTTTTAATTACACTTGTAAAATTCTTTTTCGTCAATGATTTTATAAATGAAAGGTCGAATCCAAATAGTAATTCAGGTCACTTAATTAACAATTATTAGAGAGTAAAATAGACTTTAGTTCGCGTTGCAGTGATAACCTGAAGTCTGGGGAGTTTCTAAAGTATCAATTTTGCTTTCTCAAGCCATTTAAATTTCTCCCATACTATTACTTAATCACTTATTCACAAGGAAAGAATTGCCTATCAATAATGTATCTTTCACTTCTCAAATTAAGTTTTAAATTGCTCAATAGTTAATAAGAAAATACACGAGAACAAATAAAATGGTATAACGAACCCATATTTAAAGTATAAATTTGAAAATTATGAACAGTTATATAGATACAGTCAGATTATATTCAGATATGAGTTATAATTTTCGAGTCAAGATTCAAACCATTTTTTAAAAAATGAAACGTGACATATATGATTGGGAAAAAGAGAATCCTAACACAAATCTACTTGAATACGTCAAATAATTCAATATGGTTCGTTTAAGTGCATTAAATTGTACTCTGTATAGTATCGTATATATGTAATAGTTTTACTAATCTTTTATGGTATGACTAGTCCATGGATGAAACATTTCAATTTGCTAGTTTGTATACATGATTATCTTTCACGGGAGGGTCATGTTTATGAGACCATACCCCACATCTCTTATTTTGTATAAACATCTTCGGATCTGAGGCAGGGGTGGATGGGGTGGGGTTACGAAGAGCCCCTATCAGAAGCAAAAAAGGAACTGTTAAAAAACTGTTTAGTGAGCTTTAAATTGGTTAAGCACTATGAAAGAAAAATGTTCGTACAAATAATCCCCTTCCGAAACTCCCTAAAATGTTCTGGCTACTGGCCCGGTATTGAAAAGTGTATATTTCGGTGCCATCTATTATCACTATGATAGAGTAATGTACAAAGACAACACACTCTCCGTCTACGTCTAGAGACGGTGACTGAACTGACAAAGCAACTAACACCAGCATGTACTAACAGTGGCATGCCAACGTTATCGACGAAATAATTAGCGGAAATCGCCATCCTCAACAAGCCGGTGACGCCAAATTACAGATACGGATATCTATGCAATTATAAACCATTGATCATTTCAGAGACCATTTTCTCGGTCAACTACACAAGGAACAACAATAATAAAAGGCTATCCTAGAATTCCGAGGCCATGCAATTTTCTTTACAATATTCAGACGGCATCAGGTTTAGACGTGATTTTAATAAAGAACCGAAACATCAATTTGTTTATGAAAATTAAGAATGTTTAGATTAAAAGCCTTTCCCCGGAGTATAATAAGTATACTTTTTGTCAATAAGACATCATCTACACGTGCTTATATTGATTTAAAAGGGTTAGTATTACCAGAAACAATTGCTTAGTGAAATATGAGGTCTTGTTGATCGTTCGGGATTGGAAAAAAAGCGCATATCGAGAACGTGCTAAATGTGTTTTCTGAATGCTTACAAGGCTGACAGGAAAAACTTTCTAAACCACGAGAAACTACACGAATTACAGAATTAAAAGTAATATGAGTTTGATGGTATAATGTTCAACAGATGCCCACCTTCATTTATTAAGCTTCATGAGATGGACAGAGTGAATGGAACCGGAAAAATAAGCCTTTCCCTCTGCACTCGCTCATATATCTACACGAAGTTTTTCTGTAAACACATATTATAAAATTATAATCGATCGGAATATTAGAATTTTTCTACGGTAACAGCAATAACCTTTTGGATAACCTGGTACGCTCTAAGATCTCACGCATGTACATGTAAATGCGCATGTAGTCATTGCATGTATATGTACGTGTATTGAAAGTACCAAAATAGCATTTTATCTATGTTATCAAATACATTTGAACAGTTTCTAGACAATTCATACTAACTTAAAACACAAGTCACGTGAATAACAATAGCCTTAGCGTTGTGTTTTGTTGTTTATTTGTTTACATTATATAGACTTAATCACTATTGCCATTTATTCCTATTACGTAATTTAAAATTTAAATATGATTATAGTTTAAATCGTCTTAGCTGCATTTCTAAAAGTTAAAATACATGTACAATTGAGTATATTACACAATTATGAATCAATTATAAGTACCTTAAAACAAAATAAAAGTACAACAAAAAAAATTACTGAAATATAATCTTTAAAATAGGAACAAGAAGGAAAAATGACTTTTGAAAATCAATGTTATTTATTTTATTATTCATTTTTATTTATTTTCATTTATTTATTTGTTTTTTGTTGTTGTTGTTGTTTTTTTTTTGCTATTGAGATTTAAGTACTAAATCCTGCTGAATATTGATAAGATTGTCTCAAATTTAACGATCAAGTGTAACAGAGCCATGACATCCCTTATTGAACGAGATCGAATTTCTTAGCTTGCCATGGTTTAGAATGACCTGAAAGGACATTAACGAATATGAGCCACAGGTCGTCGGTTTTTATAACATATGTTACGAACAAACATTTGAAACTCGAGTATATACTGAAATTAACCCTTTCCCAAGTTGCATATGATTTCTATGATTTTTCAATGTTCGTTTAACACGGTATACATGCATATTGATACATGTAGTATTACGGGACAACGATCTAAACCAAAGTCGTGATGAACGGGCGGTCGGGTACACAGTTAAAAAAATTCAGAGATTTAGCCATCATCGCAAATATATGTACATGAAGCTGGGGTAGAGAATCTAAAAAAAAACTCTTATCAAGTGAATCTACAAGTCATATCGTAAACTTATGAGAAATACTTTCAGCTGACTTCTTATTGGAATACTAGAATACTTTCACATTGTTGTTGACAATCTAAACAACAGGAAACTAAGTTGCCTTAAAGTGGGTTCTCCAGAAAGTTGCCACCACTGGCCCGTGGTATTATGGAAACGACAAGTGAATATAATAGAATAATGAGTTAACAAAACAAAGATTTTCTCAATTACCCAGGACCTAGAGTTTCACCAAGGTGATCCCGCGTGCACTTAGTATTAAATGTTTGCTCTTACAGGTCCCAAGGTTGTATAGATTTACTTTCAATGATTTAAATCAAACAGAAAAATGTGGATCACGGCAAAAAAAGAAATTTAATAAAAATCCTGACGTGTCTGTCCTTCATGTTTGACCCTGGCGTTAACCACGTGTTTACATAAACAATGCAAAGTGTGAATTCGGTTGCTAATAAAATTTCATATAACGAGCAAACCGCCTTACCCCTACTTCCTCGGGATGAAAATAATTTTGTCAGATTGGGCAGGTATTTAAATAAGCAGGTTGAAAAACACAGAATTATGCATCTAATAAATGAGTTGAGGTGGGGAAGGTCATGTGGATTGTATAGGATTCTGAAATATTCAAGTGTTGTGTAATAAAAAATGAATTTTTTCAACAATAAGCTTGCCAGAGAAAAAAAGCAGAATGTCCATATATAGTTCTGGTTGAACTTCATATTCAAAGAACAAATGAATATTTTGTTTTCACTTTTTTTTTTACTTTTCAATGCATTAACTTCACGATTTAGATATAGTGAGCTTACCATGGATTTTTTTAGTGATTGATATGCACATGAAACCACCATAGAATATACGAAGACACTTTGTTAGAAGAGGTTCAAACGAAGACACGCATTTTTTTCTCAGTTTCTCAGTGCCCCATTTTATTCTGTGTGTGATGGGAGAGGTCAATATAAAAAAAAACTAGCTTGGATGCGATGTATTTGTTGATAAATATTCTGCTTTTTCTTCAAGTAATATGATTTCAAGTACCCCTCCCCCTTTTTGTTAATAAAGAATTTCACATAAAAAAATCCTTGAGTACATGTACATATATCTACCGATCATGGTTTTAAATGGAATCTTACAAGACGGAGCGCCTTAATAACTCCTCGAAATTCATTCTTATTCAACAACGTACCTAGAAATTCGAATTCGCGTTATAATAGCATATTGCTTTTAACACAAGATTATTTTGGA
This sequence comes from Perna viridis, assembly GCA_037379345.1. Taxonomy (NCBI): domain Eukaryota; kingdom Metazoa; phylum Mollusca; class Bivalvia; order Mytilida; family Mytilidae; genus Perna; species Perna viridis. The sequence goes on along the minus strand of CM074519.1, from coordinate 24,885,266 downwards.
TCTTCTTACATACACACATTTTTGTTCTTATCTCTTCTAGTTCTCTAAACCATAAAAAGAAAACAACATTTTCAACATTCTCACATTATACATTTGCGTTACAGGAATAAGCTTATGTAAACAAGTCATTTTAACAAATTTTGACAGAAATGACAAGTTATTGATAACCTCCAGCCATGTTCCCGTTTTACTTACCCGAATGGGTTTTTCAACGTAGACTTTCCTGTAAATTTTCCTTTATATTTATCCTCGTTCCCTTCACTACTATGGAGTCTGAGATCTTTTTGGCTTCCATTGATAGAGCCACTTCCGTTCTGAAAATCTCTATGACCGTCTGCTGTTTCGGCCTCTTTATGACCCGCTGAATTGCTAACGCTTCTAATAACGCCGTTTCGAACATCTCTCTGACTTCCTGGCGTTCGTGGCTCCTTTCGACCGGCCGAGTTGTTGTTATTGTTTCTATTATCCTTGTCTTTCTGAGAAACATATCCATTCATTTTGGAATTTGAATTTTTCATGTATTTAAAATAATAAATCCTTCAAAAACGAAATGAAAGACGACTTTCCCCTCGTAAACTATTTCCTTACAATGGGTATTTAACCCCGCTTAATTATATTCCGCAAATTTGCATAATAACATACAATAACGTGTAAAGATATCGAATTTTTTTTCCAGTATATTTATCACATTTAAGAAGTTGCACTCATTGTCTAAATATATCACAGTTTCTTTAATCCCATAGTTTGGTTTAATAATCCCTGGTTTCCCCTTTCCTGAGATACTACCCTTCAGACTTCGGGTAAGCTTGAAATATTACAGATTTGCATTTAGTATCCAAGATTCTCACAGGATATATTTCACCACCTTAAGTTTAGTTTTATTATTCCCCAGTATCGTGCGATTCAACGTTACTAGCTTACTGCCAAAGTACCTTGTCTTTTATTCATAAACCTAAATAGTTCAGGCTATCCATTTAGAGAGGAAACAATACGATCTGATTATGGTCTTTTATCTCGTAAAAAATCGACCAGCCGTATCCCGCAGTGCTTTAAATCCTTAAAACGACGAAAACTGCGAAAAATCAACCTTAATATTTAATAAATACTCGCATAAACAGGATTAAGAAGGCAGATATTCCATTAATTAAGTCTTTGTTATAAAAACAAATTATTGTAATTGAAGGCAACGTGCCAAGTTGTGTTACGCTAACATGTCTCTAATTAGTACACGCAATTAAAAAAATCCGAAAAATACGCCAAAGTTTCAGATATCCTATTAAATTATTTCGTTTTCGACTCTCCGTGGATTTTCACAAAATAACCATTCCCTGAGAATCGCGTTCGGTTTGATTGCTTTATAAACAAAATGTAGAAGAAACGCTTAGGCAACGTGTAATAAAATATTATGTTGACAAACCCTAGTCCCCTGTGACAAAACCGGGACAAATTACAGTAAACAGTCACCAAACCACTTGAGGCCGTGGCCTTTTGTGTTATCCGGGTACTTCAGAGAGGAGCGATAACATCAAACTGTCACAACATATTTTTGACTGCGTTTTGATACGCCTTACGATATTATCCCTTTGCAGATAATGTGCTTTAAAACTGATACATTTTTAAAGATAATTAAAATTGTCCATTTAATTTTTAAGACATTAAATTAATGACACGAGATATTATAACGGTCACTAGGGGGTCTTGTAACCAGAGAATAACATTTATAAGAATATTCAGAAGAAAAGAATGATATTTAAACTTTTTGTTGTTTCTCAACGTGAATAATCGTATGGGGGAGGGCTAGGTCTGGTCTGATATTTAAGACATCATATGCAATTTTAAAATCTTTTTTGTCATTAAAACGAACTTTTGATGCTCTTTTCCTACAACTTTTGTTCAATCTTTCTTTAAAAAATCAGATCCTACTTAATGACCGTAATTCAGGTGCGTGACAAATGATAATTGGAAGTTTAGGCACCAAGCGAAATACCTAAGAATATGCAGTAATGTAATATGTAATAACTATTACTACAAAAAGAATGTGTAGAAACCATTTTTTCCAGAACTGCAAAAATTCTAATATGAAACTTACAGTGAACAAAGAGGTTAAAACATGCTATATTTCTACAGCAACACTGGCAACAAATCTATTATAGAGAAGAGAGTCTGCAACAACAGTATTGGTAATAAAAGTTTGATGCATCGGAATAAAAAAATTGAAGTGCCTTCATGGTAAGTTTAATCTTTTAAACATACATAACAGCTAACAATACCAAATAATGATAAAAAATAAAAACAAAAACAAAAACATTAAAAAATATATTACCAGTCATGATACCCCTCAAAGACAAACAGCAAACTAGTAACACAAAAACAATACAAAACAAAACAAAACAAGGCAAAACAGTTGAAAATAATTAGCTAGTAGTTGGTTTTGTTCCCACGACTACAAAATCATTATAAGTAAAATAAAAACATTGTAAGTTAAATCAGAGGAAAAACGATATGGCTTTGGAGACAAAATTTAAACATCAAAATTCATGCTCTTTACTTCTTTCGTTCAGTTTAACAGGTGTGTATATCGTAATCCGTGGTAAACTCAGTAAACTATTTACATAACAGAAAAACAAAACAAAATGACCAACTGCCAAATTAAAACCGGAAACTCGAATTAACCGGAAACCTATGTGAACCGAACACAGATATGTGATCAAAGCCCTATTTGTGTTCATTTAATCGTATTATCAACACATGCAGGTAGATTCAGCGAGTGAAATAAACCTTGTATATAAAGATGTAGTTAAGACAAATTTGATCATTTTTTGGTCGTAATCTTAAATGTTTACTCCATTTTTTGTTTAAACGCTTTTCTCTATGGTACCGCTGCATTATATTGTAATTCAGTTATAACCATTACAGAGCAAAAAATACAAAAAAATTAGCAATAAAATCAATTCTAATTGAGAATCATTATTGACTAAACACAACCAACAAGACTCCGCCAATCGTTCAGTTTAATTACTTAAACGGTAAATGATTCTGAGTTTAATATCTATTTTATGAGACTACTAAAACAGTCAGTTAACCGAGAATCAAAAGACCATAGACAATTACAAAATGGAGTCAATAATACCACCACACGCCTCCCCAGTTAATGGGATTTTAAATATAACGGACAAACAAGCAAATGAATTGGTGAGTATCAATTAAATGATCGCTTCCATGTTCTTGCATATACAGGATGTCCAAGTATTGAGTTAGTCAAGAACGTATAAAGCTGATATTTTTTAACACATAATAAATGTATTATTTATAGATTTCACTAACTCAAAAGGCATGACACTCGTTGAAAAAAAAACAACACAAGAAAGTCAAAACTATAGCTTCCATAGAGAAAATGGTCAAACAAACAAAAACAAACGTTGCAGATTACCATGTAAGTACTGTAGGATTGAAAAGGCAATCTGATTGATTGATTGGAAAGGTTTGGGTCATAAGAAGAAGAGTCTATGGAAATGTCAACCGCTTGAAAGCAAATTCGTATGAATAAAAGATAAATTATAGATAATGTAAAACTAATGACCATGAAAAACCGTATAAATTAATGTAAATCTTTATATAAAGAAAAGGTTAAAACACATTAAAAACCACAATCAGTTCACTCTGAATACTAAAGACCCATACGTGTACAAACTACATCTCAAAGCAATGTTACATGTACATGTAAGAGTAAGCAGTATTAAAAAATTCAAATAAGATACGTCTACCATTTTCTGTTTTATACATTCGTCTGCAATTTAAGAAAAAATGTCATAGAAGGCTTACACAAGCTAGGTATACCTCAGTTGTATTTCTTTCCAACAAATTTATATGGTCACGTTTCGTTCGAAAAAGAAAAATAAGAAACATACCTATTGCTCCGAATACTGGTTCGACGAACACTAAATCCGGCAGACATTGAATTTTTTTCTGACTTTCACAATTGTTCGTTATTTTTTTGTCAACAGGGCACTGACTTTATTGTTTAAACAGCATTAAAAGATAGTAAAATTTACACTTCAATCTTTAAATGTAGACCAAGAATGCCAAACTTGTTAGATTTCCTCTTTAATTTCAATGTCCCAGAACAAACTTTAAGGTTGTTAATGTTTTTATGAATGCTAAATTATTGTTAAGACTTTAAACAGAAAATTAATTCGATGTCTATCTTAAATCGTAACATCAATATTGACCATAAAAGTTCATTTAATGTTCTAAATTTTACATGCCAAAACGACTTTATTCCACGGAAATGATTAAAGGGAATGTCTTTCCTTATATCTCGAGATGGTTCCCCAGGCTTAGGAACAACAAATAAACTCGACCGTGGTGAGGACATTGTCGTTAGGAGACTACGCAATGCAGTTGTCCATAATGTTTAACTTCCCGTCAATTTGAATGACGATGGATGGAAACTAATATTGAACAATGGAAATTAGTGTTAGGTGTACATAGGTACAACTTAAGGAGGTAGACCTAGGGTAAGGGACATAACTCTTGAAATCGGTGATATGTTTGTATCATATTCACCGAAGCCTATTATTAAGCTTTCACTTGAAACAAAATTACATAAATCAAAGTTACTTCGATGCTTACATGAGATTTATGTAAAATGCTGAATACAAACATTTCAATGATTTGTAAGAGTTGTGTCCATTACCTTAGGTCTACTTCCTTAAGTACAATAATATTTAGTCACATTAAGTACCATTCTATATAAAATTCAGTTACTGCTTATTGTAGAATTTGTTAAAGGTGTAAAAAAAACACACACCGAAAAAAACAGCGTTTTTTAGTTTTCATATGTTATAATTCTATGGTCATTTAAAAAATTTGGAAATAATTATTTTTTTTTATTAATTTGTGAGGGGAAAAAATTCTGACTTAATCTAAAATCCCAGGCCCCCTTAAAAAGAAAATGGTCTATGCCTAACTATTTTTGTATTAGAAGTGGGTTTGTGACATACACGAATCACTTCCTGTCGGATTTGCAGGTGTCTAAAGTTCATCTTCAATTTATTTCCCCAGGAAACAGTTATAGACGTGTTTCCCTATGAAGCATTATATCAGCAGCGGAAAACCATACGCATGAAATAGTACACAGGTTGCGTGCCCTACTTTCACTTTATCATTAGTGAAAGGAATCCAGCCCGATACTTCAATCAAGCTTTCAATCTCATAATTCAAACCTGTTTAAGATTGTTTCTTTCTTGAAATAATACAAAAAAGTAACAAAGTAAATGAGCAAATCGGACTCCGCTAAAAGCTGTGAGCTTGGATCAGGTGCACCGGTAGCGTAAGCGTCCTCTGTTTCTACAGAAACACCCGCCAAATTGATCATAAAAAATCAAGTCCAGGGTAGTCGAAAGAGGAAAGGAAAACTATGACACGTTAAACAAATCAATTATCATGGTGCAAAAGAATACACCGTAACGATAAAAGAGTGCATGATGACGACCGTAAATTTTCTGTAGTGATGACTTCAATCTTGTAACAACATAACCCTGTTCCAGAAGCCTAATTATAAGAAGTTTAGCGCGGTACCAAAAGTCTGCGTAGTTACGGCAAGTTCTGACATTACGTATGAGTTGTGATATGAAAACTCCATACGCGGGTGCTGAAGAGGGGTTACCACAGATGAAAGGAAAGTTGACAATACGGGATAAATAGTCATTGCGTTTGTCGTATAGTTTGGTCAATAGTTTTCTTTTTCCATCGATCTCTAAGTGTAGGATTGATATGGTATTGCAAGAAAGGTTGGACAAAATTGAATGTTTGTAATACTACAAAATCAATATTTATCCGTTTCCAATGGTCGGGCTGGGTGAGTGGGATTTTACAATTATAATGGGTGAGAATGTGATTTCTTTGACCCTTGGTTATTTTCCATCTAAAAAAGCTTACTGTGAGACAAGTGACGAAATTTAAAAAAAAGAAAGACCCGATTAAAAGCTTCGACACTTAAGAAATAAACAAGTTCTATATCATTGATTTTTTTTAAAGACCAGAATCATTTAGCGAAACAACTTGGTCGAATCACGTGTTATCCTCGTTACTGAAAATGTCTATAGCTATAGTTATAGCTGAGGGATGGGAGTAATTTATAGATGGAAAGAATGATTATGTCATTCCTGTATGACTTACCAGCTTAAAGAATTAAAGATTGGAGACCAAGTTTCCATTGTGACCTGAAAAATCTTGAATTGAAGGCATGTGAACATGTTTTTTTTTAAGTACAATGTACTTACAATTACACAGTGATCACCATACTGAGTTTTGGGTGTGCGATGTACCATACTACGGCTGTCTTTGTATAGACAACTTAAGGAGGTAGACCTGGGGTAGGAGACATAACTCTCGAAATCATTGATATGTTTGAATCATATTCAATTTCACCATGCAATGTCTTTCATTTGAAACAAAATGAAATCAATCTAAGTTACTTTGATGCTTACATGAGATTGATATAATGAGCCTGAATACAAACGTTCCAATGATTTGTTAGAGTTATGTCCCTTACCTTAGGTCTTCCCCCTTAAGCGAATGGATGTATGATGGGGTACGGGGACAGGCGACTGACATAACAATTCTATTCGACAGACTGAATATACATGTAAATATATACTTACGACGGGAAAAGAATACTTCGTCCTGACTTGGGAGCACCATTTTCTGCTTTCTTCCTTTTGTAATTCAGGCCTTTATACGTATCGAATTTCATCTCCAGTTTTATTTACGAACTATCTCTATCAGAGATCACCTGTTTCGTTAAAAATAATAATAGCTTGACTTGAATTATTCCAAAAGTGACATACGCCGATGTCAGAATAATTTTATCCTTACCCATATCTTACTAACGGTAGTAACTTCCATAAATATTGATAAATTTATATAAAATCCATACAACTTTCATATATCATTAAAAACTCGAGAAGATTTTTCCAATGTCAAAATAAAGGCGCACTTGTAAATCTTCTCATTGTGCACATGAATAAATCAACATTACACGGTATAAATGTATCTACAAAAGCTTACCGTGCAGTTCAGAAGTGGAAAAACTTCCTAATAAAACGTAAAATTTCTGAAATTTGTTGATAAGCTCGTATTGTCTCGTATTTATCCCTAAACTTGTTTTATAAGACCATGGCTGTCAATACCATTTACATGTTTCTAGTGTATTAGGAAATCGATCTCAGTTCTTACATTTCTAAGTCAAGTTAAAAAACGCAACAATTTAAAGACAAAATAATGACAATTTTGTTAAATGCTTATAAAATTATTTCAGGTTCAATACATACGAATTAAGAGAAAAACCCATTCACGGTGAAGAATGTAGATAAGAAAATTGGGGGTTGTCATCAATAACATTTTTTTGTTTGTAAGTCAAAGTAAGTTACACCAAGCTATTTCTCACAAATAATAAATTTGCCTTCAAAACGCTATACACGAATATTTTTACTCGGTATTGAACTTCCTAAATATATTTCCTCAAGTGTAAAATGTCCTCTATCTACATTGTTTCAACACGTTCCAGACAGTATCCCAAGATTTCTCGAGAATGTCCACACAGATTCCCGATGGGTACAAAGATTCCAGGTAGATTGAGAATGGCGTGTGGATATACATATTTTTTTAATTTTTAGTTCTTATAAAATCTGCAAATAAATTTTCTGCTTTAATGACCGTACACCTAGCACACTGTAGCCCACATACTAATAGAGAATCCCAACACATGAAAGGTCTGGATTACCATCCCGTCTCATAATTCAAGAGAATTCAAACTATTTGAAGTTTGGCAGCCCAGAATAACTGTCTTTTCTTGAATTCTCCTACAGAATTTTTTTTAAACATTCTGGCGGTAATTAGAAATTATGCACTTCACTAGTTCGTCACTACGTTCGCGACTAATGCAATAAAGACTCGGTTTTTTTTAAAAATTTTATTCCTTCTTTTCTGAAAACTAATACTGTCATTTCATGTATTGAGATACACGAATAGATAATCTTCAACACAAGAGTAGATAGAATTTCTAAATTATTGCATTTAATACTGTTTAATTCTAATTCTGTAAAATGGAATACGTTACAGTTATTGAGAAGGTCTGAAGTACGCAGCCTAGGCGCAATGCATATGGAGTAAACTTGAAAGCTATGTGAAGTGAAGAATTGAGTAGAGTTGTTGAAAAAATACCCCTAGCTTGATCGTGACAACTCTTTCCGATTATGATTGGACTAGAACGAACAAATATAGATCCCTTATGTTTTAGACATTTTTATAGAAGAGCCCTAAGTCAATATTTATAAAGCTTTTAGGTTTGCTATATATTCAATAGATGTACTTTCATGCTTACGGAAATGGTAATAGCTAACGAGAAATGGAATCCTTGTACTTAACCTTTCAATGGGTGGAGGTATCTATAGTTATTATCACATTCGTCCTTCTGTTCGATCGTAAGACTTGGTTTCCGGATGAACACCAAGGAATGGCTCAAGCAAATGTTTTGGGCCATAAAGAGAGGCAAATTCTAATCATGGAATATGTTTCATTCACCAAGTTCCTTGCAAATAAACTTAAAGAAAATACATCATTCTAATTATTTGTGTCACTAAGCACGTTCAGTCTGGTGACCATCTATTCCCGTATACAAATTCTGACTCCTTCAAACTAATAAACCGTGTTCTGTCACTTTAACTGCAAAACATTCAACATTCTAATAACCGACTCTTTCTTCACGAGAACCCTTACGGATACAACCTTTCGCACAAGAAGTCACGATGACTTAAGCTGCAAATCGACCATCTTAATCTACGGATTAGAATAAAACTTATACGGTCTATACTATATGTCGGTGAAACACAAGAACGATTAAACAAACGAATGTGCGGTCATCGTTCGGGAATTAATACCACCAAATTTCCGACAGAATCATTCAATCCTATCTCTGAAAGTTCGTATTCTTGAAAAAATATACCACCCAATGAACAGTCCTGTCATAAGTTAAAGGTATCGTAAGAAAGGAGAGGAATACTGGATACGCCGACTAGGTAGTGCAATACCTTACGGGTGCCATGACAACATCAAAAGTATAGGAAACCTTTCAAGCCAATATGACAATAACAAATTTGATGAATTTATTTGACAAAAATACAACAAGGATAAGAAGGCATGACCGTGGCCACTATACATCACCTAAAATGCACGATGTCTCCATAGATAGTCTTCTTCCTTTCATACAAAACAACGCATGGAATTCATCACATTCGAACTAAACTCTGTTCTATTCATATCACTCTACTACACTCCCTTTACAAAAAACAAGTCTTGACACTCCTTTTTCTGAACCTATCTCATCATTATACAGGCATGTAGCTATCATTTTGGATATTGGTTTCCACAGACTCTTAAAGCCAGTTGGTGTAAAAGGTCAAGATGAAGAAAAACTACCATTTCTTCCAATACCGTTTGTCAAGAGCTGCACTCAATTTGGCTAACATCCTCCATCACAAAAACGTCACGAACAAATTTCATCCGTATTTCAAGGAGTATGCAAGAAAATGGATAAAACGAGAACAAGAACACATTGATTCTCTGTCAGAGTTGATAAAGGCTATGAGGTCTTTAGTTTTGAAACGTATGAAAGTTTTAAGCAGGTCAACGAGTGTCAATACTACATCAGTTTTCAAAGAAACCGATGTAGCAAAATTATTGTCTACTATACATGACACATATGTTGTCGTACCGGAAGACCAAAACAACATTATTTGATATGCAAAATGGATTACATCCAATGATTATTATAAGAGGTAGACGTAGCAAACCACAGCAGTAATAAGACCTATACTGCTACCACACTCTCCAAAGAAGAAATAGTCGAAAAACATAAATCTGTGCCATCCTGTTTTGGTCTCTACCAACGACAATGATTATGATCCACCGTCTATGTACTGGATTCCTGAACTCCACAAGAATCCATACAAACAACGCTACATAGCTGGATCTGCAAAGTGTACCACCAATCCTCTTCCAAGACTTTTAACTTCTATACTTACAGCTGTCAAAGAGGGTCTCCAGTCCTACCACGACACTTATTACTCCCTTAGTGGTATCAATTCAATGTGGATCCTGCAAAATTAGAAAGATCCTCTGGAAACCCTTTATTCAAGATTATTATCAGAATACAATAGCATTAAAACCTTTGATTTTTCAAGTCTTTACACTTCTATTCCCCATACTGAGTTAAAATCCCGACCAAAAACATTATAAATCGTTGTTACTAAAAAAAGTCGGTACACCTAGATACAAATATGTAGTTCTTGGTAGAGATTCCTCATACTTTGTGAAGAAAAAAAAACAATTTCTCATCATCTTCCAAATATACCGAAGAAGATGTTTTCAAAATGCTGGAATTATTGGTCGACAACATATTTGTTCGGTGTGGTGGACGCGTTTTTCAACAAACGTTCGGCATTCAGATGGGAACGAATTGTGCTTCTGTACTTGCTGACATATTCCTTTACTCTTATGGAACTCACTTTATAGCAGACACGATTCAAAAGAAGGAACATCGTTTAGGTAGGTCCTTTAATCTCAGTTTCCGCTATATGGATGACGTATTATCGTTAAACAATCATTGTTTCGCGGGTTTGATACATCGCATTTGCCCCATAAAAATTTAGATAAAGGATACTACGTACAATGTGCAGTCAGCCTCATATCTTGACCTACAGGAAAATTATTGACCAAAAACTGTACGACAAACGCGATGACTATTCATTCCGTATAGGCAATTTTGATTTCATCTGTGGCAAAATCCTTTCAGCACCTGCGTATGGAGTTTTGATATCACAACTCATAAGTTTTGCCAGAGTTTGCCGTAACTACGCAGACTTTTTGTATCGTGCTAGAACGTCTTAAAATTAGGCTTCATGAACAGGGTCATAAGCAGCTTGAAATATTACTTTGTAAAAATATATTCTGAATTGAACAACAAAATATACAGATGATGAATCGTTATCATGTTCCCTTTTGATTAGCACAGTATTTGTACAGTATGGCAGAGAAAGTAGGAATTCAAACAACATATTTGTAAAGTAAGGCATAGACAGTAGGAATTCAAAAAACATATTTGTGCAGTATGGCAGAGACAGCAGGAACTCAAACAAAATATTCGTACAGTATGACAGATTAGTGTTTCAACAGACAGTAGGAGCCCCAGTGGAACCAATAGAGACTCCAATGAGGGAGAGTTAATAAAAAAACGTATTTGAAAAAAAAACGGAAATGAAGCTGGCACAGTATTATAATTTCAACTGTCGTTTCATCAGTACAAAGTTTTGTGCACTATTTTTGTCTTATCTCCATAAAAAGCTTGAAATCAAGGACTTTACAGACACATTGAAGTCTGACCTATAAAACCCAAGTCTATATATAACTAACGCGACGACTTTGAACAATTCTTTCCTATACATTATCAATCAAGCTGCTTCGACGTATTGAGTTTTTTTGTTTATAAACTGATACTTTTTTCTAGTTATTGCAAAAATACACCTATTTTCTAGATAGCGATTTACAAAAAAAATAAATAAAAAAAATAAAGATAAAATAAAATAAAATAATTGGCCAAGAATATCTTGTCCATAGATAAATGTCGTCATTTAAAAATCGTCACCGTGACCTGATTGGTCGATATGGAGTGGCTGTCGTGTGGCTTGATTGACTGACATTGAGTATCCGTTTCCAATATGACTAATGACCAACAGCTGCTGTAGATATCTTTCCTCTTTCACCGTCCTTTCCACTTCAATGAGCAGCAACTCGTGTGTCTAGCAAGAAGCTGACGCGTATTCAAAATAGATCGGTTAGTTAGCGGGCCCGGTAAGTTAATGGGTCGTCTAACTGGAAACGTTATCGGAACCGGTGTTTCGTGGATAGCAATGTTTTGACAGAGATTTAACAAGAACGTTAGCGGACCCGTTAGGTAATGATGTTTCTTTGAATACACTCCCAGGGAACCATCCGACGTCAATGGGTTCAGCCCGGTTTTTAAGGAGGTAGACCTAAGGTAAGGGACACAACTCTTTAAAATCATTGGAACGTTTGTATTCAGGATCTTTATATCAATCTCATATAAGCATCAAAGTAACTTGGATTGATTTCATTCTGTGTCAAATGAAAGCTTGAAAGGCTTAGGTAAAATTGAATATGGTACAAACATATTACTAATTTCAAGAGTTACGCCCCCTACCCCAGGTCTACCTCCTTAAAGGAATGCGTGCTATTAGTATTCTTCTTGTACTTTAGTTCCTTTGAGTTGTATGAACTGAGTTTTGATTGTTTGTCATTTTGATAATTTCCGGCGGTTTGTTTTCGAAGGATCCTTCGTCTGAACCCTCGGTATAGACGCCTCTTCGAAAACGTGGATTTCTTGATCCAACTTTTTCTAGTTAATTTCATACAGGTACTTATGGACCCCCACCAAGGGCATTATAATCATCCAGTAATTATATTGAAACATATTTTTAAAGTATTTAAAGCTATTATTTCTATAGTAAGTTTTCTGTCATTGCTTTAAACTAGTTATGTTATGACAATAAATTGTTTAATAAATCACAAGAAAATTACATTTCTCTGTCAGAAAATTATGAAATTGATAACAAATGTATTTATGTTGACAGAACTTCAATAGATCGAATATTTCCTTTGTAGGTTTACACATAATTGCTTTCAGAAAAATGATTTTATGGTTTTAATATAGCATTAATCTGCAGTATCTATTTTTCAGATTAGTTTGATAGAAGATATGAAGAAATCCGTGGGTGAACCGTGACGTCATTGTCGTAAAAACCAAAGTGAAGAGTTAATCTAAACAAGAATTTACAAAAAATCCTATTTCATATTTCATATACTCTACGCTTCTAAAAAAGGAAGACGACTCGATTGGCTATACTAGCGGGCTGCAAGTTCTCTTCTTTCGATAAATTAGGCTATCAATTGAGAGATGTATGTTTTAAATATTGAATAGCAGAAAGAAAAAACATAAAATAAAAAGACAAAAAACTTAGAAATATTGATTTTAAACATCAAAATGTGATTTCAAGAAGAACTTCAAATAAATGGTACATGCATTATAAAAGTTGTTCCGTAAATACGTATACATTAATACGTGTATATGCAACAGAAAGTGGGCAAAATTTTACTAAAAATATTATAATTTTGAAGATTTTTACATAATAAATATAAAAGTAAAACATACCAGACCGCTCCGCGACCAAGCTTATCCAGTATTAGGACTTTCTTTTGAGGAATTCTCTTTATTTTTGAATTTCTTTTGATAAATTGTTTTAAAGATCAATATTTAAAAGCTCCAGTCAATTAAATGTCTAATTCACTTATTTACTGACTACCATCTTAAAGCAACAAAAGTATTCAGAAATTCTGAATAACAGCTGAAAAGATCGATTTGCCGTTACTTGTGATATTTTAAAATATCGTGACGTTATATGTTTACAATTCACAAAATAAATAGGTTGATATTTGTGTCTTTATGTAAAGAATTAAACATATGTGAAACTATGCAAGATACATTCAGCATCTTGTTCAGGTAGGTAGGAGGGAACATCCATTTGATTTAAAGGGGAACCAGTTAGGATGAAATGCCGACTTGGATGATAATGAAATAACAACAAATAATAACAATAGTAATAATACTAAAAAAGAAAAAGTCTATCATCGCCACCACATCGTTATTTTTCTTAGAGATTATTTCTTCAATTCAACCTAAGAATGAAAAATGTAATGTCTAAACGTTTGAATGACTGAAGCTGAATATAGAATCACTGTTATCCCCGTCCTCTACTCCTTTTCACGTCTTTTTTTTCTTCAATAATTTAAAAATGTCTGTTAGACAAAATAGATTTTGCAAAGGATGTACGTTTTTGACCTTTCTCATTAACACAGAAAAAAGATTGAAAATTATGACGTTTGCTGAGGCATTTTGTTCATTCCTAGGGGACAAATGCCTTTACAAAATCGAAGACGGCATGCTTATGTGACGTATGCCACCCAGAGAATAATGTTTCGACATACAAGTCTTGTGCATATCTTGATTGCGGATTCAAATGTTTGCAGGTCGGTGGTAGACAGGTAAATATCCGATTGTGGGGAAGTTTGGACAGACCCATTTTTAGGTGAAAAGAGAGATAACTCAAATAGTTTATGTAAAATAAGGGTTATAATAATAAACGTGTCTATATTCCTATGCCTACGAAACTCAATTTCGAAAGGCATTGGTATTGAGTTTTGCTGGGATAGGAATATGAACACGTTTATTATTACAAAATTAAAGTATTAAAAAGTTCAGAGTAGTTTAGATGGTGCACACCAATTTTGCGGGATTTTAAATGTATTAAGGTAAGATATTGATTCCACCTATGTATGTTTTTCTTGAAAAAATGCTGCATCCTACTTTTGGTTCAGCTTTGAAAATCTGAGATTGAAAGAGTAATCAAGGGAACAAAGATTCTAGCGAAAATAAAAAGTATGGTACGAAGGTCAGACAGGGAAAACAGACACACACAACAAAGAACATAAAATAACCAAAATAATACGTATTAAAAACCAGTTGTATGATCCAGGTGCACCGGTAGGATAAGCTTCCTTTGCTTTTCTAGCAACACCTACCGAGTTGACCATAAAAAGTCGACCGGGATAGAAGAAAGAAGAAAGGAAAATTATGATACTGTGAACAAATTGGTTCTCATGGTACAGATAGAAACACCTAAACGATTGATGAGTTCATGATGACGACCATAAAATTTCTGTAGTGAAGACTTCAATTTTGTAGCAACATCAATGTTCCAGAAGCCTAATTGTAAGAAGTCTAGCACGGTACAAAAAGTATGTGTAGTCACGGTCAGGGGCGGATCCAGGATTTGAGTTTAGGGTGAATGTTAATTGAATTAAATGCCGTGCAAAGCAAGGCAAAAATATTATGGGGTAAAACCTATGTTGAAAATTATTTTTCTTACCGATTTAATGGGGGGGGGGGAGGCGGGCGTACGACAGTCCTTAGATCCACGCCTGACGGTAAACTCTTGCATAACGTTTGAGTTGTGATATGAAACACCATACGCGGGTGCTAAATGGATGTTGCCATAGATGAAAGGAAAGTTGACACTACGGAATAAAAAGTCACCACATTTATCGTATACTTTGGTCAACAGTTTTCCTTCGATCTCTAAGTGAAGTAGGTCAAGATATGAGGCTGACTTCACAGTGTCTGTAGTATTTTTTTATCTCAAGTTCTTTTGGATAGATGCAATGTATAAAATTCTAGAAGATTTTTGGTTTGCCACTATTTCTTCTTTGGAGAGTGTAGCAGCAGTATAGGTTTTAATATGGTATTATTTTCCAAGTCTACATGTAACTCTGATAATAAACATTGGATGCTTTGCACGAAGTCGATTAGTCCTTCGGAACACCATGACTATCTTAAAATTTTGAAAGTAAATCTGTCATTACTTTTTTTCCTTTCATTTTTTGTTAACTTTCAATATTGTAATCTTCTTCTTGTTTTGTCTGAATCATACATTTTGTATCAAAGGGAAATCAAGAAAACCAGGATTATAACGGCAATTAAAACGGAAATAACACAGGGATAACGGTTAGCACTCAGTCATAGACACACATAAGTAAGAACATGAAATATTCAAAATAACACACACACAGAGAAAGAAATGAAAGTAAATGAGTGTCACGGTCATACATTTTAATCATCTTACATGGTAGACTTGAACCGTTAGATAACATGAGTATTGGAGATTTATTACTTCTGAAACCAAGCCTTACTAGAATCTGTTTACAATGAAAACATGAAACATGTTTTGCACATTTCCCGCGGCTCTTGGGATCATATAGTTTATACACGTGTTGGGTAGGGCAGTCTTGAAATATCTGTTGAATTAGATAGTTGTAGTTCAGAATATTCATATATGTGAATATCAGTATTAATAAAATGTAGACAAACTGTGTGGATTAAATTAGGTTCTTATGAACCATTGTCGAGCAACTATAAAAATATAGTGGAACTGTTCCCTAAATACATTACAAGCATGCCGTAACAGCGCACGCAAAAATGAGCAACATCATCGAGTTGCTTAAAAATTGCAACGCCGGTTCTCATGCTGAAGTTGGACACACCATAACGATGCACGGATTCATGATGACGACCATTAGACTTTTGTATTGATGACCGTGTGTTAAAAAACAAGTCAACTACAATGAGCAAATACGATAACAATACAAATTTATTTCGAAGATGAATTGGAATCGTTATTTTACAAAATATAAAGAATCTCTTTCAAACACTACATAGTTGTACCAAGTTAATCAATTTTAGAAAAAAAATATCTGAATCATTAACAATGATATGGTAAACATTTAGAGTCGGGATTCAACTGAGAACAGATAATGGTAGAAAAAAATTGATCTTGATGTTATCATATTCCGATAATAATCGTCCCTTAAGAGTTTCCAGTAGATCTTTCGAATTAATGAACCCACTGCGACTGTAAAAGTGTCGTGGTTAGATTGGAAACTCTATTTTTGACAGCTGTAGGTATGAAAGTTAATTAAATTGTCGTTTCAGAAGATGTTTGGAAGTGTATTTTGCAGATCCATCTATGAAGCGTTGTTTGTATGAATTATTGTAGAATTTGGAATCCTACACATGGACGGAAGATCACAATTATCGTCTTTTGTAGAGAGTTCGAAAGAGGGTAGAATGGAATTTTAATTTTTTTTAAATGTCTGGTAGTGGTTCGTTCTGCTATCGTTCTGATATTGTTATTGCTTACATTGCATTGAAGTACATAGCCGTCTGCGTTTCCAGTCATCAGTATATATTGACTTGACAAACACCTTTCATTTTATCAACATTTTAAGTTGCTCATTTGCTTTTGTTACTTTGTATGTATGATTTTAGCTACTTTATGTTCCTTGTTGTGTTTGTCTGTTTTCCGTGTCTGTTCTTTGTCCCTGGATTACAGTTTTTGATTACCGCTGTAACATTTGTTCCATTGATTTCTCTTTTAAATGTTGAAGTTCACTTTCTGTGGCCGTTTTTACTGTGTAGTAAATTTTAAAGATATCACTTATGATGAGTGAAATATTTTGTCTGTAAGACTTTTGTTATGCGTAGCCAAAATATCTATATTCAGAGAATGAATAAGATTGTCAAAGAGGTGTGAGTTTTGACTTATATGCTGTACGTAAACTCTTATCTGGATCTTAATTGAAAAAAAAATAACCATTACACGACACATTTAACACCTTAAATTCAACGAATCAAGCGTTAAACTGTAAGACGCAAAAAGGTAAGAATATGAAATACTTTTCCAAGAATTCTTCATAGGGATATTATGTTGGTTTATCAAAACGTACAGAATATTCATGAAGAGTTTTGAGTTTATTGAACATATGACCGAGAAAATTTGGAAATGCAATAACTATATTCAGAAATATAATTATGTTAAATTTATCATAACAATTCCTGATATATAACAAATATATATTGTTTATAATATAAACGGAGCGTTAGCGACGTCCTATATATGTAGAATGTAAGATTTGAAGTATACATTGTAAGTGTCAAAATAATACCGAGAAATTACTACACCAAGGGTTTAGATATAAAAGCACATAAAACATTTTTTAAACCGATACAAGGAACTCATTCTCAAATACAAATGTACTTGTAAGCAAGTATTACGTGCGGGTATTACCCAAACAATATTTTATGGTAATACATTTATATTCACTAAATGAGTTGGCTAAACCGTTGAATATGCTAAATCGTAAGGGATGTTGTTCTGATATTGTTGTCAAATCGTTTAAGATAGCATTATTAGTTCGCTCATATGGTCTTTACATACTATATTTAAAAGTAATTTTCGGCAGTTTATTGTATGACTTATGATGTGCCATGGTTCTCGACCCCGCATGGAAAGAAATGGGATTGATATTCCATAATATGAGGACATAACTTTTTGTAAGATTTAACTGGTCGGGAGCTGACCTGTCAGTAAACTGCTAGTAGTCTTTTGTTTTTACATGTTATAACGTATAGCAGTTTCTGTTTTAAAGAGGGGAGATGACCTTTTTGAAGTTTTTTGAGTTTTAGGTGTGTTTAATGGTATAATGTTTATTTTCGTAGTGGCAAGATTAAACATGGGAAGTGTTGTGATCACCCCAAAATACTTTGATCCGCTGTATTTTTTGCGCAGGTTCATAGTCAGGAATTTCTGGCCTCTGTATGTCTTGTTCCTTTTTTACTTTCAGTTAACTTTTATGGTGCTAGAATATTTAGGGGCAACTATTTCGCTTAACATGTGTATAATGTTGTTTTGGGACCAGCTGCAGCCTCCCTGGTGGTCTGAGGATTTCATCGTTGTTCGTTAAAGACCCATTGGTAGCATTGAGCTGAGATTTTTCATCACGGTGGGGTTGTTGTCTGATATATTCATCACATCTATTCTTGTTACATTCTAGTATTTCATTTATACATATATGGTCCTTAAAAGTAAATGTCCTATCATACAATATAAAAGACATGTACTTTATTTTGATGTATTATTACATGTAAGTGTCAGTTTCTGTTGGGGATTAGACAGTGTGTGTGTGTGAAACATTATAGGAAAAAACCCCACCATTTAGATAGGGTAATTTGATAATTTTCAGCATAAGAATCAAGAAAGGAAAACAAGATGTTAAAATTGAATTGAAATTTCATAAATGCTCTCAAAAACTTCAATTGTTTATGTTCTATTGAAAAAGTATCGGAGATATTTAGTGATGCAGAGATCAAAATGGTCATTTTAAATAGCGAAGATTTCTTGGAATAAATGATATTGTCAAATAAGTGGGTTTTTTACTTGATGTTTCAGACCTTCCCGATTTTGTCTTACTTTCACAATACATGTTCTTCATTTCATGTATAGTATTAGTTATCATTTTCGTTAGGTATTTATATGTATGTGATTGTATTGTGCCCTTTTCATATGAAAGTAATATGGTATGCAAGTGTGCCCAGCCGTTTGTTCTTCCGTCAACAAGGATTCGAGATTTTTTTTTATGGAAGTCTAAATGTTTTCGTGATAAAAAGTAACTACCAATCTGGATTAAAAAGTAACTACCAATCTGGATTAAAAAGTAAATACCAATCTGGATTAAAAAGTAACTACCAATCTGGATTTCCCTTTTTTTGTGCCAGCATTTGGATTTTTAACACCGAAAACAGGAGACAGACAGCCTAGGCGTGATCATAGTTGTTTATTTTTCAATTTACCATGTATTTACAAAAGTCTATCATCGTTTCTTTCATAAATTTAAGTTTACCGTTTTTTATGATTAAATCTACTATGAAATAATAAATTGTATGCGTTTTGTTTTCCTGAACTTCAGTTCTGAATTAAAGATTCTTTTCGCCTATGAAGCTGGTTGGTAGAAAAAAATTGTGTGGTGCATGCAATAGAAACCAATGAAGATTATCCAATATAAACGGTTTCTGCTGACAACAGCTGCAACGCACAAACATGAATGGTCTTAATGGACAAATGATCAATGATGTCATTACGAAGCAAGCTGAAGGTATAGTCCATGAAAAACAAACTGGAAAGGGAACCAGTGAAAACTCTACAAAGATTTGTGGATTTTGAGCATTCAGAATAAAACGTTAATAGAAATGACTGATTTACTAGTATTTTTTTAGTTTTTAGTTCTTTTTAGACTAGTTGTGTACTGATAAACCAAACAACGGCTTATACTAGCTAAAACTTAAAAATAAGCTAAAACTAGCTAAAAAAGGTTTTTGCATATGGCTTGTCAATCGATACATATAAACTTTGAACAGACCAAGCATAATAATTACTATATCATATCAAATTTACATTTACATTATCTATAGTACGAGTACATTAACACAAAAGATGAAAAAATAATTACAAACAAAGAAAAAATAATAACACTTATAATAATAAAGTCTTAAGCCATATATCTATCATGTCTGCGCCACCCATAAATTATATTACAGTCCATTTGATTTCTATAGGACTATTCAATTTTTTTTTACAAATCAGATTTCAAGATAAAGAAATAAAAAAAATAAACATATGACAAACACAAATTCAATATCATACGAACTCATGACGCATTTACCCGAAACTTTTATCTGAAAATAAAAATATTTCCCCATTTACCCTAATACAAAACTAATTAAAATGTAAATATTTTTGCAGGAGTAACAAGGTAAAAGAAATAGCTATTTGAATAGGGTATGTTGGTCTCAATCTGGTTTCCTTATCTTAACCGGAATTTCCGACGTATAACGTATTGAAAACCGAAGACCGGTCTGCATTTAATTGTTTACTTCCGGGTACTCGAAACGCTGTGTAACAATGCAGAATCTTCTAGTTTATGATTTTTCTTGATACCTTTATGATGTAAAAATAGATATTTGTCATTTTTAATCGATATTTGTTACTCAAAAAGATGTTTTACCCTTAACACTGAACTCAACATTCTCTAAATGACTTATCTCCATGCTTTTGAATGGTAGACTAGGAACCATTCTCGTGAAATCACGGGGTCACATGACGAGACTTACATACCCTATATAAATATTCAAAACCCATCTGCTTTTGGTCTATTTTCAGCATGACATGTGATGACTTAAATAGCAAAAGTTCCTGAATGGATTGAACACATTTCAAGTAACAAATGTACCAAAAGCAGATAGTTTCCACATTTGTTTACATTTACCGGAGCACTTGTACAATAAATGTGGGCATAATAGGTTAAAAGTTTGCTTTAGGGTAATGGGAAACTTTTTTTTTATTTTATGATGATTTTTTTCGGTAAATGTTTTCAGAGTTTATAGGGTGTTAGAAATGTGTTTGCTAAAACATTAATATATCTTGATGAAAATCTGATTTTTAAAGAATTTTATTTCTTTATTCTATAGATATGTATACTTCGACATACACAGTGAAAGAAACCAGAAAAAGGATAGTGACAAATAGGTTTTTTCTCTTTAATTATCTGTGCTCAAAGAGTAATCAGGTGAACCAAGGTTATAGTGGTAATTAAAAGAATGTAATCCATTGAAAACAGACATACACAACAAAGAACATAAAGTAACTAAAATCATACATACAAAGTAACGACAGCAAATGAGCAACTCGAATTTCACTAAAACCTTGATACATGGACCAGATGCACCGGTAGGGTAAGCCTCAAAGTTACATCGTTTCACAGCTTCTTTGGTTGTGTTAGTTTAAGTGCATTCTTCGACCAGATTTTTGAATTGTTTGACACATAAATATTCAGCTTTCAAAAATTCAACAATTTAATAAAATCTTTATTTACTTTGTATTTTAAACAAATTTGTGGTGCAGTATTTTCTTTAACTTTATCATTTTATGTAACCGTTAAAAGCATATATAATTGCCCAAAAGCTTGATATAATGATGTATATTAATATCATATTATATTAAAATAGGCATTGTCAGTAATTTTTTCCAACCCAATATCGCTCACCTTATATCACACCCCTAGACCTATATCGCTCACTCTATATCACACCTCTAAACCTATATCGCACACCCTATACCAATTCTTACTGGGAGTACACTTATCATATGTGATATAAATCGTTTTGATATGCCAAATTTTTGCATGTGATACAGATTCAACATATTATTTGTATTTCATTAGTCGAAAAATTCTGGCGGGTCACCATAAACCCCAGGAAAAAAGTAAAATTTTTTCCTTAGATTGGACTTAACCTCCGACACTGTGTAGATCGGATCAAATTTTGATTCATCTGTTTTGCCAGTTGCCACTATTCTGTTAACCTGAAATTATATAACGGTTCTAATAAAGTATAGTTCAACAATTCATATTTTTTTATCGTGATCTGTTTTTGCCTCCTAAATGTTGATTAATATATAGGTCCAGATAACAAAGATTTATTAATCCCAAAACATGCAGACTTTTGGTATCACGCTAGACATCTCACAGTTCTTCTGGAACAGGTCATGTTGCTATAATATTGACGTAATCACTACAGAAGTTTTATGATCGTCATCATAAAGTCGTGAATCCTTACGTTGTATCCATCTGCACCATGAACTTGTTTGTTTAACGTGTCAAAGTTTCCCTTTCCTATTTCGTCTTCCTTGGAATTGACTTCATATGAGCAACTCGGCTTATGGTTCTAGAAAAGCAGAGGAAACTTACCCTACCTGGTCCATGCTCCCAGTTCTTCGTGGAGTCCGAATTGCTCATTTACTTGTGTATTATTTTGGTTATTTTATTTTCTTTGTAATGTGTGTCCGTTTTCCATGTCTGATCTTTGTACCCGGATTACATTCTTTATTCTTTTGATGTTCGCTAAAGTGTTGATTTTGGGAGTTTGACCACAAAAAAAAAAACAAAAACAAAAACAAAAACAACAAAAAAACAAAACAACAAACAACAAACAAACAAACAAACAAACAAACAAAAACATATGGCTACACTTTAGGGATAGGCTCGTTTTCTACGTTATCAATGAATTTCGTAGGTTTTCTTTAATAGTTTAAAAGAAATTTTTATTTGGCAATTAATTTTTCACCCATATCTAGGACATGTGACAAAAACATTCTTTTTTACTCACCAACTAAACGATTAATTACAGGGAACATTGCAACATATTTTTTCACGTGCTTTAAAACATGCGTGGAAAAAATATGTTTTTTGTGCTTTTAGATTATTTTGAAATCATATACGAAACTCAATTGAAAACATTGATTGATGAATTTGTTATTTAGAAACACATATATTCCATATGGATTTCATAGTGGTTCTAAACATAAATAAACATATGGTATACATATGTTTTTTAAGTGTCAAGTCTCTGTAAGAATCAGGCAGAAGGTGAAACATGGTATGGGAAAAACTCATAATTTTGATAGCATAATTTTACTACTGCACCGTCAGAATCAAGGAAAAAAGACAATATTTTCCATTTCATGCTAGACCATTGAGTTACAATTTCAATGAAATGCACTGAAAATGAACATTTTAAGGGCAGATAACTCTATCAAAAACCTCATTTTTCTAAGACTATAATGAAAAAATTCTGAGCAAAGCCAGCTAAGCAGAGATCAAATAATGGTCTTTTCAAATAGAGAAAGCATCCTTGAGTGATATTACATTGTCAGATAGCTGGGGTTTTGACATGCATGTTTTTAAATTTTTCCGATTTCGCCTGATTCTAATAAACACTTACACTTAAGGTATTTTTAAATATTTACTGCACTTTTCCCTGTGGACATAGGTATAAGTTTATGCATTTACCCTTATCAGTAAGTGATGAAGTTCCTCGTTTAGTGCATGATATTTCAATGTCCAGACGACGGCATTTATAAACCATGACCCAGTATCCTTATGCCTGTAAGCTGACGTACCTGAAACAATAATGATCAATGTTTAAAGACAGCTTCCAGCATATCTTGCACTTGAAATAAACCTTAAGAACGAGCCAAAACTAGATATAGTTCGTAGTGTACAATTGGGTTTACAAGTCTTATTCTTGTTTCAATTTTCTTACCGGAATTTTCGATGTAGAACGTATTGAAATCAGAAGACCGATCTACATGTAATTATTTACTTCCGGGAATCTTGAAACGCTGCATTACTTCGCAAAATCTTTTTTTAACACTTGTAATAGGGAGGATTTATAATTTTATCATCATATCATTATTACTGCACTTACTCTTTGGGTGCACCTGATTCATGCTACAAGTTTTCAGTGAAGCAGGGGTAGCTTAACATGTACATCTCAAGGCTATGGAAATGACATATCCCCATGTACAAATATTTGAATAGTAGATTGGGACTCATTCTCGACAAACCACGTAGCAGCGTGACGAGACTTACATACCCTATATATTGGCCGTAAGTAAAGAATCAAACATTGTAGCATAATCAATAAAAGTCAGTTTTAATAAGATTCCAACATATAATTAACAACTTTTACTGTACACACAAATGAGATATTCATTCGATACTACCTATGAACCTAACCTTCTGGTGTTGCAAAAGCTACCAAAAAGTCTGCTGAGGGATGCTTTATTTCAACTTGAGATTGTTGGGTCGATATTGGTGTGACACTGGGCTCGGAGTCCAACTCGTCTTCTTTCGTCTTTGGTTTTATGTCAGATACATTGACGTCAATCCCCTTTGATGTTCCAACTAAATAATGAATTATGATATTCACAAGTTTTTATTATTTTCAGATATTATATAATTGTTATTAAGTATCTGTCTTTGTAAGAATCATGCAAAATCTGAAAAATGTGATACACCCCAAAAAAGGCTACATATTTTTAGTTTTGTAATTAAGTTGTTTATGGGTCTATACTATGAAATGTGTAATTATTCATTCAAATCAGCCTG
Organism: Perna viridis; assembly: GCA_037379345.1. NCBI lineage: Eukaryota > Metazoa > Mollusca > Bivalvia > Mytilida > Mytilidae > Perna > Perna viridis. The sequence goes on along the minus strand of CM074519.1, from coordinate 24,860,735 downwards.
CTCTTAGGAAATCATCAACATTGAAAATCCAATAGATTCTATTGTATTTGGGTGTCATTTACAGAGTTATCTCCCTTAATTTTGAAATCTACAGTGCATTCTATATAATTTTTATCTCCTAAGAACACGGGTTATATGAAAAACTGAATGTTTACTATGGCAATTCAAACAAAATATCAAAAATAAAAATATGTAAGCTTTTTACCCATGAATCACATTTTGCATGATTCTTAGCTGGGGTGCTACTTAAACAGTTAATCTATTGAGTGTTTCTTGTGGTAATTTGATTTTTGTTTATTTTATTGGAAACTAAGAAATATTACAGACTTTTCGATCTTTTAATGCAATACTGTGAATGTACTATTGTTCGTGGGATACCAATTTTCGTGGTGTTTGTGGGTGAACCAGACCACAAAATTTGGTTCCCAACGAAAAGCAGATTTCCAGTGATGTGAGTATTTAAAACTTCAAAACCACGAATTCAAGAATCCACCAACTTGTGTATTTTCTCTAATCCACGACAATTGGTTTCCACGAATTTAAGTACTTTCAAAGTATTTACTTAAGGGATTTGTGAAAGATGGGAAAACATACATTTGTGTGAAATCGTTTATCTACCTTAAAAAAAAAATTTTTACTCATATTAAACATGTAGCGAAGGTGTACTAAGATATACCTCGTGTCGTGTATTTTAAAACAAAATTCAGGTGTCGTGCCATTTATATTCCAACCTCATTTTAGATTCCACTTCATTTGAATAAAATACATTACATTTATACTATTCTTTATCGGATTGAATCAAGAAATCAAAATTACAAACCGCGACATGCTTGAACAAAAACCAGTCTCGGTTTTTCATAAAGGTCAGGACAATTATTCGTTGAGAAAATTCGTAACAAGTCGCTGATGTCGACATCCTTGCCATCAGCACCAGAGATACAGATACCTCGACCATGACTCATGAGTACCAGTATCACACAGTCCAGCTTTTCCCAGACTGTTACATCCCTTTTTGCCTTTAAGAACTCAACCATTTCCTAAAATGAGTCGAGAAGGTTAGTAAAAACATACAGTTTTTTTTTTACTATAACTAAAACTGATTTGTGAATTTTCCTTTTTTTATTATCTTTACTTCCCGTACTACATAGATAACTAATGTGACTATAGTAGTGTTACAAGTGTTCTGAATATCCAAGGAGAATGAATTGACTTCCTGATTTCTAGAAATTTTCAGAAGGATTACTTGTTTCCTCAAAATCTCATATGAACTATAAAGAGAATGGATAATGTGAATAGGTCAAAGCGACAATAACCCACCGGGATGAAATGTTAGCGGTTAGCGATTATTTCCTTAGAAATTTCAGAAGTACGATCGATTTTAAAAAAAAAATTCAGAGTTATAAAAGATTTTAAGAAAATCTTAGAAGTATGAATTGATTTCACCAATATTTAACTGATTTATTGCATTAATATTAACGTCCATGGATATTTCCCGCGTTTCAGAACGAGAAAAGACATGATGGTTCATGAAAATCAATGACATCAGTATTTACCTCGGCAGTCAGGTCAAGACCTATCTCTACTACAAAATGAAGTTGTTCGAATACTTCTTTTAAATTTTCGACATCTTTATCAGATCCTTCCCTTGCTTTTTCTCCCTTTACATTAGTGTTGTTAATCATGAGAACTTTCCCTCGACATTTGTTTCGCATCCTGTAAACATCCTAAAAAAGAAGACACTTAAGACAAGATTTAATTGTGTTTGTCTGGGATGGGAACATGGGTAAAAATAGGAACTGTCGTAGAGTCAGATATTCGTATTTCAAATAGGAAATTATTGTACATACATGTACTTTAGATAATGTTTATAATGACTCAATACTCTTTTTAAATTATTTATGTTTTATATCGTAAAAAAATGAAATCAAACAAACAAATTTGATTCGAAATCCACTCGGGACTGAAAAGACAGTTTGCGAAGTCATAACATATGCAGATTTTGTCAATTAATTATTATGTATTGTGTATTCGCTGATTATTTTCATCGTATTTAAGTTGCTATATACATCAAAATGTAGATTCAAAATATACGTATAACTTTTTTTCTATTTCTTATTGTGTACAACGTCACAACCGTTATTAGTTAAACATCATTTGTTTGCAAAATTGCCAAAAAAATTTTAACAAGACTTTTTTGCCGCGAAAACATGCTTTGAAAACCATGGATTCATAATAAAAAAAATGTATAAAAAATCGAAAAAATTCAATGAAAATAAAAATATAAATCGGAATATGTAGTTACAACTTTGAAAACAAGAACAGATTCTAATAAATTGTGGCAAATAAATTGGGTGCATCCCATGTTTTACCCGCTCATTTTTAAATCTGATCTGTATATGTTTTTACGCATTCATTTACTAGTTGAAATTTACTAAATAAATTGAATATCTTACAATCTTATCGTATTCATGGAGCAAAGCGCTACCGGCTTGCTTTATCTTAAGTACTTTGTCTTTTCTCATCTGTACTTGCTCTTCTTCCGTTGGGGGCCATGCTATTTAAAATAGATAAGACCGCTACAAAGCAATCTCGTTTTCAAATAGATATTGTACATGGCCAAAAGTGCCATATGTGAATTTGATATGCTTTGTGTGTGGACGCGTTTTTCAACAAACAATCGGCATTCCAATGTGATCTATTCCTTCACTCTTATGAGGCCGATTTTATAGCCGGTCTGATCTGAAAGAAAGAATATCGTTTAGCTAGATCCTTTAATCTCAGTTTCCGCTATATAGATGACGTATCGTATTATCTTTAAACAATCCTAATTTTGGGGATTTGATACATCGCATCTAATTCAAAGAACTTGAGATAAATTATACTACAGACACTGTGAAGTCGGCCTCATATCTTGACCTACACTTAGAAATCGATGATAAAGGAAAACTATTGACCAAACTTTACGACACGACAAACGTGATGATTTTTCATTCCGAATTGTCATCTTTCCTTTCGTCGGTGGCAACATTCCTTCAGCACCTGCGTATGGAGTGATCATATCACAACTCATACGTTATGCCAGAGCTTGCCTAAACTACGCAGACTTTTTTAATCGCGCTAGAATTCTAACAAATAGGCTTCAGGAACAGGGTTATGTTGCTACAAGATTGAAGTCATCATGATTTTAGTTACTTTATGTTCTTTGTTGTGTATGTTTTTTTTCATGTCTGGTCTTTATCCTCGGATTACATTCTTTCGATTACCCTATAACCTTGGTTTTCTTGATTATTCTTGCAAAATATAATCATCATATGAATCGAGCACCATATGATATTCATGTGTTTCAGTTTACTTAGATTATCACATTATCATCAAATAATAATCAAAAGTTTCCCGAACATATGATTATCATATGTTTCCATGCCAAAATTTACATATGAGAATGACATGATAACCATATGACTATTATTTGTGTATTACTAGATAACTATACGATTACCAAATACATCGAGCATCATATGATTATCATATTTGGTACATTTGGCTGAGTACATAGACCAAAATGCTATTAAGTTCCCTTCAGTAGGGAATTTGTATTTAATAACGGGCAGTCCAATGGAATGTGTATGAAATGAATGACTGTTAAATGAAGAAATAACCACAATCACTTGGTGCACACTACCCATCTATGTAACCTGCGTGGCAAGATATTTTTATGTTTTCGCCACAGGCATTGAGGCTATATCAGGACAAAAGAAAAATTTGTTATTCCACATAATTGAATTTTATTGTCAAAATTTAACGAGTATATCATAAAAAGTTGATGTCAAAGTATGGTCTATGAGACGACGGACAAAACTTGCACAGGTATTAGATGTTTTAACTGTGTCTTCATTGTTCTGTAAAAATCCTATGATAGGGATGGAGAATGTTGATGAGGAATGAAGCATCCAGAAACGGGTTTCAAAATATTGATTCATGACCTTACCTTTGGGGTCATTAAGATTTTCTTTCTTCATTATGTCTAAGACATAAGGCACAAGCTCATCCGCAAGATGCTCATTGCTTGTCTGTTGAAAGGCGTTGTACAAACATTGAACTGATCTCACTCCTCTGTAGCTTAATGTATCTAGAATTTTTCGGCTCTTGCCCTGTTTTGTTTTGATAGCCTGTAATTCAAAAGTGCATAAAATGCAAGACGTTTTTTATTCATTCAATCATTCATTCATTCAATTGTAATGCACTTCATATAATTCATCAATAACTGGAGTTATAGTCTGTGTAAATGATATTAATAAAAAAGTATGAATGCTTGAATGGTTGAATGAATGATTTGATGATTCTTTTGAATTACAGGGCACCAAAGGACATTGAGTTCAGACATATTTATCGGAATTCCGCTATTTTAAATCCGGATTTTACCGTTATGATTCTTTTTTTACTGTATATTTACTTTCGATTTTGCCAGTTTCTGCTTTGTGTGTTGACCTCGTAAAATCATGTCTGTGATTTGTGTTGCAACAAAACATATACACAGAAGTGCAGAAGTGGGTTTTTATGGTGAAATGAAGTTGTCATTTTATTGTAAGACATTTATATATTCTGTTAATATCTCCGGAGTATTATTATTCGAGATGTATGTAATTATGTAAATTTTTAGAAATGTTTAATTGAGAAATATTTACCTCGATTTCCCCTTTCATTTCGTCATTAAATACTCCATCAGCGTAAAGACAATCTGCCACACAGTCAGGATTTGCCAAATTTTGTATTATTTTAACCCTCATTTTCCTTAGTGCTTCCTTCCATTGGTCGTCCATGATGTCGAGGAATCAAATTGCACGTTTCTAATTACAAAAAATAAAAAAATAAATCATGAAAAATAAAAAAATATATAAACATGACGACAGACATCATTAGATACATTCGTGAAGTATTTATAAAGATATTCGCAATTGTCTATGTCCATCGTACCTGAATGTATTGTTTCTGAAGAGTAAAAATGTTAGTGGTAACATACTGTTTGAATATTTTCATGCGAGATTCCTTTACAATTTATCAATGTCATCCTGCAAGTGTTTCATGTTCATTAAACAACCATCTACTGTACTCATGTAAGTACTATTTTGTGTAATTAGGTCATGGTTGGTACATGATTTTGTTCCATTTTGTGTATTTTGCCTCAAATATATTTAAGGAGGTAGACCAAGGGTAAGGGACACAACTCACTGGAACGTTTGTATTCAGCATTTTACATCAATCTTATGTACGCATCTAATTAACTTGGATTCATTTTATTCTGCTTCAAATGAAAGCTTGAGGGCCTAGGTGAAATTGTGTATGATGCAAACATATCACTGATTTCATGAGTTATGTCCCTTACCTTAGATCTACCTCCTAAATTCATCTTGAAAACAACCAAAAAGTTTTTTGTATCATCTTGAAGCATTTGTGATGTAGGTATTATTAATACTGCATATATAGGGATAAAGAAAACTTTTCTGCCATTTTTTTCTAAGTGCATGTTAACTAAATATGACCAATCAAAATCTTTAAAAGTCATATTTTTGCGAACATTTTGATGGTTACTTCTAAGGGTTTTGAGTTAAATATAAATGCATGTACTTGAAAGAGCAATTAAGGGAACCAAGGCTCCAGTGGTAATCAAAAGAATGCGATCCAGGGGCAAAGACCAGACATGGAAAACAGACACGCACAACAAAGAACACAAAGTAACTAAAACAATACATACAAAGCAACAAAAGAAAATTAGCAACTCGGATTCCACTAAACACTGGGAGCATGGGCCAGGTGCACGGGAAGAGTAAGCGTCCTCTGCTTTTTTAGAAACACCCGCCGGGGTAGACGAAAGAAGAAAGGAAAACTATGACAATTGAACAAATCAGTTTTCATTGCGCAGATGAATACACCGTAACGATCCACGAGTTCTGTATTAATGACTACAAACTTGTAGCAACGTAACCCTGTTCTAGCAGCCTACTTGTAAAAAGTCTAGCGCGATACAAAAAGTCTGCGTAGTTTCAGCACGCTCTGGCATAACGTATGAGTAGTGATATGAACATTCCATACGCATTTGCTGAAGGGATGTTGCCACAGATGAAAGGAAAGTTGACAATTCTGAATGAAAAGTCATCATAGTTTGGTCAATAGTTTTCCCTTACCATAATGCAATACAATTTCTGTTATTTTTCTTCATGCCCCACACCTTTATACACATATTTCTTGATTCTTAGACAAAGATGTACTTAAAACTGTTTTGTTGTGCAGATTTCTTAACAAAGTTATTATGCACTTGTCCAATTGGTTTAAATACCCTAGATACAATAGATTTGTAAAGTTTGATCTCATTTCGCGGCTCACACACAGTGAAAAAATCGACGAGATCAATCTCATGACTTTTTTGAACGATTAACAAAAGAACACTTTCCGTCCTTCTACATAATGATAATCATTTCTGTATACAGATCTGTATTTCTGAGAAAATTAAACATTTATCAGTCACTAAAATCAACCAAATCCAAGCAAATCAAAAACGACAACTCTTGCAAAGTGCCAAGTTCATGTACAATCTATATAAGTTTTACTCAAAATTTCAAAAACCAAATAAAAAAACTAGTATAAGGAGAATGGAAATGGTGAATATGTCGAAGAGACGACAACCTCACCGAGATGAAAAATGTTAGCTCAAGGTCTACTATGGGTCTCCGATGAACGACGAAAAAACCCTTACACCACAACCACAGGGCAGGCTGCAGCTGGCCAAAAGAAAAAAAACAACATTATACAAAGGTACAGTAGAATAGTTGTCCCTATATACTCTAACAACATAAAATAAACTGAAAGTTAAAACGAAACAATACATACAGAGGCCAGAATTTTCTGACCTTGGACAGGCACAAAAAACGCGTCTGGGTAAAAGTACTTTGGCGTGATCACCACCCCCCTTTCAGACCTGGCCACTGTGAAAATATATATTACACAATTGAACACACCTAAAAATCAGTTCAAAACGGTCTTAGTCCCTTGTTAAAACACAAATAAAAAAAACTGATTATACGTTACACAAATGAAGAAAGGACTACTAGCAGTTAACTGACATAACAGCTACAGACCCGTGTAAACCTACAAAAATTGTTTTTTCTCATCATATGAAATATCATTCCCAATTCTTTCCTTGTGAAGTTGAGAATCACGCTACGTCATATACTAAGGACCTAAAACTCTTTTAATTATAGTGTGTTATTTTCTATGTAAAGACCCCATGAGCGAGTCAATGTTAATACAAAAAACATGTTACTTTGAAAGTACTTATATCCGAGGGTATAAATTTTCGTGGTTTAGGGGATTTCGTTGATTCTTGAATTCATGGTTTTGATGATTCTGACATACAATTAAAATAAATATTCCTTTTCGTTGGAAACCAAACTCTGAGGTTTACCTTACCCACGAAATCCACGAATATTGGTACCCCAAGGACAATGGTACTTTCAGAATATTTTAATGATTGACAACAATGTCATAACTACCGATTTATCGTAAGTGAATAAGCCTCTTTAAGGCCTAGTCAACTTATTGGATGAGTATTGAGCTTTCCGTGCTTTGTACATCTTTACTGGAGAATGAGCCCCCTGTATAGGTTGAAAGAAATGTTACTGTTTTTACGAGCTTGTGATATCGAAACCTTGATGAAGAAATTTCTCAGTATATTAAGATTTCTTTCCTTTAACTCCAAAACATTGTTACAAATACGAATAAATTGAACAAATTGTGATATGTTAACACCATAAGATGGTGACAAGGTAACGTCACCATCTAGAAACAGGGAACCATCCCTTTTATCGTAAATTTTAGTATTTAGATCACCATTATTGATATCAATACTTATAGATCAAGAAATGGACATTCTTTGTTATCAGGATAGATATCTTTTATATAAATATTGAATTAAGAAATAAATAATGCTATCGCTCGAGGTAAAATAATGCGGCATAAATAGTCAGCCCGTGGTAAAACAATAATAAAATGGGGTTTCCGTGATTTAGTTCGATTCCAATAGGACAATAGTGATCAATTTTACCTTTTCGTGACCTATTACGGTCACCTTAGACACGCCATATTTGTCCATATTTGGCTGTACACTTTAAGATAGCTATGTCAGTTTTGGTTTTATACATGATGGTGCACGTGGCGAGTGCTACCGAGTAGTTCACGGAATATAACATAACTTTTCTAGAGCATAATATCTAACATCATCTTTAAATATTATATATGAATTTGATGTCCATTCACACTCCTGAAATGAATGAAAGCATCTGATACACATCGGAATGTTTCGTGTGTTTGTTTACATGATTAAATTGAACAGTAATTTACAAACACTCAAGCCGCACCCAGTAAGTCGCGTGCTGCTCATATCGGTATATACAGAATATTTGTTTTTGTTTCTTTAAATTCATATAGAAACAAATTTATCCAGGAATTGTATGTATAACCTTCTTTTTCATATTAGAACCATATCATTACTATTTACCTGTCTTTCCAGAATCAATTTCTTTTCCAAAACATATGTTTTATCATATTTTTCTTTGTGGTCCCAAACATGTAAAAACAGATGAGAAACATGTAATTTTTATTTGATGATGGCCTTTTTGAAAATTATTTTGCAGGCTTTAACTGTTTCCTTGTTTATCGCCCAACAACATTCATGAGATGAAGTACAATAATAATTATTTTTCATATTTATCAACCTAGTTGCCTCACCAGGCAAAACAACTCCTACTGCATTCTAATTGTTCTATTGAAATGGCATATGAACCACAAAAGCGTTTTACTCTGATTTAATAGTATCTATGTAAACATGCATAAAAATGTGTTTCTTCAATTTCACTAATGTGTTTAAATTAACTGAAAAATATTAACACAAGAGGTGATATATTTTCTCAGCATGCACCATGCTGTATCTGTGGCACTAAGTTTTTTCTGGTACTTCATCGTGTAATGCTTTATCTTAACCTGTGGTCACACATGGAACTAAATTGATGTGAAGTAGAAAATATAATTCAAAAGAAATGTATGATGAAAAATAACAAAACCTGAATCGTTTTGAAAAAAAAATCAACATAAGTGTACAAAAGTAAAAACTGAGGAGTGAAAATAGTTTTTATAAAAATCAATATCATTTGAGACAGCACAACAGTCATAAGGTAAAAAATAGATTAAATAATACTACTCTTTTATTGAGTAATATGTCGACAAAACTATAATACAGCAGCAGGGTCGATAATTTTGAATTAAAAAATAAATGCATACCCTTTTTGTTCCATTATTATCTTGTGTATATCACATACAAAAGTAATGTAAACTTCACTTACATGTACTCGTAAAATATTTAAACTTTCATCATTTGCATTTGTAACCAGCATTCTTCACACTTTTAGGGTTGTTTACGTATACAACTACATCAGATTAATTGCTACGTTTACATAAAAATTAGTGCTGCCATCTGGTAATTTTGCAGTAAGGGGTTATCTCATAGCTAAGATGGCCGCCCTGTTAGAGCAAATCACGTGGAGCAAATATCCTTTCTAATTAGATAATTAAGTACAATAAAGGGAAATGAACTTAAGATTCATCTTGTATTATGCATAGACTATCAATATACCCACAGGTTGAAAAAGACTTCTTCTTCACTATAAGTACCAGTACATATGAAAATCAGACACTACCAATGATAAAGACTGATCAATGTAAAAAGACTGCTACTCCAGAAGACGTTATGTAAGATAAAACCATATTAAATTAATAAAACATGGCGAAACGCAATGTTATAATTCAGTATACTTTTACGATTTTAATTTTTCATAGTGTGGTTTTTATGTATTTTTAAGGACGTATTATATGATTCTTCCATACGTACTACAGACCTAAAACGTTTATAGAGATTCTAATGATATTTCGTACTTTTGTTTGCATTGCTTTAATCATCGACAATGTCTTCTGGTGTGTCATATGCTTTCGAAAGAGTAATCAAGGGAACCAATGTTATAGCGGTAATCAAAATAATATAATTCAGGGATAAAGACCAGACATGGAAAACAGACATACACAACAAAGAACATAAAGTAACTAAAATCATACATACAAAGTAACAAAAGCAAATGAGCAACTTGGACTCCACTCAAAATTGGGAGTATGGACCAGGTGCACCGGTAGGGTAAGCGTCCTCTGTTTTTTTCTAGAAACACCCACCGAGTTGCTCATAAAAAGTCAAGTCCGGGGTAGACAAGCGAGGAAAGGAAAACTATGACCTGTTGAATAAATCAGTTTTCATGGTGCAGATGGATACACCATAACGATCCACGAGTTCATGATGACGACCATAAAACTTCTGTAGTGATGACAGTTTTAATCTATTTGTCTTTTATCTAGGCCAAGTACAATGCTATGTTTATCAAACTTAATAAAGTCAGGTAAGTTGACAATTTATTGAGTTTGTATAAACTACATTATCTTAAAGGCACGTCTGTGAGATGATTATAGAATCGCTTTGAAATATGGTTTAACACATACCTCTTATCTGCAGGCAATAAAAGTAAACATATGTAATTTCTACTTAAAACTAATATTTCTTCCTTGTTCATGTCATAAAAATAGCACGTGATATTACAATAACATGGATGGCTAGTGAGCTTCGGCATCAGCATTTATTTACATCATCAACATACTGTGTAATCATAGAATTGCATTGTGGGAACAATGTGTAATTATCTCTGTACTGTTACTATTTATAAGTGCTATAGTAATAAAAAATCAAAATACTTAGAGAACTGTTAACTATTGTTACATCCCTTCTCCTTTAAGAAAGTTCTTAAAATTAAATTGCAAGTAAAATTTAACTTTGAAAATTGGCATATTAAAATATTTTGACTATTAATCAAAAAATGAAAATCAAATCAATGTCCTTTGATTGAGTCAAATACTTATCATGTTTTGCAGACATTATATTGAAATTACAGTTCACGAAAATTGAAGTCATTGTCAACTGAATACAGCTATGATGAATATCGTACGAGTATAATTTTAATATAAACTAAACACCTAACTAATGAGAACTAAATGTTCTCTGAGAACACACGGGTATTATTCGCACGGTGTGATCTCATGGACTTGAAAACACAAGAAAACAACTACACTAATATTTACAGAGGAACACAGGGGTTTCAGAGAACACACGGGGATTATTTTTGCCCCAAAGCACAGTGTGAACTCTATCAATCTTGTATGTATTCACTCAAATATTTCGGTGTTTTCACCACTCGTTCTGACCTCGTAACTGTTTGTGAAGATTTTATTTTAGTATTTGCTGGAGTAGTTTTGATATTTTCATGATCAGAATTTTCTGTTGTTGGAATTACAAGTTCATCAATATCAATGTCCATATTGTGATGTTGATCGTTTGTTGGTTCTTCGTGGGATTTTCTTAGGTATCTCCTATTTCTACATATTGTTCGTGGTCCGATATTGATTTCATAAGATCTAATATTAACCTTCTCTTTAACTGTTCCTCTTTTTCATTCGTTGTTTCCTGGATTCTGTTGAATACGCTTTGTCTCCATTCTTTAATTCATCCAGTTCTTTTGTTTCACGATTGTAGTATTTTGCCTGACGTTGCTTGGCCTTGTCTATTTTTTTTTCAATGTTGTGTTGATTCATCGAATTAGGTTGTAGTAAAGCAGTTTTAGTTGGTAATAAAGTTTTTGTTTTTCTGATTAAACGTTGTGCTTTACACTTTGAACTGCACGTTCTACCATTCCGTTGATTTGTGGGTATAACGGTGTTGACGTTGTGTGTTTGAAATCCCACTTTCTGCTAAATGACTTAAATTCATCACTTGAAAATTGAGGTCCGTTTTCGGAGATGCACTCATCTGGAATACCATATCGAGCAAATTGTGAACTTAATTTATGAATAATTGTTTCTGATCTTGTGTCATCTAGATAATCAACTTCCCAAAAATTGGAGTAGTAGTTCACCGTTACAAGATAGTTTCGATTTTGATATGTCATTAAATCTGTGTAAATTTTAGCCCAGGGTCTAGTGGTACTGAGTGTGCAACAAGTGGTTCCTTTTGTTGTTTGTGCTCGTATATTCTGCAGGTTTCACAGCGCTGATTGTAATCTTTAATTTCTGTATTCATTGCCGGTCAAAATAAACTTTCTTCTTGCTCGGCGCAAACAGCCTTCAACTTCAATGTGACTTGCATGAATGTTTTCCATCATAATTTTGGAAGTGTCTTTGGTATAACAATTCGATTTCCCTTGAAAATGAGACCATTTTGTACAGTCAATTCATCTCTAATGTCAAAGTAAACAGAAACGTTGAATGAAACATCACTCTTGTTTTCTGTACATCCACGTTGGATTGTTTCCATTACTTCTTGTAATGTTTCATCTACTTCAGTATGTTCTTGTAGTTGCTTATTTCTTCGCTCGCTTGATATCGGCATGTCATAGACCGCATTGATGCTTTCAAATTCTTTTGTATTGATGTCCTGTTTGTCACATGGTAAGTATGCACGACTAAAGGTGTCTGCCAAATACATTTCTTTTCCCGGACGGTACTGCAGTTTTATGTCATATTTTTGCAATCTAAGTAGCATGCGTTGAAATCGTTTCGGTGCGGCATGAAGTGGTTTGTACATTATGCTTTCCAGTGGTTTGTGATCAGAAATGACACGCACTGTACGCCCATAAGTATATTGGTGAAACTTTTCTAGTCCAAATATCACTGCAAGAAGTTCTTTTTTAATCTGAGCATATCTTATTTTAGTGTCCGAAAGCGCTCTGCTTGCTTATGCAATCGGGTGATTTTGTTGCATGATGGCGGCACCAAGACCAGATTCAGACACATCGCACTGAAGTGTCAATTCTGTATTTGGGTTGTAGTAACTCAAAACTGCTTATGATGTCATTATTTCTTTGATACGATCCAATGCAGCATTATGGTTTTCTAACCATACAAATCCTTATTCTTTCAATGTCAACTTACGGAGCGGTTCGCATATGTCACTAAGTTTGGGAAGAAACTTGCTAAGATACGTAACAAAGCCTATTATTCTGCGAACACCAGTCACATCGGTCGATTTCGGCATATCCATTACCGCTCTGATTTTTTCGGGATCAGGTTTCAAATCTTGGTTTGTGATTGAATGTCCGATAAACTTGACTTCTCGGAGTTTCAATTTTAACTTGTCTTTGTTCAGTTTCAAGTTTCTTTCACAGCATCTTTCCATCAAAGCTCTTAATTTGATATCGTGATCCTTTATGGCTTCATCTTCAGTACCTCCTCCAAAAATCAGAATATCATCGATAATACTTCGGACTCCGGGAAGACCTTCAATAGCTTGGTCTTGCCTCCTTTGATATTCTTCTGGTGCCGATGAAAATCCGGATGGCATCCTGAGCCAACGATACCTTCCAAATGGCGTATTGAAGGTGGTGAGATACTATCTTTCATCGTCTAATTCGACATGCCAGAAACCATTCTTAGCGTCGACAACACTGTACTCGGCGTCACATAAATAACATACTGTTAAAATTTGAATAAAAATATTTTCTACGACTTTATGGACACCTACCGTCGTTTAAATTGTCTGAAATGACTTATTCATTCGTTTAGCCAAACGGCTAAACACGTAGGTGTTTTCCATTGGCCTAACATTAGCCATATTAAAAAGTTGGTTAAAACAACCTCGTATAATGTAAAATAGAAATCTAAAAAGTTGGTTAAAACAACCTCGTATAATGTAAAATAGAAATCTAAAAAAAGAAAAGCGAAAATATCTCTAACAGAATGCATATACACGAGAACCAATGTCTATTGTTACTTCCAGCACTGCATCTGATTTATCTTTTTTTACATTATCATCTTCATTCTCTTACCGAACTATATAGTATGAAACTCCAAAGGTTAAGTATCTCTGTTTTAATCTTTTCCGAGTCATTTTTTTTAAAATTTAAAAGCCCTATGCTATCAGAATGAGGAATTCTAGTATAAAAATGCTGAATTTTTACAATCTCATTGACTTTCACGACGTCACCGATGGCAGTGTGCCTACAATGATGGAAATACTCGCTCATGGCTTTCCTGTTTTAATTACATCTAAAAGTTAAATTGAATAGAACCAAGGTCAGAGGCTACATTGTTCACAATCATAAGCACGTTACAGAAATGCCGACATGATATCCGTTCAAACAACGACAAATGTAAAGGTTTTCCCACAAGTCTGATAAACTGGAAAACAATGTCACCCTACTAAATCAAAGCATACATAAATTTCACAATACTTGAGGTCTCATATAGTCTCATAATACTTTAATTTATCAAATATAGGGTAGAAATTTCCGCTAATGGTTACCCAGTTTTACTAACATTAAACATTGTATTGAACCCAAGCTCTGAGCTTAATCACTTTAGAGCAATGTTTTCGAGATAACCATTCACACAACACCAATCCTAAATTTTATTTCAACGCGTCGTATTACTGTAATACAATACCGCCCCTATTAAAACAAAACATCAATGGATTTAGAGTAAGTGAGATCTCATATAGACTTAAAAGCAGACTAACAAAACATTTACAAACGTTAAGAAGGCAAAACTCCAATCTGACTATGATATATTTTATATAGAATTTTAAATAATATCTACGTTATTTAGATCACGTACACACTTTATCAAACAAGTACATTTTACAAATTAATAATAGAGCTGCAAATTTAAACAAAGCAAAAACGGAAACCACAATAAGAGCATGTCAAAATATGTTACTCAATGGCTTTCCATTTTTCATTTATAGTAATGTCTTACCTTTAACATAATTGTGTGATTGTGCATCGTTACATCAAAATCGAACAGAGACTTGGTGCATTATTTTATAAATTTGAGTAATTGTGACTTGTCACAAACAGATCAATCCTGTATAATTATGTTACAACAACCATTGATGATTTTAGTTATAATTCGGATTACCACGAAAACCAGTCGGTTTGCTAATTGTGATAAATGTGTGAATTTATAAAATCCTGCTCAGATAAACTTTGAAGTTTCAAGTTTTCTGACCACCGCGAAAATAGCAAAAATTAGTACACCGCAAAAATTAATACTTTTACAGTATTTGAAGTGCCATTTACACTATGAAATATAAAAAAAAATATCAGGACAACTTATTGATAATTTTGAACTATATTATAAATCAAATTCTAGTTATCCAAAAACGATCTTCCGTCAACTAGACATAATAAAAACCTTGAATTTAAAGTACTTAGTTAGGAGACACAAATATATATGACCACTAAATAGATTTATTACATTATTTCTCAATGTACTTTAAAAGGTTTCTTGCTTACAATTGTATTCCAAGATTGGAGAGAAACCTTGTCGTTAATGTTTGATAGATTAGCCTTAGGTTAGGCGCCGTTTAAACTATTTAGAAAATCAAGACCAGGAGAAATAGATGAAAGGCCACGTGACTTGCAGAAAACTGGACAAATGTAGACTGGGTAACCCCTGATGATATTTTATAATAGCACGCAACCTCGAGATCACCAAGACAGTTATCATTATATGAAATAAAACTAGTCATCTTGCTTGACCAATCCTGCATATATAATTTGTTAGTTTGTTATTGCGTTCACAGAAGCCATTAATGTTTAGCATGTTGATAAAATAAACATGTCCTAAGATGTATTATGTATTTTATTTTAGTAACAGTATTTTGCATATTTAGTACAATTACTCGTTGTGGACAAATGTGTAAAATTCACAAATTCAATGTTTGCAAAGTTTCAGTGACAGATGGAATCTAAAACGCTAGAATTATTTGACCCATTTTTTTAAGTGGAGAAGACTATAACATGCACTACGATATCCTAGGAAGTATAAGTATACCTTCTTTCATTAGCTTGAATAATTTTAATCTACTTTCCGTAGCACCTGTATCTCTAATTATTAACAGTGCAAGACATTGATTGTGCTACATAACAACCATATTTCAGTACATCGATATTTGATGTCTCCATATTTTATCTATATTAAGTTACATCACACAATGTCTGTATTAGTATCTAATATAGCCGTATGCACAACAGGCCAATCAAAAATGAAAACTGAGGCACTTATACTTACACGGTTAACTTCATCAGATAAGTGGTATAGTTCATGGAGAAAATTGCAACATATGTTTTCACATATTTTAAAACATATGGAGACATATGTGAAGACTGGTATGATAAAACTATGTCTTTAAGAAGGTAGACCTAGGGTAAGGGACATAACTTAAGAAATCAGTGATATGTCTGTATCATATACAATTTCACCAAAGCCTCTCATGCTTCCGTTTGAAGCAGAATAAAATGAATCCAAGTTAATTAGATGCTTATAAAAGAGTAATGTAAAATGCTAAATATAACGTTCCAATGATTTTTAATAGTTGTGTCCCTTACCCTAGGTCTACCTCCTTAAAATACATGAACTCATATGTTTAACAAAATATGAAAACCATACTCTTTACAGATGTAAAATCCCCTTTGAAACATATAAACACCCTATTATTTTTATTTAAGTGTTTTCAAAGAATTAATTTGTAAGTCAAAAACATATTTTTCATAAATTTTTCATAGTGGTCCTAAACATAAAAAAAACATATGTTAAACATATGCTTATAAAGTGTTTTTAAAACATATGCAATATTTCCTTGTATGCACCTCTACATTACAAAACAATACATTCTAGTAAATAAAGAAGCTTATCACCGAGTAGTTACAGAGGTGATGCAAAAGTAGTTCTTTTACTATTGAAAAAAATGAAAGTAAGTAAAGTTACTTCAACTATTACAACTAATTAAATAACAGTATATTATGCATAAGTACACTTAAAGTACACTGTACAAAATTTAGACGAATACGCTAATCAATTTCAGAGGATATGATCTGAAAAGTTCTATTATTGAGAAATTTTTATGTCTAAGTTGATAAAGTAACTAAAACTCATAAAAACCTATTCAAATCAGGATGGCAATGTATTATATACATCTATAGTAGCTTACAATACTTAATTATTACATCCGACCAAAGGAAAAGTATGCCGACAAACTTTTTCATTTTACGTCCACAAGGTATTCTATGATTTGTAAAATGTTGAAAAAAGGCTTAGTAAAAAAACTTATACAAAATTTGTCGTCAGATCAAAATATTAGGATCGCATGAACATCGACACTTCATAACAAATTAAGAAGGAATCAGACAGGCAATCTCAGAGAAAATGTACCCACACTGATACTGTAACGAACTGTAACTGTTTACCTCGGACACGTTGCGGCGAGGTATAAATATAAAGCGTTTAATTTCTAAATGTATTATGGATTTAAACACTCAATTCACTTTTCTTTAGAAGAATAAAATGACTAAAACATATACCATCAAAATATAAACAGTTTTTTGATTTCAACCTATTGTTCATCTACGGTGTTAAAAAGCTGTATTAAAATAAAATAAAATAAAATAGAAAACATCAACGTCGTTGTTTTATCAATTGATCAGTTCTGGCTTTTCACCATAAATCCCAGGGAAGAAATAAAACTTCTTTCTCAAATTAGATTTCACTTCAGACACAGTGAACTTTGGTTTTCCTTCAGGTGTGGAAGCATAACCAGTTGCTACAATTCTATTAACCTAATGGAAAAAAGTACATCGAACAAATGATATTATGAAAATAGATTCGCGCCATAACAACAATTGGTGAAGAGTTAAAAGTATGTTACATTACAGTAACCTTTTAAAAATATTGGATCCCCTTTTTCATAGAATAGAATAATATGATTCACCTAGACTTGCAATATAACGGGAAAAAATTAAGCCTCTATGACTTGATGACTTGTTACTGAAAAAAGATATGATTTCTTCCCAAATCGTTCTAAAGAACAGTATATACATGCATATACATGCATAGGCATACAGAAAATAAACAAATTGCCATTCGTTTTTGGGCAATTCGTGATAAACTGATCGTGTAGAATCCATAGTGTACGATAAAATGATTGTTTCAGTCGGAACGCATTGATAATCGATAATTGAGTTTTTTTGTTTAAATAAATTTATAAACTGTATCTCTTTTCAGTTTAGAATCGTAAATCTTTATAACTTGTATCCTCTTGTTAAATAACAACTGTTAACTTTAATGAGAAGTGTGATGTGTAAACAAGATACCTTCTCGAAATGTAATTAAACATGTACATATCATATTGATGAACTGCTGTAGTAAATTCCTCTACAGACGTATTATTCGCTTCCTGGTTTAATACGAATCACTTCGTTTGTTTATAGGCTTTGCTATACTAAAAGTACAAGCAACTCATTTATCAGTTATGTTCCCCGCCATCGCAAAAATTTGAAGTGCAAAGGTCCCATGCCTCCTGTTAAATTTGCCAAATCAAAATGGAGGCACAATATAATAAACTGCTAATGATGACTAACAATTATATAAAATTTGAACAAAATCCGTGAAGCGGTTTCTGAGGAGTTGCGTCCATAAGTGTGACCTGACGGACGGATGGACGGGAAAATGTTGTTCTATGTCCCCTTCCGCGTAGCGGCGGAGGTCAAAAATAAAAATCGCGGGCAGTAATCATTTTGAATCTGAGAAGTAGTTTTCGTGGTATGATTTTTAAAGCGAATGTACGTTTACACAATATGAAATACTTCTGGAATAAACAAAAATAACAATCATATATTCGAACGAACGTCCAAGAACCTGTACTAAATATAATCCTTGCTTCTTTGAATTTTATAACATTACGTACAAGAATTAGGAAAAGTGATTTTGACCTCTGGGTCGATCTGCGCAACTATATGAAGGATTAAGAATGATTGTTGATCAATTGACCCAAAAGCCGATGACCGACCCAGATCCGGTTTTGCTATGTAAAATATATTTTGATTTTACCCTTATCAATAAATGTTGGAGTTCTTCGTGATGCGCGTGATATTTTAGTGTCCAGGCAACAGCACTTATAAACCAAGATCCCGTGTACACATCTCTCCACGAAAGTGTACCTGCAAAGATGATATTATGAATTCATTGTACAAAACAAAAGAAATCCTGTTAAGACACATTTGTTCTAACCTTTGAAAGAACGCAGTACGCTTCATTATGCATTTATTAATATCTCTATGGAACGATTTCCGGGGTAAATCATATTCCGGCATTATATTTAAATACAATATGACAGCGTCAAAAGCTATTTACATTTATATTAAAAATGCACACGACGTTTTAGCTCCGGACAATTATTAGATTTCTTCGTAAGTTTTCTTATCATGTGACAATTTCCATGTTTTCTATAGATTCACGAAATAAACTTCACCTTATTCTTGTTTCACATTTAGTATTCTCTCACTTCAGTAAGAGTTATCAAGGGAACAAAGGTTCTAGCAGAAAACAAACTAATGTAATCCATGTACGATGACCAGACACGAAAAACAGACATGCATAACAAAAAACATTAAGTAACTGAAATAATACATACAAAGTAACAAAAGCAAACAAGCAACTAGAACTCCACTAAAAACTGGGAGCATGGACCAGGTGCACCGGTAGGGTTAGCGTCCTATGCTTTTCTAGAAACAGCCGCCGAGTTGCTCATAAAAAGTAAAGTCCGTGGTAGACGAAAGAGGAAAGTAATGTAACCATCTCGAGTGGAGAAATAATTTTACCCTCATTACTGAATACGGACCTATAATATGCATCTAAATTTCACTGAATTGTATATATAATGTAGATTGTGTTCTTGTTCGGATTTGAAACCCCTTTTTTACCTTTATCTTCTTTTTGGTTTTGTTTTCCACATTAACACGACTGTTATGTTGAAACTATATCATCGCTTAAAATAAATTAATGTATTGATAATGCTACACAGAATATTTTTCTGCACAAATGAACAAAATATAACCAAAATGATTTAAGTACCTTCAGGTGTCGCATAAGCCACTAAAAAGTCTGCCAAGGGATGTTTCATTTCCGTCGGTGATGTATTTGGTGTATTTGCAGTGTTTGCTTGTTCTGAATCTAATTGATCTGATTGTTTTACTTTAACTGCTGATTTTGCACCTTCAGCTACAGAGATATTTAGAAATACGATATTATATTATTTGATACAGTATTAAATGTTACAATTATATGTTATATATTATAAATGAACAATTAAAAACAATTTAATAATCATTCGAAAGCGTATTCTGGTAATTGCTTTCCGTTTATCTCGCTCCGAAATTTCCGATGTAGAAGGTATTGCAATCTGTGGAAATCGATTTGCCCATTATTGTTTACTCCCGAGATCTCAAAACGCTGCATTACAATGCAAAATGTTCTATATAACGATTTTCTTAATATTTTTACCATGTAGAACTAGATTTTTGTCCATTCATATCTGTATTTTTTACACAAAAAAGGTTTTGCTTTTAGTAATAAAATTAACTCTGTTAATGCTTTTAAATGTTAGACGAGAACACATTTTCTAAAACCATAGTCACGTGTTCAGAATCAAATATACTCATTATGTACAAAAGTATGTATAAATCCGTACGAAGTGGTCCACGGCAAGCTTGAACAAAAACTAATCTGGGTTTATTATCTAGTCCTAGACAGTTTTGACTCGAAAAAATGTCTAACAATTGGTTGATCTCGACATCTTTGTTATCGCTGCCTGTAATTCTCGACCCAACGCCATGACTCATCAAAACTAATATGAGACATTCCATCTGATCCCAAGCAACTTCTTTTCTCTTCTTCTCTAAAAACTGGTACATTCCCTAGCAATGAGCATAGAGAATGATTGTATTTAACTGACACTATTGTTAATATCATCCCTTCTTTGCAATAAGCAAGGTATGTACACCATTAATTTGTTGAATTATTTTGTAAGTTTACAACAAGATTTGATGAGAAGATATGAAATAGTTTTATATTGTGCTTTCTACGCGTGTTCAACAATTTAACGAAAATTAATAACACATATAAAAACCCTTTGAGGTCTAAGCTCTAACATTAAGCATTTATGGAATTAAAAGAGTACTTGAAAAGAATAAATACTTAATCCCTCACATCCAATAACATTTTAAACACAATGACATTTACCGTTGCAGTTAAATCCTCGTTGTTGCTTTCTACGTCAAAATGCAGTTCTTGAAAAATTTTTGTTAAAATTTCAACATCTTTTTCAGAGCCCAATCTTTTATTTGTCATTCCTTTAAATTCGTTATTAATTATCAGTACCTTCCCTCTTACCGGATTTTGCATTTTATACACATCCTGAAATTAAAGAATTTTTTTTTAAGTATTTGAATGTGGTTTCTGAAAAACTCCCAAAAAATATTACTGCAAGGTTTGTGGGTGTTCCCTCCGCTAGACTTGAATTCGCACTTTTGTGACATCTATGGCAACACCTCCTGCACTAAGATCAGCGCTCAAGCCAATTGGGCCATATAAAAATATAGCTACCGCTGGCCGGGTCATTCATCCTCGTAGGTTAAATCAGGACAGCAATGCACATTATCAATACGACATACACCGTGTAACGAGAATAGGTATGGTGAATATGTTGGAGAGAAAACCCGAAAAACTGCAAATGTCAGTCCAAGGCTACCTATTGGCCTTAAGTGAAAGACAAGAAAACCCTCACATCTCAGGGCAGGCTTCAGCTGAACCCAAAACATCATTATACGTAGGTATAGCGAGTTTCCCCTATATACTAAAGGAACATAAATATAAATTAAAGGTAAAAAGAAACAAGACATATTGAGGCCATAAATTCCCGACTTGTGACAGGCGCCAATATGGCAGCGGGTTTAAAGTTCATTGTAACATATTTTACATACTTACTTTCTTGTTGTATTCATGGAGAAAGGGGCTATTCGTTTGAAGTATTTTAGAAACCCTGTCCATTTTCATTTGGTTATGATCTGACTCAGAAGGCGGCCACTCTGAAACAAAAGTATTTTTTACGAGTACAATGTATGTATTTCGTGGCATATTCTTGTTGCAGGGTTTGCATGCCACTTAATATCGTTGAACTTGTGATCAAACCATTTCACGGAATGTTCAATGATCGCAACCAGTCACTTTTTAACCTGTTTAGAAGCTTATTTCAATTAAACCAAAGAACCGAAACATAAAGGTATGTTCGATTCAATTCAAATTCTACCCTAAAAAACTGTCAACTCAACATAGATACCGCATTTTATATATATTTGGAAGGAATGACCCGGCCAGCGAAAGGTATATTTTTATATAGCCTAGCTGGCCGAGTGGCCTAGGGCGCTGGACTTAGAGCCATAGATGTCACAGCGGTACGAGTTCGAGTCCCGCAGAGGGAACGACCAAAAATTTGCATCGCAAATTTGACAGTTCTAACATCGCTGGGAATTTTTCAGACCCTTCTATATATATATATATATATATATATATATGTGTGTGTGTGTGTGTGTGTGTGTGTGTGTGTGTGTATTTGTCAAGAAATCATTTTGTTATTCATCCATGCATAACATGGAAACCTAAGTGCAAAATGGATCGAATACTTTACAGACACCCTTATTTCTAGAATTTGTATATATCGATATTTTGTGAGGTCATGTTAACAGGTAAATGTGAAATCTGGTCAATCGTGTTGTCTTGGTTCAGAATAATAGTGTCTGACACTGATATAAATGTATATAGCTTTCGTTTTTGTTTTTATGAATTTACCTTTGATATAAAGACATAAATGGGCAATAACTCTGTAGATTGTTTTAAACAAGAAAATAAAATTTTGTTGGATCTGTCAAGTTGTCTGTTAACGTTAGCCTCTTGACATCGATCTCCAGTAAGTCGGCTGGATTTTCATTAGAGGTTTCCTTTAAAGCATTGTATAAAGCAAGCACAGATCTCCTTCCTCTGTAGTATAATGTATCAAGCATTTCCCTCGATTTGTCTTTCTTTGTTTCCTTTGCCTAGAAATAATTAAAAAAAAAACAGAGTACCTTAACCGATACTGCTAAATTGTTTCTTTTATGGTATCAACATCAGTTTACATTTTTTACCGACGACGACTTACAATACTGCGGTCAACTTACAAGAAGCAGCAAATACTCAGCATGACGACACACTTTAGTTCTTTCTCAGATTTTAAATGTTTTTTTTGTTCTTTTGGGAGGTACCAATGTTTCTATTGACATTTCCGACCACGTCCTGTCCAAATTATTTGATCTAATTTGTACCCTTGGTATTGATACTTCATTTTTTAAATATAGAATTTATTGTAAATTCTTATTGCCAATAAAAATATTTAATGAAATTCAATAAAAATAAACAAGCAAACACACACACAAAATCAAAAGCAACAAAAATGAAAACAGAAAGAAAAAAATGAAATATATCATCTAGAGGCAGTTGCTGTTAAGTTTTCTAGTTTAAGTGCTTTTCATTTGACGTTCTGACAGCCAAATGATTCTAATGCTGCTGATAAGTGATTACTCTAATGTTGTCCTTTTTTGAAAACAAAATTGTTGAACAAGCACAGAAAGTACAAAATCAGTTTGTTCAGCAAATGGGCATAAGAAGATACTTTTAAGAGACTGTCCATTTAGGAACCAGGCAGTTCCCATGATATGGATTGCTCATGGTAAGTTCTATCCCTTGGAATGTTTTTGTTCCAATGTAATGTTTAAATCATATATATATATATATATATATATCCCATAGACCAAAGATTTAAATGACTCAGAAAATGATTTTACAGTTTCCTAAGAAAGCAACTAAATTTTCCATAAGATAAAAGAGTTATCCCCCTTTTTAATGAATTTTATGCTTTCTATGTAATTTATTTCTCTTTAAAGGAGACATGACACAATTTTTTTTTTTATATTTGGTTCATTTGATTTATTACACCTAATATATATATATTAAAAACGCTCCTTGTGGTCACTTACGTAGTTTGATTTAAAAAAAAATTGATTCAAAAGTGACGATGACCCAAGCATTATGAATTTAAATTAGCCTTGTAGTCACGTGACCGTACTACGTGATCGTATCTTAATTCATAGGTCGAGAGGTAGAAATGCGTGGGGGTTCTGCACTTTTTACATGATTTCTACAACAGAGAGTCAAAATATTGAAAGTTTTGGTTTGCCAGCGAATATTTACCTACAGTAGTATCAATTTAAACCACTTCGAGAAGAAAATGATAAACAATGACAGAAATATTTAACTATTACATGTATGAAGACTAGAGTAAACAGAGAGACGACACCACTTCTTTTCGAAGATTACATAATAATATCTCATTATGTTCTGTCAAGTTTGATTTAACTTTTTACATAGAGTAAATTAAATTTACATTCTAAGATTTAAACTGTTCCGATCTCGATTTTCAATGAAAATATTTATTTCACCCCTTTTACGGAACGTTATTCCTGACAAGTGTACCAGTACCTCGCAAGTACAGCTATAGGTTCGAACATGTCTTTTTTTATTTGTTTTCGATAATTTCATTTGAAAACCCATAAGGGATTCGTGATGAAGCTACCTCGTGTTCTAAATTTATTTTGCTAAAACTAAATATTTTAACTAACGTAACAAAAAATTGTTCGTACCTGAAAAAGCTCCCTTAAACTTATTTGGGGTCCATTATTATAAATTGTGTATTTGTGGCGAATTCTCCATGTAAATTGTTTTATTTAAAAATTCGTAAGTCAAAAAGAAATGCAAATATATTTTAATTATTTAAGTCATACACGTGCCTCGACACCTTTGTCATGTGTCAACCACTGCCTGGTTTTCGCATAAAATTCATCTTAAAGAACACGAATGCTTTATTTTTTCAAGAAATATTGTCTTTGTTTTGTTTTTGTTTTGTTGTTAGTTTTTTGTTTTTTGTTTTTTTTTGTTTTTTGTTTTTTGTGTTTTTTTTTTTTTTAAAACGTTTTGACGTTTAACAAGTATTGATAATGGTATAATAAAAAAAATATATAACATTTTTTTTAAAACAGCAATATTAAATTTTATTTTCTTTAAAGGAAAATGTGGGGTAGCGATTATTCTAAATAAAGACTGACTATTATTTTTTGATATTTTGAATTTATAAGGCAGTTTTCTGCCAGATCAATCAATGAGCCTTCAATAAATGTCGAGGAGTAATCAATATCCGGATTCTATTCGACTGTGCATTAAAACAAAGAAAATAGTTCAGTCATGTTCATTTGCAATTAAAAAAAACCCATATTTTAGATAAATAACTTACATATATTTTGGCTTTCATTTCATCATTTATAATTCCGTCGACAAAGAGACAGTCAGCAACACTCTCGGGATTAGCCAATCCATCTAGTATCTTCACCCTTTGACATGACAGCGCTTTCTTCCACTGATCGTCCATTCTTGATAAATAAAATATATAAAGGTGGGAAAATAACCAGATTTCATGATTACTACGATATTTTAGGTAATTCAAATATTGAACACTTTCTGTGTTAAGTTTTCAATGTCAGATTCAACAAAAAGGTACAACTCCAAGTTTAATCTAAAAGAACCTTAAATTACGGTGTAAGTGCATGCAATCATTTTTGCAGTTTAATTTTTTCAGTTATGAAGTAAAATGCGTTATCAGTGAGGCATGACTTCAACCATGCTTAAATGCAGCATTAAAAACAATCATGATGAGAATGAATGAATGCCCCTGAAATATATGAATCTATTTGACCAATAGTTTACGTGCAAGTCGGTCCAACGTCATTTCAGAACTAACACTTAGCTTTTATAGGGGCTTATCGTTTCCGTGTTTCTATACAAATTATAGTGGAAATCTGAATAATGTAATAGATTCATCGAGCGAAAATCAAAAGAATATGTTTCAATGATGAAGACTAGAAAAACAGACACACATAACAAAGAACATGAAATAATCGAAGTAACACACACAGAGAAACAGAAGAAATGAGCACCCTGGACTCCACAAAAACACCGAGAGCATGGACAATGTGTACCGTCGGGGTCAGCGTCCTCTGCTTTTCTAGGATACAACCGGCGAGTTTCTTATAAATGCAGTTTTATGCAGTTTTTCTTCTTTGATTCTGATTCTTTTTGTGCTTGTTTTTGTAAAGGTGAAGATATTATAACGTTTATAAAGCTTCATTTGAATTATTCACGTGCAACACAACTCAAAAATTAACAGACTTAATTATTTTTATTAACAGCCATTTTGGAGAATTTAACCTGATATATTTCTAAAAATAGGTGTAACTTATACATAATTAAAGTTATAAGGTATTTTTCATTTACAGGTATTTAAAATTCAAAACGTTTGTGCCACACTGTAGTAAACTTCACCTTAGTACATTTAATCACTCTTGACAAAAAAGTTGAATCCAGCATTATAGCCTTGTTTGATAACAGTGAAAAATCTTCTGCATGATATTCCTATACTCAAGCAATGGTCGTTATACTTTATAATTGAAGTATTCTTATGTCCTAAAAAATATTTAAAAATTATTTTAAAAATATTTCACGTAATGGTCACATGGCTATGGCTATTTCGTGCTTTTTCTTTTCGACTTTCTGTTTTTGCACTATTGACTCTGCGACTTTCGAGGTTTCTACCTACAAATAATGCAGAAAAAAAATGTAAAAACGAAAAATGTCATTTAATGAACGACATAAATTTCGATGAATTTATCCGATTTTAATTACCAAACTTTCTAGATTATTTTAAAGGAGTACTATCGTTCTGTTACCGTGGTTTTATGTTGTTGCCGGTGTCTTTCAGAGCTTACTTGAAGGTGCGGGTACACTAACAAAAGACCTTTTGGTGAACTATGTAAGTATTTACTATTTTTATAGGAATAATGATGGTACATTTGTTGCGTTTCACTATAATTGTTCCTTTTCCTATGGTTCAGAATGTTATAAATAAAATATTGAAAACTACATGAATATGTGTACAATCTATATACATCTTATCTCAAAAGTGCAACCCCCAAATGAAAGAAAATAAGACCGATTATGTGATCTATTACGAATTCTGAACAAGAAATAAAACACTGAATTCGGTGGGTTTTTGGCATGTACGAATCACCTCCTGTCTGATTTTGATAAAGACTGCTACTTAAATAAAATATCATCCCATTTGCTACTTATTCTGGATACATATATATTATTACATATCATTTTCATATCATACGCTTTTATCAGAACCGAGAGCCGTCAGGTAAGATAACATGAACAATGGCTGATAAAGCATTTGATGTGATAAAAACTATGTGATAATCTGTTATACTAGAAAACTAATTGTCAAATACATTTTATAATATAAAGGAGAGCTGGTATAATCCTGTCAGAGTTTGGAAACAATTTTGAATTTTCTGGAAATAACCAGGAAAGTGTGTGATAAAGCTTCCGAACAATAACGAAGAGAGACAATGTGACCTTTATCGGCTCGGCCTGCTATGGCTTTTCATTAGGAAGCATGTTTGTAAACAATTATAACTTTTCCAGAAATGACCGGAAAGGGAGTGATGAAGTCCAAGAGGTTTATGTATGAAAGCAAGTAGATCATCTATATATTTATGGAGACATCATGCACCTTAGGTGACGTATAGTAGCGATGCCCATGACTCCTCATCCGTCTTGATTTTTTGTCAAATCAATTCATCACATTTATGTTATTGTTATGTTGTTATATTGTTATGAAACCAGTTTTATTTACAATAAGTATATGATAAATATATATTGAATATCAAATCAATTATCCTGTTTGAATGAAGGATATAATATTAATGATAAGTGTCAATTCCATTGTCACACAAGGCAGTATCAGCTTCGTTCCATTATTACAACTAAATAATAAAATGTTGAAAACTACATACCTCCAATCTACAGAATATATGTGAAGACTATTTCAAACTATTACCTCATTTGACACTTATTCTATGTACATATCTTTTTAAATAGTTTTATTCTGATACGCAGCACTTATTCATGGTTTCTTGGAATTTTAACTGCTATCAATTAACGTAAATGTAGACAATATCTCTTAACTTCTTTTTTACCTATTTCGTGGAAATTGTGAAATTTTGCGTTGTCGAGATTTCTACCTACAGATAATGAAGATCGAAAATATAAAACGAGAAATATTCTTCAGCAACCAACCATAAACACAACACAAAGTTGGGTACATTAGTCTGATACTTACAAACAAATAAAAAAAAAATAAAAAAAACAAAATGTAACAATTCATCCGCCTGGAGAAAATCAACGGACTCACATACTTTAAGAACTTCAAAATAATATGCAACAAGAGACAATTAACCAAACTAATTACTTTTGCGGTTGAGGACGGCTTTAAAATGAAGAAAATGCCAAATGATAAAACAAAAGTGTTTTTAAGACGAACACTGCAAACTCATTACGACATGATTACATTGATTACATAGAATATCCTATATATTGAGCATAATTTAAGAATTTCACCTAATTACAAAAAACACAGGCAGGGTTTCGTATAAGAAATCTAATAAAACAAAAAGGCTTCGGACCTAATATAGGTTTTTGGCGAAGCCAAAATTGTACTCCATTTTGGAAAAGGAACAAGTTGGCGACAGAATAGTCAAAATCGGATCAAAAATAAAATATTTCAGAAATAAATCACGAAAACTCCATTTTATCATTGATATACTTCGAGCTGATCATTTATGACGCATTTTTGTACCCAGAGCGAGCGAACACTTTCTGTTTGGTATGCAGCATTTTACATCCATCTCATGTACGCATCTAATTAACCTGGATTGATTTTATTCTGCTTCAAACAAAAGCTTGAGAGGCTTTGGTGATATTGAATATGATACAAACATATCACTGATTTCAAGAGTTATGTCCCTTACCCTAAGTATACCTCCTTAAGTTTAAAGCCTCTGTCACTTCTATGTACGAAATGTTTGATAACTATAAATGTAACATTAAGTACACTCCACGTTCTTTTGCACAGCACCATTCTTTAGAACTGCTTTGCACTCCTGCTATTGATACGTAGGGGTGTTCAATTATCTCATCATGGAGTGAAAAATTATCAAGATAAATTTGTAATAAAGAAAAGATTGTAACTCAGTATTGTCATTTTATTTTTGAGTATGAAGGGTCTCCATTTATTGTAAAAAAAATCAGAAATAATTATAATATAAAGTGAGTTTATAGAAGAGGCTGTACACATTAACCTCTGGTACTTTTGTACAAGGTAATCGTGTATTCGAAAAAAAAAAACATGTACCGATAATCACTCAAATGGTTGCATTGGTGCAAATTATGTTAGTGGGATTTATTCAATGATCGCCAAATTGTGCGCATGAGCAATGTATTAATAAGGTGATTTATATTATGTGATATTTTTCTTCTTAAAAAGGTCTTTAATGTATTTTCATTGGACACTTCTAGGGGCAGATCCAGGATTTGAGTTTAGGGTGGGCGTTAATTGAAATAAACGCCGTGCAAAGCAAGGCAAAAGAATATTATGGGGTGAAACTTGTAGTGAAAAATGTTGTTCTTACCGATCTAGGGGGCATGCGCATAGAACGCCAGTCCTTGGATCTACGCCTGACTTACGTGCCTGGTTGTTTTATCATCCTTCTATGTTCTTACCTTGTACTGAAAGTATTAAAGGAAATTGTCTATTTACAACATTGTTATATTTTTTGTAAAAGCTGATTTTTGTCGTCTTCTGTAAATCACGACTCAGTAATGGAGGGTGTTATGTTTTAATTAAAAACTTAATTATTGGTGTCAATCTAAGAGGTGTTTTCAAAATATTTATTGCTTTAATATTTTTAAAAACTTGACTAAGGACCTTTTTAGGGAAGAAAGTGTTACTTTTTCCTTGTCTTGGAACTCTCGAAGAAATATTTAAATCATTTTCTTATTATATGCATACTAGAAAAAGGCTCACACAAAATATCTACAATGTTCTAAAAATTCTTCACTAGCATCATTAATAAGTTTTTCTTAAATATAATTTGATGTACGAATTGAATTTTGTTTCGCCTTTTGTTAAGCTGAAGCTGTATCGTAGATCAAACTAGACACAATCGGCAATAAGATTTTTTGACAAAAGGTCTACTCTGCTGAACGGACAGAAGATGACATCGTTAAGGTAAGAATATTAATTAAAACCAAATAGAGATAATAATAAAAACCAAAAAAACAACTATAAGATTTGGCCACCAGGTCTGCATTGATCAAATTTTATATTTTCTAAATATTTGTGCTAATGAATGCATGTTTAAAATTATTTTGAGATTATATTCAAAAGGACGTAGTGTTTAACTTTAAATTTTGTATATGGTAAGCATTATTTTTGCGAAATTCAGTGAATAGTTATCAGATTGGTTGAAGATCAAGAAGTCAAATCACTCAATTTAGAATTGACACATGCCTAAAGTTACGTAGTCAGTAAGTTTCTTTTTAAGCTAGTTTTGAATCACCATCTCCATTGTTTACGCATTTTTTTTTTTAAATTTGACATGTAATCTATTAAGACATTTAAAAATGGACAGGCTATGAACACTAATGGCAATTATGCACACAAAGCTGTAATGTAACATTGTTTTAAACTGAAAAAAATTCTGATATAACGAAAATCATGCGTTAGAATTTTTTAGTAGTCATGATTCCTGCAAGTAACAATCTAATAAATATGAAAGTTTGACAGGTTCTTACACGATAGAAAAGGGAACAGGTATGATAAAATGCCACAAATGCACCATCGCATAACCCTTATACAAATAGTAAATATAGAGATTATCAAAAGGTGTTAAATAAATGTAAACACACCTTTAAGTAAGCTCTGAAATTCCAGAAGAACGAAAGTAATAAAATCCACGGTAGTAGTCTATTATGTGTAGATATGGGATTTCTTCCACGAGTGTGATAATTCCGTTATTCCGCGCCCACCTCTTTTTTGGGGAGTGAATACAATAAGCATGTTATATATAGATATGGGATTTCTTTCACGAGTGTGATAAATTCAATTTTTCCGCGCTCACCTCTTATTTGGGGGAGTGAATACAATAAGCATGTTAAAAAAAGTAATGATATGACTTTAGAGTGAAGTATATTTCGATGATTTATCAGTAAACTTGATAAAACACACTTCAAGGATGTTCACTGTCCTGTTTAAAAATAACAAAGATTTCAAAGTGTTGAGAACCTTTTAAGATCTAATGCTAGAACAATAATGATAGGTCATTGTTCTCGTTTTTGAGATATCAGCATTTGAAATTTTGGAAGAATTCCTCTCAATTTTTCAAGGTTTTGTCAAAGTAGGTTTCATTTATCAAAAAACACTAACAAAAGACCTAGGATTTCATAAAAACTTCTGAAATGAAATTTTAATGGGTGTTTTATTGTGAAAAGAAAAGTTGGGAACACTGGGCAAAAATATTACAGCTATGAAATGGATAAAACCAGAGGAGTCCGAAAATCTGACAATCAGTGACTGAACATGAGCAACAAATATTCTTAAAAACACACCAACAATACATTATTAAAATAAAATACTAAATGTACTTATTATACATATCTCAACTGTCACGTTCGTTCTAAGAATGTTTCATATTTCAAGAAACAGAACAAAAGGTTATGATCTATAGCTATTTATAAAGTTTAAATACTTCTATTATATGGATAGCATGAAACAGATATTGATGTACGTTTTGTGATATTTAAACACTAGAATCAAAATATAATACACCGAGTAAAAATAGAATCCAATTTACTGTTTTCACTGTTTAAAAGAGTATTCAAGGGAATCAAGGTTCTAAAGGAAATCAAAAGAAAGCAATCCAGGGACAAAGACCAGACATGGAATACAGACAAACACAACAAAGAACATTAATTTACTAAAATAATACACACAAAGTAACAAAAGCAAATGAGCATCACGGACTCTACTAGAAACTGGGAGCGTGGACCAGGTGCACCGGTAGGGAAAGCGTCCTCTATTGTTCTAGAAACATCCGCCGAGTTGCTCATAAAAAGTCAAGTCCGGGGTAGACGAAAGAGGAGAGGAAAACTATGACACGGTGAACAAATCAGTTTTCAAGATGGATACGTCGTAACGATCCACGAGTTCATGATGACGACCATAACACTTTTGTAGAGATGAATTTAATCTTGTAGTAACATAACCCTGTTCCAGAAGCCTAATTGTAAGAAGTCTAGCGCGGTACACAAAGTCTGTGTACATACAAAAAGTTCAAGCATAACGTATGATATCAAAACTCCATACGCAAGTCCAGACAATCTGCGTATATGTATGTTTCTGAATTTTTCCCTTTTGCCTGATTCTTACAAAAACTTACACTTAACATTTCAAATGTCATTTTTTATCTCACAACAAAAAAGGAAAGAAAAGAAAAGAAAAGAAAAGAAAAGAAAAACAACTTTGGACGTACTATGCTTTCGTTGTCGCTGGCGTCCGTAAACTTTTAACTTTTATCTATTTGCGGTATTTTAAGTGAGTAAAACTTGTTTTTAATTTATCACATTTTTCTAGGGATATGACAGAGAGCCCTCTAATTTGTCTTTGAAAATTTGACCCATCACCTTTGAAAATAAGAGACTGAAAATGGGGGTTGATAGATGCTGTAATTGGAATGATGATTTAAATAAAAACATTTGATCTGTTGTCATTTTTTTCCTTTTTTTCGAAACGGAATTAAAGTGTTGGTATCGCCAAAAAAAAAACCTTCCTTTTTATTTTAGGTCCGACTTCGTTTGTTTGTTTGTTTTTGTTTTTGTTTTTATTAGGTTCCTCATACAAAACCCTGCCAGTCTTTCTGAAATTAGATAATAAAAACTTTTGCTGTGATTTTTGAGAAATAAGGGACCAAAGCCAACATGAAAAATGTCGTATTGTTATTATAACTTGTTATAACGAAAAAAAGTTGATCATAAGTTGAAAATACGAACTTTGATTGAATGGTTGAAAAGACCTAAATAGATAACTATTTTTGGCTTTACCTATATCTGTTTATGTGGGTGTTTAAAAAACTGGTTTGTAAACAACAACAAAAAATCCGAAAGCTTTTGATATGCAAATATAAAAATACACTTAATATTCCTTTGTGCGATTTCACCGACACTCAAAATATCCCATCGACAAAGTTAAGTAAAATGTTTAAATAATGTTCAATATAAAAGATATTCAATGTAATCTCATCGTGATGAGTTTTCAGTGTTCTTTAAAACACTTTTTGTTTTATCGTTTTGGCATTTTCTTCATTTTAAAGCCGTCCTCAACCAAAAATTAGTTTTGGTTAATTGTCTCTTTTTGCATATCATTTTGAAGATTCTTAATTATGTGAGTCCGTTGATTTTCTCCAGGCGGATGAATTGTTACATGTACTTTTGTTTTTTATTTATTTGTCTGTAAGTTTTCCATCTGAACAATATACATGTTATACAGTGAAACCAGTCCAAATATTGGAATACTAGTATTTGAACTTTGGGAATAGAAATCGGACAAGTTTGACATTGAAGATAGAAAAAAAACGTCAAAAAGGGCAATAACTCCACATTTGTATTGTTTTAAAGGTTAACCTTTGAAGAATACTACTCTGTTTAACATTTTCGATCTTCATAAACTATAGGAAAAATCGTAATTGTACAATTTCCACGAAATAGGTAACAGTAAGTCAAGATATTGTTTACGTTTACATTAATTGATAGCAGTTTAAATTCCGAGAATCCAAGAATAAGAACTGCGTATCAGTGTCAAATTGTTTAAAAAGAAATGTACTTAAAATAAGTGTCAGATGAGGTAATGTTTGATATAGGCTACACATATATTCTGAGGTATGTAGTTTTAAATATTTTATTTTTAGTTGTACGAATGGAATGAAGACAATACTAGCTTGTGTAATAATTGTATTGATACTTATGATTAATATGATATCCATCATTTAAAAAGGATGAAATATTTTGATGTTTAAAAAGATATTTTAATCCCGGTGTGTTTGTTGTCTCTTTGATATATACACATATTATTTTCCTTATATTATTATAAACTAATTGTAAAATATAAAATCAAAATTTCACATCTCGAAAAATCTAAAAACAAAAAAATGGTTTCCAAATGAATAGCCACAGCGGGCCGATGAAGGTGCACTTCCGGACATTATCGCCTGCCTCTTCGTTATTGTTCGGAACCTTTTCCGGTCATTTCTAAAAAAATTGAAATTTTGTACAAACATGTTTCCTAATGGAAAGCCACAGCGGGCTGATAAAGGTGCAGTTCTTGCATTTACCGCACTGAAAGGCCCTGACGACAGACATACACAACAAAGAACATGAAGTAACTAAAATCATACATACAAAGGAACAAAAGGAAATGAGCAACTCGGACTCCACTAAAAAGTATATTTCGATGATTTATTAATATACTTGATAAAGCATACTTTCAGAATGTCCGCTGTCCTGTTTAAAATAACAAGGATTTCAAAGAGTTGCGAAATCTTTTAAGATCTTCCATGCTTAACATTAATAATAGGCCAATGTACTCCTTCTGATGGATATAAGCATTTGAAATTTTGGCAGGAAAAGATTTTCTTGATTTTCCATAAGTTTTGTCAAAGTAGATTTTATTTATTAAAAACACTGACTAACTTCCTAGGATTTCATAAAAACTTCTGAAATAACATTTTCATATTTTTTTTTATGAAATTACGGAATAAATTTTGGAACACTGGGCAAAAATATTACAGCTATGAAATGGATAAAACCTGAGGAGCCTGAAAATCTGACAAAAAATGACCGAACATGAGCAACAAACATTCTTAAACACACACCAACAACACATTATTAAAATGAAATACTAAATGTACTAATTACCGTATCTTAACTGTCACGTTCCTTCACAAAATGTTGGATATTCCACGAAACAGGACAAAGGGTTATGATCTATAGCTATTTATTAAGTTTAAATACTTCTATTATACGGATGACATGAGACAGATATTGTCGATTGAAGTATATTTTGTGATATTTCGACATTAGAATCGTATTATGATACACCGGGTAAAAAATAGAATCCAATTCACTGTTTTCATGGATTAAAAATTTGTCTCGATCTGCTTCTAATAGAATGTTTTTTCTGCATCTGTGGTCTTTGAAAAGTTAATGTTTTATACATGTATTAAAACTGCCATAATGTAAGTGTTTTGGTGTGTTCTTTGAATAAACCAATGTTTGATGCAAGAAAACCTGGTAGACGGTGTTATATTCTGAAGTGTATATACCATATATAAATGCAAGAACATGACGTTATCCGATCGTCAACTGATGTTTGAATTGCCCGACAATTTCGAGCGGCCTGTCTGCAGCGGTTAATTAGTGAGAGACAGAACGAGCGTCTGCCGCTGCGTGGAGCTTGGTAATAGTTAAGTTAAAAAATACAGAGATCCTTTAGAAACCAGTATGTAAAAATACAATACCCAAAATGAATCGAAGATTTTATCGTTAAGTCAAATTGTTCATATCTCTGCATAAAAACCATTGCGAAGTAATTTGATTGACGATTTGACTCAGGAGAAATTTTGATTGTCAAAGTTTAACACTCATTACACAGGAAACAATGCATTCAACGATTTTCACAAAGATAACTACAAAATATCCACGAAGATTACATTTAAGCAGCAGCCCACATGAAAGTGAAATCAAGAACGACAACTCGCAAAATTCAGACACTGCCAATAGTAAAGGGATTCATGGTGAAGAAAAACCCACCATGCTTTTTCAGTCTACATTTGCGATACTTTCACATAACAACAATCTTTTCTGCACTCAAATCTGAATATTTTGGAAAATCATACATTCATCTCCCACTAAAATCAACCAAATGAAGTGAAATCAAGAACGATAACTCGCAAAGTGCAAATGTCATGTAAAATGTGTATAATTTTTATCTCAGATTACAACAACAAAATGAATAAATAGTACTGGTTGTGTGATCAGTTTCTGAACCAGAAATAAAACTGAATTCGATGGGTTTTTGAAATGCATGAATCACCTTTTGTCTGAGTTTTAGAAAGGTTGCTACTTAATATGAAAAGAAATGCTCACAAGGGTTATTAAAAATCTTTGAATTTTCTAACACTCTACTATCTGAATGATGAGACAACTCAACATATAATGTTTTCAAATTAACCTGTGAGAGAAAGCCACCGACAGACATAAACAGACTTGTTTGAATTTCAGTTTGATTTTTGATTATTTTTTTAATCACACAATAGTTTGTATGATTTTTTTTTAACAGTGCGCCTTCAAATATATATTTAAAAAAGTAATTGCCGTATGAGCATGTATTCGAAATGTAATATTCAAATGTATAATGTATAGAGGCCAAATGTTATCCTTTTTAACTATTAACTGCTTCGTTGTAGATCTTTTTTTTCTGCTTACAAATATGAACGAACACTGGAAAAGAGCATTAAGAAAAATACGACCTGATGTTGTGAGTTCCTTGGCAAATCCACAATGTGTAGTAGACTGCCTCTATGCTACCGGTATATTAAATGCCGAAATGAAAGGCCAAATTGAGGTAATGAATTACTCGGGAACATGATAAGTCATAATTATCTATTAAGACATTAATTATCTATCATAATTAAATGCACATAGATAATGTAAATTGCAATTTTATCTCATACTAAAATCACAAACATGCTTAACTTCAGAGTACTATATCAGTGTAATGTCAAGCTTAAGAAATAGGTGAATTTTGAAACGTATTAAACTGATAAACATGTCATTTTTTATCTAACTTTTCCTTTCTGTAAATAATTGTATATGAGCTAGAATGCTTCAAGGCAATATAATTTATCAACAAACTGTGAGATTTTGACTACGAATAATCCATCTAAGTCCTTTCTTCAATTAACAGGCAAAAAATACAAGAGAGGATACAAGTCGAGCTATTTTAGATACCTTGAATTATAGAGGGGTGAGATCAATTCAGTGTCTGTATAACGCGTTTCAACAGACAAGCAATGAGCATCTTGCTGATAAGCTGGTTCCTTATGTCTTAGAGATAGAAATGAAGGAAAATCTAAATGACCCCATATGTAAGCCACTATATTCTGTTATTATTTCAAATAAATATTTTATATTATTGGTGAATGTATTTGTTTTGTTCACATCACTGGTATGAGACGGTTTGGAAGAGTAATTAAGGGAACCAAGATTCTAGCTAAAATCAAACGAATGTTATCCAGGGACAAAGACCAGGCATGGCAAAAAGACACACGCAACAAAGAACATAAAATAACCAAAATAATACAGAGTAACAAAAGAAATGAGCAACTCGGACTTCTCTAAAAACTTGGAGCATGGACCAGGTGCATCGGTCGGGTAAGCGTCCTCTTTGAAGCAGTTTTTTGATAAATTAATAAACTGAACTGGACATACTGTGAGCAATTCTCACTTCTAGGTCCTTGTGTCGAGGAATTACAATGTCCAATATTTAAACAAGAGGTACCCCGAGGCTTATATTGCTAACACAAGTAGGGACAGAAGTAGTAAGTGAAGGATGGACACTGCTGTCATTTTATACCCCCTGTAAGCGAGGAATATAAATTGTTTTGCTTATTGACTTGAAATAGTAGATTGATAATGCAGTAAATTTATTACTGTGAAAGTACTATTGTTCGTGGGGTACCAATTTTGTGGTTTTCGTGGGAAGGCCAAACCATAAAATTTAGTTCCCAAAGAGTTGGTATCCACGTATTAAAGTACTTTCAAAGTATATGCAAGCTGGCAGTAGATTGTATATTGGTAGAAAAGGAAGACTAATGACTATAACACCTTGCGGCATTTGGTAATTTTTTTTTCAATTTCATTTTACTTAGCATGGCCACCAACTCAGAATGAAGTAGAACGGATGAGTTCTGACAAGGTCTTGAAAATAATGCAAACTAGCAGTGCTGTGCTTCATGAATATAATAAACCAGTAAGTTTCCATTTCATTGTATTTTTGGAAGTTTGAACATGATTTTATAATTGGTCTTGGTTACATGAAAAAAAAACGAACAAATAAACAGAGATTTTCCTGAAAATGTCAATTTCAAATATTTTGAGAAAAATGAAAATTTTAGAATCTTTATGAAACCGGGTCCTGACAGTTGGAAAAATCCCTTCCAGACTTAGAAAACAACGTCATGTTCTTTAACCCTTTAAAAAAGATATGAATATAAAGATTTGACTTTTAGTCGAATAGAAATTCTTGTTTTTAAAAGACAACACATGCTAAATGTAACAAGAGGCTCCCATGAGCCTGCATCGCTCACCTGACTTATTAACGACTGAAAGTTTCATTCTATCTATCATAGTTTTCTAGATATTGGCTGAAAACTGAAAACATGTCATTTTTCACTTTTCAAGGGCAATTACTCTTACATGGAGTCGTCAAACAACTTTGATCCATTGGAGACTTTTGTAGGCCTTATAATTAGGATCATTTCAGCAACTGACAGAATATTTCTAAACCTAACAGTTTTGATGATATATGAAAAAAACTTCGGACTGATCCCTATGTTCTATTTTAGTAACAGTAGCCATGTTTTTGATGGATCAAAAATCCCAACAAAATTTCTTTGCACGATACCCCAGCGAACATAAATACCAAGTTAGGTTTCAATTGGTCAAGTAGTGTCAGAGAAGAAGTTTTTTGAAGGACATAACATTAAAAATAGCAAATAAACGTCGAAAGGGGTAAAAACTCCGACGATATATCTCATCATGCTGAACACTTTTACCTGGGGTCAGAATTTGGCAAAACCAAACGAATTTGGAGATAAAAGCAAAAAAACTACTGTCTGACCCGTATGTTCTACTTTCAGCAGCAGCGGCCATGTTTTTGGCGGATCAAAAATCCCCAGACCAAGTCTCTGCTTGATATCCCAGTTAACATTTATACCAAGTTCGGTTCCAATTGGTCAAGTAGTGTCAAAGAAGATTTTTGAAAGAATTGACATTGAAGATAGAAAAAAAACGTCAAAAAGGGCAATAACTCCAACATGGCTGAATAGATTAAAACGAAAATTTGACCACAGATAGATCTCATAATGCTGAATATTTTTACCTGATATCAAAATTTGGCTAAACCTAACGGTTTTGGTGATATATGCGAAAACTACTGTCTGACCCCTATGTTCTATTTTTAGTAACAGCAGCCATATTTTCTGACGAATCTAAAATCCCCACATCATTATATGCAGGATACTCCAAGAAACATTTATACCAAGTGTGGTTTCAATTGGTCAAGTAGTGTCAGATAAGAAGAGTTTTGAAAAATTGTTAACGACGACGGACGACGACGACGGACGCCTAGCGATAGCACTAGCTCGCCTGACCATCGGCCAGGTGAGCTACGAATGAACCACTTTGAATCTAAGATATAACTCTATGGTGACAGTGACACGAAAACTTTGTATTCTAAGGACGTTTACAGTATGAAAAACAAAGTAAGAGGAAAAGTGTTAATGATCAACAATAAATTCGAAGGAAGAGAAGATGAAAGGAAGGGATCTGAAAAAGATGTTGTCAATTTAAAAGCCGTCTTTGAACAGCTTCATTTCAGTGTGAATATTGGGCATGATCTGACAAAAAAGGTATTCATATCCATGAATAAACGAAAGGACTTTTGTTACTCTTTAGCTCTTTAGTCGTTTGTGTAATTTCAACCATATTTTATGTTTACGATCATTATAAGAAAAAAGTGTACTTTTCCAAAAAAAAAAAATAAATATATAAAAAAATAAAAAAAATAAAATGAAAAAAAAATAAAATAAAAATCAACTAGAACCAAATGATTTATCGGATATCATGTATTGTACAACGTTTCTATAGATAGTAACGGTATTCCCATGGTATAAATAAAGAAATTCTAGGTGGTTTTGTTTTTACTTGAAAACAAAAGTTAAAAAGTATGAGTTGAACTCAAGTATTTTAACAAATAAAAAAAAACTATAAAAATTGACATACTGTTATCACTATGCCATATACATCTTATGTTTATTTATGAATTAACATAAGAGGTTCATTTTTTATATATTTAAATAATAGCAACGATAAAACATAAAACATTTAATGTTTATTTTCAGGAAATGTTTCAATTCTTAGAAAAGACGAGAGATGCAGAAGATTGGGATAATATGGATTGTCTTGTTCTAATTCTAATGAGCCATGGTCGTGGAACTAGTATATTGGGTTCTGATGGGGAATATGCTGAAATCAATGACTTTCTCCGAATTTTCCAAAGTGAAAATTGTCTTGGTCTTCATGAAAAACCAAGACTGGTTTTCGTTCAAGCATGTCGCGGTAAGCTACATATACAAAAGTTTTGGTATATCCAGTACAAGTGTGTACCTCTGTGTAGAGATAGAGCCAATGTTTTGCGATTCAAGCAGTGTCAATATGTCACTTTTCATAAAATTACCTGAATTAATGTTTTTGGAAAGGACAAACCCTACTAGGTCTAACATTTTAGGACTTTTTCAGTCCGTTACTGAGGCTGACCCTCTTAAATATTCATTCTAGGGGTTACCATTTTTGTCCACGCCGTGTGCAAGATGTTTTCATGTGCATAACCCACCTCGCAAGACAGAACAATTTCACTTTATTTACCGAGGCCAGGAAAATATCAAATTTTACCTGAGGTTTGAGAAATTGACGACACAAATTTCACGTTTTTTACACAACCGTGAAAAATCTCACAAAGCCAAAATTAGGCCTACCTGAAAAGTTAATAACAAGCAGTTTATATAGTATCGCATTTTAAAAAAAGACTTTTTAAAAGAATCTAAGACTTGGTAGTCTATGATGTGTCAAACAGTACTTAAGTTGTATACTACAATACAAGTGAAGAAAATATTTACACCGGATGCAGACAGTAATAGTTGACATTGCCCGACTTTTTTTTCAAAAAATAAGTTTTCACATGATTAGATAAAATGTCATTACATGTACGAGGATAAGAAATTAATCTTGTTAGTATGTAAATTTAAAAGGGAAGGAAACTGGAGAAAAAGACGATAAACCACCAAAAAAGGGCAATACTCACACAGAAGTGCCGTCGACACAAAAATCACCCGTTGCGATGAAACACCCATCAGCGGACTTTTTAGTAGCTTTTGCGACACCATAAGGTTAGAAAAAATATAATTTCTTTAATAAGCATATTGATATGTTCTATTTAGAAAATCACATTTCAAGACGCTTTGAAAAAGTAAAATGAACAAAGCGGAGAGTTGTTTTATTTGTTTGTATCCATCAAAATTGTCTACAACCTTTTCCGAAATTCAATAGATTTATCTTTAAACAAACAAATAAATAACAGAACAGATGGAAACTCTGAAATGTGACATTTGCAACGTTTTATTACATATTGTTGTTAAACTGTTCCAAACAATTTGATTTTTTTCTAATTGAGTTTAGACAAGATAGAAAAAGTTTAGTTTACGAATGGAAACGAGGCAAAACTGCTTAAACGTTGATTCAATTTACAACAAGATGTAAAATGTTTTTTTTCCAAAGATAAACAACAATCAAAATTATGTCACTTGAAACAGAATAAAACCTGGAGGACAGACCCTACTAGTTAAGGTGGATCTATATTGCAATTACTTTGTTCGTCCTTCCGTTACACATTTCTGTAATAGATTTCTCAGCTTCTATAGGAGTGAATGCTTAAATATTTGGTATATAGCATTTGCATGGTATCTTGAACCGTGAATCTGCTATTTAGGATATAAAATTACAGACACAAATGTATAGTTATACTAAAACATCACGGCAGTATTTGATATACTGTATTATTAATATATGAAGGAAAGTGATAACAAGATAAAAGTAAATACATTTTTATCGTTCTCATAATATTTTTTTACAAAACGCGTGTATTTTCCAATCATTCCTTAAACTTTCGATAAGTCCAAATTAAAACGACAAACACTCAGATGACAGAATGTTCCATCTTGCATTCTGAAAAGTTTACAATTCTTGACAATATGTAACTGAAACTTCAACGAATTTAGACTAATAACTTTGAAATAGATGGATACACCATAACGATCCACGAGTTCATGATGACAATAAAACTTTTGTAGTGATGACTTCAAACTAGCAATAAAACCCTGTTCCAGAAGCCTATTTGTTAGAGTTCTAGCGCGATACAAAAAGTCTGCATAGTTCCGGCAAGTTCTGGCATAACGTACGAGTTGTAATATGAACACTCCATACGCAAGTGCTGAAGGGTAGTTGCCACAGATGAAAGGAAAGTTGACAATTCTGAATGAAAAGTCATCACGTTTATCGTAAAGTTTGGTCAATAGTTTTCCTTTACCAAAAGAAGGATCGTTAATGGTCAATACATCACCAATATATCTGAAACTGTCAATGTTTTGTTTAATCTATTTATATTTTGACTTCAGGTTCTAAAGCTTACAGGAATGAATATACAGGATCATGGTTTCTGAATGCTGTAGTCTGGACATTGAAATATCATGCACTAAATGAAGAGATTCAACACCTGCTAATTAGAGTAAATTCACAACTTATCATCAATTATTTTTTCGTTTATAACAGTTATATACTATATATGATTGGTGTTATTTGCATTTAATTTGTTTGATATATTTTGTAGAAAAAAACCTCTTTTTATAAAAAAAAAATATGATAACAAAAATGAATTTATTAGGCCACTGAACTTAATAAATGTCAAGTCAAATGTTGAAAAGCTCATTTCTGTTGCGATGAAATGTCAAAATGTATTCAGAATAATTAATTTGAATAAGGGTAACAACCAAGTGACCGAACACTAATCCGATCCCTAATCAAGTCAAGTCAACAAAAATCTGGCAAAATAGATAATACACCACCGGAGCAGCTTGTACCGCAATGGTCCTGACTTAGTACGGGCATTTCATACGGAACGATGGGTTAAATCTAGGTTTTACAGCGCTTAACCTCCCTCTTCCATTGAAACAATTGAAGGAACTTTTTTGGCAGTTAAATGAATCAAAATCTTTTAATCTCTAATTATCGAATTAGATTAGACTAATAAAAAATTAAGAAAAAAAACAAACAAAAACAAACAAAAGAAAAACATCAATAGATGACAACTATTTGTACTTCAATGTATTAAATGTATCGTTATTTAAATTTATCCCTGTAGTTCAGATTTTACCGAAATGTTTTAGAAGTACCATTGATCGATTGATAGGGCCTCAATATTGCACCCTTCCAATATCCAACATTCTTGTTATTCTTTGAATTCTCCAAACTTACCATTAGATATAAACACTCCCTATGTTCATTGATTTGCTTTATATTTTTTCAGGTTAACAGGATAGTAGCGCAAGGTAAAACGGACGAGACCCTGTATACACCAATATACACAGTGTCGGAGGTAAGATCTAATCTGAGAAAGAAACTTTACTTTTTCCCTGGTGTTCACGGTGACAAGCCAATGCTTTTCTAAATTCCAGAAATACGCTGTTATAGTATTGCTTCTTAACGGCAAATAATCTGTTTTAAAACCGTTTTATGGGTGTATGGACATACAGATATTTCTTTGATTGAAAGACGTTTTTTTTAAATTACTTTTTGTAATTGTTTGTGTTTTATTTTTTGAAGGCACAGATAAATGTAAGAATCAGGCAGTATCGATACTTACAGTTATACTTCATAAACATTTTGAAAACATTGTACT
The DNA here is from genome assembly GCA_037379345.1 of Perna viridis. NCBI lineage: Eukaryota > Metazoa > Mollusca > Bivalvia > Mytilida > Mytilidae > Perna > Perna viridis. The sequence continues at coordinate 24,816,880 of CM074519.1, read as the reverse complement.
GTTGACAAATAGTACAAATAGTATAGATTCCCTATATAACGTCATCATGAACTTGTGGACCGTTAATTACGGTGTATCCATCTGCGGCATGAAAACTGATTTGTTCACAGTGTCATAGTTTTCCTTTCCTCTTTCGTCTACCCCGGACTTGACTTTATATGAGCAACTCGGCGAGTGTTTCTAGAAAAGCACAGGACGCTTACCCTACCGGTTCACCTGATCCATGCTCCCAATTTTTTTGTGGAATTGCTCATTTACTTTAATACTTTGTATATATTATTTTAGTTACTTCATGTTCTTCGTTGTGTATGTCTGTTTTCCATGTCTGGTCTTTGTCCCTGGATTACATTCTTTTGATTACCGCTATAACTTGGTTCCCTTGATTACTCTTTCAGTCCATCTGGTTATAATCTGATTTTTTTTTCAATTCAAAAGCCCGTGATTTAAAAAAAAAAACCCTGCCGATTGGACTTATTCCCAAACCTGCCATGATTTTATTTTGTTGATAATACAAGATTTTGCTACCAAATGAATCCAATAAATGCAGATCTGTTCAGAGTTAGTGATCCCGGTTGTGTTTAGGTGGGTTAAATAAAAACGACACTATAAACGATTTTATATGACAATAATCAATAACATTTTAATGGTGATAGATTAAAACACTCCATTCTGGCTTTCAAGGGCAATAAATCTAAATAAGAGTAGTAATTTAACTAATTCGGATTATAGTAGGCGTTTTTAATTAGATAATTATAAAAATAAAAATTGAAAATTTCGTTCTGTTACGGTTATTAAGTAATAAGCTAAATACCACACACATCACAATGTTTGGCCTTTCAAATAGCTCCAATGTTGACACACAATTTCAATCAAATAGAATCCATGTTTAAAGCTGGTTTATTTGAAAATTCTACAACAAAGCGTTTCACAGTGTATCTTGAACTTATTGATTAGTACTGTATGCACGTAAGTCAGACCCTTACTTATTAAGAGTTATACTGAAGAACGATAGATTTATGTTCTATGCTGATTTAGTAATAAAAAGCTCGAATAAATAATGGTCGTTCTTTATGATTCATGGGACTATCAATGTATTTGTATCAAAGAAAAATACGTCATAGGAGCTTATTGCACAGGTTACTAATGGATATATCTCAGTTGCACTCATTTAGCCAAATATAATAACCAGTGTTTGTAAAATGAAATATACGAAATAATCATAACGTAGTGTAAAACGGTTCACTTGTAAATAAAAAGATTTGCCAACTATAGTTTCCTTCTACGGTAACATAAAATAGACCCATAAGATATGTTAGAACTATTTTATAGTATATAGAAGCACACTAAAGAACAGACCGACCATTTGATTAGTTTTCATTCCGGTCTGATATCTTTCACGTGATTTGTGTTTTTCCCATTACAAAACGTGGGCTAGAATATTTCTTACTCCAGATGCTAGCTAATTATTTTTTTCGAAATTCTAGGATGTTATTAAAGTCAAACGTCGTTTGACAATCGGATAACGCCGCATAAACTCATTCACTCTTTCCCGACTTTGCAAGATTCTTGCATTTTCTGAGAGGGCTGGCTGCAACGTCTAGAGTGAATTTCGAACGTCAGACGCTATTCTGAGCTTTATAAATCAGGTACAGAAATTTTCTAAAATTCATCCCTGAAAAATCAAATGGTCGGTGCACAAAGGCTGATTCTACTCTTTTTCCTGGTTGATTTCAATAGTAAGTTTTAAAAAAATTAAAAAAAACAAAACATTTAAACAAAACAGCAAGTTTTATTCAATAACTTAATACAAATAGCATACGATTGTACTAATAACAAGAAATTCAACCACAAGTAATTCACACAAATAAAATAAATTAAAAGGCAGTTAAAAAATATCAACCTAATTATGACCAGAATTTTTCAATTATTTAATTGCAGATGGCGCTAACTTTATGGATTGAGATATCAATAATTATGACCAGAATTTTCAAGAACTTTATGGATTGAGATTTCAGGGAAGATTAATTCTTGTAAACCAACTGTGTTACCCTCTCAAAATAAAGTTTATAATTATTATTATTATCATTATTATATCAATTAATCATTATAAACTAGTCTATCAGTACTAAAGGAAGATGGCAAGCTTAATTTAGATTTTCTGCATTTAAAATCGTGGATCCGTGGTGGATTCGTTTCACCAAAAATTTTTATCATGATACAGTTGTAACTTTTGATGTCATAATGCTATGTTCTATTAAGATGTCATTACTTCAAACTATTTTTCTTTCACTTATGACCACTGATCTTTTGTTGTGTGTGTCTGTTTTCCATGTCTGGTCTTTGTCCCTGGATTACATTCTTTTGATTACCGCTATAACCTTGGTTCCCTTGATTACTCTTTCAAACTATTTTTCTTTCACTTATGACCACTGATCTTTGAGGATGATGTATAGTGGAAGGTAACTGAAACCTTGTATGTTTTAAATTTCATCTTACTTGTCAAATGGGAGTTAATCTGAAAGAGAGGGAGTGAAATAAAGAAGACCGCTACAACTAGAAAACTAAGGAATCATTGGAATTGCCCTATTTCTATTTTACTGGGTGACTGAATACCCTTTGGTACTGTTAGCCAAAAAAAAATGAAATATTTAAATAATAAAATAAAATATACAGCGGACCTAAGTACATAAGCAGTTCTAAGGGGTCAGTTCCTCCCTTTCCTTATTCCAGGATTAGAGATAACATTATTGCACATGATTTTCTGATGCAACTTTTTTCTTTTAAAAAATTCCTTAAATTATAACAACATGGACAGATAGGATATAAAATAATACAGTCTACTTTAAATTTACTCCAAAATAAGACTCTTTGATAAGATTTCCAATTCTCAAAAAATTGCTCAAATTTGTTCCAAATTGGGAAAATTATTTCCCAGAATGCAGTAGCAGGGCCAAATACAGCATTCCTATTCAAACTTAGACTGATTAATTGTTTATACCTTTTTTTTGTTATCCTTTATAATTACAATGAAATAAATTACTAATTCAAGGTTTCATCCCATTATATCATATTTCCAAATTTAAAAAGTGATCCTCAGTACATATTTCTTAAAAGAGGATGTGTGAATTATAAAAAAGGCCAACAATATTATGTGGTGTATAAAATATATCCTTTTTTTATACCTCAGTACTGATAGTTATTATTTAGAAATACAATGTGAAACTTTGACAAAATACAAAATACAGATATTTACCCCATACTGTACATATACCATTTAAACATATTAATGACTTATACATTCACTTTTGTTCTGAAAAAGTCCTGTGTTTCTAGAAAAGCAGAGGATGCTTACTCTTCTAGTGCATCTGGTCCAACCTCCTAGTTTTTAGTGGAGTTCGAGTTGGACATTTACTTGTGTTACTTTGTATGTGTTATTTTGGTTACTGTATGTTCTTTGTTGTGTGTGTCTGTTTTTCATGTCTGGTCTTTGTCCCTGGATTACTTTTTGATTTCGGCTAGAATCTTGCTTCCTTGATTGCTCTTTCAATTATATTGAGGTCAATCTGCATAAAATAAGACATTGTAATGGGAGCCAAAGGAACAGAAGCTTCATTTGATTACTTCAAAGAATTTTAAAATGACACAATTTTAGATATTTTATGTTCAGAGACAAAGTTCCACATTTTTACAAAACCATTATCCTTTCATTGTAAATTATGAAAGTTGTCTATTGCATGTGATAGTTCAATACATGGATTTAAACCATTAAAAAGATAACAAATCACAACACAAGATTCACTTAAAATATTTTGATTGCACATATGCCATAAATAAAATATGATTTTAGATCACCCTCTAAGTTCTGGGAATAACTCCTGTACAAATATGTCTAGGAAAACATATGATAGCTGAAAAATAAAATTAATGTGAATAAGTTGTAATAACATAATAATTTTACTCTTTCTAGGGTATGGAATGCCATTGATATAAATTTTTATATGCATTTAATGTATGCATACAGCCTTTAAGTAAAAAAATCTGCCCAAATTTCATCTTTCAATTCAAAATTCCCTAAAGACCTATTCCTCATGGAGGAGGGAACCCTTCCCAAAGAGGAATCAAAATTCCTGTATGCATTTTCCTTCATTTTGAAATTTTCATCCCAATACAGAACCCTTATTCCCAATCCCATATCTTAAAAAGTACACAAAGGATATTATCAAAATTCACAATGTTTGATACATGTACTTAATTGATAATAAGACAAAGGTTTACCTCCACATAAAAAAAAATTAAAGTATAATTAGTTATAAAAAAAAAAAAACAACGTCACACGTCACACAAAGTACAACACATAAACAACAGATGAACATGAATAAAATGATAAGTAAAACTTGTGCATTATCTGTAGGTTGTGGTTACTAATTGTGTCTTCTTAAAACATGTCTTCAACATCAACTGTTGGTGACACCAGTGTTTGTACTATACCATGCACAAAGCATAAGCATGATTGAGAGATTTTTCATCTGTAAGATATTTTGTTCAACAACTTTGTTTTACAGAATACATTCTGTGTTATAAAGTGTCATTTTAAATGAAGTTTCCAATGCAGAATACAATATTTACAACTAAAAATCTTAAAAATTTGGTGGAATGTAAATATGAGGATGTGATTGTCAAACAAATACAGTAAATATCATACACTGCAATTTACACCTAGATATGATACTAACATTTCTAAATAAGCATAGATTACAGAATACTTACTTGCTTATTTAACTTTGGTTGTTGTAAAATGTCTATGATCAGTTTAGTCCCATGTTCATGATTCGATTCACCAACAATTGTACTGAAAACTTCTGTAAAACACATAGCATATTTTGTTTTATCATAGTCATAGAAGTGTCTATCATCATAGGGTTTAGTTTTTATGTGTTTCATTTTTCTATTTTTTAAGTACAAACAGAATTTAAACTAGAAAAACTTCAAACAAAACTCCATGTGGGGCACCCACCTCCCTTCCCAAGTTACCATGTGAATATATGAACATAGTTGCCCACAGGAAGTTGATGTTGCGTCGGTCTGAAATCGATTCCCCCATTATGGTATTCCTATTTAATGCTTCTGCCAAAATATTAAGAGCATGTGATATTGTATAGAAAACTCGGACAAAATAAGTGTGGATGGATGGAATAACAGAAAGACACCATGGTAACAATATACATCTCCCTTTCAAAGCTAATGTTATAAAAACATGGACAATTTATTTGATATGTAAACCATGCTACAAGATACAGTTAATAAGAAACAATACATACTTGGCAAAAACTCCAATGCCTCAGCTAAAGTTTTATGATATCTCTCTTTTTTCTGTTCATCAGTTCTACAATTAACAAATGTTTTCCATCTGAATGGCAGAGAAAAGTTTACATGTAGTTAACTAGAAGGAGTAAATAACCAAAGTAAAAATACAACTGTGTAATAAAGCAAAGCTTTCAAGAGTGCAAAACTTGTTCCATATACAAATTAAATCTTCTAGTACCCAAGAATAAAAACAAAAACAGTTCATTCATTAATCAAATCCATAAGGGAAACACATGGATTTTTTAGAGTTTAATTACGTAAACACATGATTTCAATTCTTTAATTAAAACTAGAAAAACTGTAAGCAAGCATATAGCAAGAATACCCTCACCCTTTCAAATGAAATCAATTTCTTGGAAACTGAAGATAGGTTATCTCCCCTTGCAGGTTTCCAGCAATAATCAATTTCCTTCATCTACATATCATATCAAACCTATCTATACAAATTCATCAAAATGCCTTGAGCCATTTCAAAGGAGTTGCATTTGAATGAAATGTCAGAGTCTCAGGTAAACTAAGTAAACAATGGTGGCTTCCTGTCATGTGGTCCATTAAATGTGCTGCTTTACTACTCCACTAGCTCGGTGTGGGGGGGGGGGGTCCTGGGTTCAATAACCTGCTGGTACTGTTGTGAATTTGGTCAAGTGCTTTGTGTTCTATGGCTACATATGTATCAAATTTGGTCTTAATCAATGCAGTGTAATTTTAATGAGAAGATACTTCAATGTTTATTACCTTCAAAAACACTACACTTACCTTGGTGGATCTGTATCAAAGAATAAAACGTCTGAAAAATCAAAAGAAGTTAGCTTATAAAACATCGAAAACTATTGATGATAATAGATTTAACTTCATTAATATAAAACATAGTCCAGATATATATACTAAGTAATTTATTACCTGAAGCTCTATGATTTCTTTTGAATTTTCCTAAGAACTTTTTGACTGGTGGCCATCTTGAATATGGTGGCCCTTTTTACAGATTTTAATATGGCCATTTGGAATCTCTTGTGGTGACCTTTTTTCAAACCAAATAGAAACTTCTATGATTTTTTGGTGATCTTTTTAAGAATTTTCAAAAAGTTGCAATTTGCCTGTCTACATTAAGTTGAAAGATGTCATGATTTCTTGAAAGATATTTCTCTGGCTAAAATTAGGAACCTGATAAGTACTTGAAATATACTTTATAGTTTTACTGCTATCAATAATCGAACTACTATCATGGAAAAAACAAAAACTTTGGGTTTCCAAACATTTCTATGACCTTTAACATAATATATTCAGAAACCATTGGTTGAAAAAAAGAACAAAATCACAAAAATGCTCTCTTAGTAAATGTATTATTATTACCACCTTGTGTGTAGTTTAATGCTAAAAACCTCTGAGTAAATGCATTATACACATAGCAACATTCCTGAGTTTATATGAAGTTTTATGCTACAGTATTACCTCTGAGTAAATGTATGATAGCTACAACTCTGTGTTCCTTTGTGACTTGTTCCACTTTATGATCAATGTACCACTCTAAATAATTCTCTAGAGTATTTTTAAACAACATCCTGGCAGTGAACAGTAGATGGTGGAACCAGATAGGTATATTGTACACATGGCGAGCTGAAAAACAGTTAGAGGTTTGGAATTGATATTAAAAGACTACTGTATGCAAACTTATTTTCATTATTTTTTTAAGGAAGAAAAAAAAATGGAAAATTAAAATGCATGACTATGAAAACATGTTCATCATATTGTTAGTTGTAAAAAAAAAAAGTCAAACCAGTCTAAACTAAACCTGATTTTTGGCTCAAAATTAAAAAAAAATAAATGATTGAAATAATCAGTTAGACTTAACTATTTATTCATTGATTATAAAACAAAATTATTCCCAGATCATATGTAAACAAGATTTTGTTACAATCGAATGTTGAAGAACATCGTGGCAAAAATAGTTGAAGTCCCATAACCCCTGTATTTTATGTAATATCAAAAGGTCAATATACTACAATCAACTACCAATAGTGATTAACAATCCTACGAAATTTTAGCAAAATCTGTTGAGTGCTTTCTGAGGAGTTGCATCCACAAATGTGACCGGACAGATGCATGGACAGACAGAGTATTTCTATGTCCCCTTCTGTGTTATGGTGGGGGAAAATTAGAGGGATCTAGGACAACCAGCAGAGCAAGGGAAAAGTCATTACAATCCTTACAATAACATGTGCACACATAAAAGTTACATAATTCACACCAACAAATTAATTCTTTTTAAGAAATATTTATCATTTCAGATATTGTTTTATCTCTCATACCTATGTATATCAGTGTATCAAAAACACCATCAATGTCCTGACTATTGTCTTCTACCATTTCTTCACCACCAGGGGGCTCTGACTTCACACTTCCTTCCAGACTCCAGTTAGATGCCAAACTATCAGTAGAATAGCCAGCATTATTTTCATATAGACTGTTACAGAGAACTTCACTGGATGTAGATCGTATTGAGACATCTGAACCTCTCCTTTCACTGGGTTTGCTGAAATGTAGAATACAATAACTATCAAAGCATTTATATTCATAGTTATTAATTTTATGGTTTGTCAATTTATTTTAGTTCATACAAATGTAATTTTACATAATTTATCAATACATTAAAAGTAAAAGCCATGATAAGAAGAAGGAAAAGAATATTCAGTTTATGAAGGAATGTTGTCACAGACAAAACTGAATATGGAAAATTCTATATGATGTGTCATCAGGTTAGTTATATACATGTAGTTTAGCTATGAGTCTTCCTCCTTTGGTATAAAAAATAGTCATTGAAGAATCAAAGGAAATTTCATTGGGAAATTTGAATAAGTGGATTCAGAAAAAAAAAACATGAAAAGTAGAACATTTGAACCAAAACACATAGAAAGTTGGAGATCCAAGTATAAATTGTATACAAGAAGCACCAAAATGTACCCAAAAAAAAATTAAATTGAAAAAAAATAACGAAGTGGAAAGCAAAGTCCAGCACTGACAAATTTCACTAAGTTCATTACACAGAATGAAGCTTCAGATCGTTTGGAGTTTTTAATTTTGTCATACTAGAAGTTGTAGTAAATAATTAATGGTATAAATCAGGTTTGCCAAGTCTGACTACCAGGCTGGTGAATACCCTAGAAGGCCTTTGGTCCCTCAGCAGTGGTATCAAATCAGCGATTTCTAAAAAAAAAATAACAATTTAGCCTGTATATAAATACTGCATGTCTCAGATGATTTTGCCAGTATCCTCTCACCAGCCACAACTTTTAGGCACATTTCAGAGATATGTAAAAACAAAACAACAATTGTCTGAAATCAGGCATTTCAACTTTTCTCACCTGGGTCTTGGTTTCTCAGCAACAGTGGACTGTTCAAATGACTGAAGAAATGTTTCCAAGTGTTGTCCTTTCTATAAATAGATTAATTATTTCACTATAAATAGATCTATTTCAATATTAATAAGCAAATAATTTCTATTTATAGATCAGTTCATAAAAAAAATATGATATGAAGACTAACACCAAACAAGGAATAAAATCATTAGGATCAAACATCTAATATAAAAGAAAATTACAAAAAAAATAAGTGAGTCGAACTGGAAATCAGTTATTTGCACATTGCAATTGCAGTTTCAGTTGTGACGCTATTTAAATCTTCAGAAGCAGAGCATCCAATCCTAGATTAATACGGAAGAATGTTGCCTTGCCAGGGGTTTTAGGGCAATCATAAAATACCCTATTTTTCAAATTTTTGACAAGCATTTTAGCTACAGTATGCTGTACCAAACTGTACAAAAGAAAATTATTGGTACCAGGTGCTAGCCATACCTGCAGTATCAGGAGCTATGCCCCTGATCTTCAAGAACAATATTGTTAATAAGATAACAAATTTTAACTATATTTAATAGAGGACATCACATGAAAATTTGTCAAATACATGTACTTGTACATCTAATCAAGTGAAAACTCATTGAGAGAGTATATTTATTTGTTTGCATAAAAATTTGTTTGCTAATCATATTCTTGAAACTGTCAGCAAGTTGCTTCTATTAGCAATTAATAGTTTTTATGAACTTGATTATTATATAATCTGCTGACTTATATATTGCTGCCAAAAAAAATTAAAAGGCAAACTTACCTCTTTAACAATTATAGATTTCATCATTTTTCCTGTAAAAATACACAAACTTTTAGTAATTAAAACACAAAAAGACAAAATTTGCGATGTATTTGCCCTGTCTTTCATACCCACAAAAAAAATGGTCAAACCATAAATAGTTTCTCATTTGATGTCATACTTTTCCACTTTTTTATTCAAATTATAATATCAATTTTAAAAGGAAGTAAATGTTTTTTTTTGTTTTTTTTTAAATAATTTTTGGTTATGAAACTAGAAATGCTGTGAGCAAGCTCATAACAAGAATACTCTCTCTTTCAAATGGTCTTATTAAACTCTTTCTTACTCAAAAACTGAGTTCTTGTTCCACATAGAATACAGAGTTGCACTTTCAAGCTGTGTCAGCAGTTGAATTGACAGAGGGACAAACTGACAGGGTGTTTTCCAACTCAAACTTTGTTTTAGAAAGTTTAAATATCTAAAACTACTTTTAATAGATCTGTAAGACTAACCTAACTTTAAATAGCATCAGTATGACTAACCAAACTTTATATAGATCAGTAAGACTAACCTAACTTTATATCTGGAAGAAACTTAGTAGTAAACTCATCCTGATCCGAACAAAGGAAATTAAACAGCAGCTGGCTGCCTTTAAGATATGGTTTGGTCAATAGTTTCTGAAAGAGAAAAATGAGATTGTAAGTTTCAATTATTTAGAAAAATATGAACATTATTGAAATCAAATTTATTTACTAATATGTAACAGTAATATAATTGTAAGATATATTGGAAGGCAGTACTTTAAGTGCCCAATGCCTGGTCTCATACAAAATTTCAAATTGATATTTTCCTAAAAAATTTCCTCATTTCAAATTTTAACCAATCATATAACTTGAAACTGAAGATTTGAATAAAAACTCATGATTTGCGGAAATTCACAACTTGAGATTTTTTTTTAGGAAACCGGGCATTAAAACATCACAAATATCAACACCCAGTAGATGCTATAAAATATCAAAGAGCACTGTCTTTTTTCCAGCCAGTTTTTACAAACATCATTAAAATAAACAAATCTTTACAATTACATTACTGATACATCTTAGAAATAAATTTGATTTCAGTAATGTTAATATTTTTCTAAATAACGGAAACTTTAAATCTAAACTTTTTTATTTAGTGTGAAAGTACTTTAATTCCTGGATACCATTTTTCATTGATAAGGGAAGAAACACAATTTTGTGGATTCGTGAATTTGTGGTTTTGAGGTTTTCAATATACACATCAATAGAAATCTCCTTTTTGTTGGAAACCAGATTTTGTGGTTTGGCCTACCCACTAAAACCATGAAAATTGGTACCCTACAAAAAATATTACTTTCGCAGTATCACATTTTTAAGTAAAATGCTCAACATTTAAGCTCTGTCCTGAGAATATAGTACAGAAAACAAGTTACAAGAGTAGCCTAAACAACATGGACTGTAACAAGAAATTTTTGTTAGAGGGTGATTTTCAGTACATGCAGTCAAGAAATATCTTTAAAAATAATGCCAACATAGATATTCCATTATTTAAGGAGGTAGACCTACGGTAAGGGACATAACTCTTGAAATCAGTGGTATGTTTGTATCATATTCAATTTCACAAAAGCCTATCAAGCTTTCATTTGAAACAGAATGAAATCATCCCAAGTTACTTAGATGCTTACATGTGACTGACGTAAAATGCTGAATACAAACATTCCAATGATTTGGAAGAGTTGTGTCCCTTACCCTAGGTCTACCTCCTTAATTTGGTATATAATCTCACACATCTAACTGCAAAATTTACTCCTATACAAAATGCTTGATCCATCAAACTATGAAAATAACACCCATAAAAATATCAATGTTAACAGCATTTACTTGTAAATAAATTTCAAATGGTTCTCTCCTGCTCTCTATAAATTCATGTTTATTGGTCCCAAAGGATTTCTTCACTGGTAACTGACAGTCCTGCATGAGTTCACCTTCAAAATATATAAAAACAAGACTTTCACTTTGGTTATGCATTTATCATTGTCAAATATTAGTTTTTGATAACTTCTAAACAGTTAGAGAAAACATAAAAATACCTCTTAAAACAGGATTTCAAAATACAGTCTCTGAACCGATGATGCAGTTACTTGACATATTGATGACCGCTGACTGATTGATCAACGACAGATTAATAACTGATGACCCAAGACCTATCTGACCACAGTTTTGTTATGTAAAATGACGGATGATCGTTTCATGTAAATTTAAGAAGTTCCACTGGAATGAATCCAATATAGTACCATACTGAATTTACCATAAATTTTAGATTCCAAATCCACATATAATATTTAGTTAAAAATAAAACAAATGTAAAATGAAAGTAAGTTATTAATGTTTAAATCTATTGTATTATGTTAATTTGTGTAAAAATTGACAAACGAAGCAACATAATATGTAAAATATATAAATATATTGACCTCTCTTTGAACCTAAATACAGTTAAACACAGAACTGATTACATTTACATGATGCTAAATACAGTAAAACATAGAATTGATTACATTTACATGAAGCTAAATACAGTTAAACATAGAACTGATTACATCTACATGTATAACAAACATGGTTGACATTTTGTACCCTGTCAAGGATGCTAAACAACTTACCATGGAATTCTAACAATTTACTCTCTAGAGCATAAAACTCATTGTATCGTCTGAAAAAAGGAATAAAAAAAAGACACTGACCAAAAGAATATTAGCTATATCAGAAAACTGCTAGAAATATATAAGTATATAACAACACATACAATGATGAGGTTCAGGGGATTAGAGTTGGTCTCCCATTGATCAAATAACAACCACATGATAAACTTCCATAGGCTATATTTATGTTAATTGTCCAGTCAACTACCTAAGAAAGTTCACCTGGTGATTCTCTTTTGACAAAGGGGAAGACCAATGCTATTCCTTAAACATCATCAATGCACTTGCTATAAAAAACTGAAGGAATAAATTGTAGAATACATATCTCTAATTCTCAGCAATTGTTTAAATGTAGACTAATGAAATTTTCTGCCAGTGCTTGTACATCATTTTATGTTTGCAAGTTTTCTCAGTTTACATGAGAGAACTTGTTTCTCTTTTTGCAAATCTAGTTTAAAATTTTGCTCTACTCCTATCTGTAAAATTAAGGCCTTAGCATGCTTGCTAAAGATGCGAAGTATTACATATGTTATGTACATTATAGACATCTAAGAATGATAAAGAAGAAACCAATTTTACCTTGCAACAGTCCAGTTGGCTCTAGCCGATTTCTCTAAAAGGTTAAAATATAGAACAAATTATGAAATGCAGTTTCAATATTAGTAACTTTTATGATTCTCACAAGATTAGCAATGTTTTAGAGATACAACTTGAACACTTTTGTAGAGTAATGTCATTTAAATGTAATTATCAGACCTGTTACCCGGGCAAGTTCAAAGATTATGATGACTCTCCCCAGGAGGTGAAAATGAATTAATACCTGTTTAAACAGGCTAAAATTGATTAAGCACTATTGATGTTGGAAATATTTTCTCCAAAATAACGTGCATCTGAGTCTCCTTAAAGGCTATGGTCCTGATAATATTGTCAAACTGATCAAAGTTTTAGAAAAAAAATCCTATTTCTAAAACAATATGTCATGAGAATCATATAAACACTTGTTCTTTTTCACAAAATATTATGAACAATAAACTTTTGTTTGTAAAGAAAATGACAGGGATATTTTGAAATAAAACCAATTTGCACTAAAAGTATTAAAATTTGGCTACTGTGAAAGTACTTTTATTCATAAGTACCAATTTTCTTTGGTGTAGGGAAAAAAATATCAGTTTGTAGATTCTAGAATCCATGGATTTGACAACTATATCATGTAAACAAATGGGAAATTTACTTTCCATTGGAAACAAAATTTTGTGGTTTACCAAACCCATGAAAACCATAAAAATCAGCCTTCAACGAACAATAATGCTTTCACAGTATTTCTGCAAAAGACTAAGCAGGAAAAATTGTTTAAGGATATACTACAAACATTTCATCATTTCATCATTATCCTGTGGCCTGTTTCATAAAAAATCTCAAGTTGAAATTTTCCTCAAATCCTTCCTCAACTCAAATTTCAACCAATCAGATCATTTTAAATTGAAGCTTTGACCAAAAACACAATGAATTGAGGAAAATCTCAATTTGAGAGTTTTTTATGAAACCAGGTCCTGACGTTGCCATTTTTTGTGTAGACTTTCCCTTTGACTGTTTTTTGACTGCTGTCTGGATTTTAACGATTTCGTAATTTTGTTATTCTCATTTTCATTCAAAAAATCTTTTACAGTGCAATTTAAGATCACAAAGTTTTGTACAAAGATGTTATGAATTAAACAAATTTTGCCTGTTTTTTATTAAAACTAAATTAACGATGATAAACCTACCTTTGGAAACATCATCAACACGTCGTATATCTATAATGAACACAAAATACTGTTTTCTAGGGTTCTCTTGGTCAGGCCTGGCACCTATCCTGGGAATGGATACCCTCCATGTACTGAGATCAGGGGGGTGGAACTCCTCAAAACTACCATCCATAACCATATTATCTGGCACTTCATCATCTAGTGAACTGCAAGACTGAAAAATAGACAGGCACGTTGAAAAATCAGGGATGTTTTATGAGGTCATAAAACAAATGAAAACTGGTAAAATCAAAACTAAATAAACAGAAAAAAAATGAATTGTAACGTTAAAATCTAAATTTTAATTAGCGGAATTCCACTAAAAAGCGGGAAAAAATCATCCTGAAAAAAATAGCAGCTTGGTTATTTATTGTCCATTTTCCATTTGTCTGTAAGCAACACTTCTTCAGTCTTTCAATGTGTCGTTCGTATATCCCAGCACAAAAATTATGTCAGAGCCTGCCAAAGTCACAAAGATTTTCTGTACCAGAATAAACTTCTTACAAATAAGCTTTTGAAACAAGTAAATGTTGTCACAAGACTAAAGTCATCACTTCAAAAGTTTTAAGGTCAACATCATAAAATAGTCGTTCATTATAATGTGGCCATCTCAAATACATGAATCGAATTGTCACCAAGTCATATTTTTTTTCTTTTTTCTTTTCCTGCATTTAACATGCTTAACACCATATGAGCAACTTGGATGGTGTTGCTAAAAAAAAAAATAAAGGTGCTTTCCCTACCAGTACTTTTGGTCCATACAACATGTTTTTAATAAGTTATTCATTCATGCTACAATTTCTCTCTGCATTCTTCTACTTAATTAGTGTTAAAAATAGTATTTCTTGGTCTAGTGTATTGCCAGATAACAAGAATCCTATTCCTCGTATGCATTCTAAACATGGCTGAAGAAAATATTATGCCCTACCCTCATTTTCAGTATTGAAAGTTGTTTAATCTAAATAAAAAAAAACATGGATAAAACAGGGGAAAACAAACTAGACTTATCAAGTTTTATGACAACAAAACAATAGAACACCATTATATAAATAAACACCTCAGTACCAGACCATTTCATTTGTTCAGACAAATTGTTGGAATAATTGATAACATATCATCATAATGTGAAAAATTTAACAAGTTTCCGAAATCCTTGTTTAAATCATCAGGCTGCAAATCAAATATAAATAAAACAAAAACTTACAGCAATAGTAACAGTATCTGCATCTTCAAAGTTATCTCCTTCTGGCAATGACTTCATGTCAGCTGAAAAAAAGGTGAAGAAAAGCATCTTAAATGTCTCTACAGAATTGACTCATTGTATCTAGTCTACAACACTTATTCTTCATTCCTAGTATTGCACATGGTAGAACATCTAAATGATGGATTTGACTTTCTATACAAGTAATATTTGGATTAAGATCGTACTAAATTTTTGATTCTAATGCTGCTTGTGTACAACATATCAAAATTTGTAATATATATGATTGGTATTTTTGCATTTAATTTAAGATAGTTTTCAATTCTTGACCAAGTTATGTGATATTATCAACTTGCCTTAAATTTACATAACGCATAAAGGAATAGGTCCACTAAGGACCAATTAAAAAAAAAACCAGAACAAAGGTACTTTCAATAAACCAAAAATTCATATATACAAATATAAAAGTACCTTTACAATATTTCCCTTATAGATTTACTCAAATCCAAAACCAATTCCTTCCTTAAACAAGAAGTAAAAGCCCCACAGGTCACAGGTCACAGGTCACAGGTTATAAAACTGAAAAGAGGGTCGTTTTTACTGTTCGTATGCCACCAACTACATAAAAGAGTAATCAAGGGAACCAAGGTTATAGCGGCAATCAAAAGAATGTAATCCTGGGACAAAAACAAGACATGGAAAACAGACAAAGAAACAAAGAAAATCAAATAACCAAAATAATAAAACAGACAAACACAACAAAGAACATAAAGTAACTAAAATCATACATACAAAGTAACAAAAGTAAATGAGCAACTTGGATTCCACTAAAAACTGGGAGCATGGACTAGGTGCACCTGTAGGGTAAACGTCCTATTCAGATAAATCAGTTCTTACCACTTTTGAAAACCCCTTTGATTTTGGTCCCAATATTTGACAGTCCAGACTCTTTCTTCTTAGGCCTATGAAAATATAAAAAAAAAGTTAAGTATAAATCATTGCTTGATTTCTAACCATAATGAATATTATGTTCATTAATCTGATTCATGTATGTATCTAGAGTCAGCAAACAAAATACAGTATCCTGTACACATACTAATTTTTCGTGGTTGCTAATTTTTGCAAATTCTGTTCAATGAATAAGTTTTCGCAGATTCTGTCCACTGCAAAAATAGCAAAAATTTGTGCCCCAGTAAAAATTGATACTTCAACAATTCTGTTAATGCATTATTCTGACAACAGTCTAATTTCAACAATTTCATATTTTTTAAATCTTTCAATTTCAACCATTTAACATACTAAGAGAAATGTTCATGAAACAGAAAAAACAATGCTTTACAAACAAATAAACAAATACAAAAAAAAAAAAATTCAAATATTCAAATACATGTCAGTATAATAGGAAACCTTTGATTATCTGGAAAATAAAGTGAATACTACATCTATCAAACTTTCTAAATCATCTTCTAAATATTTTAACACATACAAATACTCATACATTTCTATACATACATGTATTTGAAAAATAGAGGTCTTAATGGGACACTGAATGATGCCTAGCCATGTTGAAATGGTACTATGCAAATAAAAAATCAAGGCCATAAAAAGGGGGAGGGTAAAAGTTTAATACAACATACACTGCAGAACAAGACATGCAAATATGAAAGAACTTTGCATAAATTTGAACAATTATTAACACAAGCTTAATTTTATCAAAAAGTTTTCCTACAGTTTTTAAAGCAAAATACTTCCCATCAATGGAATGTACAATTACCTACAAAATTTGATCAGAAAAGCCTTTTGCTAATAACACAATGATGCAAAAAATCATGAAAAACAAAATGCACAAGTTCTTGTTTGGTAATTCATTGAACTAATTAAATTTTTTTGTTGTGATATGGTATCCTTACTGCAATTCATTTATAATAAAACAGTGATTCAAAGTCTTCTCAATGGAAGATTTTTCCAAGATATACCAGTATTTTTAATATTGTTATACGGTTGCACGAGATAAATTTATACAGGCCAAGACAATATAATTTTTAGTATATATATTCATTAGTAAGGCTAATTCAAGTGCATTATTTGTTCTCCAGACTAAAGTGCCTTGCAAAAAAAAACCCAATATTTGTCTACTTGTCACAATTCCTGAAAGTTAATTCATTTCAATCAAATGTTTGCAATTTTTGCAAAATCAGAGTTTTTAACCACTTGTAAACACATCAACTCAACAGAAATTTAATGAAAAATAATGATATGACGATAGCATTGTGCTTCATTTAGTTCTTATCAAATAAACAAATCAGTTTCATTCTACATCATGTATTACAATATTAAGAAATTCACAGTAGCTGTGGGTCTAAGAAGACCACTAAATATACCATGTCCTTTATCATAAGTACAAGCTTTGCTTTGAACCTTATGTGTGGACACAGTAGGGATACAGAGATGGCAAGACAGAAAATCTTACAATAAAAAAATTCTTTATTTTTTCTTGTTTCTAATTTTAAAACCAAATTTTACATCTTTACATTAACACTTGAAAAAGACACTCTAAAACTAGTTCATTTTTATGAAGACAAATTTACTCTCCTGAAGAACAAAGTAATGACTATGTAAGATCTCTTAAGTACTAGTCCACATAAAATTCAGACCAATGGAAAAGTGATTCATGGTGTAGAAAAACCCACCAAACAAAAGATGCTTTTTCAGTCTACATATGCTATACATTCACATAACAATAATAATTTTTGCATTCAGGTCTGCATTTTTTTAGAAAATCATACATTTATCTCCACTAAAATTTAACTAAATCAAAGTGAATCAACAACAGTAACTCTTGCAAAATGCAAATTTCAGGTACAATCTATATAACTTTTATCTCAAAAGCACAGCAACCAAATGAAATACTAGAACTGGTTATGTGATCAATAACTGTTTCCGAACAAGAAATAAAACTGAATTTGGTGGGTTTTTTTCCTCCACTGCCTGATTTTTATAAAGACTGCTACTAAAATACAACATTAGTACACAACCAACCAGTCAGTCATGCAGTACAACTTTACCTATTGTTTGTATAGACAGACCGAGGCTGTAATAACTGGCTAAAATATACATAGTATCATTTCATAAAAATGTTTGTACTTTTTTTTTCTAACTGAATGTCTTATGAGTAAAAATTCAGGATGATTTGGGAAGTTTGTTTTTAGACAAAATAATTTGACCTGCATTTAAGTACTGATAATTAATCAGCATAGCTTGAATGGGGGAATTTCTGTGGAAGTTTGGCATCTAGTTTTAGCAAAGCAAGTGAATATAACAAAGACTTGTGAATATTTCAATTATAAAGAATAATAAAATGATATGATCAAGGATTGTCAAAGCCAGATTCAATACCGAATCATGATCTTATGGGCCAATCACGGTTCACCAATCAGTTTTATTTAGATCATGAAAAAAATACTGTTCACCACAACTCCTGTTTTTTTTCTCATTGTAATTTTAAATCATTTAAGAAGGTAGACCTAGAGTAAGGGACACAATTCTTTCCAATCACTGGAACATTTGTATTTAGTATTTCACATCAATTTTATGTAAGTTTCAAAGTAACTTGGACTGACTTTATTCTGTTTCAAAGGAAAGCTTGAAAGGCTTTAGCAAAATTAAATATAATACAAGCTTATCACTGATTTCAAGAGTTATGTCCCTTACCCTAGGTCTATCTCCTTAAATCATTTTCAATTTTGAAGGTGAAATTCACTCTTGATTGTTTCAACAAAATAATCCATGCATATTCAAGACTGTCCAAATGTTTAATGAATTAATATAAAACGCCAACAAAATTATATCAATTATTTTGTGCTAATGGGTAATTTAATGTTATATCTATGCCAGGGCTTTAGAATGCCAATTGCCAATTGCAAAAGAAATAAGTCACACTGTAAATATTTAAATTTAATTTTAGGTAATTTTTATGCATAAATTTTCTGTAGTAGGCAGAAACAGGTCTAAACTATACAGAGCACTGAACCATGATGTTTTATAATTCTTATTTGAGGAGTAGATTTTTTATTTAGAAAATTAATCAGAAGATAATTACTTTGTTGAAGTTCTGTTTGACTGTGGTCTTTGGACTTCACCACAAATCATCTTAAAGTACTGAAAAAGAAAAAAATATTCAAGTTTCATACAATTGAATCCACTCCATTCTATGTTTTAATCAACATTTCATGAGTTGGCTATAATGTTCCTAAAAAAAATGGGAGAAGCAAACTTTGCCACTTATATACTAAGTCCTTTTGTAAACATAAAAGTCATTAATTCTACAAAAGAGGAAAAGGGATAAGTACTTGAAAACAAAGAATGGGGCTATCTTCATGTTTGTTTTAATTGTAACAGTACTTCCATTTGATAGGTGAAGGAATATCTTTTAAAAAAAAGCTTATGGCTTGTATTACCCACACTAAACCCCCTCCTACATTTTATAATGATATAAAATGAGACTAGTTTAGGGAGGGTTCTTATGAAAAATAAGTTCATATCAGTATTAGTTTTTTGTCAACAATACACCTTTTTGCATCATTTTTTTATTATTGATATTTTTTTTAAATAAAATGGAGAGGCTAACTTCACTCCTTATGATACCCCCTCAAATATACACATACATCATCACTTTGGTGAAACAGAGGCAGGAATGTATTCTCTAACAAGTCACAGGTATGCTCATAGGCTCTGAAAAAATACAGTATGCATGTTGATCATAAAACAAACAATGTCAGCACAATTTATTTTTTTTTTAAATATATATAAATATTTATACCACATAACTGCATGTATAACTTTGCTTTGCCTACAAATAAAAATTCTATTAGGGCATCACCTCACTTTTAAAATGCTGAGGGAGACAAAAACTGTATGTAAGTCTTGTCACATGACTGTGGTTTCACAAAAATGGGTCACAATCTACCATTCATATGCATGGAAACTTATCATTAACAGAGCTTTGAGATAAGTATTTAAAGCAAAACATCTTTCAGTGTACATACACTGATAAAAAATGGCCAATATCTATTTCTAGAGGATAAAAGTGTTGGGAAAAGCAATGAATAGAAGATTTTACATTGCTATGCATCAATCTGAAATCCCGGAAGTGAAATGAAGATCAGTCTTCTGATTTCAATACATTCTACACTGGGAACAGACCCTTTTGTGGTAAGTTGATGAGCATGTTCAATATACACTTCCGCGAGGTAGGGCTTGGGTAGAACAAAAGACTTTTTCTTGCGGAAGTACATATTGAGCATGCTAACCGCATGCCCATTGACTACCCCACAAAAGGGTCTATTCTGGTAAGGAAAATAAAACTAGAATGAGACTAATAAACCCTAAAAGTTGACAGACTTCTATGTATGGAGAAGAATCATCAGAAACTTTATAATACATGTAAAATCATTAAGTTGGATTATCTTCTGCAGAATGCAAAAAAAAAACATATGTAAAATTGAAAAAAAATGTTGGATTATCACCATTAACAGTCTTCAAACAATAACTACATGTATATTTCTTTATGCACATCAACAAAATTTGAATGATGCCAAACCTTCTTAAACCCTCTAAGTGGTAAAGGAGGATTGGCACTTATAGGCAAACTACACGAAAGATTCCTATTAACAACTGAAAATCTGTGTTTACAGGTAGTCACAATTATCGTGTACTTTTTTTTTAAAACATTTTTCATGCTGTCTTATTTTTTCAACCTGTTTATAGTGTACATCATGAAAACACAATGTTGCATTCTGGGATATTCAGTTGTTTAGCTATAATGTTGCATTCTGGGGTATTCAGATATTTAGCTACTATGTTGCATTCTGAAATTTTAGATATTTTGCTATCATGTTGCATTCTGGGATATTTAGATACTTACTCAAATAATGGTGTTGATGTTCTGAGCCTGATCACCTGATCTGAAGGTCCTTCAACTACTGAAAGCAAAACCATTCTTACAAATTATAACCAGTACCATGCCAATCAGGTGCAAACCAAAGATCTCAAGTAAAAGAGAGGGGTATGAGTTTTTGGAAGAACAATTTTAGGATTGTTTTGCCCTACTATTAAAGCATGGATGTTTAAACATGTTTGTTAATTAAATGTGTTATCAAAAATTATTTCATTTTCTGATTTTTTACTGTTTTTTTTTTTTGCACTAATTTTCAGGAGGATGCAAGCATGCAACAACTTGACTAAATGTGTCTCAATTCATACAATGCTTATTGATATCCCCAACTGTTTCTCTTCATGATTACTATAAGTTCTATTTCTTTAGCATTTTAATCAGACATGATGCTTGGAAGTCTGTATCTATTTTTACAGTATCTAAAACATACACCACAAAACAGTTTTTTTGGTCATCTTTTTAAAATTATTTCATAAATACCAGTATCACTAAAGCAGACCACAATTCTACAGAATGAAAATCAGTCATCATGCTTACAGTAAGAATGATAAAGATATTACATGTACATCATAACTGAATCAATATTATCTTTACTTCCTGAATTCCTTGACAATAGCGATATAAGAATTCATACAGTGTATGTTGGTGAAATGTGAAGACCAAGCTGTTTGTTTCACTTACTATCTTGGAGTTCATTGACAATATTTTCATCAAATTTAATTCTATCTAGGGCAGTAGGTGAGCAGTAGCTTCTATATAAATCCTTCACCATGTTGTGTAATTCTACAAGGTCACCTTGAGAAAGGTCAGGGTTCAATATCTTCTTGTTGAAATCATCTGTGAAAAAAAATGTAACTTTATGGCTTAACCAAAGAATCATCACAAGTTGAGAAAAACTGAGATGAACATTTGTAAAGCTATTTTAAATACAAAAAAATACCAGTTTTATATATTGTAAATTTCGATATGCTGTACACCTGTTTCAAGGAATAACCTCTCATCAGCAGCATTAAAATCAAATATGTAGGAAGATCATAATCAAAATATTATTTGTATTCAAGAAGTACTCATAACCAAAACTATCGAAAGAGGAAGCCAAATCCATCACCGAGAGGTCCTACCATATGCAATGCAAGGAATAAAGCCTCAGCGTTGTACATATTTTAAAATTTGGAATACTGCAAGCTTTCATAAATAGGGTAGATAAAATATGAAATAATTCGGGGTCAGACAAGTCTAACTACTGGGATGGTGTAATTGTATTTTATAAAGCTTCATTTGAAAATACAATGCATGGTAATAACAAAACTGGATGATCAAGACAACTTCTTCAAGTCTTAAAACTTACCACATTGTAAACAGAACTGAAGGACGTTGATGGCAGCTTCAGATTTCAGGAACTGCATGAAGGAATATAAGTGTTGTGGATGTTCCTTGTTCATTACCTCAGTCAATTTAAGTCTCAAACACTGGAAATAAAAGTACATAAGAATTCAAGAGATAAATTGGTAAAATTTCCTCTAAAAACCTCAAAATGGATAATCATAAGGGTGTGAGTGTATGATTGGCTTTATTTTGTTAAGTGTAAATATTTGTAAGAATCAGGCAAAATGGGAAAATCAGAAACATGCATGTCAAAAACCCACCGATCTGACAATATAATATCACTCAAGGATACTTTCTCTATTTGAAAAGACCATTATTTGATCTCTGCATCACTGGCTTTGCTCAGAAATTTTTCAGTAGAATCTTAGAAAAATGAGACATTTGACACAGTTATCTGCCCTTGAAGTGTTCATTTTCATTGCATTTCAATGAAGTTGTAACTCAATGGTCCAGCATGATATGGAAAATCTTGTTTGTTTTCCTTGATTCTGATGTTGCAAACAGACAAATTACACGAATTACACTATCAAAATGATGAGTTTTTTCATACCATGTTTCACCCACTGCCTGATTATTACAGAGACTGACACTTAATAACCTGATTAATTCCATTAGGTGGTTAACTGGATATTTGACAAATATATAAACTTCCTATCAGACAAAAATTCAAATATCAATGGAATAATATCAAGTTTTAATCTCCTTGCCAATTGTCCACTTAACTGCTTCAGGAAATTCACCAGGTAATGGTCACTCAATCCAACGAGACCAACTCTACCCCCTGAAATTAATCATTTTATTTGCTGCAATAATGGACAAGAACTGTGAATGAGGTCAATGAGTGATAACTTCTGCTTGAAACACTGGTATGAGTAAAACTCATCAGTTGGATTATCTCCCTTTTAGAGAATCTGGTATATACCACCTTGCTTTAAGTACCGGTAAATGTTCATCATGATCTACATAAGATGCAATACCTTCATAATATCTGTACTTATACACATATAAAGATAGACAAGGTGATTCCTATATACTGTTAAAATACCTATAAACACAGGTAACATTTGTTTTATGGTTTGTGAAAATTAGTCCATGGATGGAGTTGATAATTTGTGGAGAGGACTGTAGCTGCTCATGTTTTCATTGTTTACATTTTGATATGATTTATACTCATGGTTTGATCAAACTACTATACACGTACTAATTTTTGCTATTTTCGCGGTGGACAGAAAATCGCTAAAAATAGTACATGTGAAATTGATTTTTAACACTATATAATGCTAATCATTTTTTGAAACTGCGAAAATTGATACCCGCAAATATGTTCACTTGACAGAATCTGTGAAAAAATTAGCAGCCGCGAAAATTGATAAGTTTACAGTATGAAATTTGGTACTTCATGAAAAATACTTCTTCAACAGTACCCCAAAATTATGTTTTAGGGGGTATAACAAGACCTCATCCATTTATAGTCAAGAAAAACAACATTTTTATAATAAATACCCAAAAAATATTTATCAAAAGAGTGAAATGCAGGCAACATAAGATTTTACCACATAGGTAACCAAAAATTTGGAAATTCTATGACTGATAGTTCTTGAGAAAGTGTACCAATCAGTAAGAACTATGAACCAAATTAAAATTCAAAACTTTGCAGCGTAAATACTAGCATCCTCCAACTGTTTGCTTACTTACTGAAGTATTCTTGGCAAGTGGCTGAGCAAAGGTTCCCAAGAAGGGCACTGGTGGAGCAGGTGGCTCTGTTGCTTCTGGGGGCTACAAAAGGAAATCTATCGAAGTTGTATATCATTTTAAAGTATTATACAATTCATATTCATAAACCTGAACATACAGTTTTATCTAAATATCTGAATCTCAAGAATGGGTAATATACTTGTAGATATTTGTTTTAAAATATTCAAATCAGTTACTGGTAGGACATTTTAAACTGGTACAGTATATATTTATAAAGTGAGAATATAGCAATAATTTCCAAACTGCAATTACTGTACATGCATACTTCAAATTCCATTCATATCCATTCTGTATTGGTGCTTCTGTAATTACCAAAGATCATATTCCACGTGTATTAATGAATAGCAACATTATTTTCCCAAAATTTTCAAAAGACAGGAAAGAACATATTCCAATGCATTGGTCTTACAGTTGCTTTAAGTGGGTTCTTATGTCAACAAAGGGCATTAATTCTACCAGAAAATATGGCACAGCACTTAAATTTTAGCTTGGATCAAAGTACTTGAAAAGTTGTCAGGCATTTCTATGTTCATGCACTTTGTTGCAGGGGCAAGTTAAGTTTTTTTTCAAACAAACAAGTTTAAACTTACAGGAGTATCATCCAAGAAGATCAGGAGTAAATTGTTTACCATATCCTGAAAATAAATTAATGCATTTAATGAAACTTGATTTTTTTTTGTTTCTACAGTGTAAAGGCTTAAACTTTCTAATGCAGCATCTGTGTTGCATCATGCAGACTGTGACCTCACATGTTAACAGAATAATGTAAATTTCAAGTGTTTTGGCACTAGCTTGTATCTGGCTTGCTAAGATATTGTAATACTTTCTGCCTCAACAACTGTCTGTTTTCAAAATCTTTATTCAGCAACTAACATTAATCAATTGCTACTATACTTTGGCATAGGACTAGGAGCTAATGACACAGATTGTTTAACTGCCTAAGACCTGTATGCTTCACAGATTGAATATCCTTAAGACAATACCACATAGGAAAGTTTAATGCTTTTCAGCTCTCAGTTCATTATCTTTAATTTCAATTATTTTAGAAGTGCTAAACTTCACAGCTTAACTTTTTAGACATTCAGTTGTATCCAAATTAAAGAAGAATTACTACCTCATAGTTAAAGAAGTTCTTAAAATACCTTTAAGTTATAATCTAACCAATATATTCCCTTCTAAAATACAATATATAGAGTCATACTAACTGGATTAGCAACAGCATCTAAACCAGGAAGTAATATACTATTAGTTAACATCTCTCTCATCAAAGAACAGGTACATCTGAAATTCAGGTTCATTGTTTATTCAACATTATTTTTTCCAATAAATTTATATGTAATGTCATTTTTGAAGTTTGTTTTTCCAATAAATTTATATGTAATGTCATTTTTGAAGATCATGACAGAAATTGTCACCAATATCAAAGCGAGTCAGAATGTTGAGACTAAAGTCATCATTCAAATCTATTACAGAAGATATCATGAACTTCTTGATTGTTTGGTGTGGCCATCCTCACCTTGAGCACAGACTTGTTCACAAAGTTGTAGTTACCTCTTTTTCATGCCAGATTTGACACCAAATACATATGAGCAACTTAGTGGGTGTTACTAGAAGAAGTAGAGGATGCTTACCCTAGCTGTGGACCTGTTCCAGGTTTTAGGTGGAGTTTAGGTTGTTCACTCTGTGTGTATTTACATTGTGGTATGTTTGTTTTCTTTGTTTAGTCTTTGACCCCAGATAAAGAATACCAAAATCCTCAAAATTACCAAAAATGAAAACAAAACAATTTTTAATGACACCTTTTTCAGTTTTAAAGTACTACTTCAGTTAGCAACAACCTTTCGTAATTTTCATAATGTCTGTATTTGAACTTTGTGACTCTTCAGAAATAAGCAATCTCCCTTTTCTGATACATCACAAACATATTTATTCTTACTTTGAATATAACCCCTGTGGTTTGAATATACATGGGAACAATGCCTTGATAAGCTTTCAGAGGAACTATAGCTTTCTCCCTTTTCTGATACATCACAAACATATTTATTCTTACTTTGAATGTAACCCCTGTGGTTTGAGTATATATGGAAACAATGCCTCTGTAAGCCTTCTGAGGTACTCTAGCTCCCCCTTCCTACTCATCATAGCACAATGTAAATTGGGGCCGAGCATCTTTAGACTCTCTATCTGTAAGTCTGTTCCAGATGGGGCTACAAAATTTAAGAATTCAATAAAAACAAGTTTTATTTCTTAAAGAGTTTCAAATGTAACCTGAAAATTCAAATTTTGAAAACAAAACCTGCAGAGATAATTAAAAAATATAATGTTAACTTGCACAGCCATATTTCCGTACACAAAAAAAAAAGAACTACAACATATGTTTTCATTTGTTTTTATAAAGCACATTGAATACATATTTTTTGTCATATGTTCTTCATATGTTTAGGACTTACAATTAATCAATGAAAAACATATAAATGAAAATCACATGGTGGTTAAATGTTTTCTGTAGGACTGCATGGAAAAGAAAAAATGGAAAAATGGTTTTTGTATGATTTTTGTAAGCATATTCCCATGGTTCATATGCACAAAATGATATATTTTAATATCTTCCTAAACTAATGTTTCCATATTTAAAAAAAAATTATGACTTATTTTGTCATAATTTTTTCTGTGTAACAAGACAGAAATACTCTCTGTAACTATTTTCCCATATCCTTTATCCATATGAATCAATACTTATTGATATTTTCAATTTGAGGAACATCTGCAATGAGCTGTGTGCTCTTGTAAAGAGCATGAAGTTTTGGGTCACATTCCTCTAACAAGAATATGGGATTTTTAATTCCTGTTTTCCCTGTCTGGTCTTTAACCCTGAATTGCATTCTTTTGATATCCGATAGAATTTTGCTTCCCTTGATTACTCTTCCATGTAAAATACCTATAAAACCTTTTATTTGAAGTGTTGACCTGCTAGATTTTTTTAGTATTTCATCAACCACATACAAATTTTTTTTTTTATTTCTAGTTTTAAACTGTATAATTATTTCCTCATGCTGTTTGCCCAAAACTGTACCAAACACTTCTAAAATTTAATTTAGTTTTTGGCAAAACTTGGGAATTCAGAAAAGATGAAATAAAGAAAATAAATCACATCAATACCACAATGCCCATGTTTGAATGCTGTGAACTGCTCATTAGCAGACGCGTAGCTACCGTTAGGCAAAAAAGCTTTTGCCTGCACTTAATTTTGCCAATTTTTTTTTTTTAGATAAAATACATCCAGGAGAGGCATAAATGATGCTCTAAAACGTTATTTCCGCGGAGCTTCAGGGGGGGCTTTGCAGACCCCCTGCCATAATTTTGCCTACACTTCAATTTGGCCTCAGCTACACGTCTGATTAGAAACAATATTTACCTGTTCTTTTGGCTTTCAGGTAGATATGTAAATGTAGAAGTCCTGCTCTTATTAATTTTTCACTAACCATTTTAGCTATATCAATCTGAAATGAAAAAGGAACGAATATAATACATATATGTACATTGTATTTTTATCCTCAAGGATGCTTGCTGGTCATGTTCAGCCATTTTTGTCAGATTTTCTTACTATACTGGTGGGATCAGGACAAAAAACCCCAGTTACAAGCTCCCCTAGGACTATACTGGTTTTATTCATTTTATAGCATTATTTTTGCCCAGTGACCCCCAATTTTCTTTTCATAATTTCTTCAAACACACCTTAAAATATTACTTGGGAAGTTTTTATGAAACCCTTATTATTTATTCAGTGTTCTTGATATATATAAAACAAAACCTATGGAGAATCTAGAGAAGTCCTTTTCCTGCCAAAATTTCAAAAGCTTATATCTCAGTAACACTGTCCCATACATTTTTCCTTCCTGTTTTGTTCTAGCATGAAAGACATGTCTGGACAGAACAACCATCTTCAAACCTAAAAATTTCTTAAGAATTTATTGAAAATTGCATATAGAGATACTTTGTGATATCATTATAACACATAAACAGAAGGTAAATCCCTTTTGTCTGGTTTTAGTTGTCTTTTTAAAAATATGGCAATAAGTAGTTCGTATACACTAAATAACAGGGCTGGGAAACTGATATAAACGAATACACTCCTTTTACATGGTTTAGTTCTTTTGAAAACATCCAGCAAAACAAACTGCAAGATTCAGAATGTTCACTTAATTAATGCAGTAGTGTCGAGCTCTGATCTAGGAACAACAAAACTTTAAAAAAAATTTGAATCTGCGAATTTTTTTAAATGTCATAACAGAAAATTTATTAATTTTTCGTAAGTACATGTACCGGTACCTTGCTTATGGCCTGAATATAGCTGAAATATTGCTGTTCAGGCTTTAAACCCCAATAATCAATCATGTTTGCTTACTGATTATTAAAATCTTTTAATAAAATGCCTAATATCTATATGGACGGTACATTAGTGACATTCTATATATGCAGAATGTAAGACCAGAACTATGAATGGCTAAAAAATATTCTGATGGAAGTGACGAAACTTTTGGACATGGAACTGACAGAAGTGGATGATGGCGCAAGTGCAGAGTTTGAGGATGCACACTGAGCTATGTCCATGATAGGAATAGCCTAAAATCATATTTCAATGAAGAATTATGATTATTTTTGGCATTCTCTACATGTAGTGCTCTGTATACCTTCTTGGCTCTCCTCAATATAACTGAGGCTAGAAATCTAATACTGGATTTCAATTCATCTACAAACTCTTCATCTGAGCTAAGGTCTCTGAAAAAGATTTGTAAAATTCTATAGTTTGAAACAAAACAATGGAAAAATGAAAATGAAAAAAAGAGGGGCCTCCAATTATGACAAAGATTAAATAATTAGGCATTTTATTTGAGTGTGGGTGTACAATTAGACACAAAGGCCTTAAACATGTATGTCAACAAAAAGACAATTGTAGCAACTTTGAACCATAAAATCTTTTGTTTGATTTAGAAAGGAATCTGTACTAAAAGCCAGCCTAATATTATGTAGTAGAACTAAATGCATAATTTAAACACTGCAGTCCATGTGTAGATTTCTCATATAAGTCATGTGACCAATGTATGATAACATTGTGACTAACTTACCTGTACCAAGTGTAGAGATAGTCCTTCAATACAATATTCAGGAACTGGAAAGAAAACATGGAAATGATAAAAGTATAAGCAAAGGTAAGAAAGTAGATGGTTAATTTATGAATGTCTTACATGTACATGTATGTAGGCATACCTTAAAGCAAAAAACTCTAACCATATTCAAAATCTCATAATGGGGAAAATCTTTTGCATCACAATGGAAGGAGATAGTTCAACATAAATGATATAACACTACAGTAACTCACTGTGGAAGGTACATGTACAAGTATTTAATCTCCCAGCATGGCTAATTCATCTGTACTTTTAAACAGCTTCATGGTTCTATATTTATCTTAATGCAGTACAGTTTTAAATGAAATTATTTAAAGTATAAAACTTGTTGCAAGTCAACACATCACTACAAAAATATCATGGTGACCATAACAACTATGATTTGACAAAATAATTTCAAGTATTTGTGTCATTTATGGATAAATGACTGATCTTTTCATGTTCAGCAGAAATTTCAGTATATGTCATCTGTATTTAATTATCTTGTAGTGTGATATGTGTATAAGAGTGCACACAGATCTTCACATTGATTCATATAGAAATCTTGGTCATACAACCAAAGAAAGCTTACCTCTTCTACAGCCTGGTTGACCTTTCCTGTCACCTGTAAATTGGTCCATGGCTGGAATGCTAGAATGTTTAATTCAGGTCTGAAAAGGTCAAACAGTCCAGATGGGTCAGAAAGTGGATATAGATATCATCATTTCCATAACAGAAGCAATACTTGCGAATGTCCACACTAAAATTTTACATTTATTTCTCCGTGAAATGATCAACTATTTTTTTTAGAGTTCAATGTCCACAATGTTATATGGGATATTTGATCTTGAAATCTGAACAAGAATTTCTTTCATACAGGTATAATAATGAAAAAAATTCTAGAGGATACATATATACCACCAAAAACTACATTTTTTATCCGTCAGGATTTTTACAGCATCGTTACTATATCTATTGCTAATGGCAATTATCCTAAGAAATGAATCTAAGTCGCTGCAAACTTTACATTACACTTTACATTTAGCATCCACAAAGTAAAGCTGATTTGCAATGAAAGAGAAATAAAAGAACAGGCTACACAGAGAAAACACATGCTAATTCAAATGATTGTAACATAATTAAGACAGAGTTTACATGATACAAAGTTTTTATTTGAATTTAATTAACTGAATCAATGATGAATTTATCAATTTCATATTAAAATTGTGTAATTTTTCACATCAGCAGTCTATGCCTGTATACATTGTTTATACATTTGTATTTCCCACCTGTGTCTTGGACATTTTCTCTGACCACAAACTGTACACAATGTTTTCATCAATGTCAACTCATCATCAGCTACAGTCTTTACAAAAACAAAAAAAAATTATAACATACTTTCAGTGTTACAAATTAAGTGTGAAGGACAGAGTCAAGTAGCTAGTAGATCTGCTGTAACCATTGAAGACAGAGGTACAAAAAATTTTGAATTGGCTGGGTACTAATTTTCCTTCTTAAGTGTGTTTAAAGGTGCATTTAGTGCAGTGGTCAGAATGAAAATGGGAACAACCTCTGCAGCCAATGTGAAAACAATACTTTTTGTATACTGATACATGTATTTGCATAATTTTGTATACTGATATATGTAGTTTTTTGTATACTGATACATGTAGTTGTATATATTTTTGTATACTGATACATGTAGTTGCATATATTTCGTTGTTGCTATTTTAACTATTTAAAAAAGTGTGAAAAAATTAGATTCAGGTAAAGAAAAAGTAATGAACAAATTATTTATCTTATGATTACACTCTACTCTGAGAGATTCTTAGAAAATGTATTCAATTTACAATAAATGTACTTGGTACATGTAAAAATCTCATATCTTGTTCAAAGAATCATTGTCTCTTTCTAACAACCTTATTTTAGTCAGTGTCAACATGTCATAGTTTTCCTTTCCTATTTCGCCTACCCGGACTTGATTTTTTATGAGCGACTCGGCGGGTGTTTCTAGAAAAGCAGAGGATGCTTACCTTACCGGTGCACCTGGTCCATGCTACAAGTTTTTAGTGGAGTTCAAGTTGCTCATTTACATTTGTTACTTTGTAGGTACTACTTTGGTTTTTTTATGTTCTTTGTTGTGTATGTCTGTTTTCCATGTCTGGTCTTTGTGTCTGGATTACATTCTTTTGATTTCTGCTAGAATCTTGGTTCCCTTCATTACTCTTCTTCATAAGTGTAAATAAGTGTAATTATATACATGTATATTTGTATTTAGACTTAAATAAATATCAGGCTGTTTGTCTGTATAAAAACACTTCTAACGAATATTTACCTTCTTTTTCCTCGAATGAGTAAATAGTAGATTAGGTAAGAGTGTTGATGAACTGAAAAATGTAAGATAAGAGTAAATTCTACAGGACTGATAGTCAGGTAAAATTAAAAAAAAAAAATTATTTGTTGTTACTGTAATTGTACAAATTTTCATGGGTACTTAATTTCGCTATTTTTGATCTATGAACATATTAGTGGGAACTTGTTTTCGAGGAAATCATTGTTTTTGCATAAAGAACAATGGTAGAAATTCTCTTTCATGTGTACTTATTTTCGTGGATAGTGTATGATCATGAAATAAGTCAAAATAAGTATCACATGAATAAGTACAATTACAGTATACTGGTATGCTTAAATTATATAACAAGGCATCATTAAACATTAAAAGTGACGGAGAGCAGAAAACAAAATAATTATGTCCACTTGACCTAAAAAGAAGAGCTTATTTTATTACATCACTTGTGTTATACTAATATAAACAAAAACTATAAGGACAGGTAACAAGTTCCTAACCAGACTGTCATCTAATGAAGGGACAATTAAATTTCATGGCAAATCTATAATCAAGCTGAAAATAACAAATGTTTCTTCATTTATAAAATCCCATCTAATTCAAACTGAAATCCACTGTATCAGAGGTGGATAATGGGTCCAAGTATCACATTAATTTGTACATGTACCTAAATGTACATGTAACTCCATAACATCTGTTTGAACTTTACCTTAAACTGTAGTACGACAGGAGAATTCCAAGAAGAAATGACCAAACGACCAGAAATATCTGGAAATATCTGAAAATAAATGAGGGAATTTAAATGTACATGTATATATATACAAAAATTTACATTTGTAAGTCTAAAATAGCAGATCTTAGTTATACATTGTAACATGTACCTGAAACATGTTTATATGTAATCAAATGTTTTTTTGTTATATATGTGTCAACTGAGACCGCATTAGGTATGCATGCACAAATACAAATATAAATCACTTTTTGTATGGACTAGGCCTGAACCTGTGTGATTCTTCCCCAACAAAGTTTATACTCCAAATTAATTGGCAAGATTGTATCTATATTAGGTTAAAAATGTAAGTATTTTTTTGGCAATTGCTATAAAAAAATTAAACAAAACTCCACATAAATTATCACATATTAAGTAGCAGTCTATCTAAAAATATCAGACAGAAGGTGATTCAGACATGTAAAAACCCCACTTAATTCAGTTTTATTTCTTGTTCATTAGCAGTTACTGATCACATAATCATTCTTAGTTTATCAATTGATTTTTGTGCTTTTGAGATAAAAATGATATAGATTGTACAGTAGGAAGTCATCATATAAATAAAAAATGTATTTTAATCAGGTTTTCATATGTATACACCTAGTTTTCAGAAAAAAAGACAGCTTTTTGGTTAAGAGAGGTACAGAGGAGGTTTTCAGGGTCACAGGAAATTGTGTCAATAGGAATTAATGTTTATCCTACATGTTTTCATTGGATATTTTCATATATGTACAAGTAAAGAGAAAATAACTTGTGAATGCATTAAATATAAAAATCAAATGTGTGGTTGTATAATTTTATGTTATGGAACTAAAGTATTTGTTAGCAAGCCCCAGACTGGATTTCACGTCAATCCGTCCCCTAGTGGATCCATCCCCAGTAGATCTGTCCCAAAGTGGCTCCATCCCCTTTTTAAAAGTTGATCCATCCCCAATTATAAATTGGATGCATTATGCATTAGAAATTCATACAATTAAAATATTAAACATAATATTGAAAACAAATTATCTCACCCTTTTCTATTTGTATTTTCTTAAATCTAACAATTTAAGAAAGAATAGACTATAGTTCATTAACCAATATTATATTATAAGACCTAGCAGTTTATAGTAATTACATGTACATATGATTTTTACATTACAAAATGAAAAGCAATTAGCCAATTTAAGTCATTTTTTTATAATTAAAGGGTTATTGTTTTCCATTTACTTGTTTTAATCAAAATTTCTGTGAACATATACATGAGTAAATAAAACAGTCTGCAAATCATGTCTTTATCTCTCTCTGCATAAATATACAAACCTTATTCCCTACTTGTGGAGCTCGGGATACAGCCATATTTTATCCTGTTTTTGCAGAGTTACCTCCCATAAGCGCAGGTATAATTTCGAAGTCTCTCTAATCAATGTTCGGATTTGGGTGCAGAAAAAAAGAGGTAACTCGAATGAAAATGGAATCCCCAACAGACAAACACTATGGTGTTTCTAAAATTTACAGGGTGTTTCATTTTGTAGGTAGGTTACATAAGAAAATTTATGGCAGGGTCAGTAGAACAAGATATTCCCTTTTGACTTTCGAGATTTTCTAAAGTATCGTCGATATCGGACAGGAAAGCTTACGTGTTCTGAATAGATACCTGCTCCAAAGGAATGATAAATGTGGACAAAATGTTGGTCCGCAAGTCGGGTATAGTTTCTTCAATTTAGATACCTACCTTAACTCGGGGCTTAAGTTAAGTGTGATAACGGTAGTAATAAATAAAATTGGCTGTAAAACAAGCTTCGGTAAATTTGTACATAAATTAAAACATTATAATTATTAGAGGGACGAATCTACTTGGTGACGGAAAAAACAGGAGACGGATCGATCTTCTAGCCCATATTACTGGACAGAGACCGAAAACAAGAACTGATTTTTATGTTTTTCAACCGAGTTGCAAGCTCTAAAAGCATACCTGTAAAACAGCAATGTTAGAAATAACAGAGCTGATGTTGCAATGAAAAATTTGGGGTGTTTCTTCAAGAAATAATTCAGGATATACCAAGGAATCATCTTAATAAATATTTGTTGTGATCATCCTCCTTTTTTCTTCTTGGGTAATCTCCCCTGACAACAAAACACGGAACGCGCTCCCGAACCCGTTTCAATTTATCACAGTCAGTAGGAAACTCAGTGTTAATGAAAATGGTCATAACTATTAATTTATTTTATTGTATTTATTGTTACCCAATATCATTAATATATATACTATACTGAGACAAGGGTGGTCCAGTGTACCTTTGAGTCATCCCCTAGTATATACAAAAGATTACCGTGACAAAAAGTAAAAAGAAAATACATATTAATTTCTGTTCTATGGCACGCATATATTTATAAAAAAAAAAGTAACCATTGTCATTCAACAGACTTTTCTCTTCTAATTTAGCCTCGTTTTGATAAAGGAAGCAAGGCACAATTTCTATTAATATACTCAAGAATAAATAAATATTTCCGAATTTTCATTATTTTAAAATACCAAATTTTTTGACAGTAATTAAATTATCAATATCCAATTCATTTTCAATGCATATATCACCAACATTTCCATCTTTAATAAGGTAATTTTTTTCATCAACCTATCCCTACTTAGTGGTTACAAGGTGTTGAATATAGATCTTTGGTTGTTTTTATATCACCTTTAATAAATAGACTTTAAACTTTTTATGAGCGACTCGGTGGGTGTTTCTACAATACCTTTTTCAATTATTCCATCAACTCACTGATAAATGCAGTGACTGAATGGAGCGATTGGTAGGTTTAATTTTAATTTGATATGGTATTCGTAGAAAAGCAGAAGACGTTTACCCTACCGGCGCTCCTGCACATGGTCCATACCCCAATGCCAGTTTTTAGGGGAACCCAAGTTGCTGTCATTTACTTTCGTTTTTTGTACATTATTTTTGGGGGGAGGGGTATTTTTTATGTACATTATTTTAGGTGTTCGTTTTTTTCTGTCTGTAGTCTTTGTCCCTGGATTTCCGCAAGAATTTTGGTTCCATTGATTATTCTCTAGTAATGTTATATATTTTGCTTTTTTTTCAATGTTTTAAATGGCGCTCCAGCTAAGAATCATGTAAAATGTGATACATGGTTGGATAGCCTACATTGTAAACAGAAATTAACATTCGATTTTTCATATACTAGTAACCTGTGCTCTTAGAAGATGAAAATTATATACAATGCATTGTACATTTCAAAATTAAGGGAGATAATTCTGTAAATGACACTAAAATGCAATAGAATCTATTGGATATTTTTCAATGTTGATTATCTCCTAAGAGCAGACAGATTGGAATGAATAATTACTCATTTCATAATATAGACCCAGAAAACAACTAAATTACAAAAATAAAATATATGTAGCCTTTTCCGACACAGTCGGTATAGTTTCGCTTTTTACCCTTTGACCTAGAGGACGCTCTTCCATAGAAATGCAAGTCACCTGATCGAAATTGTGTTTCCCGTTTAATTGGCCAAGTACTGATGACTTACTGTCGTTAAAAAAAAACTGTATCGAAAATTTGAAATTGCGCGCCATGTGTGTGTTTTTTTCTTGAAAGAAATGTTGAAATTCAGAAGTAAAAAGAACAAACATTTTACTGCGTCGGCTATAAGATAGTACTTGTTTTGGGGTGTATAACATATTACAGAATTTGCATGATTCTTACAAAGACTGCTACTTAATTATTTGTTTTGCAATATTGTTTTATGAAATATTTAATAATAACTATTAGATAAAGGATTGTTAATGGGCGACTTTGAGGAAACAAGTGCCTGGACTTTTTAAGCCCTACTTGACTGTAAGAAAAGGCAACTATGAAAGCCTCATATATTTACTGTTAAGATTTATTGCCAATCGAAAAATCCAATTGCTTCCAGTTCTGCTTTAAAGTCTTTCTTTTCTTCCTCCGTAAACGACCTCATTGGCGACCTTGGAGGACCAACATCGATTCCTAAGAAACCCATAATCTGTTTCATAGCAGCCACAGGTCCACCGATTTTGGCTCCTACAATCATGAAAGATAAAGATATGTACATCACGTTATCTTGGTCAGTCACTCTATACAATATATACATTAAAATAAAACTAAACTTAAAATCTAATAATATTTTATGTCTGATAATACTTGTCTTTTAAGAGTCCGACCTTATTCAAGTCATCTTATTGACTGTATTTTGTTTATGTAACCACTTCATAATAATGAACATGCCATATTTTCTTGCAACCCGTATATAAATCTGTGTTTTTGTCTGTTCCTTTCTAGCTCCATCTATGTCGTTTTCCTCAAGTTTATAGAGAAGGCGTAGATAAACTTTTGGCATTACATTATACAACGTTCCGATAGCACCGTGGGCTCCCGTGACAATTCCGCTAAGTAGTTGCTGGAATAGAATACGAATGAAAGTACAGAGATTGACAAATAAAAGAATGAAGTACTATCACACCATGTTAAAAAAATCTTACGCAAATTTTAAGTCTGTTGAATTACAATAGAATCATCGTTTATTTATTATGTTTAAAACTTGCTTTCTGATATGCAATCTTACAAGTTAAAATGGTTGCTTGCAATCGTTATGTTCTGTTACCCTTTATTCCGAGGAGTGACTATGGCTACTTTGTTAATCCTATGTATTGCACTAGTCTTCTTACAAATAGGCTTCTGAAACAGGGTTATATTGCTACAAGATTGAAGTCATCACTACAGATGTTTTATGGTCGTCATCGTGAACTGTGGATCGTTATGGTGTATCCATCTGTACCATGAAAACTGATTTGTTCAATGTGTCATAGTTTTCCTTTACTCTTTCGTCTACCCTGGACTTGACTTTTTATGAGCAACTGGAAACGGCGTTTCTAGAAAAGCAGTGGACGCTTACCCTACCGGTGCACCTGGTACATGCTCCCAATTTTCAGTGGAGTCCGAGTTGCTCATTTACCTTCGTTACTTTGTATGTATTTTTTGGTTATATTATGTTCTTTGTTGTGTTTGTCAATTTTCAATTTCGGGTCTCTGTCTTTGGATTACATTCTTTTGATTTCCACTAGAATCTTGTATTCTTTGAATACTCTTTATAAAAACGTTTAAATCTAGTTATGTCAAAACAACTATAAAACTAAGAAAAAAATATCTGTTTTAGGTTACATTGAACGAAAAATAAATAGGGTACGTATAGGTAAAATTTTGTTTTTCAAAATTATTTTATATAGATACTTATAGGAGGAATTTTTGAATTAATAGTGATCAACAAAACAATAATAGTCAAGTGGCATTTCATTAAAAATACCTATAAAAAGTGCTGGGTAGGCAGAAAAAAAGAGTAGGTAGGGTAACCTCCTCAAACAGACAAGTTTTGTTTTTCTCTGGCTTATACATGCTTTACAACGTTCCATAAGACGTTGCTTAAATCAGTCAGTTCTAGTGAATACAGCCCTGAAGAAATGGGGTCTATGGGAATCTGTGGATTTCATCTGTCTTTTTGTGAGTCTTCTAGAATTACCGGATCACATCCAAAGAGAATATTGACTCCACAGTTACTGACACCAAGCATATCCTCAAGGTCCTGAGAGCTGTACTTGATACCATGGAATGTGGGAATCTTTTGTAAAGCCAACTTGGTAAAATCCTCCATATTTACTGAAATGATTTCATGTGGAAATTAGTGCCTATTTTGGACTTTTTTGCCTAGAAAACTTTGATATTAATTTGTTAAGTCTTTAAAATACTCCATTTTTTGCCAAATTAGTTCTACTAGAATAAAACCAGGACTGACCATTTATATCGTTATTTAACCCCTTGCTTTTGCTCGGGGTAAAACAATGCGACATAAATAACCAGCCTGCGATAAAACAAAGATAAAATGGAATTTCCGTTATTTATTTTGATTTTAATAGGACTAGTTTCCTAATATTTTTGAACAGACGCAGCCTACATCTGTATGTGTTGCACGAAGTTATCGCTTATCACTTTTTTACCATGGCTGTGGTACAAAGAACTTTGAACCATGTCATATTAGAATTTCTACTTTACCCCATACATGAATGAATTAAATGCATGCTTCCTGAGCGATGCAAACATCAGGGATAGGTCCAGAAATTGGTAAGAATGGGAGTTGGGGGTTCCAAGTTACAACACGTATAATTTTTATTACAAAATTTGTGTACAAAATTATTACCAATATAAGTGGCGATCATCAAAGGGGAGGTTTTAGCCCCCATCACTTCCACTGAACTTACAACCTTCTACTCACGATTCACTCCAGAGTATCCAGGAATATGATAGTAGTAAAACGGTAACTGATCAGCACATTTAGCAATCGAAGCACATTGGTCAACGAGGGTCTCTGAAATATTTTAGCATTCATATAGAAAAACCTAAGCAACGTTTCCTTTTCACCATAATTTCAATACATGTTTGTGTATGAAAGTTAACTGTTATATCCGCATTGTGTATGAAAGTTACAGTACATGTATAATATTTCCCCCCTAAAAAAACATTGAAATGCAAATAACATCCTTTTTCTCCTAAAGCATTGTTGTTCTTCATCTTAAACTAGTTGGTTTTGACTGGGGCTCAGTCATGTTTTATATAAAATTTGAAAAAAATACGATTGTTTTTTGACAAAGTACTAGATGTAATGATGCAAGAATGCTTAACAATAACAAAACTTACCAACATTGGATGGTTTGAAATATAAAGAAGGCAGTGAAGCTATGGCGTCAGATCCTACAGCCTGTGCGTGTTCCGCCTATGACACAAATATCGGAATAGATCAAGAGATTTTCAGATTATCATTAACCACGAAATTAACACAAATTTCCATCAAAGGGACCTGGGTTCTAACCCATGGATGCCATCCCCGGTTACTCAACTGAATGTGAACTATCTGCACTTAGGTGTAATTATGAAGATATATATCAAGCTATTCTTTACACGCGTATTTTCAACATTGTTCAGGAAGTAAGAAGGTCATTTGACTTGCAAATTAATCCCAGCACCTCGCACGGGTACATATTAATTCAAAAGTTTGTAATTGAAAAAAAGAAAGAAAAAATGCAGAGTTTTTTACCAGTTTCTGGCTTTCTTTGATATTCAGGCCTCCAATATGAGCTACAATCACAAGTCTGTAACATAAAGATATTTCCATGGTCCATTTTGTTAAGTGCTAGTCTTCTATAAAGAATCAGCACTGCCTATTTAAACATGAGTAATGAAGCTAAACCACTTAGAATACAATTTTAACTTTTTCATATAGTAAGACAAAAATGTTTGAAAAAATAGGTTCACAAAGGATGAAATGGATTAAAATCATGTTGCACGAGCCTTCAAGTTGAGTAACATATTTCTCCATTCTTCATTTTTACCTAATTATGATGCCTAAACTTCTTACAAACTGTCATCAAAATCAAAAGGGTGCAACACTTACAAGATTTGGAAACAAATGACCGAACGGACGGAAAGACGGAAAGGCAGACAGGATGATTCCCACATTACCCCAAATTTGTTTTACGAGGTATATTATCGTATCGTTATTAGAACTTGGTATTACATGACCAGTAATTAAATTTCTAAAGTTGTGAACAATTGGCTAGATTAAAATTGAAAAAAAACTTGTAGCATAGCCATTTTGAGGCAAACAAATTGTCCACAAAACAAACTTAAAAAAGCAGAGGACACTTACCCAACCGGTGCACCTGGTCAATACTCCCAGTTTTTAGTGGTGTCCGAGTTACTTTTGTTACTTTGTATGTATTATTTCGATTATTCTGTGTTCTTTGTTGTGTTTATCAGTTTTCCTTCTGATTTTTGTCCCTGGATTACATTCTTTTGATTCTTAGATTCTTGGTTCCCTTGATTACTTTTAAAACACAATTACCTGACGTAGGACAGACGCTTAGTTTTCTGGAGTTAAAATTCCTAGTCAAATACATGTAATACCTATTATTTGAAACTCTGATCCATTCTTCCAATACTTTCTTTCTTT
Organism: Perna viridis; assembly: GCA_037379345.1. NCBI lineage: Eukaryota > Metazoa > Mollusca > Bivalvia > Mytilida > Mytilidae > Perna > Perna viridis. The sequence continues at coordinate 24,776,278 of CM074519.1, read as the reverse complement.
CTTCAGCTGTCAGCGAAGTTCCTTCTCCAGTACCTCCGTTGACTGTCAATATCGTTGTATTTTAAAAATATTCCTTTTCAGTAAGTCAGAGAATCATAGGCGGATCCAAAGGGGAATCCGGGTGGCCTGGCCACCCTTATGAAATTTTTATGTTGCAAAATATTCATAAAAATAATTCAATAAATAATCAAGAAAGACCGTTGTTTAGCATTGTATTACTAACTACAATCACAAGTGTATATCAGAAAACTTGGTGGCCCAAGTCATCAACTCCTGCAAATCTCTGAATCCACCACTTAGAATGTACCTCAATGTGTTAATGTTATTCAACGGTCAACTCCACTGTCACAAAGAGTTGTGTGTAAAAAATAATTTCTACTGTCGACAGTTGTTCTTTTTTGTACATTATAATATTTTTCGCTGACTATACATTTGACAGATTTGAGTTTTGCAAAAGTGATAAAAATTCTACATGGGTAAATCGTGAGATTATATATTTATTTTTAGGCCAGTTCTAAACAGGAAGGGGCTTTATTATGCTGATCTCGAGGGAAATAATGGATCTTTTTTTCCTGTGTGGTTAGAGTAAATGGTCACTAGATTTTTCAGTTGAATTATTGTCAGTATGGAAAGCAGTAACTATTACCATTATTTTCGACACTTTTCGATATTAGAAAAAGACATAACTGACATTTATTAACAATTTGTCATTCTGCCAAACGTTAAGAGAAAGATATGAATATAAATTGAAATTTTATTTTCATTAAAAAAACTTTTTTTTTCAAAAGGGATCATCGTTTCAATGCAAAATTAAAACTGGTCACTGTAGAAATGGGATATACTAGTCTTTGGTCACAGTGTAAAACATCTTCCTCAATGGACCACTTTGAGCAGTAATGCCAGATAAAAGATATTTTTGAGAAATGTTCAGTGCCGACCAAAAAACCCCTATTCGCGATTTATATTTAAGGAGGTAGACCTAGGGTAAGGGACATGACTTTTGAAACCAGTGATATGTTTGTATCATATTCAATTTATCAAAGCCTTTCAAGCTTCCATTTGAAACAGAATGAAATCAATGCAAGTTACGTTGATGGTTATATAATATAAAGAGCCTGAATACAAACGTTCCAACGTTTGTAAAATTGAGACCCTTACCTTAGGTCTACCTCCTTAAGAAAACAGAAAATAACCATAAATTGTGGTAAAATATGTGATGCACTAAAAAACTGGGACCACTGCCCCATTTCTACTGAATTAATGGAAGTCTTCTGAATTTCAAAAAGTCTGTAATGATCACTTTAGTATTATTGTTTTAGGATTAAATATTACCAAACACTGCCTTTATCCCACGGTCCAAAAGATATTCACAGTATGGTGATACAGGTCCCAATGATACGTCTCTGAAAATAGAAATCATAAGGACCGCAAAGTTATTGACTTATTCCATATTGCGATTCAAATTGTCAGACGCGGATCCAAGGACTGACCATCGAGCCGGGCGTACACCACTCCTCCCTAATATTGTGAAAACAAAAATATTACACCATAGTGAAATCCGTTTCCTGTATCGGTTAATCTTGTTTCAGTTGTGTCCGAGTTACTTTTTTCTTAAAAATGTGGGCTTGTGGTTTTTGTGAAGTCTCATATCTCTTGCTTTAGTGGGTTTTACTGCCGATATGGTTATTCCAAATGAAAGAAAATGTTACATTTTATCAAAAGTGTCACTAATATAGGTGACTATTTTATTAGATATTGGTATTATGCATTACTTTGTGATTTCTTCAACGAATGGTCATAGAAACTGGCAAAATTACATACGATTTCAATCAAAATAACTAAGCAGACAGTAAAAACGGTTTTCGAGAAAAAAATGGATGATCCGTGCCCCAGGTGCCCGTGGTTTGTAAATCGTTGTTGCATATTTGTTAACCCTCGACTCTGTAACGGTGTAACTTGTCGTCTATCCGAGCAAATTTGTATCGTATTATTTGTCTTCACATATTTTCCGCCTTCGCTAAGTCCAAGGAAAAAGAAGATGAGAATGCCCTGACCCATAGCCAAATCGCAAAAAAAAAAAAAAAAAAAAAAAAAAAAAAAAAAAAAAAAAAATAAGAAATAAAAAAAAAATACAAAATAAAAAAACATCTTACCAATTTTCTGACATTGGAGTAAATACAGCCGGTATAAGACCTTCTAACCAAAACTTCTTTTCCTGGAGAAAAAAAAATCGAGCTTAATCACTGAGGATAAGTTAGTGTATTCATAAATAAATTGCATTCATCTTTGGTAAGGGTGTGTAATCGCTTAAATGCACGGCATTTGGGAGCGTTAGTCTATAGGGTATGTAAGTCTCGTCACGTGACCAATCTGATTTTATCTTATACCATAATTTTGAACCCCGCCGAGATTTCAATACATCCGTTCACTGCCTTTTCTGACACCGTGTCACAAGTGACCTCAGTATGTACTCAGCGCCTCACATACATGTACCATACAACCCTGACTTTGCTGAATAGTACTTTAATCTTTTGAAAATACCTCGTCCTTGCCGTTTTCCTACGTCCCTTAATATGCTGTGGGCGACCCAGCTGAGTTTATTTTCATATATCTAGTAAAGACAAACCTGCTCCATTATTTAGATTGTTCCCTGTACAATCATAGCTTATCTGTAAATTGGCACATATTTACAATACTACGTATACAGTTATGAAGTTGACGACGGTCGTAGTATAATGCAAAGTCCGAGACCAAATCTGCATTAGTGTTAAGTTTCTTTATCAAATCCAAAAGGTTTATTCATTTTTTTTTTTTTTTTTTTTTTTTGTGAAATAAATGCGCAATTTTTCTGTTTATCTTGCTGTCGTTTTTAATATTTAATTTTATTTCTGGAAATAAGTTTTGACAGCGAAACTTACACGTCTTGCACAAAGTTGACTTCATGAGCGTGACATTTTCAATTCACGTTTTTCTATGAACTTCCGTTACCTCGTTTGCAAGCATTTTATTTTTATTTTCGTGTTCACTTTACCTGAATTCATTACACAATCAAATATCTGCCTTCGTCAACTATCCGTTTAAATAAACACAATCATAAAATTATAAACCTATAAACCGTTATTAAAATTTTAGTCGATCTCTCACTCGTCATGCAAGGCAGCACAGTATAATTCAATGGAGAATACGTTTTATCATAAAACATCTGTAGTGATGACTTCACAGTGGCGGATCCAGAGTTTTAGGTAAAAGGGGGTGGGGGCAAAAAAAATCTTGAGAGGATCACGGATGAGGATCACGAAGTGATCCGAATTTGCTAGGATTTGGGGGCTTGTCCCCCCCTCTTTCCCCAAGAAACCTGCATTCTGAGGGTATCCTGAACCATAAAATATAGGGGGAAACATTTTCTCAACATTTTTTTTTAAATTGCAATTTTCTAAGGGAGGCCCCTGGATCCGCCACTGCTTCAATCTTGAAATTGAACTGTTGAGCATGGTTAATAATTAGCTGCTCTGGTCTGGTCATGATTCTAGACAATCAACTACAAATGTGTATATGTAACTCCCTTTGGGGCTGATCTAGAAATTTATCAAATGTGGAGTGCGAGATTTCCAGGATATCATTTGGTCATTTTGCACAGATCTAGCATACAATATACATTTTTTTCCCGTTTTTAATACCCCTCGATCCGCTGGTTTACTTCGTTCTTTCTAGGGATTTGTTAGACTCAAATTTTCTCGTATTAAGAAGCAGTCTTTATGTAAGTCACCTCTACAATTAGCAGTGTCCAAATTTAATATGGACTAATGAAATGCTCCGACTGCTAGTCCGTATTAGGGCAATTTGCGTACGATTCAAGATCAATTGCGGGGTGATTTTATAATGTATAATTGTTCGGAAAATATTTCATTTTCAAACGGCCTTATTTGGAGCATGAGTATGAATCAAATTTATCATAACAATCAAATATCTGTCTTTAACTCTCCGTTAAAATAAACCATAAAACCATAAAAATATAAACCTATTTACCGTTATCAAAATTTTAGTCGGTCTCTCACTCGTCAAGTCAGCACAGTATATTTCAATGGAGGAAATCGTCAACCAGTTCTAGTTCTGAATAATATACACTACAGAAAGCGTGCACGTGGGAACAATTACGGGAATACGTTTTATCATAAAACTTCTGTACTGATGACTTCAATCTTGAACATGAACTCTTAAACATCGTTAATAATTAGCTGCTCTGGTGTGGTCACGATTCTAGATAGTGAACTACAAATGTATACATGTAATTTCCTTTGGGGCTGATCCAAAAATTTATCAAATGTGGACAGCGGGATTTCCAGGATATCATTTGCTCATTTTACACAGATTTTGCATAAACAAACTTTTCCGTTTTTAATACCCCCTCGATCTGCTGGTGTGGTTCGCTCTTTCTGGGGATTTGTCAGTTTGTCTAATTTTCTTGTATTAAAAACCAGTCTTTATAAAAATCACATCTTCCATTAGCAGTGTCTGAATTTAATATGGAGTGATGAAATTCTCCGACTGCTAGTCCATATTAGGGAAATTTCGGTTATTTTTGTATAAACTAATTTGGTAGTACAGTGAGGTTGTCCGCGATTCAGGTACGACACCATGCCAAAAGTGAGTCACATTTTTAATTTCCCCACAGATTCTATACAAAGTTACAATTTAGAAAAAACAAAAGGCTTTTAAAGAACTACAAAGAAAATATTTAGAATATAAACAAGTATTAAGGTTTTCTTGTTAATGCTAAGATCCAAGATACCAGTGATTGAATAAAAAGCAAATTTATGGAGTCGCAATATACCTATATAAAAAAGCTTCGCGGTGCGTAGCATGTTACGACCGCAGTATACGTGGTCGAACCCTGATAAGTTTGGACAAGTGTGGACACAATTGCCGCTAATTTCTGAAAACTTCAATTCTGTACCTCAAAAAATCAATCCAAGTCTGTCCATTGTCATACAGAAAACTGTGAAGCAATATCGCTGACATTCCTATGCTTTTACCGGAGTTATCTAGTTGAATTCAATAAAATGTCTGTTTATAACTCCTTTTTGGTCGGACCTAATTCTGAAACGGTTGGGACTATAACCCCCAAAATCGATACCAAACTTCTTTTCGTGGTGTGTAAACTTGTTACAAAAATTTATTAGGATCAACTAACTAATAATCAAGTTATCACTCGAAAGCCAGGTGTCTACGGACGGCGACGACTGGGATGACAACAGCTGCATTTTGTTTTGCAGTCGTATAAACAGCAAGTAAAATACTGACGCCATTTTTTTCTATTGAATTCAATTTATTGTTATTTTTCAAAGTCATTTAAAAATCTTCAATCCAAATGGACATATAAACGATATGTGAGTAAAACAAACCAGGGACATTTTTTCCCGATCGAGCTTAATAATCTTTAGTACATTCAGGATCGTTAATCCTTGCTGATTAGAAAGCCAGAGAAGTATGTGTGCATATTATCAGTCGCAATTTGTGCTCCAGACGCAGCGGTAACTTCCGTCCAAACTTCGTCTGATTGGTTCAAATGTATGATGATCGATTCCCGGTTTTTCAACCACTGTGCATTCAGTAAGTCAAAGAAAATGTAGCCGACAATATCACCGTTCTTCTTGATATTTATATGTGTAGACTTAGTCGTTGATTCCGATACTGTCGCTGCCACGTTGATAAAGTAGGTACCACTCACGGGAGCGATAAATGCACCATGAAATTTGTGATAGCCATTTCCGGTATTAAGATGGACATTGCTGTAAATGAGATGTTGGCCAGCTTTAGGCGTTATATATGATCCTGTCAATTCTGCAAGGAAGGCAATGTCTGAAAGAAAACGCAGATATTAAATAAAGTGTTTTTTATCACCCAACCTTCAATTTGTGCAATTTTCATCTAACTACACCAAGGCAAAAATAATGATTGATAATAACAATTAGACGGACAAAAATTATGTTTCCATACCACGCTCTCTCAATATGTTCTATATCCAGTAGGTATGACATAAAGGAGATTTGGTTTAAAGGTTTGAGCGCAAAACGACTGACCATGTAGACAATGTGGTCCTGAATTGCTTGTTCCCGGAAATAAACATATATATGGTCTTTACATGAAAATGTGTGTACACTACATGTGTAACCTAAGTTTTTCTTAATGTTAAAAAAAGTATAAAAAAAGGGAGCTAGTCCGATCCTCGGAATTGCTCCTCTGCTTCGCCAATTGTACTTATATAGTTCTTACTTGTTGGTTGTTTTAGCTTTTCCACTTGTTCCAGCACAGCAACCTTCTTACGAAGTTCGTCTAATGAGGAATCGCCTGGGTTGTCAAGTAAACCATTTATCCCGTTAATTAAAACCAGACAATACACTAGCGGAATCATATTGTATGAAACTGAATTGTTATAAACTGATAAGATGTGACCATGTAAATTTACTTATATTTGGTCTTACGGCAGGTCATATTTGTACACTACCGCTTGGTGAATTTTTCCAATGTCCACCCTTCGCGATGAAAAATGCGTAAATCTATACCCTGATCATAGTGGGAGAACTTGACTTGTGTTGAGCGTAAATTTCTTATTAAAATGGTAAATATTTCCGGCTACAATAAGAAGTTAAAAATAGGGAGAAACAATTTGATATAAAGTGTCGAAATCAAAATTTCAGTACCTCAGAACTTGCGTGAAAAATAGTAAGGTCTAAATTAAACCTAGCATAGTAAAACGAAATAATAATGACAGTAATGTCATTTTGTTTAAAAGAATTCTAGAATAGAGATCGTTTAAATGAACCGATTTTTATAGAAAGATATTCTGGAAAAGACCATACCCTCCACCATTGGTTCCCCCTAATAAAATAAAAAAATATACAGCTAGCTAAGGCCTGAAAATTCAAACGGCATTCGTGGAAGAAACTTCACAAAGTAAGAGGTTTGAGTGACTTTTTTTCCTTTCCTTAACACCGACAAATGGAGTACCATGGAAGATTAAGTCTGGCAAATAAAATAAGATGTAGTAAATTTATCCATGAGCATTTGATAATACAAAATGTATCCGCATGCAAAGTTTGAGGTGTATATGTGGCGAAGTATTTACCTACATTTATTTATATATAGGCAGAAAGTGCGTTTCATGTCGTAAAATACGTAAAAGACTGGACAAATTAAACTTCATCAATTATGGGATATGTACATCTCAGAAATAAACCCACCCACTACCGGACTCGAGGCAAGAAGTCTACTATGAACATATTGACAGCAATTTCTTAGCTTGTAAGTTTGTTGAAGTATAGATTTTCTTTTTTTTTTAAATCATATTATCAGTTGTGTGTTCTTGTTTGAAGATGTAAGCAGCCCACAATAGTTACACATGTAATCAGTGAAGAATGACTTCCAAGGGTCGAGTTTTAAACATTTTCAAAGTAACTCTATCCCCGCAGATAGACTTGGCAGTAGAATTGTAATCAGTGAAGAATGACTTCCAAGGGTCGAGTTTTAAACATATTCAAAGTAACTATATCCCCGCAAATAGACTTGGCAGTAGAATTGTAATCAGTGAAGAATGACTTCCAAGGGTCGAGTTTTAAACATATTCGAAGTAACTCTATCCCCGCAGATAGACTTGGCAGTAGAATTTCCTATTCATCTAAGAAATCTTCTGCTACAAGACATTGTATACAATTACTTGTAATAACTATAATCTTAGATGTATAACCGAAAACTGGATGCTATAGGGCAAGTTCATGTAACAGGGTAGGATCCTGACACTTTGAAAAGGAGGGATGTGAGCCGAGGTTCCTAAAAAAAGGGGGTGCAAGAACATTTTTCGCCATTTTTGTAAATTTTACGCATGAAAATGACACATTTTCCAATAATAAAGAGGGTACTATTCGTCTGCACACCCTTCTGGATCTTCCACTGTGTTACAACGTTTTTATATTTGTTTTGATTTCCGAATGAATGAACTTTATTCTCATAAACTACATATTATATAGTTAAAGAGAAACATATAGACAATAATGTATAACAATTATATGCATGTGTGAAAAATACAGTACGTAATAAATTTAGAAGATTAACCCGGAGGACTGACTTTCATATATATGAACTTCACAAATCTGCTTAATTTTCCTAAAACTATAATATTTGTTGTGTTGAACAGATCATCAAACTTAAAAATATTAGGATTTTTCCTACAATAATCAGGAAGTATTTTTTCTAACTAAAGAAAATTATTTGCAAGATAGAATGTAATGGAATTCGTCACCGATGTCACTCGAGTCGCAAACATGACAGAGTCTCTCGTTCCTAGGAACGCTTTGCCACCTTCCCGTCTCGATTGGCAAACGGTGACTACCGCATCTAATTTGCAAAGAGTAAGTAACAAATTATCTTGTAATAATTCAGGATATTTTTTTTCAAATTGAACGTTTTTTTGTTGTATATTCTATAAGAGACATTTTGGTGATTCATTTATCTGAGATAAACACAATTGAGCAAATTGGTCTTTAAGAATCTTGTACCACTATTAACTCCCTTACTACAAATTGTAATTGGTAAAAATAGGCAAACCGTGAGATGCAATTATTCGAACTTCCACAAGGGCAACCCAACAAAAGCCATTTTGTAAATATAGGATCTCACCTGGGTTCATAAAAAAATCTCGACTTGAGAATTTCCTCGTCTTGCGATTTTCCTCAAATCTTAAATTTTAAGTGATCTGATTGGTCGAAATATGAGTTATGGAAGAATTCGAGGAATATCTCAATTTGAGATGTTTATGAAACTGGACCCATAACCTTGACATATGAATTCCTAATATATAGGATTCCAATTTATTTTATTGGATATGTAAATATGATTTGTATTTAAGTTGGTCAAAATTCATATCAGAAAATGCCGATATAAGTCACAATGTTTACAAGGATCAGAATGAAAAGAACCTACGAACTTCATCTTTGACATGAGACATTGAAAATGAATAGGGTTACATTTTTTTAAAGAACTGACTTGTATGAAACAGGGTAAACGTCCATTGAAATGTGTTGATTGATCAGCATTCACAAGAAAGATTTTGACAGACAGTAATGCATGTTACATTAACTCCATTACAATACCATTGGCAAGGGAGACAATAAGAGCTCAAAACATGGTAATCTAGTCTCCCTAGTCTTTATCATTCCGACTAATTTGGTTGCACTCAGAGCTGGTAGGCAAAATAAGTATATGACACAGTCAGGCACTTGTCTCACAAATAATAATCCTTATACCTTGTTTTTATAAGACTAGGATTATTTTTTTCTGACACAAGTGCCTGTGATATATGAAGACTGTGCATAGTTTGAATACCGGTATTAGTTATTGGTAATTACTTTTTCAATTAAAGATTACACACAGTAAGTATACCCTAATCATGAAAGATAGATGGAAGGAAGGTGCTGATGTGGCTACCAGACCTGCTTTCATGGTTGGTGACTCAAGAAAAAAACTTTCTATTCAACAGCCTCTGGTATCCAGGATTACAATATGCATTACAATCCATTAACTGACCTGGGGATCTGAACTTGCTTTCCTATTATAGCACCTCATTCCATTTCATAGACACATTACAAAAATATCCATATCAATCTATTTCTGCTTTCACCATTTCCAGGCATGTATATAATCTGGTTTACAAGTTTCCAGATGAAGGTCTTGCTCCCTAAGGTTATGTGTATAGACAAATCTGTATTTCAATACATTGTAATATCATTTTATTCAGGAGTGACAGATTTTCAAATACATGATACATAACAACAAAATAGAAAAAAAAACACACTTTTGTAAAGAAACAGGAATTCCATAATGACTGCAAATGAAACTACATGTACATGTACTTGATCATATCAACTACATTTATTAATACAAGTATACAGGGATTTTTGCTATATTGTATCAAGGAACTTAATTCTCTTTTCAAAACATTTGACTTGAGGAAGAGAGAAATTGATGACAACTGTCAAATTACACATGTCTTGATTAACAAAGTAAAATAGAACTTTCTTCAGTATCTTCATTACAACAAATACAATGTATCATAAATTTACTACACAGGGTTCAATAAAATATTATAAAATTAACAAGATACATGCAGACAACAAATTACTTCAACTAGGGTATTGATGCAAGATTATTTTTTGGTGATTTTGTCACACTTCACTTACTTGTGATATAAATAAAATTCTTAATTTAGCCATACTAAAAGTTCTAATATGTGAGTTTGAACTATTATTAGCACTACAATGTAACACAAACATACCAATAATTTCTGAATATACAGTATGCCATTGAGATCTTTAATTATAATTTACAAATGATTTTTGTCTAATCATATAAAAATATATATTTTCATTGTAAACCCGTCCTACATCTAATTTTTCTCAAGAGGAATGTCTCAACCATTAGGACTTTACAAAAGACTGTTAAGTATTTTAGACATAAAAGTTTTTCAAGATGAGTAAGAACTTAATTGACGACTTTCACATTCACTTTTGTCCTTGTGAAGTTCTTCATTTATACTGAGGTCTACAGTGGTCAACAGGTGTAGGATCAAAGACACTGAAAGGGAACCAAGAGAACAGACGCTCCAACTGATTACTACAAAGAACTTATAAATGAAACATATATCATAGAACATTTCAGAAAGTTGCATGTCTGGAGACATATTTCTACATAGTTGCATGCCTGGAGACATATTTCTACATTACTGTAACTGTTCTTGTAGCCTTCAAATCTGATATCCTTTCTTTGTATAGTATAAAACCGTAAACCAGTTTCCGTAAACCGATTTGAATCAAATGGTGAATGCGAAAGTTGTCTATTATGAAGACTTTATAAAGATGACTATTAGAATGATCTACAACTAAACTGAAAATAAGTAAAATGTGTTGAAGGAAGTAAATGTATTGGACAATACAGATCATAATTAATATGTAACAGAGAGATTAAATAATAAAAAATACGAAGTATTCAACCATAATGTACAATTATCATGCAATTTTAGACAATAAATTATTCATGCCTATCTTTTCCATAAAAAAATATTTTGACAGGAAATCTTTCAGAATCTATGATAGATGATGTTTTCAAAAGTTGAAAATGTTGACAAAAGCTTGGTTTAGCATATTAACGCACTTACAGCTTAATTTTCAACTGAATCCTTTCATGAAAAGCATAAAAATACGCAAGCCAAATTTGCAAATCTTTTTCCACTACAATCAGTAAAGAAATACCACATTCATGTACATACAGTATTTCAAAGACAACCAACACTGCAGAGATTATTTGAAAAACTATTAAGTACATGTACATCTAAACTATTGAATAGGTGATGAATCATTCTCTGCATGATTTTTAGACAGAAATGTACTTTATTTATTGATTCCATGGCTACAATGTTATGCAACATGAGAAATAATCACATAGATATATAAAACACCCTACATGCATGAGCTTGTAAAGTAACAATTATTTGATAACATGATGTTCAACTTTTCCACAGCTACAAATATAAATAACAATAGTACAGCATGGGCAATTTACATGACACATTGAACCTGGACAAAAATCATGATATATGGTCATAAAATTATGTGGTCAATAAAAGCCACATCTCTTGGTATTCCATCATGATAGGAACAAGTCTTTGTCCTCTGTGTTAGCTGCCTCGACAAAATTTTGACATCTAAATACTGGAATAACTTTCAGGACTGTGAATCTGAAGAAAAAAAATATTGAAAAATGAGATTTTTTTTTTAAAGACTGACACTTTCAGCAAATCTGCACTAAAGACATGAATTATAGTAAATATACTATGATAGAAACATTTCTACAGGTCTGGTCATTAATTCAAATTTTTAACATTTTAACTTCAATAAAAAAGTAATTGTGACACAGACCATTACATAAGTTAACAACAAAAACATGTTTTTTGAAGGTTCAATTCAGCCAAGTTATCACCCCATAAATAGGAATAATCATTTTTTAGCATAGAGTAATCCCTATTCTTCTTGGAAGTTACCTAAAAATGCTCTGATCAGCAAGACTTTAATTCTTACAACTTTTGAAATCCTTGATTGTCAATATAAGACAGGTCTCACAGTCAAAAATAATTTTGTTTTAAAATTAATCAAATTTTATTTTTGCTAACTCTGATTCACACAATTATTGAGTTCAGACAACGAGAAGCTCAGTTTAAGTATAAATTACTTCCTGTGAGAAGTGACCTACATGTATGAAAGATAAGACTAAAATCCAATGTAAGTGACAGATCCACAAATGAAAGGTAATAACATACCTTCATCTTTTTCTTTCACTCTTTTTTTCTTCTTTTTGTCTTTCTTTTTCTTTTTATCCTTTTTCTGTTCTGGGTCTTGCTTGGCTTTTTTCTTTCCTTTGTCATCCTTACTGTCTACAGAATTATCTAAAAAACAGGAATTAGTTAAAAGCCTCCCTAAAAACATTATCTTCATCTGGTAGGTAGAAAAAACATCTTTTTCACCAGTATGATAAGCTTGAACTACAAGAATGAGTATTTTATGACATTCAAACTGTACGAAACTACAAAAAAAAACAATTGTTTTTTAACAATATAAAAATGGCCATATATTATGGGAACTGCCATTTCCCTGGAATCAAACAATATTTTCTTTTTGGTTTGGTAGGTCTATTACTGTTTATTGTCAATTATATATAAATACTAACTACATGCTAAGATCTCTTCACATAAGGGAATTTCTAGATTCTATCTTTACAGAATGATATCATTCCCATACAAACATTTTATCCATGACCTTCACCTTTAGTCACTTATTCTATAATCAATTCATAGAATGCCAGATATCTAACACAAGGGTCCGGAAATGGTCAAAATTTTTTACACATTTTAGACCTTTTGAAAACAGAAAATCGAATAAAATCTAATTTTTCGACAAACATTTTTAAAATCATTAATTCAAGCCTATCCATCATGTCATTTTGTAAATGTGTACCAACTTTCAGCTGGAAATAGCAAGTAATAATGAAGCAATGGCAAAGTTGTATTTGGGTAGGGGGAACATTTGGTACGGGTACAGGTTTTAGACCATACCTTGCCTATGTGATGAAAAAAGTCTGAGAAATACAATGTTTTGTTTACATGTTGGAAAGTCCACATGTGGTCGAAACCGAACTGGTTCACTCACTCTGATATTTTGTAAAAGACAGAGTATGTGATGAAATAACACAATTTCCAATATTTATCTTAAAATAACTACATAAAAACGTTTTTTTAAGTTCATTTTCGATATGAGCATGTAAAAGACTGACACAAATGTTTGCTGAAGTTTAATAAAATGTCCGGCATGGGCTGTCAAAATTTCCGGACCCTTGATCTAACGGTATGTTCCAGGTTTGGTCAGAATCCAATGAGAGTTATTTTCTTCTAGTTCAGTTTGAATGTTGACTTTATTAGATATTATTTAATGGTATACATACGTATCTTTAAATTTATAACATAATTTAGTTACATTCTGCCTATACTCAGAGTCACATAATTCCTGGACTGTTCAAATTTTGAATTAAAAACAAACTACAAGTTTATTACCACTTACCGATTGTTTGAAATATGTAGAACAAATGGCTCAATCATATAACTAAGGAGGTAGACCTAGGGTAAGGGACATAACTCATGAAGTCAGTGATATGTTTGTATCATATTCAATTTCACCAAAGCCTATCAAGCTTTCATTTGACACAGAATGAAATCAGTCTAAGTTACTTTGATGCTTACATGACATTGATGTAAAATGCTGAATACAAACGTTCTAATGATTTTTAAGAGTTGTGTCCCTTACCCTAGGTCTACCTCCTTAAATGATGACTCTCTAAAATTTAAATTGTTCAAATCTGATCACTTTTAAATCCAGTATCCTAATGGTTACATTGTCAAACAGACCATGATTCTGTTACTAAGAAGATTTTTGGTTGTTGGTCATTTGACTTAAACAATGATTTACTGCATAATTTCGTGTCAAAAAATCTTTCGAAGGTTATTGTTCCTACAAATAATTGTTGATTTTCAAATTTTTGAGAAATTATATTTTTGTCAACACAGAAATTGAAAAAAAAAACCAATTATCTGTATTTTGTCAACAATTGCCACTAAGCTACAAAAATGGCAGAACTACAATGGAATTTCTTGTAAGAAATGATCAAATTCTTTTTAATTGGGCATCTCATTTGTTTGGTTTTTATAAACTGAGAAATGTGTAACAAATAAAAAATGAAAGACAACATTGCCTCTACTATAGAATCACTGAGGAAAATTATGACTTAATCAAAATTAGGCTTGAACTGACGTCAAGTATAAATTATCCATGTAAGAAAAATGAAATACAAGGAAAAAGAAATGTAACTCATCTTTCAAAAATTTTTTTCAAATTCAAGTGAAATTCCTGTAAGTTTAGTATAATTTTACAAAAACCAAAGGGAGACAACAATTTTAAAACATTCAAGCCAAACAGCTACATGTAGGAAGAATTAAGTCAAGTTAACACTGGTATGTACCCTATTCTTCTGTGTATTACACACATTCGGGTATTCTGTACACCCCCTTCTTGGCAAGGGAGATCAACGAAAAAAGTTAGTTTCCATGTAAAACGCACATTGCGAATTGTATGTTTCAAAATGTTTTTAGGCTGTATTTTATGAAAATATGCTGTTAAATTGATAAATTTGTGATTTAAGGAGAGATTCACTATACGCAGAAGGTAATTTCAAGCCAAAATTGAAATAATTGTGGGGGATAAATCATCACGATACCTTGAGAATCCTGTAGTGCACCTGATCTCTCTTCCTTCCTTTTCTTAGGTTTGTGTTTCTTTTTGGGCATCTGACTCATAAATCTGTATTGTTCTGGAATCTATAAATAGTAAAAGGAAAGTTAAGAGAAGGGTAGTATCATTATTTAAAATTGTACAAGTCTACATGTATGTTTGATCATTTAATAAACCTAATAGGATAGTCTTAGGTTTTTTTGATTGTACAATAAATGTACATCTTGTTAAACTGATCATTCTGTAAACCTAGATGTTTGAGTTCATAGCCAATATGAATCTTTAATTTTGGGAACTTTGTGGACCAACTAATATCTTTTGCAGGCATAAAAGGAAGAGCAGCTTGAAAAACAACAGATGATATTTTCCTTTATAATTTCTTCGACATATTAGGCAGATGTTTTGTACCACACTAGGTTTCTTACAATTATGCTTCTGGAACAGGGTTATGTTGCTATGAGATTGAAGTCATCACTACAGGAGTTTTATGGTTGTCATGGTGAACTTGCAGATTGTTACAGTGTATCCATCTGCAGCATGAGAAATGATCTGTTCAATGTGTCATAGTTTCTTTTCCTCTTTTGTTTATCCCGTCCTTGACTTCTTATGATTACCTCGGTGAGTGTTTCTAGAAAAGCAGAGGACACTTACTCTACCGGTGCACATGGTCCATGCTCCCATGTTTTAATAGCGTCAGAGTTGGCACGTTTACTTTTGTTACTTTTTACGTATTATTTTAGTTACTTTATGTTCTTTGCTGTGTTAGTCTGTTTTCTATGTCTGGTTCTTGCCCCTGGATTACATTTTTTTGATTACCGCTATAACCTTGGTTCTGATGATTACTCTTTCTAAAATTGACCTAAATTATGAAAATCAAGTTTGGTTCTAGATGTTTCAAAGAACTAGTAGTATTATAATCAGATGAGATTAAAACTGCTTGAGACATATATCTGGATTGTTGTGTTGGTTCTAGATTATTTATCAAGTTGGTTGAAAGTCAAGGGTTCAATCTACTTACAGGCCCTGGATGTAGCCGGAATCCTGCCAAAGCTCCACCTGATAATGGCTGTAAGTCTTTATTGGCCTTTGGGGGATTTTCTATGACAGACCTTAAAGAGCTGAAATATAGATACATAATAATAATATATGTGAAGTTTATACGAAGTTGCTTAAGTGACAGTACATCATGATTTTAAAGGAAAGAGTATATATATGTATCAATATTTTTGTAGTGCAATTGCTATATTAGAACAACCAAAATGCCTCAAGTGACAGTATATTATTAAGACTTGTTTTTTACATTTCTTCCCCACTAGAGACCCCAAATTATTATTATAATATAGATAGCAATGATTTACCGAATTATTCCTGTGTAAAATTTTTTTGATAATTCACAGTGTGAAATTCCGTAATTTCAGTCTTGGACTTTCTCCCTCCAAAACATCATTACAGAAATATCAATCCACCTTCTACAAAATTTAAAATTCATGTTGAAAATAGCAATCAATAATGGAGAAAAAAAAAATATATATATAATAAATAGGACAATTAATTGGTTATCTTGAAAAACAAAAATATGATCACTTGTGCCAAGAACATCTTAAGATTTAATTTGTGCGCTTTGGTTTCACCAACATTCCTAATCTTGCATGACTACTTTTTCATCATAACATTACTCCTGGGGGACACTAGTGGGGAAGAAATGTAAAAAACATGTTTTAAGAAAATGAACTTGATTCAAAAGATGATTTGGATTAAAGTATTAAGACAATAACAGAATATTGACTAGAAATAAAAATAGTGTATGAATTCAGCACAAATCAGGAAAAAAAACCACTTGGTAAAGTCTTGTATTTTACTCTGAATTTAAGCCTCATCCATATACTGTTTTTATTATAAGTCAATACACTATTATTGTCTTTGTATTCTACAGCCTTTCTAAAGAAATATATGTAAATTATAACTACTTGTAGACAACAAAACAAATAAAAACAAATTACAATAAACTGTCAAATATTAGTTGTCTTGAGGACTATTCTTTTGTACAGTAACCTTTAGTATGTGTACACTGTACATTTGTCATTTGGAAAAAAAACAAAAACGATCAAACAAACTAGTTTTAAACAATAACCACATATTCTAAGTCATTTCTACACTTTTTTTGTGGGGGGGAGTCTGCATTTATAAGCACTGCCCTATTCTGTCAATAATGATATGCCTGCAAGTTTGCCTCTCACATGCCCTTTTAACCTGGATTACCCTGTCCATTTTGAAAGCTGTAGGGAACAGTATACATCAGTTAAAGGTGTTAATCTAATCAATTTACCTATTGTCCTGCATCCCAGGTGTATCAATATAACCAGGTAGATGTGGTAGGAATGAACTCAACTCTTCCTTTCCTTCTTTCTTACAGAATCTACTATAGGCATGTTCCAATCCATAGTGTAACATCAAATTATTACTTCCTGAAACTTCTGTGGTGTCTACCAAAAAAAAAAGACAGAAAACATATTACAGTGGTAAAATTTGGGAATTTCAAGCTGATAGCCTAGATAACATTTTTTCCAAATACATGCAATATCATATTATATGTTATATTAAATTTTACCCAACAGTTTGGCAGCCCATCATAAAATCAAGTAGCCAAGAGCACGTGGGCTTACCACCAATTTTTTTATCCCTGTATTACTAACCAATATAATAAAATGACAACATGTACAATGTACAAATGTACAGTTGAGCAGTCTGTGAACAGGCTCACCAAAGGAAATCCATGCCTACAGTTGAATTTGAAACAAGTAAAATGTCAGTTTGGGTTCAAACAATAATCTTTTTCATGTACAAATGTACATGATTATCTACCCAGCCTTCACTAAATGTCAGTCTCTGAGAGAATCAGGCAGTCGGTGAAACATGGTATGAAAAAAACATCATTTTGATAGTGTAATTTGACTATTTGCACCATCAGAATCAAAGAAAAAAGACAAGATTTTCCTTATCATGTCAGTGCATTGAGTTTTAATTTCATTGAAATACACTGAAAATGAACATTTCAAGGGCAGATAACTCTGTCAAAAACCTCAGTTTTCTAACATTAAATTGAAAAATTTCTGAGGAAAGCCAGTGATAAGAGATCAAATAATGGTCTTTTCAGTTAAGGAAAGTATCCTTGAGTGATATTACATTGTCTGATTGGGGGGGTTTTGACCTGCATGTTTCTGATTTTTCTCATTTTGCCTGATTCTTACAAACACTTACACTTAATTGTATATAACCAAAAGTTTAATCAGATTTTTTTAAACAGGTCAGGAACAAATGATGAAATCATAGGTAATACCATAGGTATGACCCCTACTATTTTGGACTAAGAGGCAAGTTCCAACAGTCCGTGAAATTGTAATTATTTTCAACAGAAGATTTCAAGTAGCAACATAAATTACAGTAGAGAGCCGATAAAATGTCAAATTTTAATTAGTGGAAATACTTATTGTACATGTTTCTGGGATCACCACAGATAAATATTCTAGGGTGGGGCAAACCAACCTATGTTCCCTGTTTGTAGTTTTTGAAATATCTTAAGTTTTTCATACATTTTAGAGGTCCGTTAATCTGATTTAAATTTGGCTTCAAAAGTAATAAAACAAAAAAAAATTTTCTACTCAATATTTACATGTGTTTGGTTATAAATATGGTTAATCAGTCTCCTAAAATTTAAGGGTGGAGCTCAAAATTCAAGGGTGGATAGCCTGTATGTGTTTTGCAGCATATTTTCCAAAACAAGTTAAGATTCTCATTACATATACCTGAAAGATGTACATGTAGATAATGAAATTTATTTATGTACTTCTCCATCATAGAATCAGGCAAAATGTATAAAAGGTGTGGCACATGAAGGTAAAAAATGCAGAGATTTTATTGCATTAATCAATTAATTATACCCGATAACCACCAGAAATAACCATTAAAGTGTTTGTAAAATTTGCCTTTTTAAGATATTGATAATTAAAAGTTAGTTGAAATACACAACAGAAAAATGGTGGGAAAATTTTCCTGCACTCTTTCCCTATTTAAGCAGTCAAAAAATATCTATGTCACAGACGTTTCAGGATAAACTTAAATAGTTGTTTTCTAGTTACATGTACAAAATGTATACTGAATATATATTAGGCAAAAATGACTAAATTGGGGGAAATGATGTGCCACCCATTGCCTGATTCTTACACAGAATGGTACTTAAATTCTTCGCATAAGTCCTTTGAAAGGACAAGAATGTTAATTTTAAATACATGAAATTTCAAACATTAAATATTACAAGTACATTGTACTTACATTAACATTTTCATTCAAAATTTCAAAACTTTAATATTTATTATCAATACATGAACAAGAATGTAAAACTTGAATAGTAAAAGATCCAGCAATTGAGAGGGGAGTTATCTCTTATTCAATGACTTCTTGTAAAAAAAAGAGGAATTTCAATTAAAGACTTACAACTAAATAACAGTAGAAATCAAATTTGTAACATGCCACTGATGTCACTTTAGTTTTGAAGTAAGATTTTGCAAATGTTGTACAGTCAGGGTATGATGTTAAAGGCTGTGCTTTTGCCTGGGACAAGTGAAACTACCATTCAAACAAGTAAAAGTTAAATTATACTTGCCTGAAGGACAACCAAATTATATTCATTTTTCAATATGTATATACTAAAGGACAACCTAGATTTTAATAAGGGCATGTAGAATTTTCCAGTATTTACTGTCTAAATTTCAGAAAACAGGCCCCTACCCTTAATCTGAAAAGAATTTTATATAGGATACACTGGCTGGTGGGCTGGTCTCAATTTCAAAGACTTATTTTCCTAAACTTGTAGAGCTGCTTAATGAGACAAGATTCATACAAAATGTACCCTGAGTGCTTATCTTTCTGAAAATTTGAAGTAACATGTCGTATGTTATCTTTTTTAACACTTGTACTGAAACCCAAAATGTGCAGCGGACGGCCATGCTTAAATTTCAATCTATGGAGAACTCTGGTATTGTGGTCACCAAATACTGGAGATCCCATTTCTTTAAAAGAAGAAAACTTGAACCCTTAAACCATTCATATCTAAGACGCATTAAACTTATTCCAGATAATCGTAACGTTTACTGAGGCATTTTCAAGGGAGGCAACCAAGTAAAATAAAAATTAACCTCCGAAGACAGCATAACTACATTGTATTTGGACTACATTAAACTAAACTTCTCAATTGTTGGAACAGTTACAAGTTGTAACTGTTTAGAAATTTGTCTAAAATGTTTTCCATTTTTACCACTTTAGAAACTTTCGTCAAAGCAAAACACTAGTCCCTACATCTCTATTTATAGAAGCTTTAAAATGTACACAAAACCCCAGCTAAACAAAAGCATTTCTTATATTGACATGCTATTTGACTGAAACTTCTTGGACATTAGTGTTGTGCAATCGGTTGAAAACACCAACCGATTATCTATTACTATTGGTTGGCCTCAATCAACCGATTATCTCTCTCTATCGGTTAAATTGTTAGTCATAATAGAAAACTAGGTTTGCACACATTTGCTGGATGTTATTGTGTATTTCTTTCGTTTAAAGTCACAGTAGTTTTTAAACTGTCTTTCAAATTTCAATAAACCCCAAAAATATAATTTTAACATGCACATAGAAGTATTTACTTAAAGAAGACTTTAGCAAAATTTGATTAAATCTCAGTTTTAATGCAGAATGCACTTAAAAATAAAACAAAAAAACTACTCTGTCTTTATAAAGTCTTTTTGCATGCCTTGTTTGGTTGCATGTTACTACTAACTCTGTTACACTTCTTTTATTTGGTTGACTCTAGTTAATGGAGCATTTCTGACTGATGAGTCCTGAATGCACTGCATGGGTCATTAACACAGAGGACGAAACATGTCCAATAGGCCTCTTTATGGCTTCGCCTTTTTTGTATAAAAAAAAACAAAACTACATACTTAAGTCTATAACGCTAACTGTATGAAACAGATTGTAAAGCTATTGCCTATTGGATATGTCTTAGAGCACTGTTTTACATTTTAAATTTACCAAGTTACCCAAATACACTAAGTAAATACAGAGGTTGATAAAGATCATTGCAAAAAAAAATATGAACACCTTGACACTTGTTTTGACTTCTGGAGAAAGTCACCAGATTCATCAGTGGCACTTCGCCCAACAGTTGGCAAGATCAAAATTTAATTCGCAGGTGCACTATGGAATTATGTAATAAAGATTCCCTGAAAGTTTCATTAAATTCCATTCAGTAGTTTAGAAGTAATTGCGGATGGCATACTGGTATCCCCTATCACAATGAATGGCAAAGTCCATGTTTTGGTATGGGTAACCCCAACTGTTAGTCAGATCAAAATCTAAAGTAGGAAGTGAACAACAGCATTATAAAATAAAGATTCTCTAAAAGTTTCATCAAATTCCATTCAGTAGTTTAGGAGGAGTTGTGGATGGCATACTGTTACTCCCTATCACAATGAATGGCAATGTCCATGTTTTGCTATTGGAAACCCCCAAAATTGGTCAGATGAAATTCTAAAATAGGAGGTACCCAATGACATCATGGGGATTCTCCGAAAGTTTCATCAAATTCAATTCAGTAGGTTAGGAGGAGTTGTGGATACAAATGTAGGACAAACAGACGGACGGATGACACAATGAACACTTAAAATTTGAGTGAACAAGCCAGAAGAATAGTCAGTTCCTGGTTGTTGTAACACCACTTATGCAGTATTGCAGTTGGTAGTCAATAGTCAATACATGTTCGCAAGTAATACATAATACTGTTAATATGTTTAATAACAACCCTCATAAATGTCATTTTCTCTTTAGCATGACAATAAACAAAATAAAATTAATTAACATAAACATATAGAATGACTAGAATGTTATCACTCTTCTGCAAAATTTCCTTTCACTTCCAATATCTCTCCATGTTTTTCCTCAGAAAAATTAGCATGTCTACATTTGATGAGTGCATTCTTGCTCTTACAACCTGCCCAGCTAAGCTAAACACCCTTTCACTAGATACAGATGAGGCCGGTATGCAAAGATATTTTTTCTAAATCTGGATCAGTTTCCATCGAAACTTCAATATCGTTATTATCTTTCTCATTTTCATCCACAACAACCATGTTGTTGGTGTCGTCAGCCATGTTTTTACTAATTTTAAACGCGGTTACGGATTGGGAGTGGAACTAACGGAAATCCGGAAATTTGTGATGGCAATCGATTGAGCAACTTTCCAATCGATTATCGCCATTGCTGACCTAAACCAACTGATTTGCGACTTAAACCGATCATCAGAACACCACTATTGGACATTATCAAAAAACTTACTCCAGGTTGCAGTAAAACAAGGCATTCTTCGTTAACCAAGAACTGTTTTATTGATAAAATTACAAATACTTTGAATAATTTTGCAGAATTATCCTAAATAAAATTTTGCACAATTGGTACAATATAAATGACTTGATATCCATTTGATTAAAAAAGGGAACCTACTCAATACTTTGTCTTCCTCATATTATTAAAATACTTTGATCTTTAAATGCCATATGTATATATAACGGCGATCTTTGGTCTTAATGTAAGAAAATCAGTATAAACATCTCACCAATATTGATGGGTCCGTGGGGACCGGCACCCATATCTTTAACAAGGTAAAATGGACCTGCATGAATAATAGAGGGGTTTCTTCCCAAACTAATTGTTGTCTTTAAAGTTCCTGTCGTATCTCCCCGCGGGTATGCAGGGGAACGAGAGCCTCTTGGGCTCGATTTAGGGGAAACTTGATCGGGTCTACGAATTGCTTCGTTCATTTTCCACCATTTTTATTATCTGAATCAATCGTGCGCTTCTTAAAAAAATAAAATAAAACTGAAACCGACAACGGGATTCCGGAAAATATAAAAATTAAGGTTACAGACCACCAATTCAACCAATGAGCATTTGGAACGTACGCAAAAATAGTCATACGCAGAAATTACCCCTGTTCCTCATAGTGCTGTGAAAAAAGTTCTCATTTTATTTTAAAAAATTTAAACAGTTTCTGAAAGGAAAAATATTTCTGTACAGTTTTTATATATAGGTGCATTTTGTTTCTTGTGATGTGAAGCCTAATCTCCATAATGATTTCTAAATATACCCCTATCTTGTGAAAACACTGGGATTTCCCATGCTATTTATTGACCCTTCACTTCCGGTGACCAGTACTGCACTGCAAGTCTGCTAACCCCATATGCCATTCAGAGGATTATGAGCTGACATACGTAGAATCATGCTGATATATAGTCCTCTGCAGGTTAAAGTTGAGGTAATGTCCAGAGAAGCCATTGAATATTGTGAAATTAGCATAGAAGCCTATGGGAAATGGAATTCGTGGTTTTTAGCCTCAAGTAAAAGCGAATACATATATTGTCTATTTATCATTTTTGGGGAAGTATTTTCACTTTTTTAATTGTCATTGATAATTTCTATTAAGGGGATTAATGTAGTCATGTATATTATTACCACTTTGTTCATTTTCTCAAATAGTTTAGAAATGCAACATAGAGCAGGTGAATGTTGCCCATTGTTTTAAAGTTTAAAACTCGAGAATTTGATTTTCTTCAAAACGCCATTTACACGATCAACTCACAAATGAAAAAAAACCGAATATTTTTCCAAGATGTTTAATAGCGCCAAAATCTAAACTCCAATGTAAAGGGAGTGTACATTAAAATTATTAAATCCCTGCTCCATTTCTTTTGCTTTAAATATTAAAACGATGCATGTTTTTTTTTTATTATTATTGATTAACTTTGAAATGTAGTCGTGTCAAATTACGTGTGTGCTGAACCGGGGCCTGAACCTACCAGTCGTTAAGTCAAGGTCGCATGTGCTTTCGATCGATCTTTTTCTTACGAATTCATTCAGATTATCGTAAATCGACCACGAGACAGATGTCCACCCGAGGCCCATCTCGGGTTTCACATTTTACCATGTGTATTTTTATGGATTAAAACTGATTATATTCCGTGATGCCAATGTTATATAGGACAACAACAAAAAAACAAACAAACAAACAAACAAAATAAAAAACAAAACAAAACAAGACAAAACAAAGCAAAAAAAAAAACCAAACAAACAAAACAAACAAAAAAAACAAAACAAAAAAAAAACCAAACCCAAAACATTTGATTTAATTTGTGATGATGACCGCTTTTGATTCGAAACTTATGCCCTTGCCCACGCCATAGTAACTTTTTTGTTTTGTTTTTGTTTTTTTGAATTGTGTACCCTCCCTAAAGTTTAAAACAGGTGCCGTTCTTGTACTGATTGAAAAATAATTGTTAGGAAATATCGCTCTGGTTAAAGCTAATGCACTTTAATTGATTTTTATTAATATGTACATTTTTGTATCGATATTCACATTTGTACTTATTTTGACAACCGATCCAATATTCTATTCAATTATAGGTCATTGACACAATATGAGTCACTAAGGCAATTTGTTTCAAATTATTGTGGCTGAAAGCTTATGAATTGATCATCTGGTACAAGTATAAGGTGGGAATCCAGGCATTTTGGAGGGGGTCCAGATAAAAGGGGATTATAGTTCCCAAAATTTGTACAAATTAACGATTTTTTTCAATTAAAGTAGTGGTGGGGTCGACTTCCGGAACCCCCATCCCCAGATTCGCTACTGAACATTGTCCATCTATGCCTATGATCCTTACAATCAGGAAATAGTCGAGCAATTTTTAAACTTAAATTAATGAGCGTCATAGTAGTGGGATGTGATCTGCAGACAATGACAAGTGCTCCATTGTTTTCCGTCAGGTTCCATTCGTGCCACCCAGACACACGTATGAATTATACATGGTATATATATTGATCAGTGTTGGTGAGATAAATTTAAAAAAAAGCAATATACGAAATCAAATGTACTAAGCTAAGTGTTTAGTTGCATGGAAACCAGAAATGAATAAGATTTTCTATCATATACTTTTAAAAGGTCTTTCTGGAGCAATGGTTCTGTTTTCAGCAACATTCGATCCAAGTATTAAACTTCAAACAGTTTAATATTGATATGGAAAACAAATCAACAGTCTTTTTTTTCAACTACCCACATATATTTATTTATTTGTCATGGCGTTCTGTCACTAAATTTATGACGATACAACTGTAAGTTCAGGGCTAAATAAATACACACACACACACACACACACACACACACAAAAGGAAACAAAACAAAAACAAAAAATAGGACATTAATGGAACATTAAGTGATAGGTGAAAAAAGAGGGGGGCAAAATTTTTATATAAAAACTGAAAATCTACAACAAATTTGATTTTGCTGAAAATTGAACTTAATCTGTATTTCATGGTACTTAAAAACTGTGCAAAGTTTCAAGAAAATGTATTGATCTATTCTCAAGTAATCATCCGGAAACCGTCCGACAGAGAGACGGACGGACGTGAACGCAATTTTGCAGAGGGTATCACATGATACCTCGGCACTTCGTGTGGCGGGGTATAGAAATTGACTGTGCACGATGAATGCACAATATGAGTAATTAATTGTTCAGAGTATGACTACAGCTTATTCTGTGGAAAATGCAACATCCGTTAGTTGGACCATCGAGTCATTTAAAGTAGTCTACGACAGATTGACGAAAACACCAATACAGGTATATATCAATTGAATTCCCCCGTTAGGACCCTCACCAGGTGTGCTACAGCGGCTGAGACCCGGTGATCATCGTCGCGTGCCACGTAGTAGCACACATGACTTAGAAATTGATTAGAGAAAGACATCATCGTCAAAGTAGATGGACCTTTAGTCATCCAGAGATTTGAAACCAGAAGAGAAGATAAAGACACGGTAAGATTCCTTTATTGTTTATAATAGAAAAGTCTTCATTTTCATCAAGTGACTAAATATAATTGGTTAATTTGCAAAGTTTTTTTTATACATACATCTTAATGAGCAATTATGCAAAGCGAAGTATTATTTAAAAATCAAATTCATGGATTCAATTATTTCTAAATTGACTTTGCAAAAAAATATGTATATCTTTATTTCTCATCACCATATTACATAGGTACAGAATTATTATGCATAATATGAAATAGTCTCTTTACATGCAATCAAAAAGGAGAAAAAAGATGCAATTATGACTTGTATCATATATAGCCATTACTGTTCAGTTATTGCACCTGTAATTTTTCATTTTTCAAATAAATAGCGTTAGAAAATTCGAAAACACGAAAAATATTCATACAGCTTGTGCTCATAAACATGATATAATTGCGTATACAATATTATTTTTAATACACATATCGACGAGAAAATGCATAGAATAAAATTGCACTTGTAGGTAATTAAATCATTTGCAATGTATAACTTTTCAAATCATAACAATGACCTATAATATTATCGGCAGTAAGCACTGGTTTTTGAATGTAAAACAAATTATGCAGAATTAAAAAAAAACTTCTCTGAACGCCTTTTCATGAAAAATACATGTATTGAAATTATAGGGACCTATAATAGTAAGCTAGTTTTAAAGAAACATTGACCAGTAGGAATAAATATTTGCATAAATATACATGTACTTCAAATTCCAATTTTTAAAGAAATTAGATATAATAATTCCTACACGGCCTCTGGCATATATCGATTCTATCATAAAACAAATATTTTACTGTGTATTTGCCTGCGAGGCTATAAATTCTAACTTATATTGGCCAAGCTGTTACCGGTGAAATGAACAAAGAATGTCACATGTTGGACAAGCTATGCCAATATACGGGAGAATTTTCATAGGACATTATTGAACGAATTATTTTAATCATAATCGAAACAAAAATGATGAATTGCAAATCTGTTGCAAGAAACTCAATAATCAAATTATATACTAACCACGAATAATGAATCTAGATAGTTACAGCCCACTCATTTCAACAGTTTGCCCTTATTGATAAATAGATTTATTTATTAAAGTTGCAACTTCAAAATTATGTTTTTCATTTTTTATTAATATCATGTACTTTTTAATGATTGTGAATAATGATTCATTGATAAATATTTATATAACAATTACGAAAATATATTTTTCTTTCCATCTTGTTGGAACGGCAAATTGCTTTAGAATATATAATTTTTACAGTCAATTTTTTTTTTGTGAATTCTAAGGGATTTGTATACAGTCTATCACTTTTAGCGGTTGCCAAGGTTACAACTTGATATAAGGAAGGTGACATTTTTTTATGTTTTAGGGCGATCCCTATCACTTTTAGCGGTTGCCAAGGTTACAACTTGATATAAGGAAGGTGACATTTTTTTATGTTTTAGGGCGATCCAAAATTTGATCTTACTTTTAGAAAGAAAATGGGGGAAAATAGGACAGGATAAAGTATAAATATGATTTTGATTCAATGCTTTAAAGATTACTGATAAATTTTTCCTTTAATAGAAAGAAACACATAATAAACACACGAACATAAACCGACTTAAATAAAATTTCATCAAATTTGAAATAATTGACTATAGTTTGGTTCTGATTATCTTTTATTTTAAAGAAAATCGTATAACTGATTTCTGTGCACATACATGTATACGAAAATTAGTGGTATTTTTTCAATATTTTGTTTTATCAAAATTTTGAATTTGACAATTCAAACCTATTCTATGACACAGTATTTACAGAAAAGGTCTGAATTGTCAGATTCAAACAAAAAAAAACAATTTTGCAAGGATTTTTGTTTTTCCTTTTCTTCGAATTGGTGAACCTTCGAAAAATTGATTTATTAAATAAGTATGAAAGGAGGAGGTCTCGATTTGATTACAAGGCCAGGTACTAATCTATAAATATTGGCATAAAATACATAAAACTTCATGTTTTGACAGTAGTTTTAATTGTGAATTTGGAGACTTGAATTCATAGCAAATGAGAAAACATACACACTTCTTGAAAAAACTGCATTAATATACAATATAGGTACATTATCGAAAATTATTGAAGATATGTGATGAGGCGACGGAATGGGTAGAAAATGCGAGGCTCCGCCAAGCTATTTTTCCCGTTCCAAGGACAAAAACGTTGCTTGAAGTTTACAAAAATTAAGATATTTTGTTAAATTTGTACTTTTTTTTTTTTTACATTTTTCGGTCATATCTCCTGCATAGAAATTGTGTCGACACACAAGAAGCAATTTTATATTTAGTGAATACATCCATCATTACACAGTTTATCATATGTAAAAATATAAGGATGTCTCTTGGATATGGACACTGTGTATGTACATATGTCCTTAAAACTACAAAATTTACAATTCACAGCAGTTCTGTTAAATGGCGTGACACCATGAACTAAAGTCACAGAAACTTTATTTTACTAATATTATTTATTTTACTATGTTCTGAATAATTTTTACGTTATTACGTTGATAATTTTGGGCTATATTCATAGTATAATGCCCCTACACCTTTTTCGTCCAAATATTTTTGTAAAATCTTGTCATCCTATTGCCATAAATAGTGCTACCTAACCTCTTGGTATATAATTCCTATCAAATTATAAAAATCAAAAAATAAATACATTTTTAAGAAGTGTATAACGAGTATGTACAATATCAAAGGCATGATCTAGCCTCTTTAGACGGTTCCAAGATGGTGGTGAGGCCCGGGTCCCCTCTTGTGAAATGATTTTTTTTTTCGAAATGTTATGTTTTATTGTTAAAACATTGAAAAAGAAAAATCGAGTTAATTCGTTTTTAGTAGCGCACTATTCTCATATGATTCATTATTTTCACATTTTTCTTGAGGAAAAGTGTGAATCGGGTTACCTCCCCTCTTTCATAAAATTCGCCACTGGATCTTGTCTATCAATAACAGTTTAATTTTAAAATGACCGATTGTTGTTCTGGACATCTTGTCCCTTTTTTGACATTTGGCTGCGTAAAGAACATAAAGAGCTTGAATAATAAATAAAGCACTAAACTTGACTGTTTACATGAATGTGTCTGAGACATAAACTTTCTATTATATGCAGCTGTCACCACCATATGAAATAAAAAGAAAACATTGGAAAATAAATACGCAATTAAAGGTCAACCATAAGCGTATGCTGTTAGAGAAAGAAATTTTTAGGCGTGCATTTGAAACATACAAACAATCTTGAACATTTGACTAAATGTATTTAACATGTGTGTTTAAAAAACACACGACATTTAGGAGCTTGAAAAGTACTTGACACTATAAGTGTTTTCACAATATAGCAAATCTAAACCAAAGACCAAAAAACCTTCAATATAAGTATATTTTTTTCTATTCCAGCTCTCGTCTTTACGATTGACTACAATGCATATTCTTTAGAGGCCAGGATGAAGATTTTTTCGTAGAATATCAACCAAGTTACACCAGTTCCGTGTAGCACCCGGATGAAGACTTTTCTGCAGAATATCAACCGAGTTACACCAGTTCCGTGTTGCACCCGGATGAAGACTTTTCAGCAGAATATCAACCAAGTAACGCCAGTCACGTGTTGCACCCGGATGAAAGGCTCGAACGGTCTGAAATATTGTGATCGGTGGGACTTTCGTTCGCTTGCAATATGTGACCATTGCAACCATTCACTGATCGATTGATTTTTCCCGACTAACCGAAATAAAATGAAACATTGAATCGACAAGGTGCGACCATGATGACAGAAAGCAGATGTTCTTTGACCAGTTGTTAAGACCTGTCCCCAGTACCAGCTTTTTAGAATGGGGAGTAAAAACACCATCTGTATTGCATTTGTACTTTTACAATACCTTGCTTTAGTCATTATTTTAGCTTCTATTATTTATGTAAGCTTTCTAAATTCTAATAATGTACTCTCGTTCATACCAGTGGGTTTGTTTTATTGATAATCTCTAAGACGGTTTATATTGAAATTTTTCAACATTATATGTAGAAAACCTTTTGATTTGGACTTATATCTCATATCATATAACCTAAAATGAATAATAGGATAATTAATTGGAAAGAATGAATTACCACAATATTACAACGCGTGCCGATGAACGCCTAGATTTAACGAGTGTGCGGAACTTGTTCCGCGCACGAGTTAAATCCTCAAGCGTTCTTGGCGCGAGTGATAATATTTTGGTTATTCACGATAACCAATTGATTATCCTATTTATTATATAAATTTTCTTCATAATTGTTTTATTTGTTTTCCTTCCTGTATGTTGTCGTTGTTTTATGTCTGTAAAGAATCCAGAGACCATACATAGAACCAAGCACTTTAAACACAGAATGTACGTAGCCGCACGCAACTTAAGAAACAGTAGTTACATTAAATAATAAAAAAAAACTAAAAATATCACAAAAATTGCCACATATAATTTCACAAAAAAAAGAATTCCGATGAATTACTCTATTACTCTGAAAAAAAAGCAAACAAACATCTACGAAAAATTTGCAACCCATATGCAAAAAGATAAAATTGTGTCTAGTAGTGCAACTACAAATGAAAATACACCAGCTTTTACATTTATATTTAACGCTACTATAAACTTTTAAATTACATCTTTTCTACGCATGCAAGAGCTCATCTTCAATAAATATCTTCTGCCTTATACTTTTTGTTGTTTCAATCTCTTTGCACGAATTCTATTTCTGTTTTGTGGCATTGTTTCAGCACGAATGACAAATATTTGAACTGAACTATTTCTATTTTTCTTAATTTCTAATAGCTATCGCAATTATGACAAAACATTGTTTTTTTACGTAACCACAAATCATGGAAAGATGCTGTTGTCTTAGATGAACAACTAAACTTGTATAAAAAGTTCAATGGATCACTTCATGATAACTTTTTCACCGTTTCCAGATTTTGCATTTACGGTAGATAACAACGTGTGACAAAGTCGAAGGTTTTCTATCCTTTCTCTGGCCTTGGCCTTCAACGAGCAGCATGGCGGGCGTATTCTTTCGAAACATGTGTCAACTCGACTTCGAATGGAATTTGTTCCATTTTCTGTTTATACTTTAAAGTTTTATACCACGCTACACGAAATGGATATGTATTATGTGATGCCCTCTGAAAAGTTGCATGTCCGTCCGTCCGTCTGTTCGTCTCCCGACGGTTTTTGATCAGATAATAATTTTGAGAACGAATTTTTAAACTTGTTTAACTAATGGATGTAAATACCTTTAAATACAAGTTCAATTTTCATCAATCTCCGAGTAAGCCTATTTTGAACATTTAGCCATCCTGGTGTTTCACTAATACAATATACATGACAGGATATCGCTAGTAGTGCCTATTGTATAGTACCCGCGATTACTATTTTTGTTCCAGTCGCTGTTTTGGCAATTTATTTTCTCGTTTAACAATTACAACAAGGCTTCTTATCTTGACTTTGTAGATCTTTTGTTCTCCACTAGCGAACAGTTTTCCGTTTGTTATTGTTCAAACATAATCTAGTTACATTGATTGTACATATGCACATGTTTGATATAAGCAAGTATGATCTTTATGCAAGGATAAGAAATTTTATGCATCCGAGGTTATGAATTATTTTTATCAATTTAGATCGAAGATCAGAATTGATATAGCAGTCGCCAGCGCCTTTAGATTTGTAAAGCCTGTTAGCATCTGCAATTATCTTGCACTACCGCAGGAAAATAGTCCCATTGGCTGACCTCATTAAGGTTCAAATGCAGATAGTTGGCTCCACTTTATAGATATTTCTAATATATCATAATTAATTCGATGCTATTTACGCCGATAAACAAACCCAATAAACTTTTACTACGAACTAAATATGCTGATTAATTAGGTTTGAATTGACGACGATTCAATTAAAAGTAGTTGACATCTAACCTCATATCAGTGCCTATTCATTTCTATGCGTTTACCCGAATAAACCAATCGTTCACTGTCGATATATTCAAATTGCCCATAAATGCTTTATTCCTAGTTAAAGACGCCAAGGTGTAAAATATATAAATCCTTGTAGATGCATAATAAACCTTTTGATGTTTAACTAGAAATGGAAACCCTGCCAGATTATAAATAGCCATCGTTCATAGAAATGAAATATAAAGAATATGCTGAGTACCAATTGGTAGAGCTTTTTCAGATATTTCATGCAGGCCCTGGCGGATCCACACACTAAGTATTTACAAAAATGTGGCAGTGGTTCCGATCAAGAAACTTGTATGAAGAAAGAAGTTCCAGACAGGGAATACACGTCCTGTTCCAGGCTATTATGTGCCGCTCATTTTTTCCAATCTTTTAACAAAAGGGTCGTATAACCCCCGAAACCATCCCGATGTATCATCCATTGTATCGTGTATTTTTATTATGGTTACCGCCTCGTGACACCAGAAGCCCGAAGATGACAAAAAAAATAATAATAAAACTTTGCTTAGACGATGGCATAGGAATTTCGAAATGCATTTCTCTGAAATTATGTCAGTCTGTGGTCTGGTGATATTGCTTTTTGAAATAATTATTCTAATGTATGTGTCTCTGGAACTAGGTGCCGAGAAACTAAGCGCTTTTACATGACACATAGGTGTCTATGCGATAACTTGTAGCACTAGTTCTATAAAGCATAGCAACTGAGAAATGTAGCTAGATGAGAGGGACATGTATATGACATATTGGTTCAACGTGTCATAGTTTTCCATCCTCTTGTGTCTACCTTGGACTTGACTTTTATGAGCAACTCGGCGATTGTCTCTAGAAAAGCAGAGGACGCTTACCCTACCGGTTAATCTGGTCCATGCTCCCTGTTTTTAGTGGAGTCCTAGTTGCTCATTTACTTTTGTTACTTTCTATGTATCATTTTGGTGTGTCTGTTTTCAATTTTCATTTCCGCTAGAATCTTGGTTCCCTTGATTACTCTTTGACAGACAGATTCGACCTGGTGGTCGATAAAATGAATTTCGACGAAAATTTACTAACTTGGAAAGGCCAACCAGTAATTAGAGGTGTAATACCCCTGTTTCGGGAACCATTCGCCTGCACATATAAAAAAGTATTTCGAAAAGACATGAAGTAGTCCTAAGATTGTATCTCATTTTTTTCATAGTTAAGTAGAGATATAAAAACTTAGTATCATCTGAAACCTGAATAAATCAGCAGTAGTCTTAAAACTTCAGTTTTTTCTAAGTGTATGGTAAAATAATTCTGGACAAAAACTCTACGCCCTTGATATGACTAAAGTCAAAACGAAAGTAGTGATTTCTGCATCCGGCTACTTCAACTTTACGGTTCTTTCTTAGAAGGCACATAACTCAAAGGTATGTTGATATTTTTATTAGAGTTAAAATAAAGGGTGCTGATCATGATGAAACCCCTCCAGCACCATGTAAGATTTGTTATGAGCCTTATAAGTAGCTGAATTTAACATGGAAAGTAATGGAGACATGAAATGGTGGTATTACGCCTTGTAGTTCAATTACAATATGCAATATGCCAAAGAGTTTGTGCTCATTTATCAAGGTGTTTCATGTAAACCGACATCAAACCTGAATATAACGCAAACTGGTGCACTGCAACGATGCATCGTGAATTTTGGTGTGTGCGGTTTTTTTTAATGTCCTTCGTAATCTGAATGATTAATTAAAAAATAAATCAAAGACATTCAATAAATTCAAACGATCGATATAAATTGATGCAGTACATGAGTAGTTTGATTTATAGTGTAAGTTCGATTGGTTGACGTATATTTAAGATTTCTAATTGTTTTAACTTTTGAATACATTAGACAGTGTTTTAATACGAAACCATTGTTCGCGAGGGAAACAGAAACAGTTGAATGTCATCGCTCACTGAAAGAATCCGAAATCGTATTCGTTTCCGGGATTAATTTACTCTCAACCATTAAGACAAAAAGATGTCTATATGAATTTTGGCTTCCTATTTCGATATTTTTGGTTTGAGTACTGCTTAGTTATACTTTATTTTTGGAACCCGAATTTTCTTCATTTTTTATAGATCTAATGCTGCTGATGACACGTCACTTCTTGAAAGAGAAATCAAGAGAACAAAGGAAATACGTGTACAGCATATCGAAATATGAAACAGTTACACGACTAGTATTTTTGTACTTAAAAACTGATGTATAGAGCTAAACCTTTTCTTACATACTGTTTTTTTTAAACAAGAGTTACATAGAAAATATTAATCATGCTATTTATCTAATCGCAAATTCCTACATTTTTTGATAACGTAAATGGTTCCCTCATTCTGCTATAATGTATAGCCTCACGCTAGTTTAATATCTTACTCGATAGAACATCTTCGATTTATTCCTGGTTTTAATGCATTTAATTATTGAAAACACACAGTCAGAAAATTCTTGTTTTAATAAGTACAGTCTTTTCTTTGTTAAACACCTTAATTTCACCTAATTTTTTCTCGAAGAATCGTAGTGAAATTGTAGAATACTATCATAATCTTAGCACATATTGGGAAACATTATTTGTCATGAAATAAAGTAACTTAATGGTGTTTTCATTGAAATATTTGAATAATTTATTACATGTTAAAAGACCAGTGTACCGGTGCATCAACTTAAGACTACAACAACTCAAAGACAGATACCGACATTGGTTAATTACTGTGATAGACTATGTAGATGCTGCTTCCCACCTACTGCATCTTGATTAATGAACTTTTTTGGGATATATTTATGCTTTATGAGTATGTTGTAATTTATTCTCGCTACACGTATATGTATATGTTAATCATTTATTATAATTGTAGTAAATAAAAGTGACCTGAAACTGATTTGTCATTTATCCTCTCCGTTGTGATGTTGATTTTGTTATCTGTTAAATAGATTTATGTTGTACTTTTTTGTTTAACCAAGATACTATGACAAATTACACTGAGAATCAGAGCAACCCTACTGCTAGTTTTCTCAGTCAGAATTGAGAACTACTTAATATCCAATTAAGTGTCATTTATTAGAATGAAGAAATCAAAACAAAGTTATAAACAGCAAAATGTTACAGACAGGGAGACTTAAATTTTAAAACAATATAAGTAAGCTCCTTGTTATAAATACTAAATTATGATACAGAAAAGTGTGGCACATAAAAAAGCCACATAAAAATAAAAGATATTGTACATTAAAAAGGGGGAAGTTTGGGGTGGAGGAGGGTCAATTCAATGCTGAGGAAATTTTTGCGTGACCTTTTCGTAATAATGATGAGCAATTAAAGATGATTGGTCAACTAATTATTGTTTATTTATAATTTTAGCATTTTCCAAGCTTTCTTATTGAAAGTATTTCTTTAGCATGAAAAATGCTTTTCTACCAAAAGATTAATAATAAAATCCCCAAATAACTTATTTTCATGCACGTGACAATTACATATTCATCTAAAAATAGAACTCAGTATCCCACCCCAGTGAACACTTGATACATGCTATTCCCCTTCTCAAAGATAAATTATCATACATGTTGTTCCCCACCCTTAAATACCTATATAATCAGACAATATGAATTATTTTATTTTACAATAAAATGTGTTTTATCACATTAAAGTTTTATTTATTTAAGAAGAAGTAGGTCAATGAGTGTCAATGCTTTTTTCAGTTTTCAAAGACCCCGATGTAGCAAAAACAATGTCTACTATGACTTGAAAAATATTTTGTCGTAAAAGCAGACAAAGCCCAAAACAACATTTTGTTTTTCAAAAGGATATATGTTATATCCAATGTTTATTATCAGAGGTTGAAGTCCAGGGTTGACAAAAGAGGAAAAGGAAAATATGACACGATGGACAAATCTGTTTTCATGGTGCAGATGGATACGCCATAACGATCCACAAGTTCATGATGGCGACCATAAAACTCCTGTAGTGATGACTGCACTCTTGTAGCAACAAAACCCTGCTCCAGAAGCCTAACTGCAAGAGTCCTAGCGCGATACAAAAGAGGCTGCGGATTTACGACAAGCTCTGGCATGACGTATGAATTGTAATTTGCAAACTCCATACGCAGGTGCTGAAGGGATGTTGCCAGAGATGAAAGGAAAGTTGACAAATCTGAATGAAATGTCATCACGTTTGTCGTAAAGTTTGGTCAATAGTTTTCCTTCACCATCGATCTCTAAATGTAGGTCAACATATGAGGCTGACTTCACAGTATCTGGAGTATCCTTTATCTCAAGGTCTTTGGGGTAGATGTGATGTATCAAGTCCCTGAATCTAGGATTGTTTAACGAGAATACGTCATCTGTATAGCGGAAACTGAGATTAAAGCATCCACATCTACAAGGTCAGCTTAATAAAATTGAAGTAATAGGTCAGCAAGTAGAGGAGTACTATTTGTACCACTGGAATACCTACCGTTTGTTGAAAAAAACGTTCACCACACTGGAGTAATATGTTGTCGATAAAAACTTTCAGCATTTTGAAAACATCTTCAGTATATTTGGAAGATGATGTGGAATCATTTTTTACAAAGTATGAGGAATATCTACCAAGAACTATTTAATTATATATAGGTGTACCATCTATTTTGAAGAAACAACGATGTATTATTTTTTAAAGTCGGAATTTTAATTGAGTATGAGGAAATAACTTTGGTCCAAAGGAGGAAATAAGTAAACATTACAACATGTATAAAACCAACATGTTTCTTCATGACAATACATCTCTTCAAAATCATGTGCGTTCAAACTACCCGTAGATATTTGCAATGTACCATTATAATCATTGAGAAAGACATGATCTGTTTTTATTTCATTGTTTGCTAGACAAGATGTATTAACCCAATTTGTCTTTTATGTTTTTTAATAAGGAAGTAGTTTACCTTTCATTATAAACATTAAATGCTAATGCGTTAATTTTCAGTGCAATGCAATATTTTCTGAAATATTATAATTCTTTTAGGTGAGTGTGCTTTCTGTATTTCAAGACTCATTTTTATCGGGTCTTTAAAAAGAATCATCATCATCATCATCATCATCTCATTTCATCAAATTCTATTTATTGACAGGGAACTAAAGATTAAAACTGTTAGATTTACATAATAGTGGAGTGGTGAAGTCGTAGAAAGTAGAAAGGGTTTTTCGTTAAGAGTTTACCGCACCCACTGAACATACATCTACACTCTTTTTATTTCGACTACGGATAATTCTGAGTTCAACAAAAGACATGTCATGGAAGATTCGTATAGTCAAAATTAAAAACAAAATCATCTCCTCAGATTTATTATACTTCCTAATAATAACTAATTAAAATAAACATTGACTACATAAATAAAAAAAAATCTCCTAATTATAAAAACTTTCTTTTTTGAAATGATGTATATCCAATTGTAAGTATGCAAGTGTCTTACCGGAAAACGCTCTTCGAGTTCAACTGCACATTAGTAACCGCAGATTTGTTAAAATGGTAATACTCAAAGTGCTCGTACATAATAGCTTCTCAAAAACTCTTACAAATAACTCCACCAAACTTATTACTAACATTTCCAACTTATCGTTTCATATTTAAAGCACATCGTGTGCTTAAAAAGAACTTCAAGTTAACCCTCGACATGCGTTAAATGGTAAAGTTTGGTCTGCACGCAACTGTAAAATAAAATTCAATAAAATTATGTATTAGATTTGTCCTGAAACACAAACTAATTTTTTGGTAGTTTTTACATTTTGAAAATAGTATATTTGATGAACCTAGTCACACAAATACATTTTTCACCTTCTCGGAAAAAAAATTACCCGTTTTAATGCGCTATATATGTGTTGCAGCTAAATGCTTGTACACACGAGAGTAAATTTTAAATGAATCGGGTTAACAGCTATCACGAGACAAATGATAATCAAGTGAACCAAGTGAACTAAGATTCGAGCGAATATGACAAGTATATAAATTCCTACATGCCTATACAAGGATATTGACTACATAGGAAAAAACACACACACACACACACACACACAGAGAGAGAGAGAGAGAGAGAGAGAGAGAGAGAGAGAGAGAGAGAGAGAGAGAGAGAATGAAGCAACTGTAAATGAGCAACGTAAAGTTATACTGTGGTGGCTCAAGGAAGTTTCAAGAGGTTGAGACCTCCCTTTGTGTAGGAAAATTTGTTAGAATTGTACATAAAAATTGGCCAAATGAGCAAACAATGGAATAACGGGCCGAAAAATTACCAACCTTTATCGCTTAGAAAAGTAAATAAGTGACGTAAAAGTGCTTTATAAAATGTTTTGTCAAATCTAAATTTTATTGTGCAATAGTTCACGTAATAGACATAAATGCATCATTTGAACTTTTAGTTTTTTTTGTCATAAAATCCTATCCAAATCAATCCTTATTTTTTTAAAAAGTTTCCTTCTCATAAATGACTTGTGACATGTACAGTAATACTGCCTTCGTGAGTAATACAAGCAAGTTCATGTTTGAATGTTCTCAACGGCCTTATATATGAAATTAAAAATTCAATAGATAATAGACAGTTGTCACACTATTTTGCCTTTGTACATACATGTGTACTGCACCTTTTAGTTCAAATTTGGTTAACAGGGCTGCCTCGGTATAACTGATAAGGGTGTAGAACTAAGGTTACCAACATGAAAGTGTATAAAATTAGACCCGTGTTAGTTATTTTGTCGCTCCATCTAATCGTTCTCATTCCCATTGGATTAGCCGACTTTAATCAAAAGAACAAAAGACTTTTATTGAATGATCCTGATATTACGTCGTCCCGTTTGAACCATTTGGAACAACAAAACAAAGCACTGACTCAACAAACACAGACCCTGACCCAGCAGAATCAGGCACTGAGTAATTTATTATCAAAACTGAATGCAACAGTAATGAACATGGAACTGCGATTACAAAGAGAAATACAAGAAAAAGTGGACATTATTCCGAAATGTGAGTATAGTTCCTTTAGAGGTGATAAAAAAACCTAAATCTAACAGACAAACGAATAAACAAATATCAACCAAACAAAAACAAAAACTTTATAAAAAATGAAAATACAAACAAGCAAGACTTTACAACATGGTTCAAGTAATTTGAATACTTGTACTAGTATATTTGTAGGATTATACAAGTCTTTATTACTTTATTATATATACTTTGTTTCAAAATATTTACAACTAATTAATATAACATGATCTTTGAGTTATTTGCTTCACTTTATCCTGTACTCCTCTATAGGGACATATGCATTTTACAACAGTCATCGACCTGTTCCCGTCCTAGGCCGATCTCTTTCTTTGTAATCCCCAAGAAAGGCATAAGCATTTTACAGCAGTCATCTACCTGTCCCTGTCCTTGACGGATCTCTTCCCTTGGTCATTTGTCGCTGAAATTCCCTTTGTTGTTTTCAGTTTGTACCCCGATCATCTATTTAAATAATAGCGCTGAATAAACGTTGATCTCAAAGATCCTTTATTTCTTTCTTTTGGACGACGTTTCGGCTTTTTCAGATTGGTTGAAAGAGTAATCAAGGGAACCAATATTCTACCGGAAATCAAAAGAATGTAGTCCAGGGACAAATTACAGACATGGGAAATAGAGAAACACAACAAAGAACACAACATAACCGAAATAATACATACAAAGTAACGAAAGTAAATGAGCAACTCGGACTCCACTAAAAACTGGGAGCATGGAGCAGGTGCACCGGTAGTGTAAGCGTTCTCTGCTTTTCTAGAAACACCTTCCGAATTGCCCAAGAAAAGTCAGGTCCAAGGTAGACAAAAGAGGACAGGAAAATTATGACAGGTTGAACAAATCAGATTTCATGGTGCAAATGGATACACGTAACGATCAATGGGTTCACGATGACGATCATAAAACGTCATATGGATGACTTCAATTTTGTAGCAACATAACCCTGTTCCAGAAGCCTAATTGTTCGAAGTGTAGTAAAGAGTTACAAAAGCGTGTCTGGCCTTCTCATGTCTTGCTTGCTTTCTCCATTCTTCGAGACACTGTTTTCCGACAGGCGAAGATACTGACGATTTCGATAATGTTAAGTCGAGGATGTTGATAGAAATGTTCTGTGTATTTAGTCTGTGTGACTGGTGTCTTCCATTACTTGCTCGATCACAAAAGTTAATAGGATTCCTCTTATTTTGTTTTCCCTCTTTACTTCCTTCATAAGATTTGGGGGTAATTTCTTTAAACTTTCTTCTTGTCCAATTTGTTTTTGTCCGCTCAAATTGTATCTTAGGATATCTACTCTTCTCTATTGACTCAATAGTTTCATGTGATTTTTTGTGGTCCTGATTGGAGAAAAACCTAACTCTCATGCACGTGAAATTAAATTTGATATTTCAATCTCACTTTTGTGTCATCTTTAGAGCCAATGTTATTTTCTGGAAAAGGTTGGAATCGATTGGCAAAGATTTATTCTAATTCTCTGTTTATGTTTAGATTCTTCAGCCTCCTCCTGTTCCGCATTTGGTCGTGCTTTATTTTCATGACAGTCTTTGTCTAAGACAAAAAAAAATAGACACATAGATTTGTTGATCGGAAGCTATATCTGTACCTCTAACGTCTAGACTAGACATATATATATACAACGTCTCAGAATGTGACGACTCCATTCGCTACATTGCTCCATCGGATCAAATTGATACAGGGAAGATAACGTAAACTTATAGAAGGGTTTGAAAAATTCCCAACGATGTTAGAACTGTCAAATTTGGAAGCAAATTTTTGGTTGTTCCCTCCGCGGGACTCGAACTCATACCGCTGTGACATCTATGGCAACATCACCTGCACTAAATCCAGCGCCATAGACCACTCGGCCTGCTAGGCTATATAAAAATATAGCTTTCGCTGGCCGGGTCATTCCTCCTTGTAGGATTAATCTAGGGCTGTAACTTAGTACACGATGTATGGTAGTACGGGACAGTTCATCTAGGTGTTATTATGCAGGATAGAGGATCAAATTAATGATGGAGCAGTGTAGCGAATGGAGTCGTCACATTCTGAGACATTGTATAATATTGATTTGTTGTGACATGCATTATTAATTTTGTTGCCATAGATGTCACAGCGGTATGAGTTCGAGTCCCGCGGAGAGAACGACCAAACATTTGACAGTTCTAACATCGTTGGAAATTTTTCAGACCCTTCTATATATATATATATATTACTAGTTCAAGGGACTACATTTATAAGATGGGGACGGACAGTTTGCACTGGAACGGATACAGAGTTGGTTTATCGTGGTGCGTAAAACATTAAACAAATACATTTTTTTTGTCAATATTAAGTACACAATTTGTCGTGTTCAAGATAAAACAAACAGTGAGTGTAAAATTTTCTCACATAACATAACAATGTTTTAAGCTTATCCGTATAAAAAGTGTGTTTGAATCAGATAGTAATCCTTGGGACCAGGAATCGAGCGGAATTCAAATGAATATATTCCAATGATAAAAACAAGAAAGGAAAAACAAACCCACACTAGAAAGAAAATAAAATACAACCCCAATAAAAAAAGACAAAAAAACAAAAAGAAAAACAAAACAAACAAAAAAGAACACATACAAAAAAAAACTCATCAAATTTAAAAAAACAACCCGGACTACACTAAAAACTGGCAGCATAGACCAGGTGCACGGGTAGTATTTGCTATTTTAAAAACTTTACCAAAATCAGATGATAGCTTTCAATAATAGAAAAAAATGAAATTCATACACGTAACTAAGAAAGCATCAGTCAGTTTTAAATGCGATTATAAACAGACATCAACTATATCTATTAAGTCTCTTATTTCATTTTTTTTCTAAATCATATATGCAACAAAAACACCTTCTTGACAACACGGGAAAGGTAATGATAGCCAAGACACCAAATTTACAATTGAAAATGAAATAATCTTTACACCGTATCCTGAATTTATTATTCACCGCTTCGTTTATTTTGCAGGATACACGGCAGGACAAAATTACTACCACACAGACACCACCAAATATCACGGAGGGCCATCTGATTATCTTTGCCTACCTGATGATCCACAAATTTCAAACTTGTCATTTACTGAAATAGATAGTCTTTTGTATGGGACCGAGTACGAAAGAAATTATTTCGCCCCAAACTCTGCAGACGAAGATGTACCATGTACCCTTTGTAGAAAGGCTACTGCTACCTCGATTGTAATGATTCCTGGACGCCAAACCTGCTACAAAGGATGGAACCTTGAATATAATGGGTTTTTGGGATCTGGGAGTACAGCATTCACTGCCTCTTCTTATATTTGCGTGGATAGCAAACCGGAGTATATACCATCGGGACATTCAAACATGAATGGTCACCTCATATACATGGTGGGTTATAAGTGCGGTCCATTGCCATGTCCGCCTTATGTTGAGCAGAGAAGAGTTGACTGCGTGGTCTGTTCTAAGTAAAATAAAACAAAAACAATTCAGTAGCAAACAACATTTGCTTATTTGTTTAGTTTAACAGTTTAACATGAATACAAAATGAAATGGTTATTACGAGCAAAAAATAAATCTAATTAACAGAAAAAAATATACAAATAAAAAAAGAATCAAATAGAATAATCTTTTAGTAAATGAAGTTACTGGTCAGAATATAACAAAATAGAAAACAGAAATTTTTAACACAGGCCAAGCTATATAATAAAATAAAAGGTACGAAAAGTGATCGTCTTTTCCTGTATAAGGTAAACTAGGATAAAAAAAAACACATGGACAAATAGAAAGAGTTATTTGCAACTCTGGTGTGAAAATTGGAAGACGTTAGTGCGAGTAGAAAATTGAAAGTACATTTTTTTGTAAATGTATCATACTGACAGCTAAAGACCTAAATTGCGTGTTACTAGTATCAAAACTTACTTTGTTTTTGGTTAAAAACAACTTTATTGGCTTTCAACATGGAAATCACTTTGCCCTTTATAATGACCAACCATATAACTAAACCAATTAAATCTAGACAGTTTTTGTATTCCAAAGTCTGGCAATAAACGAACGACACGATACATCATATCCGTCCATGCAACAAGCAGAAAATAAAATTCTTCTTGTAAATGATCTGATCCGAAAGAAAAAAAAATATCGTTT
Source organism: Perna viridis (assembly GCA_037379345.1). Lineage (NCBI taxonomy): Eukaryota > Metazoa > Mollusca > Bivalvia > Mytilida > Mytilidae > Perna > Perna viridis. The sequence goes on along the minus strand of CM074519.1, from coordinate 24,733,295 downwards.
AGGGTGCACTATACAGTTACATTAAGGCGCAGTGTTTCGCACACCAAGTTACCCCGGTCAAATTTTGTAAAACTTAAAATTAAAAGTTGAAATTTGGTGGATATGTTGTTTAAATGTGGTTAAGCATTTATACATAGAGAGATGTAATATATGTAATGGTAAACAGGTGTAATTTAAATGAAGAATGGTATCCGGAAAGTTTCAGTCCCCTACCGTATTAGGTTCTCTCCTCAGCATTAGATGGCTGATTTTCAAAATACTTTATTTCGCACGAACTTTTGGAACTAAAATTGTGACAGAATGAATCGAAAAAGGGTCTTATTATTTTTACCCCTTTTCCACCTACTCCATGCATGCTTTCATCCTATGGTAGTGCCTAAGTGCCTGATATTTTATAAAACACAGTAATCGGCTGTTAGTTTTGGAAAGGCATCCCTGATTTGTACTAAAACTCAATAATATTTTTTCAGTATGTTACCATGGCTACTGGATTTTATAACAATAACCACTAAATTACTTATAAATGACTTGAACCTCCACACACCAAGGATTTAAAAAAAATATGCACTTTTTTATGACAAAACACTAGAAATTTCTGCCTCAAAACAGCTTTAATTCAACAAAATGAGACCAAATTTTCAGAAATGACCTAACTGTATTGTACTACCATAGCTAGATCATTTAATCTCAGTTTCCGCCTAATTTCGGGGCTTTATTACATCGCATCTGCCCCAAAGAACTTGAGATCAATGATACAACAGACACTGTGAAGTCAGCGTCAAATCTTGACCTACACTAAGAAATTGATGGTAAAAGAAACTATTGACAGGAATAAATGACAAACGCAATGACTTTTATTCCGCATTGTTCCTTTTATCTATGGCAACATTCTTCAGCACCTGCGAATGGAGTTTACATATCACAACTCATACATTATGCCAGAGCTTGCCTTTACTACGCATACGTTTTGTATCTCGCTAGACTTTTTACAATTAGGCTTCTGGAACAGGGTTATAATGCCTCAAGATTGAAGGCATCACTACAGAAGTTTATGGTCATCATCATGAACTTGTGGATCGTTACGGTCTATCCATGTGCACCATGAAAACTGATTTGTTCAACGTGTCATAGTTTTCCTGTCCTCTTTCATCTACCATGGACATGACTTTTTATGAGCAACTCGGCGAGTGTTTCTAAAAACGCAGATGACGCTAATCCTATAGGAGCAACTGGTCCATGCTCCCAGTTTTTAGTGGAGTCTGAGTTGCTCATTTACTTTCGGTACTTTGTATGTATTATTTTGGTTATTTTGTGTTCTTTGTTGTGTATGTCTGTCTTCCATGTCTGATTTTTGTCCCTGGATTACATTCTTTTGAATTCTACTAGAATCTTGGTTCCCTTGATTAGCCTTTCATTTAGCTATTGATTGGAATACATAAGAAACTGTTGTCATAGATTTCGACGGATCTGACCATTGGTGACAATAGGGTAGCGCGCTCGCCTCGAGTTTGGAAGGTCAAGGGTTCGAGTGGGGTGGCATGCTTACCTGCGAGCTTTTTTTCTGTGAGCTACCACAATGAAAATACAGCTCAAAATACTTGTACAAAGCAGGGTCTATTTGATGCATCAACGTCTTGACATGCTTAAAATATCTGCCATGGGATTTAACAATAATTAATGAATCAACCAAACCAATCGATAGACCATGTCTGGTCTTTGTCCCTGGATTACATTCTTTCGCTATAACCTTGGTTTGACCTACATTTTGTTGACTTATCCTTAATCTATTACTTTTGTCATGGTTTTTCTTTGATACTTATGAATTAAGTTTGCTAATCGTATAAAGTGAAATGAATGTGATGTATTTCAGGCTGCACATAGAGTTACCATGATTACAATATAAGTAACCTCAAGTGAGCATAGGATATTGTTGTTTGTATAAACGGATGATTCAACTTCAAATCCTTTGTATTTAAGAGTTATTTAAAGGAGATTCACCAATACGTACCCAGTTTTTTCTCTCTTCTTAAAGACATGAGTGTCCTTTTATTTCAAGGAATGAACAATTCAATATATTTTTTTTCGGATTTTGACTTTTTTTTTATCTATTTATTTACAAGTTGAATATACGAAACATTTCTTATCTTTCTTTTGATATTCATTTCATTCCATTTTTATCAAATGTTGATTTTGATTCCACGGGAAAAGTTGATATTAGCATACACGCATAACTATCCAAGAAACATCAGGACTACATGTCATTCAAAGTCCCTGTCATTCAGGTTAGAACATTTGTTGAAGAGGTACAATTTTATGTCTAACCATGATTTTTTTCACGTTCATAGAGACATGTTATGTTCATTTGACGACTGTATGAATGGTTTACGTTACGGCTTCCATCTTGAAATTATCTATGCAATCATTTGTATGGGAGTATTTCATAATTCACCCCTGTTAGCAGGCGCTAGGCGAGAAACCTTCTGTATTTATTCTTTAATTCCCTTCTTCAACACTATATGTAAGTGATGTAAAACACTTAGTAAAACATGTTATATATTGATCTACGTATGCGTGAATAACACAAGTAATTGTCTAGCAGAGAGAACCCCATTAAATTGTAACACTCGGCTCTTATGCTTTATGTTTATTTTGAAACAGTAAAATGTGTTTAAACTGATCAAAACTAAGTTAAACTAATCTGCATCAGACATTTGCATTTTTAAGGAGATCTGTTTCCATAGCTTTAAATTACTTCCATGCTATTATTGCATTTTTCTTATTTGTTAGTTACTATATATATATACAATCACCCACAGCGTACGCGATTCTGCTTCTGAATCTGTTTTGATCTTGAACTTTGTGAGTTTTATGCTCGTGATTTTTTGTGAGTTTTATGCTCATATAGTTTTATGCTGAAGAAGGATATAAATTATCCGAAATATTCAATGTAAATTTTACCATCTTCTGGTGATGTTAAACATATTTAGACGTTTATTTAATTTATTGTTATGTTTTGCATGGTTTTTAACAATCCATCACCCCGTAAGAGTGATTGTTGACTATATATATATGATATTATTTACTTTCAAAACACAAATAAATTTTAATCTTTAAGGACTGTATTCTTAACAGATTGAATGAAGTAATTATTAGAGGTTAACACTCACACATGAATGATTCTAAATGAAAGGCTCTTAAAACAGTACAATTGTCGAGAGTTTTAGTAAACATGAGTTTGTAAAAGTCTTTTTAAATTTGTGCCCTAGTGCATATTCTATTTCTTGTCAATATCAGATTAAATGTAAATTACAAAAAGTGAACAAGTTTATGTTTTTTTCTCGAAAAGTCCAGAAAGGTTTGCTGAGATGAATATGCAACATATCTAGTATGCCAAGTTACGGTATTATTGATAAGAAACTTATAAGGATATAGATACACTGTAATATGCATAATAATAATACCTTTTAGTAGGTTATCCGATTTTTTTCTTAACTCTTATATCTGATAACGAAGTAGGTCCTAAAAATCCACCTGCAAGCTAATGAATAATTGTGTATCTTGGATTTATTTTCTTTCATTCTTTATATACCATTGTAACTGGTAAAACAGAGTTTAAGCGACAAGAAGGAAAGGTTCTTAGTTAATTATTCAGACGCAATAGCCTCGCTTCTCGTTTGACACATTTAGAGCAGCAACTCCATGTTGTGACTCAACACAATTCGGCAGTGATCAATAAGAATCAAATACAGTTAATATATTGAATTCTACAGTTAACGACATGCAAATGTGTTAACAGAGAAGTTCATTATTGTATGAAAATCAAAATGTTTATTATGTAACTTAAATTTACAACTCATCAGAAATTAAATTCGGCTAAAAGCGTTTATTAAAAAAAAACAAAACATTTACTGAAAGTAATGGAAAACAAAACACTCCCACTCATCACCATCATGAATATTTTCAAGCATCTTTAGTTATTACCAATTATGATAATACCAAAGATAAAACATACCAAATAAGTCCATTTTTATTGAAACATAAATGCTTTGGGATTAGAAATTGAAAATTAAGTCATTTTTAACGATTTTTCATTCGGATGGTGGTAAATATTTTGCATTCACTAAAACAAAACGTAAGTGGTACATCAATTATTTGGGTACCATTCGAAAGCTGAGAGATATGATGGTACACTTATAAAACGTCTTTGTGTAGGAAGTATAAGTTATCGTATTATCGTGGAGTTGGTGAGTGGTGGTGGGGGAAGGGGAGGTTCACGGGATAAATTGTAAAAATAGCATTCAATATTGAACACGGCGTTATGAGGTCGATGCATATTTGCAAGTTATTCTATACGCTTTCCAGGAAGTTCAAGAATGATTGTGATATATTTATATAACCACAGAGTAAAGTTAGAAATGCAAACATATTATTCCATTCATTCAAGTCATACGGTTGTCCGAAGAAACCTGTCTAAGATTAATAATGTCGTTTCTCACTTGTCATTACTGTCATTTCTGGATTTGATTTCCTATTTCGATATTGTTTTAGTTTGAGTACTTCTTATTTATAATTTATTTTTAAATCATAAACTTTCTACGTATTTGGTTCTAATGATGATGGCGAGAGGTTGGTCATTGAAAAATGTGTACAGCATACCGAAATTTGTTTGAATTGGGTATTTTGAATTTTTTTTAAATATTTTGGTATTCAGATATTGACTACTAGTCCTGGAAGTTTTTCAATGAAATTTCCTTCATTTTGTTTTATTATTATATGTATATGTCATAAAAGTACTGTTTTGTGTGTTATAACCAAACAAGGTGCTACCTTTAAAAGGTGGGGAAGAACTGAATGTGATTGTGTCAACACTGAGTTAGCTTATCGTGGTAAGTTAAAGTTATTCATGGTGAGAGTTGCTTTTATTCACATATTTGTTTTAAGCATTGACAATTGTACAGACCAATTCCAGAAATATTTAATTGACGAAATCTCTAGCTCTCTGTAAAAACCAACACGAAATCGGCAAAAATACCGAAGGGTCAATAATGGGACATTCAATTTCATCAAAATTAAAGTATATAGCCTAAACGTGAAAACACAAAACTAAGACGATCTATCAAACAGATACAATAAATTACTGTTGTAAAGAAAACTGAAGATAAGGAAAGCAAGACGAAACACGAAAAAATCTTCAGCACTAGCGATATGAACACGAGTAAAGCGTGCTTTGATTTCTTTTATCATATTTTTATTTTCTGTGTGTGTAATATGAACTAATTTATTCCTTACTGAACTTAAAGTTTAAAGTAGGACAAAAATACTATCCCTGATTATCAAAATAAGAAGGTCCATCTGATTATATTTGCCTACCTGATGATCCTTAATTTTCGAACCCATCATTTACTGTTACAAATAGTCTACTTTACGATATTGAATACCAAGGGGACGTTTTCTTTTCTGATTCCCACGACGTAGATGTAACTTTTGTTCTTTGTAGAAAAACAACTGTTTCTTCGGTGGTAATGATTCCTGGATGCCAAGCCTGCTACAACGGATGGGATTTTGAAGACAAATGATAATTTGGCCCTGCGAGAAATTCACATGCTGCATCGATAGCATCCCAGAATATCTTCTTTTAGGACAGTTTAACAAAAATAGTTGCTTCGTATACGCCGTTAGATTTAAGTGTGCTCCACCAGAGGATAGTCGTCTGTATTCTAAATAAAGTTTTATTTTCATGTTTTTGGTAAAAATTATCTTTTATCCTTGTATACACCTTGTGTGATCATTGCACTGCGGGAAAGGGGGCTTTCAATTCTATGATAACTTGTGTTATGTATGGAAAATCTTATTTATTCATTTCAAGCTATTGGCTTCATCAATTCAAATTTAGATCGGAACCTGTGAATCAGAAAAAGAAAGACTAGACTACGATAATACATCCGTAGACACTCTGGGTTCGCCAGAGAGGAAAGAGGCGTAGGAGAAGGTATATTCAAAACATGAACTAAAATGTGAAAACGGGCTGCACAAATCAATAAGTCTGCTTTGTGTAACAAAGTAAATCATTTATAAAAAAGAAACTGGCACAGAATGTACATGAGGTTTAGGTAGCTTTTGGGAAATTTGTAAAGCTATTTTTACTGATACATGTACGGCATTAAGTGTGTAGTATAAAACAATTAACAATGGTAACTATGTAATTTGAGTTCGTTCATTAAAAAGTATATGCAACAGGTAAATTCTATTATTCTGCGCTATCATATAGTTGTATTTTCATTTTTGAAAAGAAAGAAAACGAGTTTATCAACCAATACCATATACCATTTTTTAACACACACACACACACACACAAAAAAAAACAAAACAAAACAAAACAAAAAAAAAAAAACAAGAAAAAAACAAAAAACCAAGAATAAAACCATGCCCCAGTGTTTTGAGCATTAAGCACACAGTATCATGCATAACATAAATTAAAAAGAAACACATGGTTTAGTTTCATATAATGCATTAATCTACCGCCTCGGTGGTCTAACCTCGAGTGCAGGAGGTCATAAGTTCGATCCTCGGCGGAGTCACTCCAAAAACTCTAAAATTGGTTTTCACTGCTTATCCGGCGAAAACGCATTATAAGGGGATAGAATGACGATTGCTTGGATCAGGGTCAAAATAATATGTCCGAGTGGTGTGACATACCTACCTGCGGGCTCAATAAAGACCCGGCTCAACATGTCGGACTAGTACAAAACTGGGTCTGTCTGATTAGTCAATCGTTCTTGTCATGAAATGCATGAAATATCTGCCATGGACGTTAAACTGTAATCAATCTATTAATCAAACTAATGCATTACTTAATTTGCAAACATATATAATTTACTATTAAAAGGGTACGGGCACGAATGATCAAAAACTGCTTTAATCGATATTCTATTGAACTTAATTACATTGTAAGGAAGTAGATTGATCATTGTTTGAGGTTCTCGGCAAAAGTTTGATATATCCCAAATGCTCTTACAAATTTAAAGAGCCTAGAGTATCGATCCATTAAAAATAGTTTTTTTCTAATTAAATTTAATTAACTTTAAAATTTGTCTTTCATGAAAAAAAACATATAAATAATTATAAAAACAAACGGAATTATTGATTTTGGAACTTCAAATGTAGTGGGTCAAAGATAGAAGCTTTTCCTAAACCAAAATTTAATTACACGAAAAATAAGTTTTTTTTTCCAAATAAGATTAGTTATCTTCGATGGATAAACAGTATAGTTTACAATACCGATGAAAACTTTGGTAACCAAACACGTATTTCAAATGGTATTCAGCAAAATATTGCATAAAGAGATACTGTTAGTTCATTTATGAAGTAACCTCTCTTTAAAAAAAGTTATCTATTGATTAATGGATTAATCAAATATGTGAATACTTCATCAAGAACTTCAATGTTCTTTGAAGTTCCCCTCCAAACTTTATTTGAATTAGTTTGAATTACCTCCCTTTACCCCAGAAATGCCCTCCCTGAAAGAAAATATTCAACATAAAATAAGTCGCTTAATTTCTGTGTCAAAACCTTAATGTCAATTTATTTGATTGTGTCCTATCTTGAGAAGTGTGTGTGTAAGTTATATATGTATGTTACTTTTATTTTTCATGTACTGTACTTTTACTTATTTTATTTAAACTTGTTCAGTATATATGAGTTTACAACTCATAGAACATGATGGATAATGATGTATGTATTTTATCTTTAAATGTTAGGGTCTTGCATCAAGCAACAAAAAAAATTTAGATGTGTTTAATTGGGCTAGATCTAAAAAAAACATCCATTGTCTGTTTTCAAGAAACCCACAGTAGAAAAAAGATGGCAAGATGACTGGGGTCATCATTGTTTCTTTAGTCATGGTGATAGTAGAAGTGCTTGAGTATGTGTCATGATTTCACCAAAATTACAACGTACTATTCATGATTCTATTTTAGACCTTAATGGGAGATATGTTATATTAGATATTACACTATATGACCAGCGTGTAACATTTGTTTGTGTATATGGTCATAATTCTGATGAACCACATTTTTGTGATAAAATTTTGGAGATTGTATGCAGGTTGAAAAGTTCAAGTTATGTGTTTTGTGGTGATTGGAATGTGGTGCAAGAAAGGTATCAAGATATCTTTAATGTGCTGCATGACAGGAACCCCAAAGTTCACGAGAAAATTGAGGACTTAAAAAATTTACTTGGATTGTTGGACCCATGGCGAATATGTTATCCTGACGAGAAAAAATTTACATGGGGTCAGCCAACTCATCTAAAACAGAGCAGAATTGATTATTACCTTGTATCAAATAACTCTTAAATACAAAGGATTTGAAGTTGAATATATTCAGATGGTGAAAGCCGTAATAAAGAGCACTATATCTGAATATTGTGGTGATGGGGACATGAATGATTACTTCATGTTGAATTCTCTATTAATGATCAATTGTTTTTTGAATTACTCAAGATGAGAGTCAGGAGTGAAACCATCAACTATCATTTGTCATAGTCCGAATGATGATCTGATAATGTCCTTAAATGAAAAGAAGTCTGAGCTAGAAAACAAAAGACAACACTTGATTGATGGCCTTATTTTCCGCTCTCGAGCCAACTGGCACGAGAATGGAGAGAAGTTTAGTGAATATTTCTGTAAGTTAGAAAAGAAATCATGTATTCATAAAACCATGGCTGAGGTAATTGATGACAATGGCAATCATACATCAGACCAATCCAGCACATTATTTCAACAAAAGAGGTTCTATGAAAGTCTGTATTCATCAAAAGGTGACAGTGGTTCAAATGTTAACAGTTTTTTTTAACATGATAGCAAGTTAAATGATGAAGAAACATCTTCATGTGAAGGGGAACTTACTTTCAAGGAATACGCTGAAGCTTTGAAACAGATGCAAAATGGAAAGAGCCCAGGCTCTGATGGTTTTACTGTTGATTTTTTTTTTTGAAAGATATAGGACCCCTCTTATTTAGATCTTTATCTTATGGGTACTCTTCTTGGTGTTTTTTTCTGATATTCAATGCCAAAGCATTATCACCTGTATTCCAAAGGAAGAAAAAGACAGGCGATACATTAAGAACTGGAGGCCAATAAGTTTAACGAACACAGATATTAAGACTGCATCATCTGCTATTGCATTTAAGTTCAAAAGGGTTCTTTCTTCTATTATTAGTGACTCTCAGAAAGGTTTTATGCCTAATCGTTTTATTGGTGTAAATACTCGCCTTCTCTATGACTTGATTCGTTATCTGGAGGAAAATAATGAGGAGGTCTTATTATTACTTATTGATTTTGAGAATGCTTTTGATTCTATTGAATGGGAGTTTCTAAAATCTGCTTTACAGAGTTTTAATTTTGGAGAATCTATTGATGGTTTGATACATTGTATAATAGATCTAAGAGCTGTGTCATAAACAATGGACAATTATCTTCTTTTTTCAATTCAAGTAGAGGCTGTCGCCAAGGTGAGCCACTGTCTCCTTATCTTTTTATATTGGGAGTAGAATCACTTGCTATTAAGCTTAAAAATAGCCCTCACATCAAAGGGGTTAGCTTTAAAAGGGGAGGGACTATTGTAAGTCAATATGCAGATGATACGTTTTTCTTGATAGATGGAAAAGAATCATCTCTTAAAGAAGCCTTTTTAGAGACTTTCATGGTACCTATGGTTTGAAAATGAATAGTAGGAAAACCAAAGTACTGTGGGTTGGATCTAAGAAATATTCAAAGGATATTATATGCCCCGATGAGCAGCTTGATTGGTCAGTTTCAAATTTTAAATATTTAGGTATTGACTTTTCACTAGATTTGACCTCTATGGTCAATTTAAATTTTAAGAAAAAAAGTGTTAGAGATTTCTAGACTGCACAGGAAGGTTACTCTTGAAGGAAATATCACTGTGGTTAAACGTTTGGCCTTGGCAAAACTGATTCATTTATTAACGACTTTACCCTGGATTACATTCTTTTGATTACCGCTATAACCTTGGTTCCCTTGATTACTCTTTACCCGATATTAATCAGAATTTTATTAATGAATTAGATAAACTGTTTTTTTTTTTATTTTATTTGGGATGGAAAAAACAGAGAAAAATAAGCGCAAAACACTTAGAGCAGACATACCATATGCAGGATTGCGAATGGTTCCAATGGATTTGCCATCTTTTATTATTTATCTAAAAATGGGATGGGTGAGAAGAATTTTCCTTCATGAAAATGGGGATTGGCAGCAATTATTGAATTTATCACTGAAACATATTAGTGGTTTACGAGTATTTTCTCTTAAGATCATGAGGAAAACCCTTTTTGGAGGGAGGTGATTTGTGCTTTAAGTTTTTCCAAATCAATTCTTAAATCTAATGATATTAAACAATGTTTATCAATTGATATTTTGACCTATGTATCAGTAAAGATACACCTTACTACATGTATGTATCAGTAAAGATACACCTTACTACATGTATGTATCAGTAGAGGATACACCTTACTACATGTATGTATCAGTAGAGGATACACCTTACCACATGTATGTATCAGTAAAGATACACCTTACTACATGTATGTATCAGTAAAGATACACCTTACTACATGTATGTATCAGTAGAAGATACACCTTACTACATGTATGTATCAGTAGAGGATACACCTTACTACATGTATGTATCAGTAAAGATACACCTTACTACATGTATGTATCAGTAAAGATACACCTTACTACATGTATGTATCAGTAGAGGATACACCTTACTACATGTATGTATCAGTAGAAGATATACCTTACTACATGTATGTATCAGTAGAAGATATACCTTACTACATGTATGTACCAGTAGAGGATACACCATACTACATGTATGTAGCAGTAGAAGATACACCTTACTACATGAGATGGGAGAATGCCAATATTAAATACATTTGTAACATAATAAATGCAGCAAGAAACATTTTTTTTCCTTTCTAAGACATCAAGGAAAAATACAAAAAGCCAGAACTTTGTTAAATATTTTTCTTCGATTAGCTCTATACCTCCTGATGTTAAAAAATGTATAAGAGAAGTTAAAGATATCAATATAGAAAATTTTACGCCATGTGATAAATTCTTAGATAGAGTTGTTCATTGCAAGAAAGTAAAATTTATTTATACACAGCTTATTAAACAGCAAAGTTATCTCTCAAATGAAAAAAAAATATAAGTGGGAAAATGAACTTAAGGTTGAAATCCCAGAATGGAATAAACTTTTTGTACTCAAAAAGAAGTGTTGTAGAAATGCTTATTTGCATTAATTTCCACACAGAGTTGTTCCCACAAATGTATTTTTGTACAAAATTCACATTAAAAATAGTAATGTATGTTCTTTTTGCAATGATGAAAAGGAAACAGTTGGACATTTATTTTTTGGCTGTGCAATCACCTTTCATTTTTTGCAAAATTTTTATCACTGTCTGCAAAGGTTTTTTACAGGCTTGGTTTTGAAAAAAGATGTTTTCCTTTTGGGTGATCCCCAAGAAGGACTTTTATTGAATCTTTTATTGACTGTTACAAAGAACTATATATTTAAATGCAAACTTCATGAGAGACTTCCAAACTTATTAGGGTTAAAACATAAAATTAGAAGCTTATATGATATTGAATTATATATAGACCAGAAAAATTACAAGGAGGAAAAAGTCAAACAATTATGGGCCCCTATTGACATCATTTTCCCTGTTATAATCTAAGTTTATAGTATTTTTTTCCTTAACCTTTTACAATTATATTGATATATGAACAAGTCAAATGAACATATTGTGAGATTTTATTCATTTAGTTGAATTAAAATGTATACAGTTCAGTACATTATTAATAATAAAGTTCTTGAATTGAATGAATGATGAAAGTAAGAGTGTGTGAAAATGATGGTGAGTATATATGATATTTTGTATAGTCTGTTTTTGTGAAGACTCTGTTACACCTTAGTCAGGTGGTGATGTATGAGTCTTTGTTAAAAGCCTGACTATACTCAAAAAGAAATAAAATATAAAAAAAACACGTATTTCTTTTTATTTTTCTTTTGAAACGCTTTAACACGTATCTACAACGTATCCTACTTAAACCTAGTACTATGACTTTCGTTAAAAATTGTTACATAGAGTTACAATTATTTTTTAAAAAATATTAAGTCTGTTCTAACACAAACGCATCTAAAATAATTTCGATATCCTGTTCACGTATTTTAAGGAGTAAGCTCTCATCAGCAGCATTAGATCAAATGAACAGGAAGATCGTAATCCAAAACTATCTGAATAGGAAACCAAGTACATCATCAAGGTGTTTTACATGTGCTATAGAAATACGTTTATTCCATTTGTTTTTAAATTTACCAATACATCGATAATTTTGGCGCGGAGTTTCTAAAAACATAATGAATATACACGTCTGTAAAACATTTTCACTAATACCATATTTTTGTTTTATTCAGACTTAAAATAGATGATATACTGTTTATATATAAAGAAATTAAGTACCAGTCCATATAAAATTCAGACACTGCCTAATGTAGAGGTGATTCATGCAGTAGAAAAACCCACCGAACAAATCATGCCTTTTTTGTCTACATATACTATTCTCTAGAGTAACAATTATATAGTCCTTTCTGTATTCAGATCTGTACTTTTGAGAAAACTAAACATTGATCTCCCACTCAAAGCAACCAAATCAAGTCGAATCAGGAAAGATAACTCTAGCAAAATACCAATTTCATACACAATCTATAAAACTTTTATCTCGAAAGTGCAAGAACCAAATGACAAACTAAGACCAGTTCTGTAGTCTGTAACCTTTACTGAGTTAGAAATAAAAGTGAAAAATGGTGGGTTTTTGACATGCATGAATCACCTTCTGTCTGATTTTTATAAAGACTGCTACTTAATTATTTGTTTCTTTGGTTGTTGTGAAATTTTCTATATAGAAAGAGGAATGTTGATTTTGCTTGTTTTAAAAACAGGTGTTTTACTCCTCTTATTTTTTTTTATCTTCTTATTAACTATTTTGATCCGAGATAAATGATTCAACATGATATCTCATGCATGCACATGTGTAGACTTGTCTTTATTATGATTTGTCTTGATGTGTCATATAACCTGTATTTATGGTATAATGTATACTTATGTCTAATTTCTCTTAAGAAAATTAAAATGTTTTCTATTCTCAAACTATTTAACAACTTGACCAGTTGATACACACTGTTCACGCTAACTGTATACATAATACTAAAATACGAAAGTACATCATCAAAGTTCTTAAACTAGTCTAAGTCAGACATATTTTTAAATTCCTTTAACATCAGTTTAATTTTCATGCAAAGTCCGAAATGGTTTAGGTATAGATACTTTCACTGTAATTGTAAGAAATAACAGAAAAAAGTTTTAAAAATGTTATTACTAGCTAAGACTAAGACCAAAACAACAATAATGTGAAAAACGTTATCAGTAATTTAAATGTGTCAACCTCATCTCTAATCCAATTAAAATCAGACCTATTCAGTCACTGCATGTAAGATCTAACAACACTCTCTTCATTCCACCTTCTGTTCTAATGACAATTTCAGCAGCCAATCAGAATTTATCTGTCATGATTTTAAATGCCTAATTCAAAGGGAAAAAAACCCGAGTATTATAAAAATGTTGATGCTTCATGATGCTAAATGCAGTGACTGAATGGAACAATTACTATGTATTATGTATTTATAGCAATTGATATCTTGTACCATATTGACAAATATTTCATCCAGATCGACACGTTTGGGTTTTTAGAAGGGTATAGCAGGTGTTGTCTTTTTGTAATTGTAAAAGACTAATCAATGAAAAGAACCAAAATTCTCGCAGTAATCAAAAGAATGTAATCCATTGACAATGACCAGACATGGATAACTGATATACACAACTAAGAACATAAAGTAACTAAAATAATATATACAAAGTAACAAAAGCAAATGAGCAACTTGGACTCCACTAAAAACTTGTAGTATGGATCAGGTGCACCAAAATATGTGAATTGTAGCCTAAATAAAACAAATATGTAAGAATAACTATTCTTCAAGTTAAATGCTATTCCAATGATTTCTTTAAGACGAGTCTGCAATAACCATAGGGTAAGGTAATATATATTATGTTGAAAAGTCGGAAGTTTTAATTGAATAAACTTCAGAGAAGGAGCTAGATTTAAGACTATTTAAATTGTCTTTAAAGGTTTTGAGAGTCCACATTTGTTTATGTTATTATGTGAGTTAACAGTTTTGACAGTAATTTTTGTCACTCCTTACTGCTGTTTAGCCTTTCTGACAACTCTTTTGTTACAAAAGAAGATGATTCTGCTACAAACCTTAGTTTATATGGACTTTCATTAAGTTATAAATCCAATAGAAACAAGTCCTTAGACAAAAACAATATTGTAAAATACTTAGTACGTAGTTGTCGGGAAAGGAGGATCGACATTTTGAAGCTTCTTCGTTTTTGAATACTAATAAAGGTCAAATAGTAATACTGTATTTGAGGTTTTTAATGCCATTTTGTACCATAGAATCAACTAATCCCTGCTCCTCGCTTTATGCATGCTCTTGCATAATCTTCGAATTAGTCTATTCTGATTTAAACATTGTGGTAACAGTTAATTTGATTCGTTCTCTGAATTTCGGGAGTGATCATAAGAAATCACATTCCGGAAATGCTGATTTTGAAAAAAAAATGTTCAGATCACCAGTAGTTATCGAAACCAGGTTTGTAAACAAAAGAAAATTTGGAACAGTCAGAGGGTTCTTGATGTCTGCTTATACGTTTAGGTCCTACAATGCTTGGTTATAGTTACAATTTTCCTGGCAATCGTATTGTTGTACATATGTAATTGTAGGAGACAATAGGAGAAGATTGATTCTTTATGAAAAGCGGTTATTCTTTAGCTCCTTCTTTCTTTAAATGAAACAATCGATAATGAAAAAAATATAAATATTTTCCCGTAATGGAAGCATCTTAAAAAAAAAGAAACATAGTTTGTTAGGTTGTTAGTTGGGGTTTTCTGCTCCATGAAACATATCAATAATTGACTGTCTGAATTTTGAATGTACTAGTAAATATAAGGCCAAAATAAACTAACTTCTGTAATTACATAATTCGTATTCTGCATTGTAATAAACATCAAACGTTGGTGTAATTTCATACAATTGATGATATACCACTATGTTAAATAGATTGAAGATATATCAAATGTAATATCGTTATGACTAATTTAAAGGTTATCTTAGATAGTTTGTAAAATTATTGGTCAATTTTGTATTTGTATTTCAGTATCATATATTGCATATTGATAAGCATAATATGGGGACAGTTAAATTTATATTTTACAGCGACACGTCTTCTGATAATTTATCTTTATTTAAAGTATTTGTGCTGTTAAGTAACATGCTCTACATTAAGATAAAGGTAAGGATGTGATATTTGAGTTTTTTAATACCTTTGGATAGCCAGATATAATGAGAATGTTAAAAAAAATGGTTCACCAATCCTATCTTCCCGTCACACAAACAGTCGATTTCGCTAAATTTTTAAGATTGCAAATATACCGAAATCTTTTGGCAAGACAACGACAATCTGTTTGCTGGCCCCATATGGCCTTGAAGCACGTGAATTAATGAATGCCAATGCTAATTTCTAATAAACCGTAAGATTAAGGTTCGGTTTTCTAGTTTTTCTCGTCTTTCCCCTGAAATGGGAGGTCGAAAAAATGGCATTCAATCAAGTCGAGGTATTACCAATTCCTTTTTACCATACATCAAGCAATTGCACATCAAGTATTCTTTTGTACGAATTTTGACTTTCCGAAACTTTTACCCGTGATTCAGAACATTTATTCATTTTTTTTTAAACTGATATATCAAATGTTATTGTTATGAAGAACATGTCAAAACAAAATTGTGTTAAAGTAGCTTTGATTATTTATAAATGCAGGGAAATACGTCCATTTTTATTTCATTTGACGAATTCACGTATACAGTGAACTATTTTTTTCCTATTACCACGGAATTTATGTCAACAAATGTAAATGAAACCACTGTATAAAGACGTCAGAAAACAAAGGAGAAAGCAAACTATTATTAAGAAAGCAAATGGTGGAGTTTTTCAAAAATATTGTTTGTTACAATCTACATTACAATTTGTCCAAATCAGATCCTCCGAATAACTTGAATCGAATACTTTTGATAGCAATATAAACTTCGTTCTCTAACGGCTTTAACTTTTCTGTCATTGATTGAAACAATATTTATATGGGACAATCAAGTTATTTTTAATGATTTGTCGTTTTATCTACTTCTTGGACGATTAGATATTTTCCGATATTACATAAATGGGCGATGTAATATGACCTAGCGCATAGTTTGAAAAATCGCCGTTGAGATTTTAGTTGTAGGATTGTGACGCATTGTCAATGGAATCTAACTGGTAAGAAGCGACGTTGAGAGTTTTTATTTGTATTTCTCATACGGGTGACATAATTGAGGTGGTCGCTAGCATTTCCGCCACGGCAGATATTCTAGAAGATTCATAAAGAAAAGGGTTTTTGTAATTCATGAACTTTGAATATTGCAAAATCATGTGATTTACGTTATGATTGACGGATCTCAATGTGTGCATTTAAACTGTTTTAAAACATTGTTTTTTTTTTTAAATCACTTAATTGTTATGGACGGCTTGTTAAATGTTGGTTTGCGGTGCAGAGCCATGTTACTTAAGGCAAAGTTTCATTGGGTTAGGAGAATGCGTGAGACTTTCTACAGAGCCAATAATGTCTAATATTTATCAAATAAATAAATAAAAAATCGAATCCGTAGACGTATTAAAAGACAAAACATTGCCTTCGCACTTGCCCAATCGTCTACTCCCTTTTCGACCAGCTCGTCACTTCCGTTAAAAATAGTTTTAGCCATCTATAATTCTAATCGTACATTTTACATATTTATAGGATGTCGCTGACGCTCCGTCCATATCAGCTCGGGTTACTTAATTTCAACACCATAACAAAATCGCCGAGGCTCGTTTGTTATAGCGTTGAAATTAAGTAACTTGAGTAGATTTTGCGATACTCAACTTTCAGTTCTTAATAATTTGGAAACCTATATATATATATTTGAAATTTCACATTGGCAAACAATAATCATCTCATATAGGGCTTTAAATTCATTAATATTTAACAAATTACAAAAGAAATGAAAATATACCTGATATGTCAATGCGTTCTGTTACACAGATTTATTTGTTGAGCTTCTTCGTCATAGTTTGCAATATAAACACCAGAATGATTAAAATGAAACAAATCTTTAAGGAAGGTATAAGTGTTCACCTTATAAAACAGGTGGTCGAACCTTTAAAGAATAATAGATAAATTATAATTCAAGTAAACACACAAAAATGTAGGGCGGCTACAAAATAAAAATTAAATACACATTTTCGTAAAATGGACAATAAATATCCCCAGTCTTACATTAAAAGGACATAAATTGTCACTCACAAGGTCCAGGGAATCAATTAACTCGGTGCAATTGAATTAGGGCAAAAAGTCTACAGCAACACTGTTGACATTGATCATAATAGTTAGGGTAAATCGAGTTTTCAAATATTCAGTATTTACCCGAATGTTGCTTTAGTGCAAAATTAATCTTATATAAGTACAAAGGTAAACGCCCTTAAAATACAAATTGATAAGTTAAATATTTGATTAAAGTCATGAAATAAAATAGTTCGACGTAAAAATTTACGTATACTTTTTATCCACGCGTTGTTTGTCTTTAATTTAAAAAAGCTCTCTGTTTTTATTTATGCACCAGTTGCGGATATTTTCGAAGATGGAATTGTTGTTTTTATTGTTGACTTTAACGGCATCTGAAAGTGCTGGTACGTACATATACGATGTGAAATCCATTTCGCTTCAGTTAAAAAAGGAGCATTTTACTACCACAGTTTTAAACGATAGGAATCTAGATTTTTTTTAAACCCAATTTCTAATTTTTATTGTATAATTTTACTTAATCATTTATTTCAGCAGACAATCTCTTGGAAAAATATGCTTAGTAAATACAATATTATTAGTTTAGTTCTCAATTTGTCAGACTTTATATCTGATTAAAATTACTATCTTTGACGTAGGTATATATAATGGTCACAGTGTAAGCTAAAAACTGAACAGTCCATTCTAGTTTTTATTTAATATGATGACAAACGAAAACTTGTATGTAGTTTGTTTGAAACTGTTTGTGAGTAGGAAATAAAAGTGCTCCCTCTCGTGCATTTATCACCTGATGATTCAGCCACAGAAGTTGCATAATCCAACTGAAGAAAAGTGTTGTTTAATTCATTATTTGTAATTTATGCATTTTTTGTAGTACACGAATGGGGATATCATCATGGTGTAGGTAAGTGTATCACACTACAATTAAACATCAACTGTATATAAAATGTCTGACTAGAATCACAAACAGTCCGAGTAGTATGTTTAAGTACCATTCTATGTCAGAATCAGGCAATGGGTGACACATTCTCAATTCTGTCTTTTTTCAATACGTCTAGAAAACAACCGAAAAATATTTTTATGACTGGGTATATTAGGAAAAAGTGTGGAAAAATTTCCCGCCATTTTTCAATAGTGCATTTCGACTAAATGTGACCTATTAATATCTTAAAATGGCAAATTCTACAAACACTGATGGTCATTTCTTGTGTGTTAACAAGTATAAATACTTTGTTAATGCAATAAAATCTCAGTGTTTTCCCCTTCATGTGCCAAAACTTATACACATTTTACCCCATCCTAGATGGAGAAGTTCTTAAGCAGATTAGGATTTCTACTATATAAGGTCATTTTCACCTTTTAAAAGTGACTATATTTGACCTTTTTCGGTTTACATGTACGGTTAATTAAGCATTATTATTATTCAATTTTGTTTTACTTTAAATTAAAATACTTACTAAGAATCGAATTCCCACATCTTTTTTTACTTATTTTTGAAAAATGACTTTGTTCATTTTTGTTTAAATGAATGCAATACCATATAAAGCTAGAATTTATTTGTGTTCAATCTATATGGAATTATCATGTAATACTTTAAGATATTCTTATCTACTAAGTATTAGTATCAAACAGAAAAGGACTTCAATCTAATTGGATAGTAACGAAAGCATTGTGGAAACAGATTAGATGTTTTATTTTTTTGTTCAATGTTTCTTTAGAAACTGTCATTTAAACTTTTTCATCATATATCACGAGTGGGGATTTTTTTCATTGGCATCACTCTACAATTAAAGTTAATGTACGTTATTATCTGCAAGCTTTATTAGAGAACCAATAGAAAATACTCGACATGCATTTTAAGATACAAAGGAGTGTATAGTCGCGATCGAGATTGGTCAGAGGTCTTGTCAACAGCAGTTCATTGACCGTAAAAAAAACGATACGGGTTAATGTTTACCTGGCGACAGATAGATTTCGACAGCAGCATTGTTGTACCCCTTATGTTCGTGACGTTTGATTGATAATATATAAAAAACACTGGAAATAAATGAAGCTCCCATATCTTGTTAGTGTCCCCTGATCGGAATTTCTATCCGCCACTGAGTAACATATAATTATACGTAATCATATTATGTGTATCGGAATGAATTATGACATTTAAAAATTTGTGATTTTTTTCTGTTCATAACTAGGGCCCAATCAATGGAAAAAGTTATTTCCCACTTGTGATGGAAAACACCAATCTCCAATAGATATCAAAACTGGAAACGTCTTTAAAGACTGGACTTTGAACGAGTTTGACTTCCGGCTGATTTCTGAGACCAACAACGTTAAGTTAGAACTAGAAAACAATGGACATGCAGGTAGAAACTATGTATACACAGTTCGTTGATTTAAAATATTTGGTCATAATAATTATACTTCTTAATTAATTACATCATGAAACCCAACTGTCCAAATACCTCACAATGGATCTTGAACAGAGTCAGAAAATAGAATTACACAGATACAATATTGTATCTGCTTATTGGAATTTGAGCACGAATATCATCACCACTAGTAATCTACACTGAAGGGTATCTTTGACTTTAAAATGTAAGGAAAGCTTGACAAAATATTGGTAAAAAAGATATCCTTAAAAGAATTTTTTTGAAAGTGAAAACGTTGCTAGCTTCTTAAATTATTTGGTGTCATGGAGGACAAATTACACCTTTCCTCGGGGTAGGAAAATACACAAAGAAAAAAAGAAATCACACTTCCCATCCTGATATCATAACTGAAGTGCTGGAAGTCTACCCCGGTCGATTTGAGTGGTCCCTTATGTTGAGCGATAGGACCCGAACTACAACACAAGCTATGAAAATAGTGGCCTGTGGAATTCAAATTAGAGGACTTTCCCCAATGGATATCGCAACTGGGATTGCTACATTATTGTTGGTATGACCACTATGTGACCCCGACTTCACAAAGTGAGCCTGGGAGCTACTTTATTGTGGCTACATGTAAACTCTTGCCGGAATTTCTTAGAAGCAATGTTACGGGTGTCGCTACCGGAGCAGGAAAATGCTTACCCTTCCGAATTACCTACTGCCACTCCCGATGTTTTGCTGGTGTTCTTATTGCAAGTGGTATGGTATGTTGTGTGATGCCTAGTATTCCGTATCCTAGTTTTTAAAATTAATTTTTTATATTCGGTTCGCTACATTGCGTATGTAAATCATACCTGTTACCTGTTATCTCGTATAAGGCCATGTACTTGAACTTTGATGTCTGTGAATAGTCCTTCTGATTTTGACGCTTAGATATTTGATATTTTTGCCGACATTGAGATGAGATTAAGGAAGAAGACCATGTTATTGTGCCAGTCATAAATATCGAAACTAATCTGTTAAATATTCATGAAAATTAAATTGAAACAAAATAATTTCCTTTTCTTAATAAATCGAGATTTATAAATAGGAAATTTGAATTTCCCGCGCCTATGGGCGCCACCATGATCAGTTGAACTGTGACGTCACGAAGTCGGTTTGTAAATTGAAAATAAATAGGTAATTGATTGATTACCATGTCCAAAGAAATCGCAAAGTTGCGACTTTTCCCCTATAATTTAGAACATTTCCCTTTTATCATTTCGTGCAATCGTAAGCTTGATAAGTCATCGTGTTTTGGTGTTTAGATAAACATGGTCGTAGCAATATTTACGGAATATTCTTTGTTTACATATTATTTGTAGTACTTGTATCAATATCAAACAGACTTAGTGACGTCACGAGCCAATCGGAAGCTATCGGTAAAAATCAATAAAATCTGGCTATGATCTTACTTCAGATAGGAGAGTTCTGCAAGATGGCTATCCACTTATATTTTTATATTAGGATTTCGAACTTTGCATAGCCTTGAGCATTTTATAAAAGCGCATTTTGCATTCAAGGTTTTTTTATTTTTGTTTACGTGGGTATGTTTTATCATAAGAGCCTAACTTAATGCAAAGGTAGTCTTCCCCTTTAAAACCGTAAATCCATTCAACTATATGCTGATGTAGCTATTGTTCTGTGCTAAATTATTTAACTTGGGAGCAAGGAAACTATGAACGGGAACATGATATGTCGGGGTTACGCACGGACAAAACAGCATGAATAACACAAATAAACTAAAAGTATAAAAAAAACACAGAATAAATTAACAACCTGGACTCCACTAAATAGTGTGTGTATGGAGCAGGTGGGATATATCTCCTTCGTTAAAAAGTTTATAGTGTTAAAACAAAAAAGGAACACTTAGACATTGTGGAAAAGAATATGTTCTCTATTTTTCTCTATTTAACTGGTCACACCCTTACAACAACCGAGTTCATAATGTCGGCAGTAAGTATTTTGAAAAGATCACTCTAGTTTTTGTGGCAAATAAGCTTCTTTCAATAGCTTTTGTAATAAGTAAAGCATGGTACAAACATCAATGTAGCTTCGTTTGTCTCCGACATAACATTCATATGTAGGGGCCATTTGAGTGTTGCCATACACAAATAAAAAAGACAATTCTAAATAAGATGTCATTGTGATACAGATTAGTTAGACCTTCTTCACTAAAAAGATTGACCCATTAGTGTCTATTGCTCTCTTTATCTCAAGTTCAGATGATCTTGTGAACATTATTGAACCCAATGTGCTTTGAAGTCTGTCTGATTAGGGTGAAGGAACAAATCATCGGTGTACATTTGTCTAATGATTATATTGTCTCTATCGATTATCCTAGACAGTTTCAAAAAGAAATTATACTTGTGTTTTCGACGAGTTTGATAGTATACGGCTTATGAACGAATATTTGAGAATGCTTATAAATTGATAATATCAATAAACAGCCCATATGTTGTTTACACTGAAGTCTGAAAAAGTTGATAATTATGATCCCCGGTATTATTTTTTTAGTTTCAGTTGCATATCAATGCTATTAATGACATCATAACGTGATGAATCATGTATTGAAGTTTTGGTATTTTGCAAATAATTTAAGTGACATCTATTTCATAGTGCAGGTAAACTTGAAAGATAAAGGGCTTAAAGTATTTGGTGGAGGGCTTCCTGGGATATATACCGTCGAACAGTTCCATTTCCATTGGGGTTCTGAAGATTCCAGAGGATCAGAACATGAAATCAATGGCCAGCACTTTGCAATGGAGGTAAATATAACATCTACAGACGGTTCAATAAAATGAACAACATTGATTTCATGTATCAACTCTTATAACACGTACAAAAAGTAAATGAGCAACTCGGACGCCTCCAAAAAGAATTCGAGCATCGCCGAGTTACTTATAAAAAGGCATGTCGAATAAAGTTTTAAAGTAGAAAAAATATACAAAAACAGACGTTCCGTAAAGATGAGTTATACATTCTTCTCGCCAGATAAACGCAGTGCCACTGTTAAAATGTGCATTTTCGTGGTAAAATCTAAATATGAACATGGGTCACCATGATTTCAAACAGAAATATGAAAACAATGAACAAAAACAGAAAGCAAACAAAAACAACAAGTACAATACGAAACTGTACAACAACATTTATGCACAAACAAGCATCTGTGAATGAAAAAGAGACAACGGGCATCAGTTTTTGAAGCGTCGGTTAAGTTTCTGAGAACAAATAAAACTTACATTGTTGAAAAACATTATGGTCAATTGTTACGATTCAGTTCTAATACCAGGAAACAATCCGTTTTGTCATGGGTCATTTTGTTTTCTTATTACCCTGCAGATGCATGTTGTGGCACGCTCTGAGGTGTATCCTAGTGTCAAAGATGCAATGAGACATCGGAATGGATTGGCAGTCCTTGGTTTCCTGTTTGAGGTATACATTCTATATTGGCCACACATGGGATTAATGTGAGAAGTTTAAAATGATGAGATATGAATCAATTTCGATATTCGGTGTCAAAAACGCCCTACACCCAACTTTAATGGATAAGTCATACTTAAAAAAAAGCTTACACGCGATAATAAAACGTAAAGATGCTGAATTGTACAAATACATAAAGCCATTGCAATTTTCGCAAAATTATCATATCAACGCAGAATCAAGTTACATATAGTCATCCCGCGTGTTACTTTTGGCTGTGAAGTTGAGATTAAGAACATGATCAATATTTAAACAGTGAAATAATGCAATGGGAATATGAAATTAAATATCTGTTTATAAGTGATTGTGTTAAATAATTTTATTTTTTTTGGTCATTGTTCAAGAAGGAAAAAAAATCTAAAAAAAACTTAGAGTTTGTTGTGTTTCATATATTTTTTTTAATATCATTATCATCAATGTGGCCCTTAAGATTAAATGGTTACTATAGGATCATACTATACGTGTATGAAAATGTCAAGTAACTATTGTATACAGCTTGCAATTAAAGTTTTCAGGGTATTCAAATTTCAACCCATCTGTCTATCAGTCCGTCCATCCTCCGTTCGTCTGTTACCACTTTTAATACCAAGAGCATTACTAATCAGTCTTGAAGAGAACAGAATTTGAGCTTGGTAATCCATTAATTGTTTGTAATTTGATTTTATATTCGTTGAATAGGTTGGAGAAGCAAATCATAAATTTGATGAAATTATTGACCATCTACGTGATATCAGACATAAAGGTAACTATGATAACGTTGGATTAGTTCAAGTAAATATAAGGAGTGAACTATATTTTTCAAAGCTTAAGTCGCGCCAATTTGACTATTTATTGATGTTAATCGAGTTTACCAGTGAATTTTAAACGGGTATTTGCGCCCCAATAAAATGAAATCTCATTTGAATCTCAAAAGCTTGAAAAGAATATTCAATACAGAAATTTTCATCCAAAATGCATTTGAATGGTGTTTTTGACTTCCGGTTTCTGAAAGATTAAGTTCGGATATGTTATTTATAGGTACTTAGCATTATAACAACATTAATTATATTATTTTTAAGATGATCATGTGATGCTAAAAACATTCAGTCTGACGTCATTGTTCCCTAAAACAAACTGTTATTATCGGTACGAAGGGAGCCTAACAACACCCCCATGTTACGAGAGCGTCATTTGGACAATTTTCAAAGACCACGTCTTCATTTCAGAGAATCAGGTAAAATAATTCTTTGGATGGTTTTACATACCTTATCATTGCTTTCCAAGGCCTGTATAGTATAGCCTCATATCTTGACCTACACTTAGAGATCGATGGTGAAGGTAAAATATTGGCCAAACTTTATGACAAACGTGATGACTTTTCATTCAGAATTGTCAACTTTCCTTTCATCTGTGGCAACATGCCTTCAGCACCTGCGTATGGAGTTTTCATATTACAACTCATACGTTGTGCAAGAGCTTGCCGTAACAACGCATTTTTTTTGTATCGCGCTAGACTTCTACAGTTAGGCTTCTGGAAGGGGGTTATGTTGCTACAAGTTTTATGGTCGTCAACATGAACTCGTCGATCGTTAAGGTGTATCCATCTGCACCATGAAAACTAATTTTAAATTTTTCAATGTATCATAGTTTTCCTTTCCTCTTTCGTCTACATCGAGCAACTCGGCGGGTGTTTCTAGAAAAGCAGAGGACGCTTGCCCCTAGAGTTGCCCATTTACTTTTGTCACTTTGTATGTATTATTTTATTTATTTAATGTTCTTTGTTGTGTTTGTCTGTTTTCCATGTGTGGTCTTTGTCCCTGGAGTACATTCTTTTGATTTCCGCTAGAAACTTGGTTCTATTGCTTACTCTTAGCTGATATACACAGTGCCTTTCAATAACAGTAATTTCAGACTGTACAATTAAAAGAGTGAACACATTACAATTAACATATAAAATACTTTATATTTAATGATGCATTCAAAAGATATTTATTTCTTGTTTGCATGTTGGTCATTTATATTGCATTTAATTAGTTTCTAAATTTGTCAACTTTTGGAATATTCGATTTAAGTATAAAAAACCGACTCAGCTCGGTCCTCATTTAGACATAATGTTCTATATTCTGTCATTCCACAGTTTATTCTAACAATGGAGTGAATATCTTGCTATTACGGACGATTTCCGTGAATTTATTGATAGCTTTTAAGATCAAATGTCTTCCTGTAACATATAGCGTACTTTTGTTTCAGCTAAACCAGTTTCGAAAGCTTGGAAGAACACACTTTAAAGATTCCGAAGATCTCATCAATAACTATCGGGACCCACAACCCATCAACAATCGACGGGTTACCACAAATTGTTACCAATGTATGTCCACTGGAGCAGGTGGGACTTTTCAAAATGCAGGTTTCCACAACATTATGAAGCAACTTTTCTCAAACATGCATAAAAAATAAATGTATATTTTGAAATACTACAACTTCAAATGAAATGTAAGGTGTGTGTGTGTGTGTGTGTGTGTGTGTGTGTTTATAGTACATCTCTTACGTTGATACGCACTGTATACGTAAGAGTTACCTCTCTGCAGTAAAAAAATCATTTTTCTGCAGTGAACAAACAATTGCGAAGAGTAGTAATGGTGAAATAGAGTATTAGCTCTATTGACCTACTAACTTTAGTTTCTAAATGTCATAAAATAATTCCCACGAGATTGTTCACTTGACTGTAAAATGAGTCCGTTTACAGTATACCTTCCCTATTTTCAGTTGAAGTCTGATTTTTCCTTATCTTACTTTTCGTTTTGAGATTAATTCTAAAAAAACACATTTTAGGGGTACCAATTTGCGTAGTTCATTTGAAATAAGATTTCCAATATCTAACCAAGTGTAAAATGTCCATCGTAAACTGCGATACCTAAAATTAGCAAACTTTGAACAAAAAAAAAACAAAAACAAAAAACAAAATTGTATTTATAATAAAGGTAATTTCCTCGATCAATTGTAAAATACTACATAAAAATGTGTGACCAGGGCAAAATGACAAAGCCTTCATAATTTTTCAAAACGGTTAGTTGGTAAATCAGTTAAGCGTATAGAACAATTACATCTAAAGATTGGTCATAAGTGTAAATAACCATACTAGACATGGAATGCATGCAATTTTTTTATTTCAATTTTTTGTGGGTGGTTAATTTTGACTCTCTAGAAAAAACAGGAAATGGATAGTAATTTGTGGTTCATCGGGAAAGACTGAAAGAGTAATGAAGGAAACCAAGATTTTAGCGGAAATCAAAAGAATTTTATCCAGGGACAAAGACCAGACATGGAAAACACAAACACAACAATGAACATAAAGTAACTAAAATAATACATGCAAATTAACAAAAGTAAATGAGAAAATCGGACTCCACTAAAAACTGGAAGCATGAACCAGATGCTTTTCCAGAAACATTTGATAAAAAAATCTTTAAAATGAGTAATCAGTTGTGAACCATTTTCATATTTTCAAAGAACTTATCATAAACCACTTACGTGTTTAAATTATCGTTTAACCTTATAATTATGTGGCTTTATTATCTGACGTGGGGAAAGTAGCATATCTGTGGTGATATAATAATCACGTAAAAGCATGCGGTCACTGATATACTAAGAATATGTACATGGACATTCTTAAGAAGATTAACTTCCAGTGAAAGTTAGATTTGGCAGATAACAAGTGAAAGTGTACAGTGCAAAAGCATGTACCAATTTTCTGTCTCAATCTTGAACTTTAACCTTTCCATATGTGTTTGTAATATTTATTGATATTCAAGAATTGCAGGAAAGAAATCAAAAGTGGAAAAACCTATTTGTTCAATCGGTATATATGTCTATCCACTATAAAAAATGAACAAGTTAAATGAATTTTATTATATCGTTTGCAGTACTGTATCAAATGTTTCCATTGTAATAAATTTCGATAATTCACACTTTAATAAAATCGGTTATTTCACTCTCGGACTTTATCCCGCCAAAACTTTGATATCAATCCACTCGTGTAAAGACAGTATAAATGTTTAACTCATGCGTGAAACAATTTCCACTCACTCTTTAAATCTAGGCGATTTCCGGCAATCGTGATAATATTTTGATTATTCACTCTTTCCAATTAATTATCCTATTAATAATGTCACATCTAACTAGGTTGTGTAAATTATACACCAGGATATAATCTAAGGCCACATAATTGACTCCTTTCTAACAATGATAATATTCAAGGTTAAGAAAAATATTAGTAAACTTCTATTATCCCGCAATTAATGCATCAACAAGTGAGAAGATGACAGTTACAACTGACATAAGTGTTATGATTTATACATCAACACGACAGGAACACGAAAGCCTAATTAGTTGATAGATTAAAAAGGTCTTAACCAGCTTGAATATATTATTTGTCTTAAATGTTTGTATGGTAGTTGAAAACTAACATATAATTATTTAAATACATCGAAACTACAAATAGACACATTAGTCCACTTTATCAAGCAGTTGATTACATCATGAATATATTTGCCAGATTTCATGCTTTGTATTTTTTTTCTTATTGGTCAATTATAAGGTTTACTGGTTCAATATGATTTATTAAAGCTTTTCGAAACAATATATCATGACATATTAATAACAGTTCATGCCTCAATATTATACGTGAACAAAAAATGTGTAGTGTAAAGATGTCAATTATAACGTAAAATTCAACAATAATACAGAAATTTTTTAATATCCTTAATTTTTAAATGAGCATTTGAAGATGCATTTTCATAAAACTTTAAGTAGTACAATACAGTGAGGTCATTCCTGAAAATTTGGTTTCATTTTGTTGAAATAAAGCTGTTTTCAGGCAGTCCGCAAAGAAATTTCTAGTCTTTTGTTATCAAAAAGTGCATATTTTTGAAATCCTTCGAGTGTGGAGATTATAGTCATTTATAAGTAATTTAGTGATTATTGTTATAAAATCCAGTAGCCATGGTAATATACTGACAACAAATGAGTTTAAGTACAAATCAAGGGTGCCTTTCCAAAACTAACAGCCAAATGCTATGTTTTATAAAATATCAGGCGCTTCGACACTACCGCAGCATGAAAGCATGCATGGAGGAGGTGAGAAAAAAATAAAAATAATAAGACCTTTTTCGATTCATTCTCTCAAAATTTGAGTTCCAAAAGTTCGTGTAAAATAAGGTATTTTGAAAATCAGCCATCTAATGCTGATGAGATAACCTAATACGACAGGGAACTGAAACGTTCCGGATACCATTCTTCATTTAAATTGCACCTTTCCACCATAACATATGTTACATCTGTCTATGTATAAATGCTTAACAACATTTAAACATTATATCCACCAAAATTCAACTTTAATTTTAAGTATTACAAAATTTGATTGGGGTAACTTGGTGTGCGAAACAGTTCGCCTTAATGTAACTGTAAAGTGCACCCTTATGTATATGCTCACTGGGTCAGTAATAATGAGCATTAAATGACTGTTATACTCCTCGGTGTTGCCTTGGACCGTTACAGTCTTTCTTTGTCCATTATTTGTTACCTTAGTTAAAAACTGGTCATATATAAAGATACATTTATAAACAATAAACTACTTTTATTCATATTTGGAACAGCTTATGATAATAGAAAAAAAATCATAACAAATTAAAACAATACCAGCCAATTTAAGAATTTGTAAATAAAAAACTAGGAAATGTCAAACTGCGTATATGATTCCCGTTTTCACCATCAGGTAATGAATTGGATTTAAATGCATCTGAAATGTTCTATACTCAACCTTTGTTATATCAAATAGCACATTTTTGATTTTGCAATTGCGACAAAATAAATATTCAACATTTCTTTGTCATTTAACTGGTATTTATCCAAATTTTTCGACATCCGTCCAAATTTCGTGGCAATTATCTTTATTCCCGGTTGATGGATTGGATTCAAATTTGGTATGTGGCTATATACATGGCACATTGTTGGTGTATAAGTTATATCAACTTCCTGACTTTGCCATTTATCAAATTACATTCGTTTGATTACCGCTATAACCTTGATTCCCTTGATTACTCTTTCATTCGAAAAACATGCCTCATTTTATTTTTAGATTTGTTCCTTTCCCTTGAAACCGTAAAAGAAGCGGGGGAAGGTCGGTTACGCACGTTTTAAAATCTTGTTTAAATCACCATTTCCATCGGAAATGCATACACCAAGTAAGAACTGTTGCGTTGTTTCTAACTTTCCTGGTTTTGCCTTTATTCTGCTATTTGTTATATGGAATTTCCGTTTTTGACAATGCCTTTTGACTGATACCTTGAGTTTATCATTTCCTTTATGTTTTTATTACGCTTTCTTCAAACTAAAGTTTGTTGATACAGACGTAAAATTTAAAACTTCTACATCACATCTTCACTTAGTACTAAGTATTACTTCATTTTTAATTTTGGTTGCCTTTACCAAGATTTCTACATCTCGTATTATAAAATTAACGAGGGATATGAAATATACCACAGAACGGTTTTTAAAGCATACGAAGTCATTTATATTGAAAAAATCTATTTAATCGAAAGAATATATATCACAGACAAAAACTTAATTCAAACATACAGAAAATAACAATGTCTTAAGAACCTCTCTGGCTAAGAATCTGGCAAAATGTGTCTAAAGTGCGGTACAAAAAAAAACCAAAAAAAAAAAAATAATAAATTAAAAATGAAAAAAAAAATCAGAGATTTATCCATTATCCAAGTATTTATATCTCATAATCTCCAGAAATAACCACCAAAGTGTTAGTTAAGTTTGCCTTTTTAAGATATCGACAGTTTAAATTTATTTGAAATGCACATTTGAAAATTGGCGGGAAATTTTTCCCAACATAAGCAGTCAAAAATATATCTAAATCGCAGATGCTTCAGAATTAATTTTACTAGTTTTTCAGTTGCTTTCTAGATGTTTTGAATATATATAAAAGATCAAATAAAAATAAAATTGTGTGTCACCTGTTGCCTGTTTCTGCCAGCAGCACCCGCCAAATTGCAAGCTCAAATGACACAATTAAAAGGTGTATTTAATCATGACATCCCATTGGAATCGGACCCGAACCTGAATGAAAATCACATTGTCATATTTCAATTTATGGTCACAATACCAAAGCTCATCATTGAATTGTTGACGGAGGGACATAATACTTCCATTTTAACCACCCCGCGCGCAATAGAATGGTCATTTTCCTCCACTATCGAGATCGGAGCTTTGTTCAATGAGGCTACTGGTTACATTAGATGTTAAAAATATTACAGATATACAGCCACTTATCCCTTAGATTAAAAAGAAACTTACGGAAGGACACTTTATGTATTGAACTTTACATCCATTGATTGATCTATAAACTAGAACCAACGAAGCTAATTACAAACGATTGAAAAAAAATAACATCCAGAATCCTAAACGGAATGTAAACAAACAACTACATCACAAAAGTAGAGACAATTATGACGCAATAGCATGCAAAAGCTATTTAAGCACTATTGGTATACTCACACCGCAATAAAATATGGAGGCTAAGAGCGATGTAAAACCTAAATTTAACCCACCATTTCGCTTGAATACCTGTATTGAGTCAGGACCATTGCGGTACCATCTGCTGCGATAGAATAATATCTATTTTTCGAGACTTATTTTGGACTTGATTTGATTTTTTGGATCGGATTAGTGTTCAGTAATTCTGTTGTTACTCTCATTTTCAGTTAGTTTCTAAAGACCTAATTCAGTGTGTAAATAAATTACAAGTTAGTGTAATTGATGTGATCAAGCGTGCACATCATGGCTTTGTAACGTAAAAAGTGCCATTATGTATTTAAATTACACAAAGGCCATCAAGGTGTTATATCAAGAAACACCTAAAAACATTCATCACATCATCTCACGAACATGCAGGTTATTCAGTAAGTTGCAAAAAAGTAATTTACGGTAATGTTTTGAGGAGGATAAATAGCTATTTAATGTAAAACAAAAAGTTTTGTTTTTATGTTGACAATTATTTTTGTCAAAAGAACATAAATAATGTACTAAATGGAATTCCTTATATAATTAGACAAAAATTGTGAGAATTCTGTGAAAGTCATGAGATTTCCTTTTGACACCTAACCCATTATTTTTGTGTTCAATAAAAAAATAAGCCTATTTAAATCATATCTTCTTATGTAGTTCAAAAGTATAATTATTTGTGACGTCATATCCCATTGGAATATGAGGTAATTTTTTTTTAATTCCAACTTCATCATTTTTTTCTCGTTGTAAAAACATATTTACTCCTCCAACATAAATATTATTTTGATATAGATAATGCATCATTAGATTATGAGCAGTATTTTACAAGCCAGTTAACGTCCAATATAAACTTTTTGATATTACATAGTCTGTAAAAGTCTGCATTATAATAACTGAAAATCTATTTTAGGTTTAAACGTCTGAATGCTACAGTCTTATGTATGTTCATCTTAAAAGAACGTCTGTGAAATGTTTATTTCTTACATGGTTTTTACTTTTTGTACCTTTAATTGTAGTTTAACATATGTTTCATATCTAACATAAAAACATGCTTATTTAACCAAATGTTTTTTTCCAACCTAGAATAAACTCAGTAATATTATGTAACAGACCCCGTCAAAATATATAATTAATGGTTAAACAATAAAACGAGCCTCTGCCTTAATACATTTGTAATAAAAACGCCAAAACAAAAGAACTTTGATATAAGAAAGTCAAAAATTGACTTTAGAAGTCGACAATAGATATTTAAGCGTAAAAATGACTTGACATTACTTCTTAGTTTATATAATTAAAGGAACGTGTTCTTAATACAGATCGGCTTAAATTTCGTCTTCAATTATATAAATACAAGGTTCTTGCCCCTGTCAAGTTCATAACGATTGCTTACTTTGCATGCAAAATGGACAGTATACGGAAAATACTATTTAATAGTCGTCATATTTTACATCTTTTAATTAATATCAACTATAATGCTATTAATAGACCGACTAGATGTTGAAGAATTTTTTAGTGAGACAACATTTATTTTTTTTTTGGTACTGCTTGTAGCAGGAATATGCAATGTAGACGTCGGTTGCATTACAAAAGCGTCATTTTAAATGTCTCAAACGTCTCTTGTCTTGTTAGACTAATTTGAATCTCCGGACCGCTAGTAGAATGTATTCACTGATAGTGCGTGGACTATTTTGGATTCATTTTACATTTGCCGCTGGTAAGCATGAAGTGAAATATTTCAATAAAGTATTCTGAACTGCATGTAATTATTTAATTTTGTATTTGTAAAAACAATGCAGGCGACAATACTATATGGTAAAACCTGCCTAAACTGAACCCCTCTTGGAATTTAGCAAAGGTGCTGGGTTTACCGAGGTTCAAAATGCACTTAATCTGATAAAAAGCGACTTAAATTTCGTTTTTTTTTGTCGAGATTTCGGATTATTCAGGGTTGGCACATCTCGTATTTTCATATTTATTTCGACAGTTTCTACTGTATTAACAGAATAAGCAGTTTATGTAGTACTTTAATTCAATACTGGCATTTTTGCGGAATTTGAGGTAGAGAATAAAGCAATATTTTCGAATCTGAAGTTCTTTTAAAAACCAACCCAATATAAGCTAAACAATGCAAGAATAATCTCCCGATGTGTGTAAGGTAAGACTAAGCTTCAAAATGTTAGTTGTATTTAATAAAAACCAATATTTTATTATTTGGGAATGAAAAAGACATGACGTTTAATGTTTGGAGTAGTAGCTAATAAACTTTATTCTAATTAAGTAATATTCAACATAAAAAACAAAAACAAAACAAAAACAAAAACAAAAACAAACAAAAAAACAAACAAACAAAAACAAACAAAAAAAAGCAAAACAAAACAAACATGTTTTAACGTTACCATTTTATATTTTTTATTTCAACTTTTATCTTAATTTGTAGTTCACGACTGGGGATATCACTATGGTGTACGTAAGTGGCATTTGACCTTTTTAAAATATATTTTTACTATCTAGTTGTGGGTGTTTGTTTGATAGTAACCTATATACTAAATTAATATCCATAAGTAATATGTTCATGTCTATCAAATGCGCATAGAAGGTGCATATACATATAAATTAAATAAAATTACTGGTAACAAAACCATTTAATATTCATCTGTAAAAATGTGTATTTTGAATGGTTTGATTGTAATAATCATCATTTAATGTTCATTTATATGTATTTTGGCACGAATCTGAACTTCACTAAAAACTCAAACCTTTTTACAAAAATATTTCTTATCTTGACATTTTAATGAATTATTTCAACTTTTTTGTGATGCAGTATGGCAAAACTGAGTTTCTCTCAAGTCAAAAAATTTAAACGTTCTGAATGTGTGCTACATCATTTATCATAAACAATTCTGGATAAAAAAAAATCAGCATGATGAGAACAAACAAAACATTTCTTGTGGTTCTTGTGAAAGAAAAGAAAAGTTGTGTTAAAACAGTAGTGAGTAACAAACAATGTAAGAATTACAACGCGTGAAATGATTCAAAACGATATGCCATTGATATTTCGTCGTCAGTTATGTGTCCTTTCTTCCTTGAAAGCCAGAAATGAAAGTATTTATTACTGTTCTACCATTGATTTTATCATTTTCTATTTTAGATCAAGTAAATATACATGTACCTTTATTAGGAACATATCGATTGTTGAAGTCAATTGGATAAGAATGTGTCATCTGATAATATCTTGATATTTATTTATTTTGTTTAAATAATGATAAAACCACTATTTAGAATTTAGAATTATTTGTCTTTGTAAAGTAAATATTATTTACATTAGAGTTATCATTTACAAAAGAAAATAGGCAACTCTTACCTTTTTATTATAATAAAAAGAAATGATAACACACACATTTCAATTTTCGATTATTGTGTTTGGAACGCCACTTATTTGTTAGTATTTGGCCGTGTTGAAAAAAGAAGTTTAATTCTTTTCACTTTAAGCGTTTTATGTTATCATTTGTCAAAATGAGATTAAATGAATGTTAGTGGACATTTTAAACAAGAGTGTTGGTTTCTAATAATTTCGTAGGTTAGATGCGGATCTTTAGGAAAGCTTTTGTTCTATACGTATAAAATTTCAATTCCCATATAATAAAGTATGACGGCATGTAAGTAAATCAGCGGTTGGAAATCAATCAATAATACTTCAGATCGATGTCTTTATCAGACAAGATATATATTGCGATGTCATACTTAATATTGTTCCTAATCCGACTTTACCTGTTGTCATTTAATACTAGTTTTAACACTTTGTAGCATGTTAAAATTTGTCGACTGCATGCTTTATACACATAACGGTGTGGTAAAAATCTGACGATCAGAGTACCAACTCTTAAATCCAACATGCTAGGTTTGTATTATAAGTAAAAAAATACAGACAATTTCATAAATAATCTAACTGTGTACCATAGTATATGTTTGTTTCACCAGGACCAGATCAGTGGAAATATATTTATCCAGAGTGCGATGGCAAAAGACAATCACCTATCAACATTAGAGTGAGAAAGGTCCGCACTGACGAAAAGTTGGGCCAATTCGAATTCAGTAGTTTGGCAACCGCAAAGGATGTTTATATGGTTCTTGAAAATAACGGTCATGCCGGTAAGTGACCTTTGCCCTTTGAATGTTTCTTGATGCTTACTGAGAAAAAAACACGACTTTACATTGTTAATATGTTATATCATTAAATGCATTGGAATGAAAATGGTATACTCATCAATAAAGGTCACTGTCAATCATTAAAAATCTTTTGCTTAAGTTTCAGTGCCTTCGTCTTACGAATAGTAAAAATCGATTGTTGTAAATGCTCCAAAAAGATGAAATGTGGCCAATTCCATGACTTTGTTCAAACTTTCTTTCCTTACGTCAATTGAATAGATTCATGACATAAAAACGTGTAAAAATGTAGCACGATGTGGATTGTTCTAATTTTATATCATTAATGGTAAAGTTAAAAATATTGTGAAAAGTTATGGACCAAAAATAGCATTTCATCATGAAAATAGAATTAATGTAACATTTACAGTTAATTGACATTGAACAACTAAGCAAGACCATCCCATTTACATAATAGTTGAAAATGGCAGATAAACGGTTTTTGTTATGGGGGTGCAAAACCAAATTTCTTGATTATATGTTAAACAGAAAACAAGAGTGAAATGTTACAGTACACATTATATTATAAATTAAAACTAACGTCTTATATAATTGCCATGGTATACAAAAGAACAGGAAGTTTACAACATTGAAGCACGAAAAGCATACCCTACGGTTAGTTTAACACCCCGTTACAAACAAAATAGTGTACCGTAACAAAACATCTAGCATGGCTGTGCACAGCGTGATGCTCCGTTGTTAGTTGGCTTAAGTTTTATTTTGCCTATTTCTCTGTATGTTATTGATTTGGTGTCTGTTGTTTCATGTTTATTGTATATGCTTTTAAAATGTTAACGATTCGTTTACTTTCTATAGTACAAGTGGGATTGAAGGGCCAGGGATTATATATATGGGGTGGAGGACTACCAAATGTTTATGTTGTAGAACAGTTCCACTTTCATTGGGGTTCAGAGAATTCAAGAGGCTCAGAACATGAAATAAATGGCACACATTTTCCGATAGAGGTTTGAATAACATTTTCTTCCAGTTTCGTCAATAACACGTGAAACTTAGATTTATTATGACAAACGCTCTTTCATAACTTAAGTATGAAAAATGTCTTACAATTATTTTTTTTCGTGTTAATCTTATCAATTTAAAATATTTCGTTTGTTGTTTAACTCAATTTCACAAAAAATGACCTAATTGCAGAGCAAGCTTAAAGTATGACGTCAAAACGCATTTTCCTTTTATGACATCATTATGAATTTTTTCTGACCATTTCAACACTTACGACTTCATGTGTAATTTACAACTTGTTTACTTCTCTGTTCTTGATTTTGATTTGTTGGTTTAAGGTCATTGAGGTCATCGATTGTTGCTTCCCCTGGTGAATACATAGGAACAGTACAAAGAAAGCAGATCAAAATATAACAAAAACAAAACAAAACAATTGTAAAAGTACTTGAATTCAGGGACATAAATACCTTTGTTAAACATGATGAAGTTTAATGAGCTATTACAATGTTTCGTTTTCTTGTAGATGCACGTAGTAGCCCATCAAGAAAAGTTTGAAAATGTTGACAAAGCATTATCAGCAGAAAACGGAGTTGCAGTTCTTGGATTTCTGTTTAAGGTATTTTTTTTATTTTCGCCTAAAAATGTTTTTGCTCTTTATTACTTCTTGCATCTTAGTTGTTAAAAGCATTTAATTTGCAATGTGTTCCATTGAGCAACTATATGATGTTGATTCAATTAAACACATCGAACAAATAACGCTAAAACGGCATAAAAAAGGTTTTCACAAACTATTGAACACGTTTAATTACTACTATTTTGTAGTTCCGCTAGTTAATGGTCTTTATTATTTTGTAGAGAAAAAAGAAAATTTATAACTTTTTCGACATTGTTTTCAGATAACTGATAATGACAATAAAAAATTTAAAGAGATTGTCAAAAACTTACAGCACATTAGAGATAAACGTAAGTACTGAACCTACAGAAGGGAAACACACAAAATATCATATCTTTAAAACATATTAGTTAAATTGTTATATTAATTTATTAAATCTTTCAATCCAACTAATTGAATTGTAACATTAGTCAAATGATGCGGTTCAACAAACTTTAAATGTTATTAAAAAAACAAAAAAACAAAAAAACAAAACAAAAAACAACAAACAAAAAAACAAAAACAAAACAAAACAAAACAAACAAAACAAACAAGAAAAAAATATCCGCACAGATTCAGGTATTGATTATGACTTCGAACAGATTTTGGTATTGATTAATTTCGGACATGAATTTGGATATGGTAATACAGGCTTAAGCTCACATAAATGTGGGTACTGTTTAAACCATGCACATCCCGTCAAAAACACCAGAGTAACCCCTGAGAAAAACAAATACACAAACTAATAACCATATTGAAATCTGATTAACATGTAATCAATATCGTACATCCAATAAGTAATCGTCATTAAGTATGGTGCAAATTGTCGTTTTAAAAAAACCAGATAAATATAAAAACCTAGAAGAGAAGAAACATTATCCCTTCAAACTAAACGGTATTTTTTCGACAAGCTGATTTTTCAAGTGTAAGAAGGGTCGTAATTATTGACCTCAGAAAGCAATAAAACGTCATGTCAAAATTTACTGCTGTAAATATATATGCTAGTTGGTGTTTTTTTCTCATTATAAAGAAGTCCACTTTAACCTTTAAGATATAAAAATCCGATTCATGCGTTTACATCATACTTGAAGAGATAAAAACGCGTGCTTACAATTTGAAATCGTTTGTCACCGAAAAAAAGTGTCACCAGGTAAAACAGTCCCAAATGGACTGAGCATACATGATAAGACTAAAAACAGCCAGATGAATCTAAATATAGTGTAGCATTCGGTCGCTGAGGACATTAAATATTATATCCCTTATGACATATTTCTCGTCATGGCGTACATTCATGTCTTGAGAAAGGCTTCCTTGTATAAGTTCATTCAGTATCTGCACGGGGTTAAGTACGATATGGGGCAAAAGGTTGCTTGAAATAGGGAATTGGAGATGGAGTATTGATATCAATTTGATAAGCATTGATTAAAAATAAATTGGATCTTAATTATAAACATAATATATTGTACTTGACAGATATGAGCATTTAACTTATTTTGTTATATGCATACTCCATGTTTAAAACGTATCGGGATCTTGAATAAGAATAGGGAATAAGACATATGGAATGAGGTAATCGCGATTGGAGGATTGGAAGCTGGACAATGGGGTTTGTGGAATGGGACGATGGGGCATAGGGAGAGTGGAAAGCTTTCCCTGTTGAAAAGCTAAAATACTGGAAAAGACAAGGTTGTTTTCGTTGAGCCAAATTTGACTTCCTCTGAGGATGTTTCTGTCCGAATCGTTCTGAATATCTCAAATAGATGTTTTTCCTAATGTAACATAAGTTTGTATTATACCTTTTTGTAGACGACCACGTGCAGCTAAAATACTTCAGCCTGACATCACTTTTCCCGGATACGACCTGTTTTTATAGGTACTACGGTAGTTTGACCACACCCCCTTGCTATGAGAGTGTTGTATGGACCATATTCCATGACCTTATTCCCATTTCAGAGAAACAGGTTGGTACTTGTTACAACGTACTGTAAACTATATCGTCTAACGAAATAAAATTTTTCATTAACCAAGATTTTTTTTCGTGATTCAACAAGAATTTTAGGTGTGAGCTGTAAACATCTCGTTTTTGTTAAAGATACGAAACTAGTAAAGATCCTTATTTTCCTAATGACTGAATCGGGCTATCAATGCTTCTAGGGTCAAAGGTTAAAAATGTATAACTGTT
Organism: Perna viridis; assembly: GCA_037379345.1. NCBI lineage: Eukaryota > Metazoa > Mollusca > Bivalvia > Mytilida > Mytilidae > Perna > Perna viridis. The sequence goes on along the minus strand of CM074519.1, from coordinate 24,694,272 downwards.
ATGAGGACTTCCTATTTGATATAGACGACTCCTTACCGGTATACACTGAACCATAAACTGTTTCGCAATTATTTGGTCTTGCCGACTCAAATGCGTATTTATCAGGGTTATGTTGCTGCACGGTTGAATTCATCTCTACAGAAATTTTATGGTCGACATCATGAAGAACTGTGCCATGAAAATTGATTTGTTCAACGTATCATAGTTTTCTTTTCCTCTTTCGCTAACCCTACACTTGACTTTTAATGACCAACTCGGCGGATATTTCTAGAAAAGGCAGAGGACGCTTACCATACCGGTACACCTGTTCCCTGTCCCCAGTTTTTAGTCTGAGTTGCTGATTTACTTTTGTTACTTTGAATGTGTTATTTCAATTATTTTATGTTCTTTGTTGTGTGTGTCTGTTTTCCATGTCTGGTCTTTGTTCTTGTACTACATTCTTTTGATTTCCAATACAATCTTAGTTCTTTTGATTATTCTGAAAAACAATGGGAGAGATTGTGACGTCATTAGATCTTCTCTAGATTTTTTTAATAGAATTGACGTCACGCGCGAACAGTTAGTAATCGTACTAACATATATTTGGAGCTGCAAAAGTAGTCCAAAAACTAAATTTACGTAAAAAATGATTAAATATGCAACAATTTGATTATTTATTAACAGAACTATAGTTTCTTTTATTTTTTACACCGACGATATCAAGCGGAATATCTCCATTCGCGCTCACAAGCTCGTTAAGTCGAAAGAGTTCATATATTGTCAATATCAAAATTTAAAGCAACAATTATCCTATAATTATCTCCAATACTTTAACCTCAAAATTTGGAAACAATCTTTTAGTAGACTGTGTATAAAATTAATAAAATAAAACATGTTATTCTTCAAATATTGTTCATTTACTTTTGTTCCTTTGTATGTATTTTTTTTTTTGTTATTTTATGTTCTTTGTTGTGTTTGTCTGTTTTTATGTGTGGTCTGTCTTTGTCCTTGGATTTTATTCTTTTGATTTCCTCTAGATCCTTGGTTCCCTTGATTACTGCTCATTCAAAAAGGACTCTAGTTACATAAAACTATTTCGTATAAATCCTGTATATAGAAAATGCGTCGTTGGTTTGATAGGTTTCTGCACGAAGAACCATATATCCAGCGATAATAGTGTCTGAATATGATTGGTGCTTTGCATGATAATTATACTAGTAACATGTCCTGATGTCATTATTTATCTGTATGTCCTTGAATCGACGTTGCAATTGAATCTTTTGTAAACGCACTGTTTGCATTGATAGACCTGAAAAGAGTAAAACAACAGAAAAATCCATACAAATTTCTTCACTTGTTCCAACATGGACCGTGGCTTTTCTTATAGCCTGTCGATATTCAATGTAGTTATAGTTACTCAAGGTTATTGTGATACTTTTGCAGAGTTAAACTTGCATCTTTTGTTTTGATTTACATAGTCTCAAAATAACCCATTACTTACAGAAAAAAATATTATAAGTTTTTACATGTGTATTGTACAGAAAAAGTTTATTGACGTTACATACGTATCTATCGTTATTTATATAAATCTGTTTCGTTTGTTCAATAAAATATACCAGAATTGTTTCTCTTTTCCCACAAAAAATATTATTCAGGCTAAGTTCGTAGGCTATATTCTCTTTATATATTCAAAATACCGATTTTGTGTTATATTAATAGTAAAAGACTAAAAAAGTGCTTTAAATAAAATTTTATGCTTTTCCTACAACTATAAACAAGAATATTTTATCATCAAAATGCAAAATTACCTATTTTGCAATTTTTGCTTTGTCATAATAATGACCAATTGTTTATAACATTTGTGTTTTAATTTTGATATGCATCACAGTAACTGAAAGAACACAAACATAAAATGCAGGCATAACTAAATTAACAAGAAAGATCGACAGAAAGATAAACATCACATTAATATATATTATCTGCATTTCAGTTGAATGAGTTCCGGATGCTAGGTCAATTCTTCTTTTGGCAAACTAGTGACCTTGTTAACAATTACAGATTACCACAAACTTTAAACGGAAGAATTGTCTATTCAAACTGTAAACCCGGAGGAGTCAGAACAAAAAGCAGAACAGGAAAGAGGAAGGCAAAGCGAAAGAGGGATAAGTCTAGTAGAAATTTGATGCTAGACTTACTCACAAAGTCGATAAAGTTATTTTCGAAGACGATATGAAATTCTAGTTATTGGCTTTTTTGTTTTTTTTATACCAGAAAAGGTGAAGAACTAATCAACTACTTTAAATTATTAGCATGACGTGAATCCGTAGCGAGAGAGAGAGGATAAAATTAACAAGTGGATTTTACCTATTTCGCTTCGGGTTTATCATCTGATTTGCTCGATATGCCTGCCGAAAATATTGTAGTCAGGACAACTAGAATAATTCTATATATTTACATGCTTTTTTCTTCTCAAGGCTCTTCTATTCTTTGACGAATATAATTCAGAAAAATAACACTCGTATATCTTCATAAATGACGAGCTGCAAATACGTGTAGTGTGACGTGTTGAAAAAAAAATTAATGATACAAATACAGAATTTTGTCCTCTGTGGATATTTTTGCCATTTATATTGTTGTTCAAAGAAATAGTTTTCATTACTATTTAGATAGTATACAATGTAGATCAAAAACAATATAAAATATGTGATCTCGTTATTGCGTTTGTAAACGTACAAGTGGTGTTGAATGTGTCTTGCAGCTGAATGTTAAATATATAACCGGGAACGTTCTACCGAAAGCGTTTATTTTGTTTTCATTGAATATTATCATAGAAATACGAATGAAGGCAAACAAAACAAAACAGACTCAAAACAACGACAACAAAAAGCCAAAACAAAACAAAAAATAAAAAAATAAATAAACACGAAATAGTTAGATGTTAAAGTACTTAAAGAAAATGATTTGGATTTCCATGTTAGATTACAAATAAAACAAAGTCCTTACACACCACAAGCATGTAAACGGTTAAACTAACTTGAAAGAACATATTGAGGTATTTTGCCCGAATTAATCTACTGCGCTTGTCATCACGTCATGTCTACCACTTCATAATGATGATCATACAACATGATAATTCAGTCCTCTGTTGTGGTAATACGCGCGGTATTGATAAGTTTATGAATATAAATACTACTGCAATAGCCAGTCATAGTGCCGTAAAGCTGCCAGACAAATATGAACTGTGACGTTTTCAACATGGAATGTATTAAAACACCAATGCGCGAAGTACGCATCTACTACCGATTTGCACAAAAAAAAGTAAAAAAAAAACAAAAAAACAAAAAAAGAAAACTGGCAGTAACAGTAATTCATCTGTAATTATTGCTTTTACAATAGTCATTCTCGTTTACGCCTAACTGATTAAAAAAACTACTTAATCTGGACTTTTAAAGCATTTGAAAACTAACGCAAGTAAACATGTACAAAAACAAATTTATGATTCGAGTTTGCTTGGGAACTTCAATCGATATTAATGTTTTATATGCATACTCCATGTTCATAACGTATCGGGATCTTGAATAAGAAAGGAGAATAAGACATATGGAATGAGGTAATTGCGATTGGAGGATTGGGAGCTGGACAATGGGGTATGTGGAATGGGTCAATGGGGAATAGACAATCGATTTGTTTGTTTCTAAGCGTGGTATTTTGTTTTTTCATGTCATTTATTGGGTACTTCTATTTTCATTGACTTGTCGTTATACTTGGATAATGTTTCGTTTGGTTACCGTCCGAAATCTGTACTTCAGACTATCAACATTTCCATTGGTTTGTGCGATGAAATATATTACGATGTTATTTATTTATTAGATCAGTCTATAAACGAGATTTAATGAAGCATCAACTTCTAAAAACCCTACTGCATATCACTATATTATTGTCGTACTAAAGGCATTGGCTTGTTTTAACCATATCACTATATTCCGGTTGTGACGAGCATTGTCATATTTTAAAAAGTGATTGATCTACAAACTATCCATTCGGTTTTTGTTTTTTTTTTTTTTCTTTTTTTTTTAGAAATTTCTTTGTCGTAATTTTTAATTCGAGACTATTCAAAGCTTCAAGTAGATAGAAACCGCGAAATGTATCTAAAGTTAGAATTATTTGTTAAGGGTTGTGATATTCTATGAAAGAATGGTTATTTATTTACACGTATTATGTTTCTATGTTTAAACAAGGCATCGGCATCATAAAAAAGTCTCAAATTAAACGCACAAAAATTATTATTTTATAAAAATAATAATATGATAAACATCAGGGCACAAATATAAGAAAAGGCTTACTTTCATACGGAACAAAACAAAAAACAAAAAGAAAAATTACGACATTGTTCTAGTCTGATCTTGTACTAGTTTAGTTAACCTTCAGTTGTATTAAACTGAAGTTTGTGTATTTGTCCCGCCTAAAATCACAAAAAAAACATTAGTAGTATTCCGGTGCACCTGGTCCATGCTCTCAGTTTTTAGTGGATTCCGAGTTGCTCGTTTGCTTTTGTTGCTTTGTATGTATGATTTTAGTTACTTTATGTTCTTTGTTGTGTATGTCTGTTTTCCATGTCTGGTCTTTGTCCCTGGATTACATTCTTTTGATTATTGCTGTGGCCTTGGTTCCCTTGATTACTCATTCATTACAAAACATGAATTGAGTGCCAGATTTATATAAAGACCATTTATAAAATATGACAATTTTTCCTTGATAAATTGATATGCTTAATAGAAGACTGCTCGGTATATTTAAAGAGTTTGGTTCCAATCCAATATTGTGGTCTCTCTATGCGAGTCATTCACCCGATTCTCATTCCCCCCCGGGCCATTTTGCTCAACATAAACTTTTCAGACTTTGCACTAAAACAGAATGATAAATTGTGCAAAATTCTTGTTTGAGTTTTGCTCTTCGTCTTTTCTATTTATAATTTGACTTCATTTCTGTGTCACTGTTTATTTTGAAGGAATGGTAATTCATTTTCAAATAATTTTAAGGTATGCATCTTTTTGTAGCGTCTTATTTATTACTAAAACTTAATTATTGAAAAATACTAAATAATCAAATACATAACCGCATTTTAAACAGATTCATGTTAATTATAATCTATTTAATTGATAAGAAGAAGAATGATAAAAATAATGACAAAGGCTTTACATCCTGGTTTACTACGATCTATGTATTTTGTCCACTACACCTTTTGAATGTGGCGCTTGTTCACTTTTTCATTATTCATTTTGAATCAAAAGAATTTTTTGCATAAAATCTGTACACGTACAAAATGTTTATTTTATAATTTTTTGAATGGGGAGATTCACTTTAAGAAAAAAAATCTACACAGGGTAATTCGATACTTAACTGAAAATGAGTTCGATGCTCCTACAATGAACAGCAAACAAATATGTCATATTCCTAATCGCTAATAGCTTATCAATAATGGAGCAAAGGTCAATGACAATGTCATAACCTTATCTTACATGTTTCGTTGATATATTTATATTAGTAGTAATGCAACTATTGTACCAGGTGCTGTTGGTGGTCATTCTGATGTTTGGATCATTGTCCACTAGCGGTGAAAAGCGCTTACTTTTAAATGACCCGGATGCGATAGGCAGACGACTTGACCAACTAGAGACCACACAAAAGACATTAGTTCAGCAAGTGCAGACTTTACAACAGGAAAACACAAATCTTCGCAATACCGTGTCTACATTACGAGGTAGGTTTCGATTTAGGTTAGTCATATTTATTTTCAAGAAAATATAGTGCATGATGCAGTTCTGTAGTGACAATAAGGGGATTTGACAGGAATTCAAGACAACCAGGATTAAAACGGTAATTGTAAATAACAAACCGCACTCCACTAGTTTAATAGGCTTTGAGAGAATGATATCCGATTCACAGCTGCCAACATTACATACATAATACCGTATGCTGTTTTTTTGGCAGGTGTATAATTTTGGCGATTTTTAGGCTAAATGGTTAGCGGAAAAATGGCGTTTCTTATATTTTGCAAGTGCTTAGTTTTGCACAAAGTACTTAAGCATAAAGTAAATTTGTTGGCTTTTTTTTTTGGTGACCTAGGATTAAGGGACACAACTCTTACAAATCATTGGAACGTATGTGTTCATCATTTTACCTCAATCTCATGTAAGCATCAAAATAAGTTGGACTGATTATATTCTGTTTCAAATGAAAGCTTGGTAGGCTTTGGTAAATTTAAATATGATATAAACATGTCATTGATTGATATCATTACTTTTGTACCTTACCTCAGGTCTACCTCCTTAAATTTTCCACAGTAAACACCCAACGAAAATTACCCACACTACGTTATATGATTCATGCACAGGATTATCGTGATGCAAGATCAAAGGTAAAGTCGTTTTACATAAATAGAAAATTCTGATGCATCAAAATGAAGGACTTACGTTTGTTAAATTTACTTTCATGGAGATTGAACTAGTTTTGACAATACCTCCCTGCCTGACATTTGTCTTTAGATTGTGTTCCTTTGATTTCCGCTTTAGTCTTGGTTCCCCTGCTTCTTATTTCGTTAGATTCTCATTCAAGATTGACATGCTTTATTTTAGCTCACGGGTCCACATATATACGATGGGGAAGATCGCATTGCACAGGGTCTAACACAGAAACCGTCTATAAAGGTAATAAAGCTACTCAGAAAGTAAAATAAAACCCATTTAAACCGAACCCTGAATAAGCCGAACACCTGTCCAATCCAAAAACTTAAAATGTATTTTGAAGCAGGGTTTTATTACTGAACACCTGCCTAATGTTAACAAATTCTATGGTCGAAGAAAGGTTCTGTTTTGATAAGTTTTACGGTCTTCATACTAAATACCAAATAAATTTGGTAGGTAAAGTAAAACAAACACGCAAGTAAATATTAATTCCAAATCTAGTTTGTACATTTTCTGCACAAAGCACTAAAACGGTTCTGCAAAAGAAGCGTAAATTATTGACATAAGAATCATAATGATGTACAAATGTCTTTTTTTTTCTAAAACATTCTTTTTCTTAATTTAGGGTATGCTGCGGGTCAATACTATGCACATTCTGGAGGCGTTGGAGGACCTGCTAACATGCTTTGTCTACCTGACAATCCGGAAATCCAGAATGTATCGTACACTTATCGTGGAATCGATATATATGGTACGGAATACGAAACAGACTTCTTCGGGCCGCATTCTAGTAACGAAGATGTTCCATGTGCACTGTGCAGAAATACCGTGTCTTCGACATCCGTCATGTTTCCGGGTCGGCAAACATGTTACCAAGGGTGGTCTTCAGAATATATCGGTGTCTTAGCTGCCGGCAGTCATAGTCATACGGCTTCCGAATATATTTGTGTCGATAAAAATCCTGAATATTTGGTTTCGGGAAAAGCGGGTATTAACGGCCATTTATTGTATGTTGTTAATACGAAATGTGGACCGCTACCATGTCCGCCATATGAGGAAGACCGGAAGATTAATTGCGTGGTCTGTTCTAAATAAAATGTATGTATGTAGAATGTTATATTTGTTTCCTTGTAACTATGAAAATGCCAAAAGTAAAATCTTCAACTTGTATAATAAACCAGAGCATATGAGCATGATTTCAGAACGATCACAACTAACATTTTAAAGCATTTCGATGTGTTCGATGTAGTTCTTCTTTTATTTTTTGTTGTATTTCGTTTCCCATTGCTTCGTGTGTGCATTGTTGAACCCACGTTTTCATGAACTCGTGGACTATTACGGTGTATCCATCTGCACTATGAAAACTGATTTGTTCAACGGGTCCTAGTTCTCTTTTCCTCTTTTGTCTACCCTGGTCTTGACTTTTTATTATCATGAGCAACACGTCGGATGTTTCGAGAAAAGCAGAAGCCACTTATCCCAGCGGTACACCTGGTCCATGCTCCCATATTAAGTAGAGTCCGAGTTGCTTTTGTTACGTTATTTTAATTATTTTAGATGTTTTATGCTCTTTGGTGTATGTGTCTGTTTTCCCTGTCTGGTCTTTGTCCCTGGAATACATTCTTTTGATTTCCGCTGGAATTTTGGTTCCCTTGATTACATTGACTACTAGACTTTCTATAAACAAAATACATTTTTTTTATTTTTGAAATTCAAGTTTTGCAACCCTGCCCGTCATACCTGAATGATGACCCCATATTTACGCAGACTATTTCAAGGTCAAAATAACTTTTTTCTTCTTTTGAGTACAAAGAATAATGATGGAATGATCGATTGGTTAAATGAATAGCATGCACGAAGTGAATTAACTAAGTAATCTGTAACATTTCGCGTATAGGTTTACATGTATCCCAATGTAGTTACATTGGATAAGTTAAAAAAAAAATAAAAAAGATATTTGTTTGCAACATTTAAATGGAACAGAATATTGGTATATGTTATATGTTATATACACACGCTTTATATCCATATAGTAATGTACTGGCATTAAGATGGTAAATTTTCCACATATCCTTTTTGAATAGGTTGATGCCACATGCTTATAAAAAGACCTGCTGTATAAATAGCAGCAGAGCGAACTAAGGTAATATAGAACCGATATGACATGTGAAATTCTTTAAATATAGTATCAACATTTTCTGTGTGACATAGCTTATAAAGTAATAATTTTAAAGGTCTTCGGTAATTTTTCTCCTCCATCATATCAAACTTCAGTCAGGCAGTTACTATTAGGAATGTCCTTTTTGGCTTGAAGACCATTCGAGTACTCGGTACGCCGGTTTTACCAAAGACCCATACATCTCTAACAATATATAATGCTGAATTTTGACGTTGGGGGTTATTGCACTATATTTATACGAGTAATTGTTTTTTTTAATAAATATTACATGTAATTATATTTGAAATTGCTACTCGGTACTCAGACCTGTCCAGCGAGCAATAGTCGAATACTCGAGCACTCGTTGACATCCCTATTAACTGTATTAGTAAGTTAAATGACTTGAATAAGCATGTATTTGTTTTACAGATACTTTTATATCTTCAATGTTAAGTGCCTAGCTCATTATATTCCTATAAACTTTTGAAGATAAATGTTGCATTCGAAATTTGTTTGAAATCATCAACTCTTGTTTAGAAAAACAAACAGACAACGTATTGTACCTTATTTTTATCGCTTAATAAATTTGATATTTTCTTTTCCTTTCCTTTTTTGGGGCACAATACTTTGAGCGGTAAATGTTAATTCATTAAATGTTCAATGCTCTTGTCAATATAGACCTACATGCTACGTCATTTTATGTCAATTAAACAATGTTGATGATACAGTGATCTTCAATTATTAACAAAAGGACTAAATTTAGATAAATGTTAAGTACATAGGTCAAATAATTGCCTGAAACAGGAGTCACAAATGACATCAAAACTTGTCAAAATATGTTATTGTTAAATTAACTTCTCAATCTGTTATATAAAATGTGCATAAGGGGAAACAGAGATGAGTAGATGGAGATGTGGATGGTGAATGTACTATCTTTAAAATAACGACGCAGTAATTTTTTTTCTTTTTTAAGTTTCTACATATCTTTCAAGAAAATAACGCATGGCACATAATTTTACATTTTCAATTGCTTTTTCATTAAAAAATACAATTCAACTCTTTAGGCTGAAGGCTTGATGTTTGAGGTGAGGATTGGTCATATTGCAAAGACTGAAGAAGAAACAAAATTAAAGTAATTTATACGTTCTTGTATAAATCGGATTAACATAAGGGAGGCAGTTACCTTATAGCGAAGTTATCTCGCATTTTATTATATTACAATATATATTTTTGGTTGACTACAAAAATATGATAACTTGACTTTCATACAAAATTCCGTAATAATGATGTCATACATTTTGTTATGGGTCAACGTGAAAGCACAAAGAAAGTTCAGAACAAAGGGTTCATATTTTGCGATAAAACCTTGAAGCAAAACCTTGAAGCCCAAGTATTATCTTTATAATTTTGCTTGAAAAAAAAACAAAATAATAATAAAATACTTTTCAAGTCAGTACAACATAACAAAAGAAAATTACACTGGTATTTAGAGAGAAATTAAGAATCAAACACCGCTGAGAACCTAGTCTTTGCAATTTTTGACGGTATTTGAATCGATTTTTTTCTCACTTTTAAAGTTGTAGTCGGAAACAACCAATTCAAACCACCTGCCTGTTGTATTTTATTTTTTTAATTTACAAGACGTCATAAATTAAACATTTTATTATGATATCACAAACGTCGCGTGTTTTGTTAAGCATGGCTTAAAATATGGATGTCCTTTCTCATTGTGAGACCAAATTACCATGTACGCATTGAACAATTTTTTAACAACCTCTGATTTAGGAATTTGACAATAACCGATTAATTTTATTTTAACTATACACATGTTATATCAGTGTATATGTATAAGGAAATATGATTTTGTCGGATGCATGCTGTACACATAATGATAAGCATGTGACAATTAGACTTCTCAACTATCTTTGCTGCAGATAGATAAGGACTTTTGTAAGCTACGCTTTTACTGTGTGATTTAACCGACAATAAGCTATCATGAAACGGATTTTTTCTTTGATATTATATTTTGAAATAGTATTATTTTGCGAAGGGAGACAATCTCGACTGCTCCTTAATGATCTTGATGCCACGAACGCACGTCTTGAGAGTTAGGAGAAACAAAATCTACTTCTCACACGAACAGTCCAACGAATGAATAGAGAAATTGAATCAATGAAAATAGACTGGGCAATCAGTGAGTAAACTAATTGTTAAAAATTCAGTTCCATTGCCATCATCATTTAAAATACCGTAACAGAACGAATTTTGCGTATTAAGGGGGTAGACCTAGGGTAAGGGACACAACTCTTACAAATCATTGGAACGTTTGTATTCAGCATTTTACATCAATATTATGTAAGCATCAAAGTAACATGGACTTATTTCATTGTTTCACATGAAAACTTGATAGGCTTTGGTGAAAATGAATATGTTACAAACTTATCACTGATTTCGAGAGTTATGTCCCAAACCCTGGGTCTACCTAATTAATTCGTATATTACAAACAGAAAGAGGCAATACACTTATTGTTAGCTGTACGTTAAAATAAATACAATTATCATATGACTATAAGCAACCACGATTTTGATTGTTTTAATCGTCACTTTATGGTCCTTTGCAAATTATTATGATAACGCACACATTTATATTTAAAATTAATAGCATTGCATCACCTAGATGGATTTTAATACAATTCTTATTCATCACACACACTAAGTAATTTGTTAAAATGGCAAATCACTCGTAAAATTTTTAAACCTATGAAAAACTGGTAAATAGACTAGCATCTTCAATGCATCTGCTATAAGTGTCACCATAGTACAGAATTTTGCACCCGCAGATATGTTTAGTACGGAGGCGTAATAGGGACATGTTGAAAAAGTATTATCTTGCCACGGAAACTAATTATCTCGGCAAGTCGAGTTATTACTTTACCCATACAAAAATGTTTGAAAATACTTTGTTCACTTAAATACATGACGTGCTATTTTCAAGCTGTGTCCGATAAAGTTGCTTTTATTTGCTATACGTTTTAACAAAAAAATGTCGCACGTCACAAACGCCATGCTATTACGCTCCCGAAGGGAGCGTTTATGGTTGCATTGTCAACAACTTGGTCCTGTATACTTATGGCAAGAAAAAGCATCAATATCCGGTTTGTACATGCATATTCAGGAGCTGAAAAACAGCATAATGGCAGCTTCATTTGCGCATACTTGTATATGTGCGATTGAGAGCCAAACCAGTCTCGGAAAATATTTGCTAGTTTCGATAATTAAATACAAATCGAATCATGGATTTTCCAAGATAGGGTTGGCCTTATAGTCTGCAGTATGGCGTCCAGATGGTTTACGAAAATTATGTAATCAATATTACCCATAATTCTCGGGTTATAAAAATTGCAAAACGAAAACGAACCAAAACGAAACGAAAATAATCGATAAAAGAAAGAACCGAAACGAATCTATTCGATAAAATGAATCAAATCGTTATAAAAACATAATTTAACTATACAAAATGAACACAATGAAGCGAAACTAAATGCAACAAAAGGAATCTTGGAATACGTTTCGCAAATATAAGAACCGTAATGTTAACCAGTGCTGGACAATTCGATCCAAAGACAAATCAGACCACGACAATCAGTAAAATGCTTAAGGACAAATATTTATCATTACAAAATTTGCCATACTTGAAGGTTATAAGTATAAAATATCAAATCAGAGCTGACAAAAATTATCAAAGCTGTTTTTAATTAATGTTTCTTCGGGAGCGTTAAAAAGGTTTCACCTTCATCATATTAAAAGCAGGAAATTACTTAAGAATAATTAGGGACAACATTTTTTTTTGGTGATGAGGGAATTGTACTTCTAGTTGAAAACCAAAAGTGTGTAAAAATGTCGAAAATAAATAAATGCTTTAGTTAATTTATTTTATACATTCATACGCGAAAATGGGGTATTAGGTTATATGTGAATCATATTTGAGTTAATGAGTGGGTTGCGTATACCGTTTAGAGGGTAATTTTCGTGTTGCCAAATTTCGCGTTTTACTCTGTGAATAGGGTTATTAAATGTTCGCGGTCTTTATTTTTCACACATTTAAATATTCGTAATTTCTTCAACCTTTCGAATATTGCAAAAAATTAGAACCTAACAAAATTTTCTACTTTACGGTAGTTTATCTCAACAGATGTATAATATTTTATTTTAGACACAAGACACGGTACGACTTATATTCGCTGGGGTCGAAATCAATGTCATGGTACCAATACAGAACAAGTTTATAACGGTAAGAATACAGTGAAACCTATCTTAACCAAACCCTTAAAATCCTAATTGTTTAATCCAAACACTTTTAAAAGTCCTTTTATACCAATTTAAATGTATTTTCAACCTAGATAAATAGATTTGAAGTCCGAGAGGTATTTCAAAATTTCCAAGTAATTACCAGTTTTCGAGTTATATTTATTCCGAGTTGTTCTGCATTCGATTGTAGGTTAAAAATCACTTGTCTTCCTGCCGTTTATATGTGAATGATGTGGTAATGAAAAAATGTTAAGTAGAAAAAATCGGGATTATGATATAATAAGCAATGATTATTTTTGTTTTCTGATATGAATAGCTTTGGTTGAACCAGATATTTCTTCTCTACTTGTTCTTGATTTTTAAGGTTTTGTTGCGGGTCAGGAGTATAACCACGACGGTGTCAGTGGTGGACCTGCTAACACACTGTGTTTGCCTCGTGACCCAGATCTTTCAAATACAACTTTAACGTCATCTTGGAGTCCCATATACGGATCTGAATACGAGTCACATGTGTTCAGTCATGACGCCACTGACAATGATATTCCATGCTCTGTATGCAGAACGTTAAACACAACTTCTCTATTAATGATACCAGGCAGACGTTCATGTTATGCAGGTTGGAATTTTGAATACTCTGGGTTACTTGCAAGCGGCCATATTGGACAGCCAGCTTCATCATATATCTGTATCGATAAAAGCCCGGAATATCTGCAGTCAGGTCAAAGGAAAGAGAATGGGCATTTGATTTATCCGGTACGAACGCAATGTGGTCCACTTCCGTGCCCTCCTTACCATAACAACATTCAAGTTGAATGTGTTGTATGTTCTAAATAAAAGCATGATTGAATCAAGTGTTTTCCCTTATTTATCTTTGGTATTTAAGAATTGAAAAAATATATCAATGAGAGCATTTTAATTATTTTAAAGGTTAAATGTGGAAATATAAAATTCAAATTGATTAAAGCACTGGTGGTATTGCTGCAACATCTCCGACGTCCTCAACAGAAGAATTATATTAAAAGAAAAAATGGATTTGAAGTTAAATTGGGGATGGGAATTTTTCTAAAGGAATGAGGAAATCTCGATAGGAATGGGGATTTATCTACGGGAATGAGGAACTCTCGATAGAAATGGGAGTGAGACAATGGTAAATGGTGGAAATATAATGTTTCCCATACAAGATATATAATTCCACTCTCATTAGAAATAGGCTCCGAAAGACATATTGGTAATGCATCTCGATAAATTAAAAAAAATCCATGCGTGCTCTTACTCCTTCCTAATACTTGAACGTTTATGTAAAGCTAGATTAGTTAAAATGGACTTTATATACTTTTTCAAATATCGCTAGTTTTATGCCCTAACAAGTCACTTTGCGCAATTTCTTATACACAGGAAAACTACAGATTATGCTTTTGGGTTTCATCTTCTCAAGAACATATAGAACCGATATTCAAACGTGTGTATTTGCATAAAATGAAGACTGGAACATCAAATGCTTTACTTTTCTGTAAGAGCTTTTAATAAAGACGTTAAGCTTCAAATTCCTTGTAACACAATTAAGGATAGTAGAAGTTCTGAAACGTATTATATTGGTTATTTTATGTTCTCTGTTGTGAGTGTGCCTGTTTTCCATGTCTGGTCTTTGTCCCTGGATTAAAATCTTTTGATTTCCCCGGGAATTTGGCTCCTTTGATTACCATTGGTTGCGCTTTTGTCCAAACCTTTGCTTATTAGTAACAATACTTTTAATGTCTGGTCTTTGTCCCTGGATTACATTGGACTTGACTTTTTATGAGCAACTCGGCGGGTGTTTCTAGAAAAGCAGTGGACGCTTACCCTACCGGTGCACCTGGTCCATGCTCCCAGTATTTAGTGGAGTCCGAGTTGCTCATTCACTTTTGTTACTTTGTATGTATGATTTTAGTTACTTTATGTTCTTTATAGTGTATGTCTGTTTTCCATGTGTGATCTTTGTCCCTGGATTATATTCTTTTGATTACCACTATAACCTTGGTTCCTTTGATTACTCTTTTATAAACTGTATGATTGTCTCTTTTTTGTAAATATGTTGTTGCTTTCTAGTTATCGTGTTTTTATTGCTTTTCTTGTAACTAAATGCTCTTTTTGACTCAGTTTACAATATATAATTCATTATTAAATGTTTTGTGACTTTGAATCATTGTTCATATTGTTCAAAGTCCAGTACTATCCGTAATATCGTATTTGAAGATAGATCCATGTATAACACAGTCATAAATTTGGTGGTTGCAAACAATACCAATTCACTGGTTTCTGATTTGATTTCTGAAATGTTGTTTGCTTATTTTTTGTCCGTATTTCCTTGTCTTTGCACTTTAAAAACAACATTATGGTTTGAACGTTTGCTTAAGCAACTATTTGTAACAATTCTATTTCAGACGAAGCACAAGGAATAACATAAATTCGCTGGGGACGAACACAGGGTCATTGCGTTGATACAGAACAAGTCTATAACGGTATTTCAAATCACTCGGAGTACTTTTCAGGGGATGATTTCCAGATGTGTATAGAAGTATGTACTTTCAACATATACATATTGAGATTGATATGAAACTTATTTCTTTAATTCTAACATAAATGAAACAATAATTTTAGTGTACGAGATAAATATGTGGTTTAAATTTCCTTTTGATATTGAAATTATGTCAATGAAGTGTTTTTTTTTTCTGTAGACCAGCAGTGTCTTAATTGTTTAAAAAAATACAGAAAATTTCTTGATTCTATCTACAAAGCTTTTACATTTCGATGCACTCTGCGCTCCAAAATGTTAATCAAAATTTAAGTTGTTGTCCCCTCTTTTTCAGACTTATTAAAGTCAAAATAATTTATACATAATGTTATACATTTTGTCAAAGCGTACCATGGCTATACTTTCTGGTATAGGGTATGTAAGTCTCGATCTAGTTTCATTTTTCACCGGAATTTACGACGTTGAACGTATTGAAACCGAAGACCGATCTGCATTTTATTGTTTACTTCCGGGTACTTGAAACGCTGTATAACAATGCAAAATCTTTTATTTTATGTTTTTTCTTAATATCTTTATTATGTAGAAATACATATTTGTTATTTTTATCGTTCGTTTTTACACAAAAAGATGTTTTGCCCTCACCACTGAACTCAACCCTCTCTAAATGACAAGTCTCCATGCTTTTGAACGGTTTGTCGATTGTAGCATATGATTAGAAGGATGGTGGTGATGATGATTACGATGAGGAAGATGATAGCAACATTTTTTAGGAGCCTATATCAGAGGACTATCAGAACGGAAATGTGAGGATTTTATTGTAGGAAAAAAATTTTCAGCAAAATTAATTCTTGTTTTCTTTTTTCCTTTAGCACTAACTCTTTTTGCTTCATTTCAGGTTCTTAAATCATTTTTTTCTTGTAGATTTTTATCCAGGGGCTTTTAGTTTCAGGTACTAATTATTATTTCTGTAATTATAGATTGGTTGCAGCAAAGCGTTTCGAACGCAGCGGAATTATTCATATTAAGTTATTTAAAATAACATTAATATAACCTTATAAAACAATCTTCTTGTTTTTAAATGACGATAATTATTCTGGAAAAGGAAGTTTGGTGTTCTTAACTCCTCGCCACATCTTTTGTCATCAAGTGATGACGGTTAATCCAGAAAACCGCTTTCTGAGCAACCAACATCAAGTAAACTTTTACATTTTTTCAGATTGTCAGCAAACCAGATTATGATTTAATAGAAAGTAAACTAACTGTAAGTAAATTGATAAGGTAAATGATGTTTAATAGGTGTAATGTCCTTATGTACATAATCTCTTTTGTAGATTTGGCAGACATGGTAGATCCTGGTGAAGAAACCCATCTGGCCTGAAATGAAAAGTTCATTAAACTTAATCAAATGATGATATTTTGTTTATTATCATTTAATGTACATAATAGTACATATGAGGAAACAGCTAGGGCTTCAAAGTTCCATAGTGAAAGGATGCATATTGGTTCAAGTCAATGCATTCAATTTCTTGGGAAAACAGCATTTGTTTTTTGAAATTTTAAGCAATTTTAACATAATAATGAGATTATTATTATGGTAAAAGACCCTTTTTAAACAAGAAAACATTACAAGACTACATTAGGAATCTTAGAATTGACCAGACCTTGATATAATATTATTTTGCCACTTTTTGCGGCAAAAATGTATGTTTATTTTGATTATCGTCTGGCTTCATTTAAGGTATAGGCCTAACAAATTTTCATTCACATTAAACATTTTATAGCAAAAGAAGATGAAAGTATCTTCATGTGATAGCTTAGATTTTAAGCATTAAAATGGTACCACATAAGTATATGGTATGTTGATATTTTGATCAATATAAGCATAAATATGCGGTTTTTTTTTTAAATCTGAAATTTTCAAAAATGTTCAATTTACCCCTATTTTCCAACATTTGCTTGTTGATTTTTAAATATAATTTAATTATTTCTTGATAAAAATGTGTTTTTATACATTTAATCACAATACCAATAACTGTCATATGCTAAAAACTGCTTTTAAATTCAAAATGTCTTTTTTTTTGTCTGCCCTTTCGCCATTTTTTCCACTGAAAATAGCTCTAAAATTTACCCTAAAATGTAAATTTTCTACCTCAAAAATATTTTTGAGCTAAAAAACAAAGTCAAGCAACTTTATTGCCACACAAAACAACTGACAGAAAAAATTAGATATTTTTTTGAATTCTTAGTAAGCAAAAATGTATTTTTTTGTTGAAAAAACGCATTTAAAAAAAGGGGGTCTGCCGCAGTGTTTTTGATTCCAATGAAAAAAAATCTGTGGTTTTGACTTAATATTTGTTTATTTATTTCTGTTTAATGGATTACTCTTGAAAGAACAGCAAAGTATTAGATTTCTACTACCTTCCAATTTCTAAATATGAATATCCAAAAAATGGCACTTTAATTCACGATGCTGTTGACACATAGCTAAAAAAGTCCAAAGTGTTTTTTTGCCAATTTTAAAAAAAGTGTACTTTTCTTTGTATTTAAGATACAAGTTTCCTGAATGGCTTAAATCAAAGTATGAAATGGCTCTATTTAAATGATCAAGACACAATGTATGAATTTCTTTACCTGTTTGACTTATTTGGGTTCCAAAAGTGTCCAACATGTGACTTTTTTGCATTCGCAAGAAAAATGACCACAATTTTGAACTTTAAATTGTAATAACTTTTGAACCCCTTGACCGATTTTAAAATTTTTTGCACCATTAAGTTACATTCCTTGGGCTCTTTCAAACTGATATAAACTTGTACACTTTCTATATACTTCATATTTTGACTGACCTCCCTAGCTTTAACACCAAGGGGTACCCATTTCACAATGTTTTATAAACGTTTACTACGTTTTTTTCACCGTCACAAAATATTGATACATAAATTTAAAGGGTTCTTAATTAAAAATGATGTTGCTCACTCAGTTTTTTGATGGAAATATAGTCTATAAAACACTTCCTGATCCGATGGATTTATCAATAAGATTCAATTGATTTATTCGTAAAGGATATGATTTGCAAATTATTGTCTATTACTTGAATAAGAGGACGCTTACCATACCGGTGCACCTGGTCCATGCTCCCAGTTTTTAATGGATTCCGAGTTGCTTATTTTGCTTTTGTTACTTTGTATGTATGATTTCAGTTACTTTATGTTCTTTGTTGTGTCTGTTTTCCATATCTGGTCTTTGTCCTTGGATTACATTCTTTTGATTACCGCTATCACCTTGGTTTCCTTGATTACTCTTTGCAAATTATTGTCTATTCCTTGAACATTCTTTTCATAAATACAGATATTCGACCCCTAATTGCAACCTTGCGTAAAAACAAAGTCATGCATTTTGTAGTATTGCACTACATCATATCTTAACTAATTAGCACTTGACGTTATTACTCCAAATCCATTCCGCTTGAATTGTAGTGACCGATTAGTGCTAATGCTGGTAGTTTTGAGGGAATTGTCATTCTTTAATTTGTTCTAAACTAGCTTTCAGCAACTGCGAATGTTTTTTTAATTGAATATCCCATTTTGTCTATATATTATTTTTTGTGGTATTTCATGAAGGAGAATTGGATATATGCATGACTGAATCTTATAGTATTTTTATTTGTTTTTCATTTCTTTTTCTGTATTTGTGAAAACAAGAATTGAAAAAGACAATAATTTGAAAATCGTATCCTTTACGAATAAATCTATTAAGGGCAGTTGATAAATCCATTGGATTTTGTTTATAACTAAACTTTAAAATTTTTATATAAAAAAGGGCGAGCGACACAATTTTTCATTAAGAGCCTGCATATGCTATTATATTTTTGTATCATTTTTTTTGTAACGGTGAAAAAACTTACTAAATGTTTAAGCAATTTATGAAATTGATATCCCTTGGCGCGGAAGCTTTTCTGTTAGTAATCTGTTGTGTTCATTCAAATTTTACACTTAATTACAAATACGAGCAAAACAGACCAGTTGTGAAATATCAATACCGTAGAAGGGTGCTTTGAACATATCACCATCTAAAAATGGAAAATTCATAGGAAAATCTAAGTCGTCTCTTTTGTCATATTTCTTATGTATGTAAGATCTAAGGGTAATACTTGTACCCTTATCAAAATTAAATCTATTTAAATAACATTCAAAAGCCATTTTATTTCTGATCATTTATTTCCCAATTTCGAAATAATCACAAAAACTTGTTAATTTACATGTCATTCATATGATAACTGCATTATATGGAATTAGAGTACCTACATTATCCGCTTGAGCAAATCGGTAAAGTTTTTGACATGAAATTCAATTGATACCTGATCAGTAAGTAGATCTAAGGTATCACAATTGGGTTCACTATGAATTCGATTTACTTTTTTCACTTTAGAAAACGTTATGGCCTAGGCAAAGTTTTGTATGGTATTTTCCAATTTTTTTCATTTGACCTTGGGGTCAGTGGTCAAGGTCAAAGGTCAACCACACTCAAAACTTTACACTCTAACTGTGTGTGATATACTAAATACCAAAGATAAGATATCACAGTAAGAAGACAAAATTGTTACCGACCAGACAAAATTATGCATCATATTTTGCCAAAAGTTGTATGTTATTAGACCTTAAGGTTAAAGGTCAAACTAAAAGGTCACCTACTCCGGTACACCACACCTCTAGCCCTGAGAGAATAAACCAACATACCAAATACTAGATGTCTAGGTCAAAAGACAAAATAGTTATGGCCTGGACAAATTTTGTATGAAAAGCATTAAGAAGATAAACTTCATGGTGGATCGTTTTGGGCCTAGAAGAGCAAAAAACAGTCATGTTTCAGACCACAGATCCTGCTTCGGAAACATGCATGTATTTGGATTTTTTTTCTTTCTTGTCTTGGCAAAATGGGTCTGAACATAGCCTTCATCAACATAATTCAAAATAACCAAAATTACGAATTTGGTTGCTACGGTTACTAGATCTATACCAATTAAATTGTAATGTATTTTATTGTAAATTGTTTTCCTTAAGACATATTACATTAATATAATTATGTAAGTTAACACATTTCCTCCATTAGATATAATAAAATACATTCAAATTATGACGTTTTTGTGATATTCATTGTGTCATTTCAATTCTTATTAAGCTATTTGCGAAATACAATGAAACATGTTTGAACCAAACATTGAAACATCCGTAAACTAGTCCAACCATGCATTTTTACATCCCTTTATATCAGTTTGGATTAAATTTTAATCTTGTTCAACCTGTCATAGTTTTCCTATCCTCTTTCGTCTACCCCGGACTTGACTTTTTATGAGCAACTCGGCGGGTGTTTCTAGAAAGCAGAAGACGCTTACTCTACCGGTGCACCTGGTTCATGCTCCCAGTCCAAGTTGCTTATTTTTGTTTGTTATTTTGTATGTATAATTTTAGTTACTTTATGTTCATTGTTGTGTATGTCTGTTTTCCATGTCTGGTCTTTGTCCCTGGATTACATTCATTTGATTACCGCTATAACCTTGGTTCCCTTAATTACTCTTCCAATATTCAAATTTTAAAAAAATACGTTAAAATGTGTTTTTTTGTCAAATTACTTATATCATCTTTCGATATAAATGTTCAGTTATATAGTTAATTAAAATAATCTCATCTTTGGTTTTATTTCATTTCATAAGCGCAATTTACTAATATATTGTGAATATCCGTCGCTGGTGACTTGAGTCTATATTTAAGCAATCCTAGGGTCGCTTACGATATTGACCAGGGAACCAGATTAAACCGAACACTCTTAAAATCCAAAAAGGGTTCGGTTTAGACAGGTTTTACTGTGTTTTATTAATTATTAATATAACAGGTTCTTCTCGTTGTCTCCATAATAAGAAAACATCAATTTCTCTGAGACTACAGGCGTCAATGGTTGGAAATGGAAGTTGACCTCATGTAGATTCTAAAGCAATATTAAAAAATTACTACAAACGACTCTCTTATGAAGTCCAGTGAAGTCCAGTGGGCCAGAATAAAAAAAAACCAACCCCAGGTTTCAGTTTAGAGAAAGAAAATAAAGGAAATCTGAATATATATATATATATATATTGACACTACGGTTCGCGTGATCTTTTGGCTTTTGTCAGCATTTTGCCGTCGTTGTCCGTAATGTTATTTTTTCTACACAAGAGACGAAACAAAGTTAAAATCGTCAATATTTTTATAAGTTTTAAATGAAAGCTTCATTAAGAGTTTATCTCTGTTAATAAGATTAAAAGAAATCTTTTAGTTCTTTTTCAAAAAAGATACGATGAAAATCTAGAATGTTACGTTTCCGTCCGTTCATCGAGTTTGTCATGAATCAATGTTTATAAAAATGATTGATGTCAATATTTTGGCTCCTGCATCAGACAACTCATTTATCATCTTAAAAAGATCAAGGATTAGTTAGAGTTAGTTTGATGCACACCGACATCGCAAACATAAATAAAAATAAATAAAATCCGGACTAGTGACTGTCTATTCAAATGAAGACTTAGACACCGTAAAACGACATAATGTCAATACAGCCCGATACGCCTTTTAGAATTTCGCAACCGCACATTGAAAGAGGAACATACAACCCAAAAAATACCTGATAGTCATCTCGAAATTATTTCGGTTCAATAATAAACTTGCTATTTCATTCAGAAAATTGAAATTCATGAAAGTTATTTTGTTTTGTCCGAACTGGGTCCAGGAATTTTCTGAGATAAAGTTTGTTGTTGCTGTTTCACGTAAAATGTTAAACAAAATGACTATTTTTATTTATTTGGTATTTTTAGAATATTATGTTAAATAAAAATGTTGTACCATTTCTTTTGTTGACAGTTTTATTTTGCTCCATTGAACTGATTGAAACAAACTTCGACATAAATAACATGTTGAGATTTTAAAGGAACCGCTTTTGGATCCTCTTGATCAGGTTAGATGGCACAACAGATAATTAAAAGTATTTTGATTTTGACAACTTTGAATATCAACTTCTCTGAGACTACAGGCGTCAATGGTTAGAAATGGAGGTTGACCTAACTACCTTTATTAAAAGTATTTCTCGACCGCTCAGGTGGATCAACACGTGGCTACGGCCGCCTAAGTTGCGATGTATATATGTATATATGTATATATGTGTGTGTGTATAAAGAATATCACTATGTAATTATAATTAGTGAAGTACATTATTGTATCCCATCAAAACACAATTCAGTCATAATGAATTACAAAATCAACAAAATTACAAAATTAAAGAAAAACAAACATAATTAAACAAAGAACATGAATAAACTAAACAAAACCAACAAAGACAATTTTGTATATTATTTCATTTAAGTACAAAACATAGACGTTATTGTTAGCTGTCTTTAAAAAAAATATTTATACTTCTATTAATACAGTAAATAGGCGTTATTAGTCTATAAGGGTAAGATTTCTTGTCCATGGGAAAATACCTTTTTAGCCATATGGAAATCTCTAATCATTTCGTATGCTTTAGATAAGACGAAAAGTGACGATGAGACGTGACCATGACTTGAAGATATCAAATATCTATTTTTAACGGTATTTTGTAAAGCTCGAAGTGCATATTTACTCTCCATATTGTTCAATAAATAGAAATGACAAAGGAATTTTAAGAAATGAGCAAACACAACGGCTGGTACAAGACGAGGTCCTCTGTGATCTAGAAATGATAATTCGTCAATCAAAACAACGTCTTTTTTCACAAGGATGTCGCCAATAAAAATGTACTTGAATAAGGAGATTAGACCTTTAGATAGAACAGTTGACATTAAATTGAAATAATGGCCGATTTCACTGTCTTTATTAGAGTAAACTATCATATTTGGTGTACATTTGGTTAAAACATGTTCAGTTATGGTAAGTGCTGTCTTGTATTCTCTGTTCCTATAAAATACTGCCGCCATCTGTAACCATCCCGATACAGCATCATGATATCGACAGAGAAACGAACTAGCATGACATTGTTTATATTTATAATATATAATTTTGTTGGTTGTTTCGGTAATTGGTCTCACAATGTGTTGACTTGAGGCGCATAATAAAACTAACCTTTTTAATTGTTGCGATTTAACTTCAAAAAGTTTTTGAAATTTGGATTCATCGACTGTTTTTATTTGAAAGTTGTTTATAAAAAGGTTCGACCTGATTAAAAACAAAAAGTCGGTTTTTATCTTTTGTATGTCTGATACATCTAGCAATGCACAATTATGCATATCTCGAAATGTTGAAAATTGAGGAGACAGTAAAATACTCTTCCATCCGTTATTATATAAATATAATAAACGGTCTAACAAAACAGCTTTATTACCATGATTTAGTTTTGACTCCAGTAGATTATTCTCCGGAATAAAGTAATGCGGTAATCGACCAATCGATACGAAATACACCAAACGTTTAAAGCAATTCATAAAGCAGGGAATCAGCTTTGAAGGTCTCCATTCTGATCCTGGCAGTTCTTCCGAAACCCAGAATACTACAGTTTTAATAAAGTACGAGCAAAGCAGATCCTTAACTGCAATGTTATCAAGGATAACATCTTTAAGGAATATCTTCAACAATGCATAAACTACCAGTTGAGTATGATTAAATGAATTCACTAAAAATTTCTCTGCTACAGAAAATGATATCCTCCACTCTAGTCTTTCTTGTGACGAGCCTTTAGCTCCAATAGGAACCAACAGAACACCATGTTCAATTATTCTTTTCTTTAGATTTGCACTAGGCCATTCGTTACAATGTCGCTTAAGCCATTGTTCAGTGGAAATTACATTTATCCATGACGGACAGTGATAGCAGAAAGCCAGGTCAAAATCATCATCTGGTCTTGAAATGCAGGGCCCATGTAATTTGAGTTCCCGATAGCCAACTAAGGTATACTGTAGTATCATTAGTTTTCTGAATAAATCACTTGAAAAATATAAAGTGTTATTGAATTTTTCAAATGTATACTCTTCTATATTGTTAATCACTTTTATTCTTGTGAATCCTGGCCTAGTGTCAATTTTGTCCGTAACTAGTGTTAATCCTGGTGTTTCCATTGGGGTTGTTTCGAAGACTTTTAAAAGGTGTGTGACGACCATATAATCTACATCACTTCCTTTTAGCTCTAAACCTTCACCAAAACTTCCACTAGTTATCTTGTTGAATCCATGATCGCTGATGTTAAGATCTGTAATTGCTATGAGTTTCCGTTTTAACCGGATGAGATTTTCTGAACCGACTTTCTCCCGACACATAAATTGATACAATGCAATAGATATCTGTGAAAGGCTTGGCTCTGTCAAGAGAAGATATTAACTTACAACATCTCACCAACATTTCAAACAACAATTCTCCCGTTTGGAAGTAAAACAGCAGCAGTTGTAGCCGATAAAATAGAAAGGCGAACTATACAGAGGAAAACAAAACAAGCAGTTTACTTTTTTTGTTTTGTTTTGTTTTGTTTTTTTTTATTCGTATTTGTTATATTTTTCATATGTCTCACAAAAAATATCGTACCTTCATATTATTTTTTAAATGACGGATCGATGACAAATGACAGATCGATCGCTGACAGATCGATGGCTGACCGGAAACTGATCGGTGACCGATGTCCGATCACAATTTTTGTTGCACGGATCGGTTCAGGTTCTGTATATCTACATACCTTGCATTTTCCCAACATTTAAGCTGTGAACTCCAATTTTACAGCAGATAGTATTGCTCCCAAGTTACATTGATTTTGTACTTTTATAGGAAACGCCGGGTCTTATGTTTCCCGTTACTCATGTGTTTAATATTAAGTGAATGCTTCCGTGTATAACTTACAATTTACTTAAATGGAATACTTTCAGTTTCATGTATAAATACTTGTTACATTAGAACAAAAGAGTTCTGATAAGAAATTTATATTTGTTACTGTGTATGAGAGAGTAATCAAGGGAACCAAGGTTATAGCGGTAATCAAAAGAATGTGTCAATTGTATCACAAGAAATAATTGTGAATTTATGTTTGTCTCAAGCTGTCAAAAGAAATAATCCCTGAAGTACACATTCAAAGTAATTGTTACATCCAAGCTCCGGTATGCACATTTGCTTGGCTACTGTAATATGGACCTATGGTAAACAGTTCATCTGCCTTCTTGATAGGGTTATCTCGTGGGCTCAATCCGTGGCCATATTACACCAACATTTTAAAAGTCACTGCTTATTTTACGAGCACGAGGTAAATGAAAGATAGATAAGGTGACAACTGGTTTTCTCTCATTCAGATCGTTTCCACGTGTAGTTTCAGGACTACCTAATGGCTCTTATCTCTGTGAGCTGGCAAAATGAATAACTAAATATCATGCTCAAAGTGCCGAACTGAAAAATAGCAAGCCGTTCGTCTGCCAAACGTTCTCTTGAAATATCTCTCATAGGTCATCAAACCACAGACTATCAATAAATTTTATTTAGTTTTCTATATGATTAAAGGCAGTCTAATGACAGTACTCTAGTAAATGGCACATTAAGGGGTAGTAACATAATTATCGAACTGATAAAGTCTAGGTTATAATCAATAAAAATGGTCAAAAAGGGGAAGTCCCTTAAATAATGGCGCTATCAAGAGAGGCACTGGTATGTTACAAATTACCGCAAAGGTCCTGAATTGGTGTAGGTATTTCCGATGGAAATGGTTGGTTTTTAGAACGCTCTAAGCCTTCCGTTTCCCTTACGGTTAATTATATATTATATTAAATTACAATACAAAAGGGCAGCATATAATTGCCAGCGGTTAAAGTAGATAGTATCATAATTCAAAACAGTATAGCTCAAAATAGTTATTGAACTTTGTGTGTAGGACGGGTCAAATCAATGATGAAAATATAAAATACAGGTAGGCAATACAGAAAATATATTTGTTTTAAAATCCATATATACTCTGTTTGTAAGAAACAGAATATTCCTCAATAAAATCTAGATTTCGGTTATATAACCAAGTTAGGAAGCGTATGATACGCACATCTTTTATACCATTTCTAAGTCAAGCATGATTCCCATACAAAACCTAGTATACATTGGGCTCATCTGTTATGACACCTTCCGGTAAAACACTAGTAGGACAACATCCACATATTAGTAGACTTTTTAAAAGGATTTCTTAAATACTATACTTCCTAAAGTAACTCTTTTAGTAGAATGATATCTAGATCTAGTGCTCAATACTCTTTTAAAGACTCCTTTAGAAAATATGAAATCGGCTTATCTAAAATATGTAGCTTGTAAACTGCTTTTTTTATCTGAAATTACTTCTTTATGAGAAACAGTGATCTACAAACTTTGTATATTGGAAACGATTCTGTTGCGATAAAAGAGGAGTACATTTTAATAGACATGGCCTTGCAAAACAAAAATAATAACATTTTAACGAAAAAGGTTTTGAAAGTTTTGATAGTGACAAGTTTCTTAATCCTTAAAAAGCTTTTTTTTTTAAACTTAAAGACAACTGAGAGTTTCAGAAAAAACAGAAGACAGTTTTGAGAAGAAAACCTTTTTATCAGTTATAAAACACATCTATTTCATCACAAACTATTTCCACCTGAATTGTAATTAATGGAGAAATGGATTTGACATCGGATCAAATTGATACAGGGAAGACATACACACGTATAGAAAGGTCTGAAAAATTCCAAAAGATGTTAGAACTGTCAAATTTGCGCAAATTTTTGGTCGTTCCTTCCGCAGGGCTCAAACTTGTACTGCTGTGACATCTATGGCAACACCATCCGCACAAAGTCCAGCGCCCTAGACCACTCGGCCAGCTAGGCTATATATATTTAAATCTATGGAAAAAAGAAAGAAATGTACCCATGTATGTATGTTCTCTTTAAGACGGTATATACATTGCAGTGACTGGTATGTTCTTGGACTGAAGCAATTTTCCTTCATATTTTTAATCATTTAATGTTTTATTTGTATTGTATTTTCCGTCATTTTTTGGTCCATATTTTGACATCCTGAATAATTCTTCTATACTTAAATATTTATGTGGAAGATAAAACGTTTTTAAACTGGGTATTGTAATACGAGGGACAAAGAATAGGGTACATTGCGTTTTCACTGGATAAGTAATTCCCATTCTCATTCTGTTATATTAACTTCGGGTAATTTTGTCTGTCCAGATGTATAATGCCACTAGCAAGTTAATAGGGGTATTCTAAATTCTACCCAGTAGAGCAGAAACGCCTGCCCTGAATCACAAATAGAGAGATAGTACATGGCATATAATTGTCATTGGAGTCATAACTCATTTACTGGACTAGGATTCTGTTCTGGAAAAAATGACTCCATGGTGCAGTGTTTGGGAGGTATGGGTTACGTAGTAAACATAGAGCGGTTTCACCATGAGGACACCCATGGTAATACTCAACTTAAATCTGTTCATTTTATGTTTTCACAAAGCGCGCTGGAAAAGTAAGTGAATTTTAAATGAAAATTAAGCATCTAAGGTCCTAAAAGGTTCTGAATAAGCGGATATTTCAATAAGCGGTACTCACGAGCCAACAGACTTGCGAAAAAAATAAATATGGTAGTGGAAATCAGCCATTATAACGGGTAGGCCATGATTTTAACTAACTCCGCAAAATTCCGCATGAAGGTCAGGTATGTCTTATGTTCTGTCAATAGTCAAAATTATTAATTAACGTACCTTTTTACACTGCTTTTTTGTATTCAATGACTTTCCGAAAATTTATTTGAAGAGTAATCAAGGGAACCAAGATCAAAAGAATGTAATCCAGGGACAAATACCAGACATGGAAAACAGACACACACCACAAAGAACATAAAATAACTAACATAATGCATACAAAGTAACATTAGTAAATGAGTTAACTCGGACTCCACTAAAACTGGGAGCATGCTCATTTAATGAGTATGATTGTGGCTCTGAATGTAAGTTTAGAACTGAGGAGAAATTTCATGTAGTAGTTGCAGTTTCCGGAAATAACCCTAAAGAGTTTAGAGACAAAACTTGAGCAGTATATATTTGTTATAATAAATGTCACTGCATAGCTAGGAAATTAAAACCGACATGTTATAGAATAGAGTTTAGTCGATAGCTTACCCTATTGGTCAAGAAAGTAGGTGATATTTAGCAATTCAACATTATTTACATGTATATACATGCGGAATCAGTAAGGACATGACAAATACGTGTTGTTTTTGTCTTTGATCAAGTTAATGGATGATGATTTTCAACATAGTGTTGTAAGAAATAAGCAGCAAAAAGGGGTCCCCAAAAATGCACATCAGGGTACCTAATATCTGTTATTTAATAAGTCACCATTCTGTGGTGTACAAATGTATAAATCAAAAGTCCTACGTGCTAATTATTTCATCATCTGTATACTTGTTCGTTCTGGAATTCCGATTTTGTTTCAAAAAGTAATATTCATTATGGCCTATGACAAGGTATATAAGTCCGTGTTTCCGTTTTGTGTCAGAAAAGCATTATGAAATTAAATTTGTCTACATTTGCTTTAAAGTTGTTGGGATTTTGGATCTTATGAAAATTATTATGAATCCAAATTTTGACAATATTCCAAGTTAACTCGCCAAAATTACAGAAATTAGTTTTATTCTGTGCCTCAACTCAACACATTGTCAGCAACCAATAAGATTTTGTATTTTCAATATATACAATGTGACGCTAGATCGTTCTTCTGTCGATATCATGATGCCGTATCCGGCTTGTTGAAGATGACTGCAGTATTTTATAGAAACAAAAAATGCATGAATGCACTCACCCTAACTGAACATATTCTAACCAAATGTACACCTAATATTATAGTTTACTACATCTCTGAGAGTCTTCTGTCAACCGTTTAATCCAAGGACAACAACACCTTTTCAAGTAAATTTTTGTAGGAGTTATTTATCTAAACAAGGACGTGATTTTGATTGACGAATTATAATTTCTTCATGTACCGGTCGTTGTATTTGCTCATTTATATACACAGCGTACCGTTAAAATAGATATTTGATATCTTCAAGCCGTGGACACGTCTCGTCGTCACTTTTCGTTTTATCTTAAGTATACAGAATGGTTGTAGACTACCTTACGGCTGATAGATCTTTTCCAAATGACAGGAAATATGTCAATTATAGATAACTACCGCTTATTTTCTTTTTTTTTATAGATGTATACCTGTTTTTCTTGAAAATACAACTTACAATATCGTCTATGTTTCGTAACTCACTGAAATGTTAAACAATGGAACCAAACTCTATTCTAAAGGGTTTATAATGTTTCAACGGTAGTTGTTTTGATTTTTATTATTTCTATGCGGGGGGTGAGATGTGATCGAGGGCAATGGGTCATACTCAGTGATCCATATGGAGTTGACTCACCTTTTGGAGGTAAAGAGAACCAATTCGGGCAACAGGCAGAGCAGTACCAGTCTCTTATTCAAACAAATGTACAATTACAAGCACACAAACTCCAGCATATACGCTCATACTATCGATACCAAGTACAATAAACTCCCTTAAAACACATCATCCTACAGAAAAAAAGTTTTTTGGTTGTTGTTTTGTCTCTATTTTTGAAGAGTAATCAAAGGAACAATTAATAAAAAGTAACAAAAATAAATGAGTAACTGGGAGCATGGACCAGGTGCACCGGTAGGGTAAGCGTCCTATGCTTTTCTAGGAAAACTCGACGAGTTGCTCATAAAAAGTCAATTTTAGAGTATAATAAAGGGGAAATGGAAATGGAAACTATGACACGTTGAACAAAGAAGTTTTCATGGTGCGAATGAATACACCGTAAGAATCCAAGAATGACGATTATAAAACTTCTGTAGTGATGAGCATTTAAATTATGAATTGACCTACACTCACTGGAGAAGAACATTATATTTAAAAGTAACAGTGAAGAAGTAGTTAATTCTGGTAGGGACTCAAACTCGTACCGCTGTGACATCTATGGCAACACCGCCTGCACAAAGTCCAGCGCCCTAGACCATTCGGCCAGTCTTGCGTGTGGAACGACCAAAAATTTGCATCGCAAATTTGACAGTTCTAACATCGTTGGGAATTTTTCAGACCCTTCTATAAGTTTTCGTTATCTTCCTTGTATCAATTTGATCATATGGAGCAGTGTAGTGAATAGAGTCGTCACATTCTGAGACGTTTGTATAATATTGATTTGTTGTGACATGCATCATTAATTCTATCCTACAAAATAACACCTAGAAGAACTGTATCGCAATACCATACATCGTGTAGTAAGTTAGAGTTCAGGATTAATACTACGAGGAGGAATGACCTGGCCAGCGAAAGCTATATTTTTATATAGCCTAGCTGGCCGAGTGGTCTAGGGCGCTGGACTTCGTGCTGGCGGTGTTGCCATAGATGTCACAGCGGTACGAGTTTGAGCCCTGCGGAAGGAACGACCAAAAATTTGCATCGCAAATTTGACAGTTCTAACATCGTTGGGAATTTTTTTTCAGACCCTTCTATATATATATAAACTTGTTTTTTCTCAGTTCAATGATAGAAAAAGTGAAGGTTTTGACAGTATTATCTATCCTTGATTTTTTTGCAGTGTATTTAAATAGAATTATATTGTTTTTTTACAAAAATGAAATTTAAAACAGCTTATCTTTATTTATCCTTGATTCTGATGATACAAATAATCAAGGTACGCTGTCAAGTAGGGATTTATGTCATAACTTGCTGCAACTTTACATTATATAAGCAACTCAGTGGCTGTTTCTAAAAAAGAAAGGACGCTTACCCTTACCGTTTTATCCGGTTCTAGCTCCCAGTTTTTAGTGGACTCCTTATTAGTACGTGTTAATTTGGTTATTTCATGGTCTTTGTTGTATATGTCTGGTTTCCAGTCTAGTCTTTATCGTTGTTTTATATTAATTTGATTCCCGCGACAACATTGGGCCACTTTGATTACTCTTTCACCCACTGCCTAATTCTAAGAGACTGACACGGATGACATATTCTAATATTTTATGACAGAATGTTGATTGAAACCAAATACAAAGACTTTCAAGGCCATTACACAAATTATAGTGTATTTGGTTTTTAATAAATTAACTTATTACAAACTTAGAGGTTAATTTGTTCAAACGGTAACGCCATGTGCTTTAACCAAATGACCTCTATGTTTAATAGTGTCTAGATGTCATATTGAATATATTTTTACATTTAAAATCAATGAAACTTACGACCACTTATATCTTCATCGAAACATCAATTGCGCTCATATACATGTTAATGTACATTAATATACGTAACATTGTACATTTATATAATACATACTGAATATTACATGCCGAAATATACAAACGTATATAACTGAATCAATATCTATTCACTTGCAATTCTGTAGCATAAGGCTGAATAAAATGTTCCAGTCAGGAGTCAATATGCTAAAAATTTAATTTGATTTTGTTGTAGTTGTTGTTTTTTATTTTACTTATTTTTGTTTTTGTTTTTGTTTTTTTTGTGTATGTGTTTGTTACTCGTTACATAGGTTAAGATAGGTAATTTGCCATAATCCGCAAGTCAAATAATTCCAAACTAAATTAGGCCTTGATGAAGGACAAATTTCATCTTTCAATCTAATTGATTAGAAATTGAATAATAGGAATTTTTTTTAATTGTTTTGACAAAGTTATGCTCGCATAAGCAACTTTGGGGTTTACGCTTGTTCATAATCTGTTTCGTGGTTCATGAATCGTAAACTGCCCCCAAGTTATTTATTTCGCATTACCTAGTCAAACAAATAAAAACAGTCCTCAAATGTTAAAGTGGTTATAGCTTATACTGAGAGTATATCGACTGAAGTGCTTAAAATATACATTGAAGTATTTGCATAATATCTAACAAAGTTTAACTGGACGACGAAAACTCAGCGTTTCGTATAACGTTACATAGATACTTAATTTTAAGACATATTTTGAATTTTGTGAAAGTTGATTCAACATTGTTCATTTTGCGTATTCTTACCAGTTTTTATTGATTCATATAGTTACGCTTAACTGCCTCTGAAAATGGAATCTGTTCTGGCGTTAAAGTGCAAAAAAGGCGGGGTTAAAGCACTTTGGCGTGATCAAAACCCTCCCCCTTTGAAATCTGGCCACTTCGTAAAAAAATATACACAATTAAACACACCTTAAAGTAATAATTTAAAAAATTGTAATGACATGTCATTTTTTTTTATATCTTCCTTTAAAATTTACACACCACGGATTACACTAACCGATATAGTGCCCAAATTTTAGTCTAGGGTTTACTTATTCAACATTTGGGATAACTTTCCCGTTCTTCGTATAAGTGTTTAAATGATTGACATAATAAAAATAATCAACGGTGTCTGAAAATTACGTGTCACCTTGTATATATGTTAAATGAAGTAATTTACAAAACTTGAAATTATTTTAGACACCATCCCCAATTGCCGTTGATTAAAATGATATGAATTACAATATAAAACAAGTGCTGCATTCTTTGTCATGACATTCATACACTTAATTAACATAGATTAAAATATGAGGATTTTTAATTTTTAAAAAAAATGATAAAAATTGCATACAAGGTTTTGAGCGCACAAAATAAATTCTACAGAGGTTGGAGTACAAAATGACATGTTTATGTATATTTTTACCACCATAGATTTTCGTGGTTATTTTTCGTTGGTTCATGCATCTGTACTGTGCTAATTAAGCACGACTACGTCCTACTGTTAACATCGCTAAATGGATACTGGCGGAAAAGATGTTGTCATATTAATTGGGATTTAGATCTTTCCGAATTAGACTATGATTGAGATACTATTTACAAATCAGTAGAAAAACTTTATTTGACATTAATAAACTTGTAAAGGTTGCTGACACTTGCTAGGATAGATAGGATTCATTGAGATACCATTGAAATAATTCTGTGGCAGATGATATAGACAATGCAAACATGATTAATCGGGCAGAAAATAATAACTCAGGGCCTAAGATAAGAAAAATCCAATAAGTCAGTGCACACTGCCGGTTCTTCTCAGTAACCCCAGGCAAGTTAAGCCGATCACCCGTTTATTCAGCTACACCTTCGCCAGAAATGGCAAACAAAGAAGGCAGGGGTATGTTATGGATTTGGGTCCTGCTTTTCTGTGCAGCACACTTTGACCCTCTGCGATGTTTTAGAAAATTATGTGGATGTGTAACCAGGAACAACATAATTTTTTGAAACAGCAAAAGATTTACGAATAAGCCCTTTCAAATGAGATTTCAATTTATCATGTGGTAATGTAGAGAACTAATTTCCGAAAAACTGCGGGATTTTAGGTTTTGAAGTAAACCTTTAGAATGTTTAGGTATCCGCATTGATTAATGCCACTACGAGAGTAGGTAGTATTGCAATAAGCTTGCTGTCCATCCTTCACTGTGAACAATATCTTTGTGAGATTAATCGCCATCTCCTTCGTTGAGCATGATGAAGATCTTGCAATATACCTTTCTATGTATGGATTCTTATGAAGTTTGGAAATCCATTACAACTAAGGTTAGTCCTCACATTTTGCTACAATGTTGGTAGAAGACATGAAGGACTTGTGATTGTTTAGGATTTCATCTTTATCAAAAATAGTACGTTTGTATATAACCTTACCCCGGATGTTACTATCAATGCCTAATTCCTTAATAAGGCAATAGGTGATGAGCTTTACAAACAAATACAATGTTGTTCGAAGCTTGGAGGGAGCTTAAGAAAGTCGGTAATGTTCTCATGCTTCTGTTCGAAGCTTGAAGGGAGCTTAAGAAAGTCGGAAATGTTCTCATGCTTCTGTTTGATTATCTAAAGGGCCGACGAATCAAGTAGTTTACTGAAATTCAAGATTCCTTTAATACAGTGTCCGATGGCAGCATACAGTGGCATCTTCATGATACTTCATTTATCAGAATGGTCTTAAGTATTATTTAACCTTATACATTAAGTGAGTCCCAGAATGCGTAAGCTGATTTTATTAATTGGTTTCCTACTGATAAAAAAGTGTTGGGTTCTAGATGTTTAATTCTGGATATCAGAATGTTAATTAAATTAAAGTAGATGCTTTTAAAGTTGACCCGTCAGTCATAAATCGGCGATATTTGCCGCCAGTCTGCTAAATTTGAAAGTTCTTATTTGAAACAGTTGTGTTTTGGAACATCTGTACTTTCATCATGCGATTTGCTATTTTTTGGCTTCTCATTGTCTAACGGCGATGGATTGATTGCGCAGGTAAAAGCTCTGGTGTTTTGCTCACTTATAAAAATAATATTTCCTTGGAGAACCAGACATTCGCCATTTGTTAATATAGATTTTCCATTTCAGATGCTAGAAATAAGTATAGACTTATGGTAAAGGTTATTCTGATTTTCATAATTTCACTAACTTTAAGATGTGAGCTGCAAAATTTCAGTTTTTTAAGATTACCGTTATGGTGGTTTTCATCCTTTGCGATAGCATTATTTTCCATTATAATTATAATTTTTTTTCTATAGGATTTTTCATTATTCATATATCAAAAAAAAAACGCTTTGTGGCATTTAAAAATCGTTTTGAACAATTCCAGTAAAATTTCCAAAAAGTTGAAAGTAAATCGTGTGATCTAATATGTGTAAAAAATCAATAGTAGTGAACCGGCACATTCATATAGAAAAGTACGGATATATTGACCTTAGATAAAATGATAAGATCAACACTTGGCGAAGACAGATATTAGTCTGTTGTACCAGATTTTCCATCTTAAAATAGATAATACGCTTGCAATGATTATTTTACTATATTATCTCCTTTGTGTTGTTATTGTTGAAGGTGTTCATGAAAAACGGATCTTACTGGGGGACCCGGATGTTATCGAGTCCCGTCTAGGAAGCTTGGAGAACCAACTCAAGCAACAGGTACAGCAGATCCAGACCTTATCATAACAAATTCAGACACTAACCCAAGAAAATCAGAACCAAATACAATATAGCCAGCAACAAGCGCAAAAGATTCTGTCACTGACCAGTGAAAACCTTCAACTGAAGCAAGCCATCCAATCCAGTGAGGAATCAATAGTGAAAATTAATACAACTCATCAAGCCGCTTCTTTGACTAAATCTACGGCCGGTAAGTACATAATATATATGTAGTAAAATAGAACAATGTCCTCATAACATATTTACATCCATTGATAGGAATAATTATGAACCGTATCGGTCTTTTATTAGGGCAATGTATCCTCATTCGCGTACAACGATTTCAATTTTGTCATCGTAATTTCGTAAGTTCGGAAATGTGTTTCTTGGAGACGGAATATCGATCATTGATAATATGTCTTTCTGTGTGTATCTTATCGACATGTTCTTATCGATGCTGCATATGTATTAGGCATGGACTGATTTGTTTGTAATAATTGTGTTAATTCCACGACCTTCGGTTTTAAGTTCATTAAATACCCATCTGTGTCAGCTACAGACTAAGCTTCCGAAACTTCAACCTTATAATCCTGTTTAATTTTAGAGCTTCTTCTGTAAGTTATCTTTGACGTCGTTAAGTTTATCACTTTTTGTATGTTCCAACTGATTTTGCTGCAGTTGCCGGTACGAACGGAATTCAGTTTCTAAATTATTATGGTCAATAAAGGTACCCATGCTAGGTATGTTGGTGTTGTATAAATAGCGTCGAGTAACACAAAGGATAACGACGATTAGTCATAAAAAAGGTGATGTTAAAATATTCATATCATTAAATGCGGAAAAACGTTAACATATATAGCGTGTTGCCTCTACACCAGGTACAAGTAGACTTGGAACCACTTGTCTGCGGCTCGAGTTATCCCATAACTACTACAATTTCAGTATTTACACTATGTGATTTGCAACAGATAACTTCATGTCGGCCTGAAACCTTAACTCTATGGTTTAGAGATCAAGGGTTAAGTTCGTAAAATTAACACTTTTCAGCTTTTCTTTTCTTATTTTTCATGTAAGTTCAAGGTTTTGTAGCCATAACTTTTTAAGCGTCCATCCAATGTTTCTATTAAAAAAGAATGCATTATACACAGGAGCGGATGAGCAGTATATATTTACAAGCATACCTCAAAATCATGTATATCAACAGTTGCCTAGACAGTTATCGAGTTTTCTAAAATATGTATTAATCGAATATTGAAGACTGAAATACGAATTTATTTTGTAGCTGTAGCCCAAGGTTCAACTTATACTCGCTGGGGTAGAACAGACTGTCCATCCGCAGAACTCGTTTATTCTGGTTTGTTGCATGTTCATTTTGTCAATTTAACATAGAAATTTCATGCTACATTTTGTGTAAAAGAATAACAGGAAAACTTTTCAATTATCTAACAACCCTTTGATTTTCAAGTACTGCAAAAATGAGAGTAATCAAAGTAGATTTAAACTTTTTTAAAAGGCAAAACATTACAGTAGTATGTGTCTCCTAACTCTTTTATAAAATCAGTTACATTTTCAATATCAATGTTTTCATTCCACGATTAGATTTGAATTTTTTACCTCTACAATTAAATATTTCACAAAACAAGCGCACTACTTATTGAAAATAAACTTTATTTCCAGATTACTAGTTTTCATAATGAGACGTATTCAAAATTTAGCATGACAAAATTAAAAACACCTTTGCGTTGTAGTAGACAAGTCAGGGTGGTTCTCTGACCAAATTACGGAAGAGACCCTAGCAGTTGTTAAAGAGTAATCAAGGGAACCAAGGTTATAGCGGTAATCAAAAGAATGTTATCCAGGGACAAAGACCAGACATACATGGAAAACAGACATACACAACAAAGAACATAAAGTAACTAAAATCATACATACAAAGTAACAAAAGTAAATGAGCAACTCGCACTCCACTAAAAACTGGGAGCATGGACCAGGTGCACCGGTAGGTTAAGCGTCCTCTGCTTTTCAAGAAACACCCGCCGAGTTGCTCATAAAAAGTCAAGTCCTGGGTAGACAAACGAGGAAAGGAAAACTATGACCCGTTGAATAAATCAGTTTTCATGGTGTTGAAGCTTCATCATTATCGTTACAGTTATTTAGCCAAAAATTATACTAGTAAATCTTTTGTCTATTCTAGTACTTTGTAGTATGAGATACTTGTACATACGTGGGTAAAACGAAGTCTATAATTTTATGAAATCTTTAATCATAGCGTGTGAAACTTTGGTGAAAAGTTTGATATGTTTAGATAACTAATGTTTGACGAGGGTCAAGCGTTCTTCAACATATCTGTTTATTGCAGATGTCTAATTTTAGGTGTTACAGCAGGTCAGAGGTACTATTTTAACTCCATATATTAATACGCTTTGCTTACCACGAGACCCTGACATGTCCAATATATCTAATTCAAATGAATGGTTTCCATTGTTCGGAACTGAATACGAAACAAATGTTGTTGCACACGACTCCTCTAACAACGACATGCCATGTGCAGTGTGTAGAAACGGAAACACTTCATCTTCTATAATGATACCAGGTAAACGTTCCTGTTACCCTGGATGGACTAATGAATATAGAGGCATATTAGCTAGTGGACATATAAACCACAAACCATCATCATATATATGTGTCGATGCAAACCCAGAATATCTCGTGTCAGGAGAAAGAGATGAAGATGGACACCTATTTTACCCTGTAATAACCAAGTGTGGACCACTTCCATGTCCTCCATATCACAACAACCTTCTCGTCGACTGTGTGGTCTGTTCAAAATGAACATCAAAATAAAAATATGTTTACTTATTTGTTCATTTTCTGATTTTAATATTGTGTCAACCTATATCGATACTTTTTTCACGAACAAAGAATTGATCAGACGAACATCTTATAGCATTGTGTCAAAAATCCTTCGTTAAAATATGGAGTACCAAATTGAAATGCCGTTCTTATAACTAAGTTTTATTTCTAAAAAAAAGTAATTCAATGTGTAGTTTTTGTTCTTTTGCAGAGGAAATTTTGTGGATGGATCATATTTCTGGTCTGACTGCTCAAATGTAAAGCCATTTTCAATTAAGTTGTTAGCTTGACAAACTATCGTACCAAAAATGCATGTAAGCATCATAAATTTAAAGAGTCGCACATACTGCTGCCACTTGTATAAATAAAGAGTATAGATCAGCAGTGTATAAGAAGAGACAACTCCATAAAAAATTATAATTAAGGGCAATATTGCAAACGATAAAATATATTTATAATAATAATAAAAAAGAACTTAATAAAAACATGAGAAAATTAAAATATAACAAACAAGTATACTAAAGTTGCAAATACAGTTAATAAATTCTTTAAAAATGTAAAAATGTAGCAAATACATCGGAAATAACGAGATCATACTAATTAAAATGATCCATGCATATTAAACATACAAGAAACAAATTAAAAATTTAAGATATTGAAGAAGATTTTGTAAACAAACAAATAGACAAATTAACAGCAAAAATGCCACAGGGATGATACGTCAAATCATAGAATTGATAAACAAATCATTAGAAAATTTTGTATTTCCAAAAAAACTCGAAAAGGCCCAAGTCATACCATTACACACACAACAAAAGCAAACACACTTGAAAAAAAATGTAATTAAAGGCTCATGAGAATATTGTCAGTCATATCGAAATTCTTTGAGTCATAAATAACAAACTTATGGTTATATATATTAGCAATATTTTAGTTTACATTTCCATACCATTTTGAACCTTGACTTCTTTCAGTCAATTTAAACGTTGCATTAATTGATGGAATGGCAGCTGATATACGCCCTGCAAATAACTACATGCGTCGTTAAAATTACTGTTTTAAAGTTCTTGTTACTTTATATTTCTATATTGCTATTTTCATTCTGCTGGCTTATTATGTTTACTACTACTTCAACACCCATTATGCTGCTTTTATTTTTTTCTGCCTTAGTTCATCTTAAGTTTGCATGTATAGCTTGAAGACATAGTGACATATTGTCAGATATGTTCTGTCTTTTTGTATGTTTCTTTTTTATCTTTTTTATCTTTGTATGCTTTGCTGCTTTGTCTCTATTTATCACTGTATGTTTTGTGTGTCTTGTATAAAAAAGTCCAGATAATCATAAAGCGTTTTTTCTCTCACTGTAGTGTCGTTTTTGTGCCACAAAGTCTAAGTGAAACGAAAACCAGTTTTTTTTCTAATGTGAAATCACTAACATAATTACTATGGAAATATGTCACCGTTACAATAAATCCATTCATTAAGATAAAAAATGAACCCTATAATACATCACTAATCACCTGCAAAATTCATATGAACACTAAGTATTTTACAAAAAGCAGTATAGAAAAATCAAAGAAAGAGTAATTAAGGGAACCAAGGTTATAGCGGTAATCAAAAGAATGTAATCCAGGGAATCAAGTGACATGTCTCAAATGAAAGCTTGAAAACTTAATTGTTCATTTCACTATCATATACATGTAGTAAAATATTACATGATATATTTTTATTCATCTTCAGTTATAATTTGAAACATAATGCATAGAAATCATGTTATTATAAAACACGTAACAAAACATAGCAACAATCAGTCTCACATTCTCCGAAATGGCTTTATAGCAAAAGAAAATAAAACACCCTAAATTTTGTACTAATTAATTTAATTAGTGTGCCAATGATTTAATTTATATTTTTAGAGTTTTTCTCATCATGAATTTCTATTTTCTTGAATCTGTTAATTTTCTCGCGATTAATATCGTCCCTTTTAGATTCAGTAAACACCATTATGAACTAAAATGATGCCAATATGCACTTTCAAGATAATTTCTTTTATATCATACTTCAATGTCAATGTGTGACAAATGTAATATAGAATAAAATCTTCACATCTTTCAGAAAAGAGGAATAGGTTTTTAACCTACCTAGACACCTAGTCCATTAGTCGGATTTTGTTTTCTTGTTGATGTGTTGTTGTTTTTGATTTAACGTTTGTTGATTTAAATAATCGATTTTGATGTTTATTTTGTGTTTTGTTATCCTTATTTTCCTTAATAGGGAATTGTTGTTTACATTATTTATATGTTAATTTCTCTGTGTCCTAATTTCACGTAATGGCACGTAACTCGGAGTTTGATGTTCATTTTTTCTTTCAATTGATGATTTTAATTTTTCCCGATATTTATCGCCGCACGATCGTTGACACAACGTGGAACGTGTAAGCCACCAATGCCGAATGTCTAAGACAAATGAAGCAGGTATTGTAAGAAAATCTTTAGTCATATAGTAATACTATAATTTATATCATAAAAACATATTGTGTATGCTTTCTATTTGGCCTAAAACGGTAACATGCTGAAAATAGACCATCAGCTATCATATTTATGGTTTTTAATTTAAAAAAAGAAAATAGAGTAGAGTTATACATGTGGTGTGGTAATTGTTAAAAGAAGTTTTTGTTTTTTTTTTTTTGGAATTTGAGTATTTTTACATTCATTTTAAATATGAATATTTAGTTCAGAGTAGTTTGTTTTTAGGATGGTCACCCTGTACAAAGTTAATTTATTTAGTTGTCAATGACCTTTGACTTCGGCATATTAAGTCGCCGCTGCTATGATTTATCAACCCCGGAAATGATATATTATTAAATATACTTACATTAAAGGGTCATTTTATTTTTTAAACTTTAGATATTGGATAGTTTCCTTCTCCTCCTAGATAGAGGTAGTTTCAGATTTATTTGGTTATTATAAGTTAGGCGTATTACAATAACCAAGTAAATCTGAAAATATCCCTCTATCTAGAGAGGAAAACTATCTAAAATGCAAAGTTTAAAGAATAAAATAAAGATTTTACTTAATTTAAATCCGCTATATTTTTAGAAAGGGGAATGCGGTTAAATAATTACAATGTAAAATTAGTGAAGATAAGTTCAAAATCCAACAAGAATTATAAAGATAATGAGTCATTACTAAAGTACTAAGGTCAAATAAAATATATCTCCAGTTTTTGGATAAGTGTTTCAACAGACAAGAGCTTTTCCGTTGTGCATAAAACCTTTCAACAAAACTAAATGGAAGACATGAATTTTTCTACTTTTCTACCATCCTGCGTAGAGACATTAGGTTTACCTTGATAACAAATACGCTTTGCTGTATAATGTGACTATTAAAAAAATTGCCAAGGACTCATCAGTGGCTTTCACAGTGGCTTTAGATCTTGCAAAAAATAAAAAAAGAAAAAGTTGTTACCCTATCGACGCACCTAGTCCATTAGGCGGTTTTTGTTTCTTGTTAATGTGTTGTTGTTATTGATTCAAACGTTTGTTGATTTAGATAATGGGTTTTGCTATTTATTTTCTTGCTTTTTGGATGTTTTTACATTTTAAACGTGTGTTATTTGTTGTTTCAGTCTTATATCTCAAATTGCAAAGTGGAGGTATATAGTAATAGGGGTGTCCGTCCTTTCTTTCGTCCGTACTTTCATTCCGTCAGTTACACAGATGAGTACCCATATTTTAGCCGTTACTCCTTCTACATCACTGGATATAATTTAATGGAAATTTCACAGAATATTTATTACATATTTCCATTGTGCACCTTCCATTTAAGATTTTTAATCTAATCAATTTAGAGGTCAAAAGATGCATATTGTTATCTAAGTTAATGTGTGTATTGATTCAAATAATTGATCACAGTTTTTTTTTTCTTCCCGGGTTTTACCTACTCGTCATTGCATTTTGGGTTTCAGATTTTGCAAACCATGGATATACTAGATTTTAAAAGAAACTAATTACTAATGCTAATAACATTGGGATCATTTTAGTACATATTCAATTTTAACATGCGCTTAAAATGACAAGCAAATGACTTGCATTATGAAGACCGTCTAAGATCAACATGGCAATTTGAGATAAAATGTTTATCAGTTGTACATGAATGGTCGATTTACGGTGATGTTTTTTTGTTTTTTTGTTTTTGTTTTTTTTTTCTATGCTTTCTCTTTTCTGTGGGTGTTGTTGAAGGATATATAAATAAACGTTTATTACTTGGGGATCCTGATGTAATCAATCCTCGTGTAAGAAATTTGGAGAATAGCTACAACGCCAGGCACTGCAGATCGAATCCGTGGAACACGAAAACCTGCAACTTAAGCAGAAGATTCAATCTAGCGAGGAAACCATCGCAACGATAAACGCTACACATAAAACAGAAAAAGCAAATTTTTATTCGAGAATGGCATTGATGGAGACCAAAATACAGCAGCGACACAAAATGACTGAATATAGACATATATGTTCTAGATTTATTGCTTCATGGCATTTGGCTTTAGATTTTGGCTCACCTGGTCGACAGTTCTGTGAACTATTACTATTAATTGGCGTTCGTCGCCATCATCGTCGTCTGCCGTCTGTTGGCATTTTCAAACTTCTATTTCACTAAAATTACTGGATAGAATTCAATGACA
The DNA here is from genome assembly GCA_037379345.1 of Perna viridis. NCBI lineage: Eukaryota > Metazoa > Mollusca > Bivalvia > Mytilida > Mytilidae > Perna > Perna viridis. The sequence goes on along the minus strand of CM074519.1, from coordinate 24,651,328 downwards.
ATTGACTTGATTGTTTCTCATAATTGCCTGCACAACACATGCGTTTAGATTTTTGATTCAGCAAAAACGTATGATCAGCGTTTCTAAAAGTAGGGGTATTACACCAGTTTCTCGCCTACAAAACTCGTAGCGGTTAAATTAAGAAAATACTTCTTAAGCTCTTTTGTACGGTGTGATCTATCTTCCATTAAGGAGGTAGACCTAAGGTAAGGGACACAATTCTTACAAATCATTTGAACGTCTGTATTTAGTGTTTCACATCAATCTCATGTAAGCATCAAAGTAATTTAGACTGATTTAATTTTTTTTTCAAATTAAAGATTTTTTACTCTTATGTGAAATTGAATATGGTACAAACATATCACTTATGTCAAGAATTATGTCCCTTACCCTAGATCTACCTCCTTAATTCAAAGTTGCTTCAATGATTTTTTATAGTGTGATCACCCCCTTTGTCATTTTTGTAGTTGTTTTGGTTATTTATATGGCAATTAAAAACAATTTGCTTGCAAAAAGTTGATTGCATTATCAAGAGGGCACGACCAAATTTATCCATGGCTAATTTTCCATATAAATCTAGTTTACCCTCAAAAAAATTGTTTCTCCTTTTAGATCTTTTATTCTTTAATTTTAAATATTTGTTTTTGCTTTTTTGTGTAACTTATTTTATACTTCTTCTCTGTTACTTGTATTACCCAAACATGATCCATCGATAAAAATTGCTGCGGTTACTTAATATTGTCTTAACGAATAAAAACTGCTGTTTTACTAATACTAATTCCGGTCGTTAAACAGACGGTTATTTGGGTCGTCAAATATTCCTAAGCTGTTGCTTGTATGTCACGCGAGGACATAGAAACTGGCGATAATTTTCATTTTTACTCGACTGGCGTGAGATTGACAATTACCGCTATTATTTTAAACAAAATAGCGATAACATAATTTAATCATAAATTGTTTAATCATCAAATAATTTTATTATAAAGAACAAAGTGAAGATTATCTTAACCGTTTGGGATTAAGGCGGAAAGAAGGAGTCAGAACCGAGCATTCCATACACTTTAACTATACAACTCCATTTAAAAAATGTAGAAGTCTTTGGTAATATTCCACAAAAATCAAACTGGGATTGTTCCATCAGATGGAATATTTCAGAAAATTAACTTTCAATTAGCTAACTTTTTTTTCTTTTAGGAGCCTTTAGTTTTACGTCGTATCGTTTTCCTTCATTTTTATATGAATTTTTGTCTACATTGTATGTTGATTTCGCTGTATCCTGTTTTCACATTCTAGCCATTTACTTGGATTTCGATGTTCTAGATGTTGTATTTTCAATTAATGCTTCGTTATTTTTTTCCGATATTTATTGGCCAATGATCATCGACATAACGTGCAACGTGCAAGCCGCCAATGACGAGAAGTTATGAAGCAGGTTTTGTAAAAAATATCATTTTCATATAGTAATACGATAATTTATTGCATGAATTCATTTTTTATGTTTTCTGATTGGCCTAAAACGGTGACATGCTGAAAATAGACCTTCATCTTTCGCTACTTAAGGTTTTAGGTTCTGCAAAGCTAAAGTCAAAATCTAGGACACTAATTGTCAAGATGATTTTAGCCAAAATGTTAAGAATGTAAGTATTGTGTTCCTGCTTCTTTGTACAGTATTCTATATAAATGCATGTTTCCTTCACAAAACATATTAGTATAGCCATAGTTTGCTAACAACAGAAGTGTGAACATCAAATTTTAAAACAAATGTACAGAATTACCAGAACAGATTTTTGTTCCGATATGCAGATATAATGAAGCCTAAATATCTACTGCAGTGACAGCTAGCAATAATTTGTGACAAATTGCCAGATCTGAATGAAAATTGTGATATTCAATGATTATATATCGGTGTTGTCATTAGCTGGATCATGGTATAAATTATATCAATTCATCTAAAGTTAAGATTTTTTTTCAAGAAATTAAAATATAGCTCGCACTGCATAATACATTAGGAACAGAACTATATGACTATATTGTTTTATACAGCTTGTATAAAACAATATAGTCTTATATAAGCTTGTATATTATTTGTATATTTATTCTAAAACATTTAATTAAGAAATGTCCTAGATATTGACTTTAACTGAATCTTAAAAATAAAATAAGTCCATCTGCAATTCCAGGCGCGTAGCTGCCGTTAGGCAAAAAAGTGTTTGCCTGCACTTAATTTTGCCAATTTTTTTTTTATGAAATACATCCAGGAGAGGCATAAATGATGCTCTAAAACGCTATCTCCGCGGACCTTGGGGGGGGCTTCGCCCCTCAGGACCCCCAACCAGGGTTCCGCCCTGGACCTGCTGGGGGCCTTCAGCAGCCCAGACCCCCTGCCGTAATTTTGCCTACACTTCAATTTGGCCTCAGCTACGCGCCAGAATTCCCTCTATCTAAGGAGGAAAATAATCCAATCTCTAAGTTTTAAAGAAATAAATAAAAGTTTAATTTACTTTGAATCTGATATTTAAAGAAAAGGGAATCTGGGTAAAAGTATTTACATGTACAAGTACATGTAGTTATAAACAGAGAGAAATTCAATGTGTGAATAAAAGTCCAAATCTAACAAACAATATTCAGATGGTGATTAGTAATTACTATATTACTAAGGTCAAACATCCAGTTTTTGGATACAAAGCAAGAACTACTCACCCTTCTAAAGCACCTAAGTTCAGGTTTAAGTGTTCATTTCAAGAGAAATCCTTTTCCGTAAATATTTCGAATGCTTCTATCTAAAAAACGAGCACACTTTTTTCTTCTTATATTGTTTAGCATGAAAGATCTTATACTTTGTAAACTTCTTATTTCAAGTATTTGTATGTCATTTTTTATCTTTCCTTTGATGAAAATTGCTGTTTCTATGTTTATTTTGTCAACGGTCCTTAGAAGTTCGGTATTTCCATTACTTCTGTCGTAACACTAACTACTATGCATAAAGCTAGTAAGCAACTCATACTTTGAATCATCAACAAACTTATTGTTTGATATGATTTTTTGTACGTAATATAAGGTTTTCACAAAAGTTCTGATTGAAGACTAAAATGTCCATGATTTCCTCGCTGAGTTCTTAAACTTCATGTTCTTTTCTTCTCTAATGAATCATTTGAGAAACCTTTCAGCGTAAAATCTATAGTAAATCAAATTAATGTGGTTTGAAAATATGGCATGCCGGTTCCGAAAAAACATATGCAGATATAAAATAAATCTTTCACCGAAATCAAATAATTAATAGAGGTGGTACGGATTAGTTGCATTGGTATGGTGAGCCCCTTTGTCTTTATCTCATAACTTCAATAGTTTAAGGAAGAATAAAATGAAGATTATTGACAGTTAATTGCACAATTTACTGTCATAAAGACCCAAACTGTAATATATATATATAAAGGTCTGAAAAATTCCCAACGATGTAAGAACTGTCAAATTTGCGCAAATGTTTGGTCGTTCCCTCGGGGGGACTCGAACTCGTACCGCTGTGACATCTATGACACAACGTCCAGTGCCCTAGACCACTCGGCCATCTAGGTTATCCGCTCAGTGGATTAATGTTAAATTTGTAGCCAGCATCCTTGAGATATTGTCTTATAAGCTATTATCGATTGATGTGGACAAAGCATAAAATATTTTTTTAAATCCTTTAAATTAATGTCATAACATTTTCTTAACAGAAACCATCGGCGTCTTTCAAAGTTAATTATTCATCCATGGCAATTATTTTATACTCTACATGTATGTCGTCAGCATAAAAATTAATAGTCAAATACTTTCATACATTCAGTTCATTTACATGGTCTTAAAAGCAGATCATTCATTCAATCTCACTTTAAAGTTTAACGCTATAGTTATATTTTGGCAAGAAGCAGATTTATCAAAACTAAGGAGTCTTGAAAAAAATCGTCGGATGATTGGAGGTTTTTCTCTTCCCTGGTCTTTTCCAAATCCAAATTTGTAAACAAAAATTATGGATTTATTAAAGACCACAAATTTAGTGTGACGTCCTACAAGCGTCATGTGATACATATATAACCCGAAATATCTACCCCTGGGCAATTCAGATCCAGAAATAGTCTTTTTGTCATATTAGGCAAATATTTATTCATGTTTGGTATGGTGTTGTACTTATTTACACACAGGTCGGTCTTGATATTAACATTTTATACCTCTCTAAAGCTCTGTGTAAAATAATTGAATATAAGACCTAGTCCATGTGTATACGAGTACCATACCATAACTTCCATGAATTTATGGTATTGACTATACACATATTTTAAAGCTTAAAAAAGGAACTTCCCTTTTATTGGAGTACATTTGTACTCGATATACAAATATTTTCTTAATAAAAAAACTCAGACCTAACAGTCTATACTACTTGAAGCGGCCTGAACTAGCGCTGCACTTAAATTTTGAAAAATCAATGATTGATCAGATGGGTTTACAAAAATCCCTTTGGTGAAGGGGTAAATCTTGCTGGTCCAGTCTGATATTGAAGTAAGTTAGTAAGTAATGGACTGATTTTGACTTTTAGGATATGCAGCAAGTTAGCATTATAACTATGGTTCAATGATATCTGGTGGACCTACCGATTCATTGTGTTTACCAAATAATCCTGATTTGTCAAACACGACAAATTCAAACAACTTGAGCCCACTTTATGGAACTGAATATGAAACCAATGTATTTGCCCACGACTCCCAAGACAACGATATGCCATGCGCGGTCTGCAGAAACAGAAACACGTCCTCATCTATTATGATACCTGACAGACGCTATTGTTGCAAAGGATGGAAAAATGAGTATCGGGGTATATTGGGTAGTGGAAACGCGGGACATGAGCCATTGTCATACATATGCGTCTAAACGAATATATAATAGAAGCAACCTTGAAAAAAAATCATTTCTTATTCTCAAATCACATATTTTACCCTTACCCCCCCCCCCCGACAAAAAAATATGTAATAGTTTCTTATCAAGAGAAGGATTACCGACAATATCACTCATTGTAAATTGATCCTAATAGTCCATCTACAGAAAAAAAAACAGACTACAAAGTACAGCTCTGCCTTAAAACCAGACAGAGGCTTATGATCAGTGATTCATCCTTTTCTTAATCCTAAATTTTTTTATTGGAAATCCTTCAGTTGTTTACATAAAAATCTGTATCAAAATACAATGGTGCAAATTTAGTCACCCACTCGAGAAAGAACAAAATAAGAGTTATGTTCTGTCTATAAAACCATACATAAAATTAACAAGAGCTAATACTTTTCTTATTTGTTTTATCACAAAGATAGTGAAAATTCATCAATGCATTGTCCTGCGTTGACAATAATGCTTATTGCCATCAAAATATAAAGCCAATCTCCATTAAAGTCGACATTACTCGGTACAAACATGTAATGTAAAGCTATGACATTGAACAAAAGCATGGAAATAGAGAGAGTATTTGATTGAAAAAAACACTAAGGTACCGGTACATTGTACCTAAGGTGGTTACATATATTTTTTGTTTATCTTGCATACGGAGTTTTCATACAATGTATACGCAATTGACAGCTTGCACAAAAACAATTTACTCAACAACTACAAAGTAGCTGTTTTAATGTATTAAAAAAAAGTACTTTAGAGTGCTACTTTTACAAAATTCAAAATCATTATCTTATCAGACAATATGATCATTCAACCTTGACACTTATGACGTACTATTTCCCATCATTAACATTTTTGTTTTCTCTTCCGTGAGGCTGTAAACGGATTGATTTAATGGTTGCAGCGACAACTTTGTATACTTATTGAATGGTTATGATGAGAATGGTAAGTTTGTTGTCCTCGAGGTGCCACCCTTTAGAAATAACCGATAGAAATGTCATTATAAACAATGTCTTTCTGTCTTGATTAAAGCATTCAAAGAACTTGTTTGGCATTGGTTTGTTGAGTTTCATTAGTCAAAAGTCAAATGCTTCAATACAGGGCAGTAGCCAAGAAATCATTTGGAAAAAAGTCATTACAAAGGAACAAAGACATTCAATAGAGTCTTCTTTGAAATCTTGTACTGGATATTTTGGTTGGCACAAGATTTATCATTATTATGATTATAATGGCATATGTGTCCTATGGAAATATTCGTAGTTCTTTTTTATTTTCATTCTGTTAGATAATAAACATTACTTTTTGAACAATTTTCTTGTTTTTCTTATACAATCATATATTATAAATTCACAATTTCCAAATCAGGCCAAAAAAGGTTGATATGAAGCAGTCGAAAGGTAAGAGTGTACAGTAGACAATTGTACCTCAAAGGTAACATGTAAACATATAATGCAATGGTAATAATCTTGATTCTTCTCGTTTCCATTTGGGTTTCGAAAGGTGATAAAAAAATGGATTCTTTCGGCCGATTCTGGTGTTTTAAACTCGCCTTTGATTTGCTAAGAAGCATTCAAAATTTTTTGACACTGTATGCGTGTACTTTAATTTCTCATTCCTTTTTCATAAGTGAACATGGCACGCGGCATCACACAAACTTTGTTTGGACAACTTCGATATTTTGCTGTTTTCAAAATAAAGATATATACTGAACCATAAATGTCGAGTGCATAAAATGCTCATACATGATAAAAAAATGTTTAGTTCTCGATTGTGAATTGTTACAAGAGTATTTGCTTACTTATTTGGTTAAATTCAAATGTAGTAAATCAAAGCTTAAAGTCTAAAATTCAAAGAAACTTATTTAATACCTTAAATTGTTGCACTAAAAAGTACAAACAATGAAATAGGGGTGGACCTGGCGTACTACTCCACTCTTTAAAATGGGGGAAAATGTTTGCATGAAATGTTGATTTTTCACAAATTTTACCTCCCAAATTTCTGCCTCTCTCACCTCTCTAGACTCGCATCTAAAGTACAATATTCTACTGCGAATATTCGAGGTAAGATGCATTTTTTTTATCAAAATGAGCGGCCTTGTAAAAACAAATTTTGTTTTCATTTTCAGCTTCGGGTCGTTGTTCTACCTTTACACGTTGTGGGAACCCAGTCTGTCCGTCGAGTAGCAGTACGGAACTGGAATACAAGATTTTATCAATAAACCTAGAGAGAGTCTAGAACAGATTATGCCTTTTTCCGAACTGGCATTTTCAAAGATTTTTAAGGACAAATAGCAATCAAGAGAACCAAGATTCTAGCGGAAATCAAAAGAATGTTATCCAGTAACAAAGTATTTGGTATTGGGTTCCTTGCTAAGTAAAGATTGTTTATCTTTGATAACTATAAAGTTTACTTAGAGTGTGACAATGACACATGATTTAGAAAAAGCTAGATTTTATACAATTATACTATGAATTATGCAAAAGTTTCCCCGTTTCAAGGCTTTAGAAGTACAAATACATATCAAAAGTTACATCATACTTCATGTCAATTTGTTGAATATTGATTGGTTCAATATGAGGGTAATATTCTGCTCAAACAATGTCTCAGAATGTGAAAAATATTTTGTCTTTTACCCTCTTGTGAAAAGCTCAACGGTTCCGGTAAATATTTGGTACCAGTTCAATCTTTAGGAATCAATAAACGCAACGTTCCTATCGATAATATATTACATCCATCAATAAATGAAATTCAGCCGGCGTATATTTTTGTAGTTATAAAGCCATTTTCTAACTGTTTTGAATAAAAAGTGATTGAGAAAGAAAGTATTTTTTTATCAATTTTGCATTATGAAGACCTGCAGTAACAGTCTTTTGTAATTAAATACAAGAAAACTTTTAAAAAAATCTTATTGATGGCTTCTGTTTGTGATCAGAAGGAAGTCCTTTACTGGTATATTGAATCAAGGTCCAAAAAGTTACAGCTTTAACTAAATGGAAACTTGAAAGAAAATAGAGAGGAAAAACAAACATGAAAAACTGATCGTTAGGATTTATTTTAAAGAAAAATGACAATGGAATTTTCAGTATAAAAAAAAGTAAATAACCCAAAGCTTAGCTTAGGGTTTGCTACCCCCTTGAAAATACATTGTCAACCTCGGCTACGCCTTGTGGTAACAATTTTTCTCGAGGTGTCAAACTGCTCTATCACCCTTTTAGCGATATGTTGTTTATATAATGAGTTAGCAAAAGAGGTTACACTAATGCTTTTCTTTGTCGATTTTGAAATATGAAATATATAGTCAAGAACTTCATATTCATACACGTATCATGTGTTGAAATATGTGTATGCAGGTTATTTCAAAAGGAGTTGATTTCAGCTCTCGTTAAAAATGATGGTGACTTTATCAAAACACATTTCATTTGCCAGTCGTAAAACTAAAAAAAATCAATTCCATATTTCAGCATTTTTTTTAATTCAGCCATAGACGGTAAAACAAATTAACCCCGGCTGCTACTAAAAAAAATATTATTTCGCATTTACATTACGGTTCTATCATGCACATGAAACTTTTGATGTAAATTTGTCTGGAAAAAGTCCATCACGTCTTACAGTGCTTTAAAGAAAGTTATACCAAAACTGACGACGGGTAACCTCCCCTTGATTAACGCATTCGAGTGGATGACAAAAGTCATCGTTGGACAACCAATCTAAAATATCATATTATTAACAGTCTCAACTATAATCTAGAAAAAAAAAACAACTTTTTTAATGTTTATTAAACAAAAATATTGTTAACCTATTTCTTTAATGTTTTGGAGATGTATTTCTCGTAATAAATACACTGTATATTAATCTCGTCACCAGTACATTTTGTGTGAACCAAAATTCTATCGGAAATAAATAAAAATGTAATCCAGGGACAAAGACCAGACATGGAAAACAGACACACACAACAAATAACAAAAATAAACCAAAACAATACATACAAAGCAACAAAAGCAAATGAACAACTCGGACTCCAACTAAAACTGGGAGCATGGACCAAGTGCACCGGTAGGGTAAGTGTCTCCTGCTTTTCTAGAAACACCCACCGGTTTGTTCATAAAAAGTCAAGTCCAGGGTAGACGAAAAAGGAAGGAACTATGACACGTTGAACAAATCCGTTTTCATGGTGCAGATGGGTACACTTTGACGATCCACGAGTTCTTGATGACGACCATAATTCTTCTGTAGTGATGTCTTCAATCTTGTAGCAACATAACCCTATTTCAGAAGCCTAATTGTAAGAAGTCAAACGATACAAAGAGTGTGCGAAGTTGCGGTGATATGAAAACTCCATATAAATATGCTAAAGGTATGTTGCCACAAATGAAAGGAAAGTTTACAATACGGAATGAAACCTCGTTGCGTTTGCCATATCTAGTTTGGTCAATAGTTTTCCTTTACCGTCAACCTCTGATTGTAGTTCAAGGTATGAGGCTGACTTCACAGTCTGTAGAATCCTTTATCTCAAGTTCTTTGGGAATAAATGCGATGTATCAAATCCCCGAAACTAGGGTTCTTTAGCGTTAATACGTCATCTATATAGTGGAAACTAAGATCAAAGGATCTAGTTCGATGGTGTTACTACTTTTTGGATCTGATCAGCTATAAAGTCAGCCTTATATGACTGAATCAATAGGTCAGCAGGTAGAGGAGCACAATTTGCTACCACTGGAATACCGTTTTTTTTTTCTTTGAAAAACGAACTCACCACACTCAACAAATATAAAAAAGGCATCATTTTGTATACTTGTCCTTCATTCCATTAGTAAAACTAAGGATTCCTGCAAAAATCCTAAGATGGTTGGCGGTTTTTTTTCTCTTTCCTTTCTTTTCAATTTTCATTAAAATCCAACAAAGTTAACATTGGCGGCCATTTAAAAAAAAATGACTGCTTTCTGACAAAATCTGAAGCCGCCATTTAATTTAAAATGTCATGTTCACCCTGGATATCAATTTTAATTGAAATCGAACAATATTAAAATTTTGCCGATTTTGGCGGCCATTTTGAAAAAAATAGCCGTCTTCTAGATTTTGTATGCCTATGATGTCAGCAAGTTAAGATCAGTGTTCTGAGTTTATTTTCGTGTAATTAATGAGTTCCACTAATTTTATATAATTTTTTTTTCATTTTTCCGAGGTTTGTTTTGGCGGCCATTTTGAAATCTCCAGACGTTTTCAAATTCCAATACTTTTTTGCACGTCCCCTGAACATGCTTCAGTTTGGAGCCAAATTTGGTACGAATCCAATAAACGGTCTCTAAGTAATCGTCCGGACATTTTTACGTTCAGAAGAAGAAAAAAAGCAAAAACAATAAGTCGCCAAATTAATTCAGGAATGAAGCCTAGACGCGGAAAATTGACACATAAAACGAAGTGCGTGAAATAACTTAAATAACATGTTCAACGAAACATAAGTTTATGAGCAAAACTAAAAATTTGGAAAACTGACAATATCAAATAAATGACTATAAGCGTATTTCTATTAATACAGTATAAGTTATTACTACATAATAACAAGTAATACTGCGTTTGCAAGCAAAACACAAAAGTCGCCAAAACCGGAAAATGGCGGCTTTAAGATAAAATCTGAAGCCGCCATTGAATTTAAAATGTAATGTTTACCCTAGATATCAATTTTCATTGAAATCGAACAATGTTGAAATTTTGCCGATTTTGGCGGCCATTTTGAAAAAAATAGCGGCATTCTAGAAAATTTGTTTTTATGCATATGATGTTGACAAGTCAGAAACAGCATTTTGAGTTATTTTCATACATCTAATTAGTTCCACTAATTTTGTATATATTTTTTCCTTTTTTCGGGTTTTGTTTTGGCGGCCATTTTTAAATCGGCAGCCATTTGAAATTCCGGAAGGGGCTTGCACATCCCCTGAGCATGCTTGATTTTTGAGCCAAGTTTGGTATGAATCGAATGAAGAAGAAGAAGAAGAAGAAGAAGAAGAAGAAGAAGAAACAGAGCAAAAACAATAAGTGGAAAAACTTCGACTTAATTAGAACATACAAGAGATAATATTCTTTTTATCACCGGTTAAGAAGTTATATTCATGTCTCAAAACTTAAGTGAATAAACATTATATAGCTTCGTCAAAGAGTGTTCATGTGAATCAAAGGCCATAACTAGCAACAGAGCTGATGACATCTAGAAAATATTTAAAAGGAACAGTCTAAGGGAAATTTCGTATAGGAAATAAAAGAGAAACATTTATTCATTTATGGTTAATAGTATTTAGAACAATACAAAATGGAATTTACTTCATACACGGCTCTTTCGTTTTTTATATGAAATTATGTGTTATAATTTTAAAATCGGCGAACAACGAAAATCCATAGCAGACTAACAAGGTCAGTATAACGCAAACAATAGATAAGAAGCGCAAATTAGACTATTGTACTTAATACAAAGGTCAAACATATCCTACAATGTTTATTGTTTTGTTCCTTTTTGTTTTCGCTGGGGTTACTCAAGGTGATCGGGATAAACGGATCCTCCTTGGCGATCCAGATGTACTAAACTCACGTTTAGCTAGCTTGGAGAACCAATTTCAACAACAGGCCCAGCAAATCCAGTCCCTCATCCAAAAAGATCAGCAACAAGCAGACAAAATTCTACGTTTGGAACAAGAAAATCAACAGCTGAAGATTGATACCAGTAAGTACACATTTATTACTGTTTTCAGCACTTTCTTTTAATCAAGGAAATAAATGATAGTTGTTCAATCGAAATGATGTAGCACAAACACATTTTTTGCCTGAGCACTATCTTTTTTTTAATTATTTTTAAGTAAATTACATCTTAATTTTTTTGTAAATGTGACAACTTTAAATTTGATCATATTATATCCTTCTTAAATGCAATAGGTATTATGTTTGGACGGTGAAGGGGTCATGGTGTGCATTTTCGGCGTGTTGTGCTGAGATTTTAAAAAAAAGTTTTATGTTATTAATATTTCTGAGTCCTGGGGTGTTGCAGTGATATGCATAAAAATCAAATGAAAACAGTTTTCTGATAAAATTAAAGTAGTATAGGGAAGAATATCAGAATAGTATTTGTTTTACATGTTTTGAAGAAATTCTACAGACTATTTTTTTAATGCGCTTGGGATAAGAAAATTGTCCTACATAATCGATGTTAAATGTTGTCAGTCTGTTGTTTACAAATCTAAAGAATATCTAAAGAAGTCCATTTTTGTTTAAAAAGGGAAATCTTTGCAGATCAATTGATTTTCAATTCCCACAATGCATGAATCTACTTCCATAACCTCTGAAAGGGTTTGATCCTTGTCTCCCCCTCCACAAATTGTACAATAGCAAAAACCTTTTACAATTTTCATTATGATTATATGTAGTATATATTTCAAAGTCAATGGTCGGTAAAGCCGTATTAATTCTATATCCATTGAAAAATGGAACTGTGTCATCCGCAGCGCAGCACTACCAGCAGTTTCTATTAGCTTCTCGTTGATATTGAATTTATGTACAATGTACGTACATGTAGTGGAATTCAAAATTATTTGAAACGGGTATTGAAATACTATCCTTTTTTCTCCGTTCACATTATTTGCTTGTGCACTCCAATATTATGTCGTTTTCAAAATATAGTGATCAGTAATTTTTGAAACTGTAACAATACAATTTCATAACTTATCTTGTTTAAATGCAGAGGTAGTAAACCAATTACCTGTATCTTAAATTATTTCCAAAAGTCAAAGACACTTTTACTTTGAGACCCAGTCTTCATAAATATCAAACAGAAAGTGATTCATGCATGTCATAACCATAACAAATCCACTTTACTCTCTTGATCAAAAACAGTTAACGACTTAATCAGTCCCAGTTTTAGATTGTCAATCGGTTGTTGCACTTTTGAGAATTTTTTTTAGATTGTACAAGAAATTAGTTTTCAAGAGTTATCTTTCTTGACTAGGTGGCTTTCTGTTGTATATAAATGTATGGATATATCTATATGCAGAAAGGACTATAGTTTCGTAAAAACATGGTGTGTGTTGAACGGGAAAAAATCGTTTGTTCTGTTTACCATTAAGCAACTCTATTAATCGCAGTATCTGAATTTTATAAAGAATGATTCTTAATATCTATAAGGTTTTGTTTATTTTATTTTTGTTTATTTTATTTTATTTTTTTTTTATTTTTTAGCTACGGGTCGTGGTTCTACCTACACACGCTGGGGTAGAACAGTCTGTCAGAATAGCAGTACAGAGCTTGTATACTATGGTAAGGTAGCGTATGTGTATAAACATCAAGATTTTATCTTGTAAGACTATCTAGAGCGAGTCAAGAACATAATCCCTTCCTTTTTTCTTCAAAAAAAGATAATCTTATCGTTGTTTTGTGTATTAAAGTTGCAAGTATAAATCAATATTATCCTCCTTTGAAATGCATCTATGTAGGTTTTCAAATACATTGATTGGAATAAGCTATAGCGCACTTCAGTTCAACAAATAGTGTGAGAGATGGCGGAGATTGACTCGCACGTTGTACGAGCTTTTATGTCTCAGTCTGTATCATTTATTATATAAATTAGAGTATATTACAAGCTATGCGCTAAATTCTAATACCATATATTACATTACACCAATCAGATATTACATATAACCTGGCGACTAGTGAATCATTTCACATACATGTAGTACTCGTTAGACTTATGTACACGAAAAACCTTAACAAACCAACAGAATTAACGTGCTTCGTGAAAAGGTGCCCAGGATTAAACGACAAAAATAAAATGAGGATTAAATTTTAAATAATTAAATTATTTATAATTGAATATTGGCTTAAAAGTAATTTTAAGGTACCTGGAGTGTCTACAGATGACAAGAAGAGAGCTATGCTACTACATTTAGCTGGACATGCGACAATTTCAAAACATTAATCGATGCAGGAACTGAATATGACCAAACTGTCAGGACCCTGAACAATTATTTGAATCAAAAACACACATTCAGTTCAAGAGACATATGTTTAGGAAAACTTAACACATAGATGGAATTAAAGTGAGGGTTTCAAAAAATTTGCATAGCTTGTGGCTAAAGACCAGATAAATGTGAAATGTTCCGGGACTAAATTGTTGATGAGAGTAAACAATACATTGATCCAGTTATGGAAGAAGTTGGCAGCAGCGCGAAATCTAACATAAGAGAAAAGAATACTTGGTAGAACATATAATTGGCTGTAACACACTCCTAGAAAATGGAAAAAAAACGAGAGCTGAGGATAGAACACCGAAAAATAAACAACTTCGAAAGACCCCAAAGCAATTCAAACCCTGAAGTGCTCCTAAGTTTGGAAAGGATTGTCACGTGCAACGTGTATACCGATCGTGACTGGAGCGATTGCAGAATATCACTACATTTATATATTATATGTTGAAAATGTCGGAAAATCGGATACTTTGCAAAAATGTTTAAAACAAAATAAACATAAAATGTGTTCGCAGTTGCTGAAGAAAGAAATATTCATGTTGAATGAAAAAGACAATGCCGTCGTTCTATGGTCGTTATCATGAATAGTATATCCATCTGCACCGTCCTTTTATCTTTCGTCTGCCCCAGACATGAAATTTTACGAGCAACTCGGGGTATTTTACAGAAAAGAAGAGGAGGTTTCCCTACCAGTGCACCTAGACAATGCTTCAGTTTTCAGTGGTATCTTGGTTGTCCATATACTTTTGTTTCTTTGTACGTGTAATTAATTTATTGTTCTTTGATGTGTGTGTCTATTTCCCCTGTCTAGACGTTAACCTTGGGTTAGATTTTCTGATGACCGTTTGAATCCGGATTCCCATTATTTCCCTATCATTGTTTCTGGCGGGTAGAAATGCATTTGAGTTCGTTAATGTGCAGTCAATGTATTTCCAACTACGAGCAACTCGGGGTATTTTACAGAAAAGAACAGGAGGTTTCCCTACCAGTGCACCTAGACAATGCTTCAGTTTTCAGTGGTATCTTGGTTGTCCATATACTTTTGTTTCTTTGTACGTGTAATTAATTTATTGTTCTTTGATGTGTGTGTCTATTTCCCCTGTCTAGACGTTAACCTTGGGTTAGATTTTCTGATGACCGTTTGAATCCGGATTCCCATTATTTCCCTATCATTGTTTCTGGCGGGTAGAAATGCATTTGAGTTCGTTAATGTGCAGTCAATGTATTTCCGTACAGTGAGACAAACACATTTAGGAATATTTGGCAAGATAAACATTAAGCATGACTGTCAATGGTAATAAGCGTTATGTACGTTTTTGGTTAATTAACTGAAAAGGAAGACCGTTCATTTGTTGAAAAACTGCACTTTATAAAGGATTATTACACATCGAAATTTCAAATAGCGTAAACACTATAGTCCATCACATTCCAACACAGACGCAAAAATCGGTTCATTTCAGGACAGATTTAAAAGTGTAGGTTACCCCAAATACTTCTGGTTTAAAATGCGAATAAAAAAATTAATATACTAAAATTTAACATGGTGCTCAATGGTACAAGTTTAAAATGAGAAAATAAGCATACATGGAAATAAAACAACTTGGGGATTACGAGGTAGCAGAGAAAGTCAGTGGTCCGACACCGTGGGTTTAAGATTTCGTTCGTCTTTGCGTCGGCAGAGACGAGCAAACACAGCCGTATAGTCAAAACGCTTTCCGATTTCAAATATAAGAACACAAAGTGAAACAAATGAATTGGTATGCAATATAAGATCGACAAGATCTAAACCAATCGTTTTATCAGATAGAATTAGAAAATAAATAGCATTGATATATGTCACAACGGCTTATACAGATATATTAGACTAATGTTTTGAATGACTTTCGCGCCCGAGTTGCGCCAACGCGATATTGAGCAGACAATACAAGACATACCAGGTTGTAAAAATATTGTCCACGATATCATCAATAATGCACCTAACCAAGAGGAACATAATAAAAACTTCATGCCCTGTCATTCGAATCCGTGAAAAGAACTTTACAGTGAACGGAGGCAAACTTGAGTTTGACAAAACACAATTCAAATTCATGGGATATTTGTTATCAAAAGATGCTGTCTAACCAGACTTAAACAAAGTTGAAGCAGTACCTAATTTCGAGATACCGACGAATCCAGTAGTGTCAAATATTTCTCGGTATTAGTTGATTGTTGTGCTAAGTATATTTCGAATTTTGCACCAATCGCAAAATCACTTCTCAAGTTGACAAGAATGGAAGCTGATTAATTTAGCACTAGACGACCAAACAGCAAACGGCATTTAAAACACTAAAACAGTGATTCACAGTACTGAAGTAATTGCATTTTGCAACCAAAACGCCGAAACCAAAAACATCGTGGGTGCATCTCCTTCCGGTATTTGAGCAATCTTAACACAAAAGCTAACCAAGAGACTTTAGGTCGTTGGCTTGGGCATGTATAACATGCCCAAAAAATATAAACATACAGAGCGTGCGGCTCCAGGATATAACGAGAGCAGGTTTGCATGGTGAAAATGTCACAGAGACAACAACCTCATCTGGATGAAAATGTCAGCCCAAGGCCATCCATTGATCTTCTATGAACGAAGAAAAAACCTTCACAACACAGGGCAGGCTGACGCTGGCCCCAAAACATCATTGTACACGGTTACAGCGAAGCGGAAGAGTTGCCCCTATATACTCAGGTAACACACACAAAAAAACTTATCAAGATTTCTTTCCGTCTTTTGAATGTGTATTTATAAGGAATGAAGACTTCCCTATTTAGCGACCACTAACCTTTAGAACGATTTTTTAATACAGGTAACGAAGCGACGACACACATTGTAAGTTAGGTTCTAACCTTAAACTTCGCAAGTTCACGGCGAAGTAACGACTAAGGGTGTATACAGTTACATTTAGGCGCACTGTTTTGCACTCCAAATTGACCCGGTTTAATTTTGTAAAACTTAAAATTGAAATTTGAAATTTGGTGGATATATTGGTTAGATATAGTTAAACATTTATACATAGACAGATGTACAAATATATGTAATAATAAACAGGTGTAATGTCAATGAAGAAAGGTACCCAGACCGTTTCAGGCACTCCTTATTTGTATTAAATAATAAGTAATATTTTAGTTACCATGGCTATTGGATTTTATGACAATAATCAGTAATTAACATATAAATTACCTGAACCTCCACACACCAAGGTTTAGAAAAATATGTACTTTTTATAAAAAAAAAGACTTGAAATTTCTGTGTAGATTGCCTCAAATAGCTTTATTCCAATAAAATGAGACCACATTTTCAGAATTGACCTAACCATATAGTACTACTAAGAGGAATCTTTTTACGCACTTGATATACTGTCACTTGCACTAATGAAAGGTAACATAGAAGATACTAGCTGTGAAACAGAATATCATGTTAATTGTATTACATTCAGTGCATATCTGAATAATGACTTTGAAAGGCATTTAGAATGTCAATTGAAAACAGTATTGAAAAAAAATTGTCTAAATAGGGACAATGACAATCCAAAAAACACCAATATTAAAGTGCAGAACTATATTTTCAAAGGGTGAAAAAGTTAACCTCATTAATCAGGGAAAACACGTCCTTCCTCTGTCTCACGAACTGCATCAGGAAATCGGTTACAAAGTAAAAAGCAGTTATTCCTTGAAAAGGTTTGGTGGTCAAGTATTTACTCTGACACAGAATCAAGGATTAAAAGTTGTCATGCCTGTCAGTTATATAGTGCACAATTTGCCTTACCCGCCAACTGTTATGATATCAGATTTGAAAAAAAAAAAAAATTCAATAAGACATAAAAGAAAAAAAAAACCGCGCGCGTGTGCTGAAGGAAACCTCTGTAATAAAAATCGATGACTACCGATGTGTCCTACAATGATAGTATAATTCGTCATAGTGGCATGCCAAACTGCATTATTATGGTATCGCGCAACACATCATTTATCGACAGGATATGCGCCTGTATTTCTTCTGTTTAACAGAGCAGTTTTAGATAAAATTGGTTTGCTTAATTAAGGACAATGTACAGGGAAGACTGAAAGACCGAGATGCTAAAAGGAAAACTGACGAGAAACAATATTCAGATTTAGCCATTTTTAAAGCAAAGAACTACCAGAAATTAAGAGGGCAAAAAGCAATCCTTACAAAGAGAGGTAAAGATATATTCTTTCGGCAATATTAAAAAAAAGAATAAACTAGTGTACAAGTGAGGTCAGATAGCAAACAAACTTTCTTTAGAAACGTCTTATATATATCAGATAGTTATTCAGGACAATTTGCAAGTTTAGACTAAAATGTGATGACCCCTCTGTCAATGACCGAGATAAGAGGAAAATTACACGATTAAATGATGATTGTGATATACCTTCTATGTACTGGATTCCTAAACTTCACAAGAATCCATACAAACAACGTTTCATAGCTGGATCTGCAAAATGTACCACCAAACCTCTTTCAAAACTTATAACTTCTATACTCACAACTGTCAAAGAGGGTCTGCAGTCCTACCACAACACTTGTTACTCTCGTAGTGGTATTAATTCAATGTGGATCCTGAAAAATTCGAAAGATCTTTTGGAGACAATCAGTTCAAGACTATTATCTAATATAATAGCATTAAAACCTATGATTTTTCAACACTGTATACTTCTATTCCCCATACTCAGTTAAAATCCCGATTTAAAAACACTGTACATCGTTGTTTTTTCCAAAAAAGATGGTACACCTAGATACAAGTATATAGTTCTTGGTAGAGATTCCTCAAACTTTATAAGAAATAATTCCAAATCATCTTCCAAATATACAGAGGAAAATGTTTACAAAATGCTGGAATTTGTCATCGCCCAACCGTAGAGGTTGTTGACATCAAGATGTGTGAGATATTTAGTGGGCTGGGAGCTATCGTAGTCGACCATGTAGGGATTGTTGGCCTTGCCGTGGCGGTGAGAGATTATGGCGAAGCCCCCTCTGGTTGCCCTCTCGAACATCATCAGCATATCCGGATCGGAGAGCAGCTCCAATCTGACCCCGGTGGTTTTTTTAGGGCGGCGTCTTAGGCTAGCGCGGGGGACGTGAAGAAGTGGGCAGGATGGAGCCCATACTTAGCCATGCAGATATCCCTGAAATCCTCGAAGACATCCTCCAGAATGGCCACGTCGGATTCGAGCTAGAGATCGTGATAATCCTGCAGGATCTTGCACTGGAAGGCCCCCAGACTCTCTGAACGTGCGCGTAGTCCTCATCGCTGATATGCTCTCCGGAGAGCGTGCTGAAGAAGGCTTCTTTGTGTGGGAGCTGAGTCTTCTCCAGCTTGGCCGGTCCATCGACGTAATCGTAGAGATAGACCCCCTTCCTGATCATCAGCTCATACCTATCGCCGAAGCATTCCCGAAACGCCTTGAATTTTCGGGCGTAAGATTCTTGGATAGGTTTTCCAGCGAGCTGAGCATGAAACTGTACGAGTCGAGGAATCTCATCTCCAGACCATCGTTTATCTGCTTCGAGAAGCTGATATATTTCTCGTCCGTATTCGGGATGCAGTTGATCTTCCTGCCGTTAAATTCCTTCGCGAAGAGATAGGCATCGTACCCACTCAAGTTGTGGAGTATGATGGGCACGTGCTTCGGGAGCTGAAAGTCTAGATTGCATCCGTTGTGCGCTGCGCTGCGATATTTCCCGATGAGATGGTCGCGATCCCGGACCTTATCCCCTCCCAATTCATCCCCGCAAATGTGACAGTTCGTGCTTGCTGCGATGCTCTGCTTTTCCTCGTCGCTCATCACCATCGGCTTCTTCTCCTTGCATATCTTGATGTTCGTCTGCACTTCCTTCTCCATGTAGTGGACGAACTGCTTGGCCGCATCCTCCCCGCAGTAGACGACTGATTCCTTGTAATCACCGTGGGCATACTTCACGCGATTGCAGAAACCTGATGGTAGGCTTTCGTGTAGGACTTGGTTGGGTCGGACTGGCAAGTGTCGTGCTTCTCCGTGAAGCACTCAAAATCCGCATAGATTGTGAAAGGGACTCTCATCTGCTTCTTGTGATTGTGGAAGGCTATGGCGGATCCTTCTTCCAGCATCTCGATCCTGATGACATCCTTCTGATTGCAATATTCCATATGCTCATCGAGGGGGTCCTGCCTGGAGAAGTGGGAAAGGCATCTGCGGCAGACGAAGAGCTCATGACCATGCTCTGAGATTTGTGAGCTCAAAAGGCGTGATAAGCTCTTGATCCAGCAGTAATGCTGCTTGCTTTCGCGGGTTAGGAAGAGGAGATCTACGTGGGTGGAGCCCGTATTCTTCGATATCCTGAGAGGAGACGTTATCGTTGATGCTGGTGTTCTGCCTCTCGAATTTATCGATCGGTTTGAGGGAGACCGGGAAGTCGATACCTTCGAATTTTAGTTTGTCCTTCCATTTCGCGTACTGACTCACCCGGTTGGTAATCTTCCGATCCACCTCCTCGTGATGCAGGGCTGAGAGAATCGCCCACTGGAAGCAGCGATCGTCCTCATTTTTCACATTGATGATCGCCTTCTTTTTCGCGTGCTGATGGGGTTGGTATGAAGCTCCCTTCGCCCATATAACTAGCCATACTTTCCCTGATCTTCCCCATCATGGAGGCTATCTCCAATTCGAGGTTGTCAGATTCCACGATCATTCTCGTTCGTGATCTGAAGGGAGTGGTGATGTGGATATTCTCTCCGGTCACGAGGCTCGTTTTCTCCACTAGGAGCACTAAGTGCACCTTCAAACCCTTCTTTCGGGTGAGAGCATCTGAGATGGTGGGGGAGATGGTGCTTCGACTTACCTTGAGGCTCCGCCACAGGAGGCTAAATTGCCCGACCCTATCCACCTCTCCCTATTTCCAGTGCCAATCGAAATTTGTCGACCCCATTGTCCTTGTGTCCCATCCCTTTTTCATTTCATCATCGTTTCATGTTCATTTTGTCATCAATTTCATGTTCATCGTCTGAATATAGCTGAAATTTTGCTGCTCGGACGTTAAACCCCAACAAACAAACAATCGACTTACTTTGAGAAACGTGGCTACGTCATGCGGCTTCAAAAGTTCGATGATGACCGTGCCAAATACACCATTCAGCGCTTCCCTCCTATCGGTGACCTTGATCTCATCATCCAACGGGGCGCTTCTGATGTTCTCTTCCACCAGCTGGAGCAGATCGTCTCTCTTTAGCTGGGAGTACTTGGTGAGACCACGATTCTTTGCTACCGTTTTGAGCTGCTTCTTGCTGAAGACTTCCTGGCGGGAAAATTTACGGGTGGTTTTCTCCTCGATGAGCTCCTCCAAGGCCACCTTATTCTTCCTACTGACCCCCCTTAGATCCTCATCCTTACCTATTTGACGGAGGGTCTTCATGGTCTCTTTTACCACCATCTCGACTGGGATTACCTCCTCCTCCTGTTGGCGTGGTTGTCTGCTATGCCTCCAGCAGAGACCATCCTTCCCGGGCTTGCTCTTGCAGAACTGCCCCTACTTCCTCTTAAGTGGGACGCCGCAGGTGGTCTTCTGTTCCCCTGGTTCATGCTCAAATCGCGGCTTGACTTCTTGCGCACCGCAATTTTGGCAGAGCTGGGTATGCTCATCCATCTGTGTCAGGTTGCACTTGTGCCTTTGTGGGGATTGATGATTTCATCTTTCTCAAAAATCTTGACGGATGGTTCATCCGCGAAGGTGACGGTCTTGGAGGAGGTAGTGGAAGTGGGTCTCTTGAGAATCGAGACGGGCTGGGTATGACTAGGGAAAGACTGATCCAGGTCAGCCTGGTTTTCAGCGAAAACATTAGAATAGCGATCCATGTCTACACTACTGGATGCCATCCTTTTATTGATATCAATCTTGGGAGCTGACACACCTCTCTTTAAGATGTCATCCACAGCCTCTTGGGTGACTTTTCTACCATTGAATGCATATGCCATGCTTGTATTTACCCTATGCTCAATAGGAATGTCGCCCGTTTGCATTTCGTCGTCGGGGTTGGGGTTTTTATGCAGGATTTTCTGTATGTGAGGTAGAATCGGCCTATTCACGCTACTGTTATGTTCTAAACGTTGTGTTAGTCCAATTTTATCGGGTTCGAGATAATCTATAAGTGTGTAAAGTTGACAATTTCCTGAAATAATATTGGCTATTAAACTTTGGCCAATTTGAATTGACCGTGACAAGCTGTTAATGTTTGGTGAATCAAAACGTTTATGCGTAAACTACAGGTATTACATTTACCTTTTTAATGACGAAAAGCAAACAAAAAATTGAAAATGCCCTTTTGTTTTTGGTTACAAAATTAAAGTTAACAATAAACCCTATGACAAAACTAACAATCTCATGCACGTTTACACACTTGGCTACATACATTATTAGCTCACCTGGCCGAAGTCCATGTGAGCTTTGCCATCATTTGGCGTCCGTCGTCGTCGTCGTCCGTCGTCTTCATCGTTAACAATTTTTCAAAACTCTTCTCCTCTGACGTGCACTACTCGACCAATTGGAACCAAACTTTAGACGAATGTTTCTTGGGTTATCCTGCATAAAAAATAATGTGGGGATTTTTGATTCATTGAAAAACATGGCCGCGGTTACTAAAAATAGAACATAGGGGCCAGACAGTAGTTTTTCGCATATATCTCCAAAACCGTTAGGTTTAGCCCAATTTCTTTCAATAGCTGAAATGACACTACTTGAACAATTGAAACCAAACTTGGTTAGAATGTTCCTAGGGGTATCCTGCATAGAAACTAAGTGGGGATTTTTTATCCATCGACAAATATGGCCGCCGTTACTAAAAATAGAACATAGGGGGTCAGACAATAGTTTTTCGCATATATCTCCAAAACCGTTAGGTTTAGCCCAATTTCTTTCAATAGCTGAAATGATCTGAAGTCTTCAGGGGTAAAAGTTATCAGACGAATCTTTGTAAGAGTTATTACACTTGAAAGGGAAAATTGACGGTTTTTTTTACAGTTTTCAGCCAATATCTTGAAAACTATGATAGATAGGAACTTTTGCTGACATGATCCTTATGATAAGTCAAAGTCTTCTTGAGTCAAAATTGTTGGACAAATTCTTGCTGAATTTATCATCCTTGAAAGGCAAAATTCAACCACCTGAGTGATTCAGGCTCCTGGGAGATTCTTGTTTTGATAAGCACATGATTGCGGGACGAAACCCATTGCATCTATTATATAAGCATATTGCGTACTCTGTCATACTAAAAAAATTACTGCTTTTAAATGTAGTGAGTAAGGTGATACATCATTAATGAACTGAACTTTAATAATCATATTTACACATTATCAACCACATTACCGATGTTACATTTTCTTTACTTTATCTAATTATATATAATTTTCTTTTTCTCAAGGTTATGCTGCTGGCCAGAAATACTATTATAATGCTAAATATGTAGGAGGGCCATCTAATACATTATGTCTACCACGTGACCCAGATATGTCAAATACGTCATTAACAACTTCTTGGAGTCCTATTTTTGGCACCGAATATGAAAGTAATGTATTTGCGCACGACTCTAGTAATAACGATATGCCATGCGCAGTATGTAGGAACAGAAACACCACATCAAGCATTATGATACCAGGGAGAAGATCCTGCTACTCTGGTTGGAAAAAAGAGTATCAGGGTATATTGGCTAGTGGAGAAGTTGACCATAAACCTTCATCATACATATGTATCGACGCTAACCCTGAGTATCTCGTTTCAGGAGAGAGAAACGAAGATGGGCACCTTTTTTATCCGGTGAAGACACAATGTGTCCCCCTTCCGTGCCCACCATACCACAACGACATATTGATCGAATGTGTAGTTTGTTCGAAATAAAATAAACCATTCTTATCTGTATTATTCCAATGAATACACTCCTTATCGTGTAAAAAATAATAGCAGTGATAAGACCTATAATGCTACCACACTTTCCCAAAGAAAGATAATGAAAATCCAAGCTATCCTCTTTTGGCCTCTCAACCAAAGAGGATGATAGTGATTTACTGCCTATTAACTAGATTCTTTAACTCCACAAGAATCCATACAAACAACGCTACATAGCTGGATATGCAAAATGCACCAATAAACCTTTTAATTTCTATACTCACAGCGGGCCTCCAGTCCTTCCATGACTGGTATGAATTCAATTCGGAAGATCATCTAGAAACCCTAAACTCAAGATTATTATCAGAATACAATAACATAAAAATCTATGAATTTTCAACTCTTTATACTTCTTTTCCCCATAACCAGTTAAAATCTCGACTCAACAATATTCATCGTTGTTACTCCAAAAATGACGGTACACCTAGATACAGATATGTAGTACTTGGTAGAGATTCAAAAACAATTCCAAACCATCTTTCAAATATACCAATGAAGATGTTCTCAAAATGCTGGATTTTTTTATCGACAACATATTTGTCCGGTGTGGTATTCAAATGGGAACAAATTGTGCTCCACTACTCGCTGACCTACTACTTCTCTCTTATGAGGCTGGCTTCATAGCTGATCTAATCCAAAGGAAGGGACATCGTTTAGTCGGATCCTTTGATCTCATTTTCCGGCATATAGATGACGTATTATTGTTAAACAGTCCTAGTTTCGGGAATTTTATGCATCGCATCTACTCCAAAAGAACTTGAAAGGATACTACAGACACTGTGAAGTCAGCCTCATATCTTGATCGATGGTAAAGGACAACTATTCATCGAACTTTACGACAAACGCGATGACTTTTTATTCCGTATTCTCAACTTTTCTTCATCTGTGGCAACCTCCATTCAGCACCTGCGTAGGGAGCTCATGTGGTATACCAGAGCTTGTCGTTAACTACCAAGACTTTTTGTACCGCTCGACTTCTTACAAGTTTATGCTTGTCATCATGAACTTGTGGATCGTTATAGTGTTTCTATCTGCGCCTTGAGAACCGATTTTTCAACGTATCATAGTTTTCCTATCCTCTTTCGTCTATCCCGGACTTGATTTTTTATGAGCAACTCGGCGGACGTTTTTAGAAATGCAAAGGACGCTTACCCTACCGGTGCACCTGGTCCATGCTCCAAATTTTTAGTGGAGTCAGAGTTGCTCATTTACTTTTGTAACTTTGTACGTATTATTTTGGTTTTTTTTATGTTCTTTGTTGTGTGTCTGTTTTCCATGTCAGGTCTTTGTTCCTGGATTACATTCTTTTGGTTGCCTTGACTACTCTTATCAATGTCAGAAGTGTAAATTGTTTTAAAAACTATTATACAAATTCTATTTCAACGAAAAGAAGGAATATTAATTGCTCAGTGAAGAAAAATAAAGTAGTATAAAGATTTTTGAAAAATCATGTACCAAACATAAATGATTATAGAGAACACTATATTCCATTATAAAGAATTGCGAAAATGATCAATTTTAATTTTCATGATATATATGATGTTGTAAAATATGTATTAGTCTCTCTTAATGAAAAGACAGTTAAACATAAAGGAATGTTCCTTACTTTTACGTGTTGTCTATCGTACATATGAAACATTAAGGATGTGAAGATGTCTCAAAAAAGAATGACCGTGACGTTTTTATAGCGTTTTATAGCAAACTCCACCAAAATTGACGACAGGTCACCTCAGTTGTGCGGATGACATTAGAAATTTTTGAATAACAGTTCTAAAATAACATTTTTGTAAGCTAAAATTTTCAATAAAGACGTGAATCATTTTAAGGTCGCAGACGATACGCAGCTTTGTTTGCATCATTACAACGACTAGAATTGAGAGAAAGATCATTTATTTAATATTTGATTTCTAGGAAGAACATATTACATAATTATGAATAACCATATGAATAAATGACATTACAAGATGCAAAGGTGGGGCCTAAAAGTGCCCCAATCAATTATATAGCATAATTCCACACACACAATTAAATTATACAATAAACATGAAAAAGTGGGGTCTAAAAGTGCCCCATTATATATAACATAAATGCATACATGAAATATATTTAGAAAGAAAAAAATAAAATAAAAACAAAAAAAACCAGCAAACCAATTTTCCTAGAGTGGTATGAGGGATGGTTTTCCGCTACCAATTAAAAAGTATAACCAGAATTTGTTAAATACAAACTTTATTCTTTAGTTAGGATTTTTTACGCCGACTAACCGCATGGGTCAGCTCTCGCTGTAACCTGACAAGCCCAGGATGCATGTACCAATTGACCAATCAGATGAATGCATGTACATGGTCACGCATGTATCATGCATGTACTTCAGAGATAAATCGATCTTACAATCATGACCCATAGAAATCCGATACAATCATTAATGGATTGACCAAGATATTATGTAATGTAATTTTACGGACAAAACTTCTTTTATTTTCCTACAAATGTTCTTTTTGTCAGCTCAAATTTTCAATAAAGACATGAATCATTTTAAGGTCGCAGAGGATATGCAGCTTTGATTGCATCATTACAACGACTAGAATTGAAAGAACGATCATTTATTCAATATTTGATTTCTAGCAAGAACATATTACATAATAATGAATAACCATATGAATAAATGACATTACAAGGTGCAAAGATGGGGCCTAAAAGTGTCAAATATCCCTGCAAAGGGATCCCCCACCGAAAGTATCCTTGGCGAAATCCGAATGAATGTGCAATCAAAAACCCCACCAGAACCACTCATATTTTGGCAAGTTAACCTGATCATATCTAACCAAGCAAATATCTAAATTCTTAAAATTACAACTTCTAAAAAGTGGGAAGGGTGTCCTTTAGTGGAGCAAGCCACGTTAACCATCTACTTTTAAGGACCTAGCTATATGAATACATACTCACACATAATATACATGTATATATTGACCCCTTGCTAAAACAAAATTAAGACACTACGTAGAAAAATTAGTAGAGCAAGCCTCTTTTTATATTTATGAAAAGCAAAATGAAAATACAATATGTACAAAACAAAAAATGCCAGAGCAAGCCATGCTGACTCCTAACTTAAAACGATTACATTAATCAATGTAAAACAAGCCATGTTGTCCTCTACTAAAAATTATGCAATCTAATATAATGTTGAAAGCATTTGACTTTTATCTACCTATTTGCTGAATCACTGATAACGGTACACCTCTTGTTGCCGCGGAAGTTGCGGCTCCAATTCTAACACTATGTCCTATAATTATCCGCGTTCAAACCCACCGCTTGAGTCGTTGGTTAAAATAGAATGCTGAAACGGGTTTGCCGTCCTGAAACTGAAAAAGAGGACCACTTTTATGTTGTACCAATATTATATAGTCTAACAGAGAAGATACTAGATAAACAGTATTGTTTTTATCTATAGTCAAAAACAACGTTTTCGGTTGAGCGTTACAGTGAAATGTCTCAAAACAACACACATGTTCTGTTGATTTGATGGACTTGCTTCAAAACTAATGTTACTCAGCTGAACTACATTTTGAGAGTCTTTCTGCTTTTTAGGGCAATTTCACCTTTTGGTAAGAAAAACAATAGTAAGCCAAAGACATCGTGGCTTTTAAAAGGACACAATTAAATGGGGTATGGATAATTACAGGGACAACAGATGCCAATTTAACTAAAATATCTTTCGTAATAGGTAATCGTATGTCGGAAGATTTTCTTAAATTTTCTTAACAATTTTATCAAAACACATAACAGCTTACCCCACCAACAGAGTGATATATGTGAGACTTCCTAGAGCACCCACTCTCCGTTCGGCCCAAACAATCACTTCCGAGTTACGCGCGTCAATTCCGACAAAACGATTTTTAGCCATTCATGTTTAAGACCCTCTACCCTTATAAATGTCAAAAAGTATGAATTGAAATTATCACTTCCTGATAACAGGAATTTTTATTATTCCACATGCATTAACCCCTAAACCAAGGAAAACGAGACATCATTCCGAAAAACTCGCAATATGAACTCCCATCGAAAACAAGGAGTGACGTCAGGTGTACATATAGAGTTAGTGTGTCCTGTTCAGAGAGCGGCACCCACTACATAATTGCAAGTGAGTAAAATCTGACAAGAGCCTAGCTACAAAGTCACAAAGAGGTCCTACTAAGGGAATGTACATTGGTAGAAATAAAAAAATGTTGAAATATTGGGTAAATATAGTTACAAATAAACCAAATATGGTGTATGATATTGATAAGACTCTTCTTTTACTGATTGTGATAATGGCAATTTGAATGAACGTTTTATCAGAGCTGACACATCTGTGGAGAACTGTGAGAAATTAACTATTAATATATGAGTTTATTAAAGCAGATTTTGTAATAGAAGAATATTTATTGAAGAATATTAATATTAAAATGATATCATATTAGATTTGGTGTTTAAAAACTCAATGTTGAGAAAGGTCATTATATAAACAAACCAAGACAAGAAAGAATATATAATTATTGTAGTATACATTAGCGGAACCAAAAGGGGTGCAGGGGGTTGGCACCAAGCACCTTCCTTTTTCTGAGGAACATCGGCTGGCACCCTTCCTTTTCAAAGTGTCTGGATCCGGCCCTGAGTATGCAATGTATAGAAAATGAATGTCATTTTATAATTATTTATGTAGCTTATAGACAACTTAGATTAAACTATCTACCTACGTATTATTTGTTCTTGGCAAAATATAAATAAATTTGTCTTGTTGTGCAAAGAAATCAGTAATTTTCAATATGGTTTGTTTGGAAACTAAGAAAAAATTTACTGTCGGACATATGAGCATGTTATTTTTATGACACAACGTATTCATATTTATTCCGTGTTCGAGGTATCCCTTATAGATTATAAGATATTTTATAAAAGTTTATGAAATATCTTGTAAGTTTTTGCTATAAGATATCCCATAAACTTGAAAAAAATATCTTATAACTTTTTTTAGATATCCTATAAAGTACAAGTCATTAGAGATATCTTGAACATGCGATAAATATAAATATGGCGTGTCCTATATCTTAAGTTAAAAACGTTAATAAGATATACTATATAAGATATCTCATACACGTGTCTTTAAAGAGGATTAGATATAAATACGGCGTTCCATATATTTCTCATGTGCAAGCTACTTATTACTCACTTACATTGTATTATTTGATGTCAAAGTGTTTGGCCTCTGCTGTGTCTTTTTGATAATTGTCATGCTGTTTAAAACTGATATTATTACATTACTACTAAAAATAGCATTGATGCGTACTCGTTTGCGATAAACGATTTATCTAACAACAAAGACTAATTTTGATGTAATAAACAATTTATATCGGGTCGACAATTTTAGGTTTGTATGTTATCTTGCAAATGTTAAATGCATATTGGTGATTGATTTTCAACACAGTTCCATGCATGGTTTCTAAGTTTCGAAGGTCACGTTTACCCTCTTGGTACATGTAGCTACACGTTATTATTATTATTGTTATTATTATTATTATTAGTAGTAGTAGTAGTAATTATTTATTTTATTAATTAATTAATCAAATTTACTAATTGAGATATTATAACTATTCTATTGGCGCATGTAATTCAGTAATTCCTAGATTTCTTCATAATACTATGATTTAAAGCCGTAGAAAGTATAGTTCTTATTCTTATATATATGTACTTTACTGCTTGATAACTGGTCATAATTAACTTCTTATAGTTTTCTCAGTGAAAAAAAAGGATAGATAGACGTCATCATTATGGTTACTTGAAAAAAATTGAATCATGAAAATACTTTTTAAATCGAAAACAGATCTTAAAACGAACGGTAAAACTCTTTGTGGAATAAAATTTATTTGACATTTAATTTACAACGTATCCGATTTTTGTATCCGGTGTATTTTTCTCTTCAAAATAACAACAAATCACCGTTTGAGATAATTTCTACCAACACCGTCAAAAATTGAGGCTGCAGAAGAGTATCATAAAGACGAAGTACGACAAAAATAAGAAATGCACCTCGAGTCTCGTATATTGATTAGAAAAGTTTCCAAATTATTGATAAGATCATGCAAGAGAAAAGGTAAACTCAGACATTTTATTGTGTGCCTTTTCATGAGGTTGTGAGGTGTAAATGAAACTTGGCACATTCGAATTTTTTTTATAGATGCTTCTATTTATTCTAATTACTTGCTAATCACGACAATTAATTATTATTTGCAAATAATCACGACAATGATGTACATTAACGGAACGGTACGCATACGGGAAAACAAATTTAATCGGTGACGTCCTAAATATTAACCTTTGTTTCATTCACCTTATTGGTCTCAATATCGTATTAATTTTCCCATAGACTTTTATAGTAAAGTGCATATTTTTAGGATTTAAAAAAAAAAAATATGTTAATTGATTCAATAAACTTTCATTTATGTAGCATTTCTAAGGATATGTGAAAAAATAATTTCCCGCAAAGAAAATAGGATGAGTCCAAGAAGATCAGACAGAAAATTAGTCTTGAACTATAAATAGCCATTTTTCCTACTTTCACTTTCGTTTTGCACTCACCAAACCAACCTTTTCAGTGGAACATTTTTATTATATAATGTTAGATTTTCTTTTAAAAAAAAGTTCTTCATCGTACGGTGTGATGTTTGCTCTATTCTATAAGTCATTGTTCATATCTTTTGACAAAACATTAGTTTGTAGAGAGGCAAAAAGAAAATGCACTATATTTTTATAGCATCCATGTTTTGACGTACACCCACTTAGGGATATGCAATAGATACTGGTACCTATTATTGGGGTAGTAAGGATATTATTTTTCAGTTTTGTTATTGTGTTTGTTCTAAAGTTAAGATATAATGTATATATCTTAACTTATTCACTACAACAAATAATAAATAACCAATAGCTGTTACTTTCTTGGATGGTTAAATTGTACATACATGTAAGGCATCATTGAAATTACAATCCAAAATTATATAAAAAGGGGACGTAGGCACTTTTGTCCAATTCTATTCCAGTAAAGGGGGTCTAACCTCCAGAGCTCCATCGCCATTTGAACTGTTGAACTGCCACTTCAACAAGTACAATGAGAGCTAAATCCATCTCAAAACCAAACTTGGAATACATGTACATGTAAATCAATTTATTTGGATCTAATCAAAGTAAAGCAATAATCCAAATCTGGTTAATTTGTGAATTTCAAAATAATTTTGGGTTTTTTGAATTATCAAAATACCACATGTCACTGGTAAATGTCAGTCAGATTAAAATCGGCTGTACAGCAGTGTAGCGTATCCTAACAGCTGATTTTAATCAGATTGTGGTAAATGTCTAGAACTTCCCTACTGTTTCTCAACACTACACAAAATATAGTCCAAATGTGATTCCTTTTATATCATTCAATACATCTTTTATAACCTTTTAATACAAGTATGGTCATGGCAATTATTCATCTTAATAATATTCTATTATTTTTGCAATTAAAATTAAGATCAAGGCTTCAAATGATCTAAAGATTTGAGGGACTCCTTTTTCGGATATTTAGTATAAATTAGCATTGAGGGAATAAATTTCTTGTATTAATGTGCCAAGAAGCATTAAATGTGCTAAGCATGTTCCAGTTCATACAGTTATTAGTTAAAATCTCCATTATTATCATCAATATTTTCAGATTAATAAACAGGAAATGAAGAGCAGTGATTTTAACCAAGTAAAATTGTCTGAAAAATTAAAATTGATAAAAAGTGTCTAGTTTTGAAAAACTTAATCTGTTGATCAAGGAAATTTCAGCTTTTCTTAAGCTGAAATTATTTCCATTTGAGTATAATTACAGTGTATGATAATACTTTCGAATTTGATGGCAAATTAACTTAAGGACAGGTTTAATAAAATAGGAAAAAGGTGAAACAGAACAAAATTTTTAAATGTGTTTTAAACACTCTTTAACTATCAATGACAGTTTTTACTTCAGAAATTGGTAATTGATTGACATTCAGTTTATACATACAATATATTAGGAAAAACAGTTCTAAATAATATAGGAAATGTAAATGTTTTTACATCACGTAATCTTCTAAATTTTGTTCATGCTACAATTTTCACAAGAATAAAAAAAAAAAACAGTGCTCACAGCACTTTGATTAAGTGAGAGGGATGGTACTTTTTTTTTAAATATGTACTTATTTTCATAGATTAATCACATTTAATTTTAATTTGTTTCAATTTTTAGCTCATGCATGGGGATATAAACAAGGTGTAGGTGAGTGTACATGTATAGAAAATTATTACCGAAATTAACTAGATACTCATTTACATATGGGAATCAAATTATGCAAAAATTATAATTTATTAGACCTTGCTGTTATTGATTGAGTTTAAAAATCATTAGATACATGTATAACACGCTAATTATAATCATTGAACATAAAAAGACGTGTTCATATTTTAAGTTAAAAAAAAACTTTCAAGTTGACAATTTTAGAACACGTGAGCATCGCTTCATAAAGCTTGCGTAAGACTGACATGCACATAAGTAAGGATTATCATGTAACTGTACGAAAGTCTTACAAGTGCTTTCTGAAACCATGCCCAGGTCGGTAAAAAGATGTACAGTTTACAAATAGACAATTACCTATAAAAAGAGAAACATGCAACGTTTATAATGTTGTTCATGATGGTCATCATTTCTTTTTCTACAATTTGCAAAACTAATAAGGAATTACGAATGCCTTTTCTACAAGACCTACAGACTTATGAATATTCACCTTAATTATAAACAAGTTGACTCAGTAGATAAGCTTTTAATTATTTATCACCAAAAAAAAAAAAAAAAAAACACACACACACACACACACACAACAGAAACATAACAAATGCACCAAAATACAAAAGGTCTTCAATAAGTGTAAACACAGTCACTTTTAAGTAAACTCTGAAAGGCCCCAACAACAAAAGTGATAAAATCCATGATAACCTAACAATGACAATTCTTAAAAATCAAACTAAAAAGTAATATTAACGACACAAAGACACATTAATGACCAACATCTCCTGACTGTGCACAGGCATATGTCTGCAGTGGGGAACTGCTTAAGTGTCGGTCCGAAAAGAGAAAGTGCTTATAATGCAATTGCATATGATTTTTCTAGTGTAATATCTAAATCGGGAAAAGGTGTATGAGTACCCAACTACTATAGAAAAAGAATCTTATGGTTATTTTTTTCTCTTTTCCATAGTCTTAACTTCTAACTTCTTGTTTGCTCTGTTTGTGTGTGCTTGTGTGTATTTTTGGTATGTGTGCATGTATGTTTGTTTGTTTTGTTTTGTTTCAATTATAGCATTCGATTTCGTTTGTCAACGTTTGCTATATGGTAGTATTCGTTAAAATACATTTGAGTTTTTTTGAATTGATTACAAAATGTTTTTGTTGTGTTCATTTACTAGTAGACCAAAATTGTATGTTATCTGCTAAAACTAGGGCCGGAACAATGGCATACACTGTTTCCCATGTGCAAGGAAAGGAACCAGTCTCCAGTAGAAATAGTAACTGAAGATGTAGTGTATGACCAGAAATTAGAAAACTTCAACTTAGAAGAATTGGAAAAGACGAGGGACGTCAGTATGGAATTGTGTACAAATCATGGACGATCAGGTAAGTTACATGTCCTGTCTGGTGACGTTTTAGTCAGCGACCATATCCCTCCATCAATTGCAGATCCAGGAAGGATTTGAAAGTTACACTCCCTTTTTCTGGGTTTTTTAATAAATTTTCTGCAAAAATTAGCAAATGAGCCTGGAACTGCCCCTTTTATCTGGACACCCCTTCCCAGAATCTCTGGATGCATGCTGTACCATTTTATATGTCCAATGCCTTCTTTTCACTCCTTTAAAATTGTGTTTATCCTATTCAGATCACTTTTAATAAGTTTCAAGGTTCATTTTTGGTTTACACTGCGAATACTAACGACACAGTATTCTGGTAACATTTGTTGTGTGCGTTTAGCATCGGTCTGAATAGAGAAAGTGTTCATAATACAATTGCATACAATGCACTATCACTGCCCATACTGAAGACGTCAACGTTTATGAATTAGACATGATAAATAGTGCTATTAATAAGATCTTGTTTTTATGATCTTTTTCATTATTTTTGGTATTATTTTGAACATGTTTTCTTTAA
This sequence comes from Perna viridis, assembly GCA_037379345.1. NCBI lineage: Eukaryota > Metazoa > Mollusca > Bivalvia > Mytilida > Mytilidae > Perna > Perna viridis. The sequence continues at coordinate 24,617,223 of CM074519.1, read as the reverse complement.
TCTGTGAATAGGGCCCAATGTGCAATGTTTCAGATACTTTTATATTACATGTATATGCATCATTGGGAAAAAGTACAAGTCGTATTTTCAATCTAACAAGCATAATGAATTCACCATTTACTCACTCTTTTCAGCTCAGGTGAATCTCAAAGGACAGAACATCCGGGTTACAGGAGGTAGCCTCCCTGGGTCATACATAATTGAACAGTTCCACTTCCACTGGGGCCCTGAAAATAATGTCGGCTCAGAACACACTATTAATGGGAAACAGTATTCAGCCGAGGTTGGTATTCAGAATTAACATCATCCTTAGCATTTAGACATGTGTTGAAATATTAGGGCAATGACTCCAGTGAGTCACTTAATAGAAGGAGTTAGTTAAACTCAATGTCAGTTTTTAATTAATATTTTGGACCAACTCAACCAAAATATTATTTCTTCCTTTATGCCTAGGTCTTGTATGCTTTAATACATGGCATTTTATTGAAAAAAAATCAATATAAATGTAGTTTGAATATAAAACAAATAAAGAAATGTGTGTTTTGAGTGTGGCCACTTCCAACATGCACTGCAAACACTAAGGTCCTTAAATTATGTTACTGTAATCAGTTTTGTGTGAATGCAAGATTTCGTTGTACCATGGATTTTCTATTTTCAAATTTCCAAATTTATTGTTAAAAAAAAAGTATTTGTTTGAAAACGAAATTCATAATTTTAAAGCATGAAATGGGTAACCAACGAACTTAAATTGCTGTTTCGTGATTTATTTTGATTCAAATACGACTATTTCCTTCATATTTTTGAATAGATGCAGCCTATGTTTGGCACGAAATGTTGGTAATGTGTTTATCACATTTTTACCATGGATGTGGTCTAAAGAGCTTTGAAGTGTGTTGTATTAGAATCAAGCTTTCCCATAATGAACAACATCATTGTTTGCGCTGTTAAGAGTATTAATATGGTATATTTTTTTACAGCTTCACATTGTTATGCATATGGAAAAGTTCAAAAATTGTGCCGAAGCTATCGACAAGCCTAATGGTCTGGCAGTGCTTGGTTACCTTATTGATGTATGTATTGACATATTCTAATATGGTCATGATATACATGTAAGGATAAATATCAATCAGTCAAACGAGACTTCAGTAACCTAGGAAGAGCGTAATCGTGGCTTCATAGGACATGTAGGTTAATTGTTCGTTGCTTGGCTTTTGGTGGATGACTGTCTCATCAGCAATCATACATTTCCTATTTTTATATGTACTTGTCAAAGAGTAGATCTCGCCAGCAAGTAATTTTTGCCAACCGATTTTTCGTCCTCTCCTGAGAAACAAGTTAATGCCAAAATTTTATGTTAAAACGTTAAATAGATTGCTGATATTTTTCTTTCAACATTGATCTATTATACAGAGATTTTCGTTGAGGAACAATATTTTGGTGAGTAGATTGGCAAGACTTGCTTCTGTCTCGAAAATGCCTGACCAGTAGTCTTTATATACGGGTTCATTATCATGTAACATGGAATAAACTTCAATAGGATACTTCAATGACAGGTCATTACTGAATACAATTGGTCCTGAGGACAAGTGTAACTGTACATGTATGATGAGGTTTTAATGCTAAATATTGTGCAGGTTTTACTACATGTAAATGTCATGTAACTCCCATTTATGAATATGATTTTATTCTGAATTTATTCCTGTGCATGATGATTTTTTTTTGTTTAATGAAGAATAGCAACATCGGAGGTACAAACATCTGTAAAATTGTTGACATAACGATACCGGGTCCGGGAAGCCAAGCAGACAAGAGATGAAGAACAATGATTTGTCCTAGATAGAAAACACTGATAAATCCAGAAAAATACACACACCCTTTTATTTCATTAGAACAACATAAGAAAGAATGCACTGTATGTGTTTGCTATTCACTGTTATTTTTGCAATTTTACTGGTATTTTGTTTGAGAGATGAAGTCTCTAATAAAAAAACATTGCAGTGATACGGACGGACGGAATAAATAAACAAGTTTTTTTATTTGTTTTTACTCTCTACAGATTGGTGAGCACAATAAAAATTATGAAATGTTAACTGACGGGCTTCGTGATATTAGTAAATCAGGTAGGTGAATGAGTATTATGTTTATATTAAGTGTAAGTTTTTATAAGAATCAGGCAAAATGGGAAAAATCAGAAATATACACGTCAAAACCCCACCGATCTGACAATAAAATATCACTCAAGGATGCTTTCTTCACTTGCAAAGACCATTATTTGGTCTTTGCATCACTGGATTTGCTAAAAAAAATCAATGTTAGAAGATATACTTTTTTGACAGAGTTTTCTGCCCTTGAAATGTTCAATTTCAGTGCATTTCAATAAAATTAAAACACAACTTACCAAAGTGATATGGAAAATCTTGTTTTTTTCCTTGATTCTGATGGTGCAAATAGTGAAATTGAAGTTTCAAAATGATGGGTTTTTTTCATACCATGTTTCACCCACTGCATGACCCACACAGGGACTTACACTTAGTCTTAGAGTTTTATTGTTTGGAATATAGTTTCTCCTTTGTCAATTTTTTTGGAAAAATGTATTACTTCAGGTAAATGTGATAGCTCTTAATATTTCTAAAAATATGTTTTTGAAGTGTAATCCTATCATCACAGTTTAAGTTGTAACAGCTTCATGATGGTCCTCTTGTGACAGTATTTGTGAGCATTTTTAGCGCAATTTCACAGTGAAAATCTGGTTATAGAATGGTAAATGTTGGTCGAGCGGGTGAGCGGGGAAATTATTTTTGTAGCACTTTCTAGTCAACTACTTATCCCAGCATCTTGATATTTGGTATCCAGCATCAGATACAAGTCCCATATCGTGGGATCCGATTCTCAAGACATCTTCTTCCTGTGTAACTAAATCTTTGGCCTTTTTAAGTTGCTGATATTGTTAACGACTTCTTTCACTCATAATTTCCGTATGATTTGCATAATTATATATTACTACACCACCTTATACTGCAGATTGGTGCCGTAGAACAGTCAATTCTAGCTTCATACGAAATTGAAATGATACAGTACCTCTTTAATACCATACTTATACATGTGTTCTATGTGTGTTTTTTATTTATGTGAGAGCGTGAAGTTAAAAGATGAAATGATCGGTTGTAGGTATATTGGACTTTCTGTAATATAGCTGAGAAACGCCAAGTCTCTGGGCTGTTTTTATTGAGAAACATTCGGGTCATTACAGTTACTAAGTCACCCAATTTTAAATAGAGCATATCGCAACTTCGCTTGAAGTTTGTCGATCCATACCGTTTGACGAACTGTTGCGTTACACGACAAAAAAGTTCAAAAGTAAAGTCGGTACATACACATGTCAAGTTCTAATGAGCTTTTAAAACCGACATAAACTTTTAAAACGATCAAAAATGTCAAGTATGATAAATTATTTTCAAAAAGGATTCACCTATTTTGCTAGTAATGTACAAATGTAAGATATGTCAAAGGATGTGAAGTGAAAAAAAAAATATGGATGTATATCAATCAATTTAAAATCATCAACTTACAGCTCACTAGAATTTGTGATTGTTTTTAATTCTGAGCCAAGTCCATACATATATTTGCGCAAGGGTTTATGGTAAATATGAGAAAATCACTGATTGATTGGGAGGTAAGTTCAATAGAGCATTGAATTCACCTGGACGTTGAATGCATGCCAAAATCAGTGGCATAGAATATTTGACGTTTAGCGACTTTGAAGACTTTAGTCTTTGATTAGTTATTGAACTACAAGTATAAAAACAAGTAGTAAATATGAGTAAAAATACCCAGGCATCAGAATAAAAGGACAGTACAGCGGCATCAGAATCAGAAGACATGGCCAAAGCTTGAAAACAGGCAACAGAGACGATCCACAAACACAATGTAGACAACAGAATAAAATACTTAATTTCATTAATAAATTAGAACAATGAGATGATAGAATTAGGGTTAAATACATTTTAAAAGCAATATCATTTTTAGTCGTTTTTCGGTTTTTGTGTTTTTTTACATTTTCTTATGGGTCATTTCTACGATTTTTTTGTTTTCACTTAGGGTAATCCTAATAATATTTCAACCTTTTGCTTTTAGATGATGTAATAAAGCTCCCCTCTCTCCAACTGTCTTCTCTACTGCCCAGTTCGAGTCACTATTACAGATACATGGGCAGTATGACAACTCCACCTTGTGCTCCTCTGATATGGACCATGTTCAAAGACTTCGTTTATTTATCAGAAAAACAGGTAAGTGGTATTTGTTACCTGGAATATCTTGTTTATTTATCAGAAAAACAGGTATATGTAAATGGTATTTTTTCCAGGAATACCTTGTTTAGGTATTTATCAGAAAAACAGATAAATGGTATTTGTTACCTGGAATACTGTACTTTGGTTTTTATCAGAAAAACAGGTAAGTGGTATTGTTACCTGGAATACTTAGTACTATCAAAGAAAAAAGTTGACACAAGTGGTATATGTTACCACAAAAACTTAGTTTATTTACCGGAAAAAACGCAGATGAGTAGTATTGTTGCTACAATTGGATTTATATTAAATTTATATCATAATTTATTTGACCAAATAAATCAAGAAAAAGTAGAAATACATTGGTCTCAGTGGCAGATCCAGCAGGTTCCAGACTTTTATTTTCACGGTCTTAGCCCAATTTTGCATTTTAACAAAATTTTACAACAAAAAGGAGCGGTTTCTACCCCTAGACACCCCCTTGATCCACCACTGGGTCAAATTATCCTTTATGATCATAGATGCATTAGGCAATGTAAGTTCGCTGTGTCGTCCTTGCCTAAGTTTACTTTGTACGTGAAAAATAATTGCAGGTACTATTTAAGGTATTTCCATATTTTAAACAAAGGACATTTCATGGCAGAAAACGTAATGCTTATATGACTCATTTTTCTTTTTCTATAAGATGGAAGCTTTCCGACAATTAGGGAACAGCGATATGGATCTGATCTTTAACTACAGAGTTCCACAGCCGTTAGATGGACGAGTTGTTGCATCTAATTTCAAACATTAACGGGATGAATGAGTTGACATATTTTGTTTGAACTGTTCATGTGGCAACTGAATCTTTCTTTTTGGTATGACACTGTTGTACATGTATTTTTTTCAGTATAAGTGTCTGTTTGCAATAAGATTATTTCATTGTTTTATAGACAGTACATGAACGTGTTGCTTTAGGTAATGCATGTACTTATTATGCTATTGTATTGTAAGTGATCTGTCAGGCTTCTAGATCATGTGGGATAACTTTTCTAAACTATTGTCATATTACAAACTTGCCATAAAGTTACCAATTGCTGTACCGAAAATGAAGAAAATCATGTTATGTCTAGGTACATATATGACCAGCCATTTCAAAAGAATCGCATTACATTTGTACTTAAAATATAGTGTATAAGGGTTGCAGGGTTCACGTGAATCTATAATGAAATATGGGTATTGTTATGTGTAGATAAGATTGTCTTTTGTCTGCATATTATTTACATTTAAACTAGCTTAATTGTGTTCTGAATTGTCTCCCACCACTACTACTAAGGGGATTTTAACGTTCTTTACTACCCTGTCGGGTCTCGCACGGACAGTCTTCCACCACAAATATTCGGGGAGGTTTTAACGTCCTTGACTACCCTGTTGGGTCTCGCACGGACAGTCTTCCACCACAAATACTCGGGGAGGTTTTAACGTCCTTGACTACCCTGTCGGGTCTCGCACGGACAGTCTTCCACCACAAATACTCAGGGAGGTTTTAACGTCCTTGACTACCCTGTCGGGTCTCGCACGGACAGTCTTCCACCACAAATACTCAGGGAGGTTTTAACGTCCTTGACTACCCTGTCAGGTCTCGCACGGACGGTCTTCCACTACAACTACTAAGGGTTTTTTTGACGTCCTTGCCTACCCTGTCGGGTCTCGCACGGACAGTCTTCCACCACAACTACTGAGGGTTTTTTTTAACGTCCTTGACTACCCTCTCGGGTCTCGCACGGACAGTCTTCCACCACACTGTTCTTTTTTCTACTATATAGGGCATCAAGCAGTTTATTAGGGAGAGGGATCACGTGATTTGTGTATCTAATAAAATATTTTTGTCAGATCTTCAGAATATCCAACAAACTCCCGCGTGTCCAGATTTTTTAATGGCTCGTATTTGGATGGGCGATTTTAGACTGAATTGTGAACATGAAGTAAAATATGTGTTAAAAATATCTTGTACTTAATTATTTCTTTTTCATCGCAGCTCCGCTCGGTAATAGAACGATTGGTGCCTAAATGTATGTATGATATGAAATGACAAGATTAATAGCATCCTATTTAAATACTCACTCCTATAAATATGATATAGAAATCCTTACTTTTTTATCTCTTTTATCTTTTTACACAGTGTTTAAATTTTCATTGCATTTCTATTTACATTATAGTTCTTTTATCTCCGATAGGCAATTGCAAATTCCATTTTTTTTTCATTTTTGAAGATATTTTAAGATTTTGGTACCTTTATCATACTGCTAGAACTTGCTTTATTCACTATCAGAGTGCAGGGCTGATGAATACACATGTGCTGTGCTCTTGGGAGCAAGTCCTTGCGGTATAGACAATTTATTTTTATTGTATTGGTTTACCATAAAACGATATTCTTAAACAGTTGTGTAATAGCACTGTGCAATAAATTACTCAATTATGTAGATGGCAACGACATTATATTTTGAATTATTTATACGTAAGTTTGAATCAAAATGTTCAAGTTATTAGAAGCATTTGTTAGAAGTTTGTTGGTGTACTGTACTATGCCTAATGAATTGAATAAAAATTAAATGAACAGTACTTTTTTTTCTTTTTTAGTCTTTCACTTAAATTTGCTTAATTAGTCAAACTCAATCGCTGAATGATACAACCATGTAATACTCCATCAGTAATGCCCGTCACACTTGCTACCCTCAATTTTTATCAAAACTATCATTACAGATTTTGAGATAGTTTACGTGTGTGAAGTGTCTTTACTGGTTTCATACTAAATAAGGGCAACTATTTCGCTGTACCTATGTACAATGTTGTTTTGGGGTCAGATGTAGCCTGCCCTGTGGTGTACAGGTTTCCTCGTGGTTCATTGCAAACCCATGGGTGGCTTTCACTCGAGCTTTCGTCCCGTTGGGATTGTTGTCTTTTGATATATTCACAATATCCATTCTCGTAATAAAGTCAAATTTGGTTCTGGTTGCATGAATAAAGCAAAAAGAAAAGGCTCTTGAAGAAACTGAATCTCTCACTTGGCAAACCATGCCTTATTAACTAAGTAAAGATATCATGCTTTGTTACCATGTTTGACCCCCCTCCCCCCCCAAAAAAAAAATGCTGTAAAAGAGTATATATTAATAAATGCTGTAAGTTCAACTGGGTATTTAAGGCACCGTAAAATGTTGGAAATGTCTTCAAGGTGTTTTTAGAACCTCTTGAAAAAATTTGGGCAAGCCCCCCATGCTATGCCCTGTTATTCCACTAGGTTTGAGATGGCATTAGCCCAGTATACATTTGCTGAAAAAAGAACAAAAAATGAAGTTAAATCATGGTAATACAACATTGTCATCATTTCCATTCAACTCGGACCATATTAACTACATACAGATATTAAGATCAGTTCTAACCTCTCTGGTGAACTGTCAGAAAAGCCGGCTCTAGGACAGTTCTATAAGTATCATTGAACAGTTCTAGGGCCTGCTCTTCAGACAGTTTTACCAGAGCCAACCCTAAAACTGTTCTTGTAGAGCTGGCTCTGCTAGAACTGTCAGAACAGCCGGCTCTAGGACAGTTCTATAAGTGTCACAGAACAGTTCTAGAGTCAGCTCTTCTGACAGTTCTGCTACTAGAGCCAGCTCTTCTGACAGTTCTGCTACTAGAGTCAGCTCTTCTGACAGTTCTGCTACTAGAGCCAGCTCTTCTGACAGTTCTGCTACTAGAGTCAGCTCTTCTGACAGTTCTAGCAGTGCCGGCTCTACGAGAACAGTTCTACTAGTAGAGCCGGCTCTTCTGCTAGAACTGTCAGAAAAGCTGGCTTTAGAGCTGTTTTAAATGTGTCATAGAACAGTTCTTCTGATAGTTCCAGGAAGTGTGAGAACTTAGAACTGATCTCATCTGTTCATGTAAACCAAATATGATTGAAATCAAAGCAAGTATAAAAATTAGCGGGAAAATGGCCGTCCGAACTAACTTTCGTCATCACCATTCAACTTACAACACGATGTTTCCTCAAGATACCAAAGAATATTGGCATCCGAGCAACTACATAGTTGTCTAGTTGTATAGAGTGGTCTAGGGCGCTGGACTTAGTGCAGGCGGTGTTGCCATAGATGTCACAGCGGTACGAGTTCGAGTCCCGCTGAGGAAACGACCAAAAATTTGCATCGCAAATTTGACAGTTCTAACATCGTTGGGAATTTTTCACACCTTTCTATACGTTTACATATCTTCCCTGTATCAATTTGATCCGATGGAGCAGTGAAGCGAATAGAGTCGTCACATTCTAAGACGTTTGTATAATATTGATTTGTTGTGACATGCATCATTAATTTGATCCTCTATCCTACATCATAACATCTAAATGAACTGTCCCGTACTACCATACATCGTGTACTAAGTTACAGCCCTAGATTAATCCAAGGAGGAGGAATGACTCGGCCAGTGAAAGCTATATTTTTATATATCCTAGCTGGCCGAATGGTCTAGGGCGCTGGACTTTGTGCAGGCGGTGTTGCCATAGATGTCATAGCGGTACGAGTTCGAGTCCTGCGGACGGAACGACCAAAAATTTGTATCGCAAGTTTGACAGTTCTAATATCGTTCTAGGGCGCTGGACTTTGTGCAGGCGGTGTTGCCATAGATGTCACAGCGGTACGAGTTCGAGTCCCGCGGAGGGAACGACCAAAAATTTGTATCGCAAATCTTGATTTAACAAGATTTTAATCTTGTTCTAACATCGTTGAGAATTTTTCAGACCCTTCTATACGTTTACATATCTTCCCTGTATCAATTTGATCCGATGGAGCAGTGAAGCGAATAGAGTCGTCACATTCTAAGACGTTTGTATAATATTGATTTGTTGTGACATGCATCATTAATTTGATCCTCTATCCTACATAATAACATCTAAATGAACTGTCCCGTACTACTATACATCGTGTACTAAGTTACAGCCCTAGATTAATACAAATACGTGGTTCGTAGTAGAGTCGGATTCTCCATACTTCGTAAAAACGATTTCAAACATTAACAAAGTGTGAATATATCGAAGACGATTTTGTCCAAATGCTGGAAGTTTTGATTGACAACATATTTGTCCATTGAATTTGGCAAGTTGTCCAACTGATGGTAGACATTCCAATGGGAACAAATTGTGCTCCTCTTCTTGTTGACCTATTTCTCCATTTTAATATTAACAAGACTGAGTTGAGAGCCGAACTTATCCAAGGGAAATGAAATCGTTCAGCCAGATTATTTTATCTCAGTTTCCGATATATAGATGACGTTTTCTCTTGGATAATGAGTTTTCATATTAAGCGCTAGCGCTATATGCCTGAGCTCGCCGAATGTACACTGTAGGGTTTCAGTAACGTGCTATACTTCTTACAATTTGGCTTCTGTGAGAGGGCTTATGTTGCAATAAGATGAAAGTCATCACTACAAAGCTTTGATGGCCGTCATCATGAACTCGTGGACCGTTACGGTGTACCATCTGCACCATGAGAACCGATTTGTTCACCATGGCATAGTTTTCCTGTCTCAGTACATGTATTTAGCCTACCCGGACTTAACATTTTATGAGCGAATCGGTGAGTATTAGAATTAGAGGACGATTACCCTTTCGGTGCACCTGATCCATTCTTCCACTTTTAGGTGGATTCCGGATTTCTCATATACGTTTGTTTCTTTGTACATGTACGTGTTATTTTGGTAGTTTCTTTTTCTTTGTAGTGTGTGTATTTCCCTGTCAAGTCGTTATACTGTTTTGATTATCGTTTGAATCCTGGTTCCCTTGATTCCCCGTAAACCCCATTCTATGAGTAATTGTTACTAAGGTAAAAATGATACATGTAAGAGATGATTTTTTTTCGTCCTTCTTAGGTATGAAAATCAGTGAAATTTATGCAAGATCAAATTTAACGTCTCAAAATCGTAATGTAAGCAATTTATCATTGCAAAGTTAATAATAACGATACAGTTTAGTCTATAATGGCCCCAAAAAATATAGAATCACTATGATAAAAGTGACCACAATTTTGCGAAAAGAAAATCAGTGGCGTTCATGATCAGATGTAAGAAGTTCGAACATGGAGGAACAGAACTTAGACCACTTACATGTACATTGTAAGAGTAGAGTTAATTATGTACATGCAGTATTATTGTTGTCTATCCTGCCCCCCCCCCCTTTTTGTGATAATCTGAATCGTGGAACAGCATTACACTTGATATTACATAATATATCAATAAAAATTAGCTGGTCATTAGAAGCTTGGTAAAAAGGTCCGGTACGTTATTGTATTGTTGTTAAATTTACCTTTGTGGTTTATAGAACTAACAGATTGATATAAGGGACTTAATGTTTTCATGTACCTAAGTGTCTTATTTCGACGTGGGTTAAAAAATGGTAATCTAACAAATGTCGCAAATCAATCTAAGTACTTTAATGTCCAAATCAATAGTAATTAATTTTGATTTATTTTTTAACGTATAAATCAATATTTCTTACAGTCAATGCTGGTAATGAAACTTTTAACATACATCATAGTTCATACATCATGACATGTACTGTACTTACGAAATATTAGCACTTGACCGTCTTGAGCCAGTTGAGGGTATTTTGCTCACACTAAAGACTCATAGACTTCGGCACTCCAGCCAATGATTGAATGAATCACTGGTACCCGTTCAAAAAGTTATTTTCAATGTTTGTATTCCCCCAGGAGATGTAGATCTACTTACTTTTTTATAAAGAATAATAGCCTAAACAGTGAGTTAATTCCTTGATATCTCGGACTAAGCGCAGCCCCTTAAAAGGGCCTTTTTTGTCTGACAAGTGTATCTTATTAAAAATCATAGGTATATCAATGTTAATTATTATTGATTGAAAATTTGATATAAATAAAATAAATCAACTGAAAATTATAGATGTAATTGCTAGGAAAAGGTGTGAAGTGGTTGTATCCAGGCATGCTGAAACTACAGTAGTGTCCATGATTTTAATTTAACCATATTTTACAAGGACAGCAAGAGTACATTGCTATTATTTCAGACTATAGTATGAATTTTTGTAGAGAGTACAAAAATCTAGCACAATTTTATTCATATTCATTTTGTGTGCCTACATTGTAAGTCTGGATCTTTTACACAGTGTACTGTACATTGAGCTGTATTAGGGACCTTTGGTTTTCCTCTAGTATACCGTTCATTACAAATTTTAAAATGTCATGAATTTTCTACTTTCATTATACATGTAGTAATTTTATCACCTGTTTTTTGTTTACGCCCTTTGCAGTTGACTATAAAGGATCTTACATGGATGGCTGTGGATCAATGTTTTTTTCACTGTCAGATAATGGTATCATACTGTCAGCTTCAGCTTGGTCCATAGAAATTTCATGTCTGAACAATAACTTGAGTATACAATGTAAGTGGTATAGTTCTTTATGAAATTGTAGGCATGATCATATTAGGTGCCATACAACAAAAGACTTGAATCATATAATAATTTGGGACCATAAAGGGGCTACTTTATTCCTTGTTAAATTCTTATCCTGTGTCAAATATTTGTCACAATTCAAAGTCATAGCTATATGGTGTGGCCATAATTGGCCCAAATGTTCAAGGTTCGACCTTTGTGGTCTTTTTTGCACAAAAATGTACCTTATACAAATGTACTGTATACATGTACCAAAACTTCACAAAAAGACATTCAATCACATTTTACTATGAAAGTAATTTTCATATTCATGGATACCAATTTTCATTGTTTATAGGGATGTCAGTTTGTAGATTCTTGAATTCATTGATTTACATGTAACAACACTATCGGATGAATGAAAGGGAAATATCCATTTCATTGGGAACAAAATTTCGTGATTTGCCAAACCCACAAAAAATTGAAAATTGGTACTTCATGAACAATTAACAAGGTATTGTTTGAATTTTAAATTATTTTGTAATTAAGAAAATGACCAAAAATAAAATTTGTAAACCTAACCCTTATTAAGGGGGTTAGTAATGCCGACATGTCTAAGGAGTTGGGGTTAGTAGGATAACAAAAGTCAAGTAAACTTACTAACTCCCCTTGGTCATGATGGCATGACTAACCCCTTTAGTAGAGTAGGGGTAAGTTTTACAAATATTTTTTACACTTATTTTCTTAAATCCAAAATAATTCCAAATTCAATTAATACCTTGTTAATAATAGATCCACAGTATTTCATCTTCCAGCAAATGTTCTACTGCTAATATTTCTAAATTATTAACCTCTACTTCAATCACTATTAAAAACTTTTTTTTTATTAATTTTTGTAACTAATGGCTTAAACTATTTTTGGAGTATTAAAATTTCATCTGAGGTATTACATGTGCATGTATTAGATCAACTTCATCTTATTCCAGATTTGTATGATTCTGTTGATAGTTATAACTTCTACACTATATACAACGCTGCCAAATAAACTTATTTAAGGAGATAGACATAGGGTAAGGGACAATTTAAACTCTTGAAATCAGTGATATGTTTGTATCATATTGAATTCACCAAAGCCTATCAAGCTTTCATTTGAAACAGAATGAAATCAATCCAAGTTGCTTTGATGCTTACATGAGATTGATGTAAAGTTATGAATACAAACATTCCAATAATTTTTAAGAGTTCTGTGCCTTACCCTAGGTCTACCTCCATGAGAAAAATTTTCATAAAATGATATTTAATTAAATTGTCCTCTTATTAATCTGGCTCTCAATTCATTTCTTGTAATGACTACAATGCATTATTCAGTGACTGAAAACAGGTTAAATACATTAACTGGACATGCATTGTATTTGGATATGATCAATGTTCTTAATTCTTTAATTGATAATACATTTTTTGGATATGGTAACAGTGATGTCACTAAGTTTTTAAATAGGTGGCTAATTAGATAAAGTAGGCGGCGAACCCGCCCGTTACGGCTCTAGGGTAAATGGTGCAATATCCTGCATTCTAGGGCTCTCCTGGGCCATTGTACAGGACAATAAGATTACAATTTTTATACGAGTTTCTGTTAGTTAAGCCTAAAAAATGTGATATTTTTTTTTATAATTTTGAACAAATTGTTTATTATTGAAAAGTTCCCCATTGCATAGACCCTTCTTTTCTCCACTTAAGACAAGTGACAACAACTGTCTGTCTTTTTGGCCTTAGCTGGCCCTGGTGACAAAAAACTACAGATAGATGATTGTCCCTGTGTCACAGGCTTTGACCTTTTACGGCCCGACATGTTGCTTTTTGCTGACCGGAAACGAAGTATTTTTAGTTCGGTAAAAATAAGAAAGTCTATATTTAGAAACAGGGAAAAAACGTGGACTATTTATTTTAGCAACCGAACAATGCATTAAAGTCACACCGATGCGTCATTCAAGTGCAATCTTTAATATTTGTGGATGAATATTGTCAGTATATTATATAAAGAGGGTCTTGAAGAATATTTCATGAATTTTATTTTTGTGGGGTACAAAAGTAGCCGGCGACGTTTGAAAGAGTAGCCGGTGATTTTTGCCGGCTGCCGGCTTCTAATGACATCCCTGGGTAATACTCTATATATACTGGTTATTGGTATTCCAATAAGGACTGATTGTGCTCTTCTCATAGCTGATTTGCTTCTCTTCTGCCATAAATAATCCTAACTTTGAAAACTGTTTAAGATATCTTGCAGGTTCTTAAATAAAAATGGTATTGTGCACCCAGTTTTTTCCAGAAATATTGTCAATAATGCATATTCTTTCTTACAGAGTCTGGTGGGTTTGATTGGCTGTCTTTTATAGATGTATTTGTAAAGGATATAATTTTCAAATTATTGTCTATTCTATGAAAACTGTTTTCACAAACAGAGATATTTGATCCCTAATTCCATCCCTGTGTAAAAACTAAGCTGTTGCGACTACTTGGCATCTATTGTCGTTGTTAACTACATATTCAAACATCTTCTCCTCTGAAACTGCTTAACAGAATTCAATGAAACCTAGCATGATGGTTCTTTAGGATGCCCTGCACAAATGAAGTGTTCATTTTTTTTATCCATCAAAAAACATGGCTGTCATTTACCAAAAATATCTGTTAGGCGTCAGACAGAAGTTTTTTGCATATACCAAACCATTAAATTTAGGCAAATTCTGACTTGGTCAAGGTATTCAGCTTGATGAGATACATTGTATATGTGTGGTCAAATATTTGTGTAAATTTGTGAAGTAATACTGGAGTTATTGCCCTTTAGTGATTTTTTTTTTGGCTATTTTTAGTGTTATTACTTTGAAAAATCAGTTTTTTTCTTGACACTTCTTGACTAATTAGCACCAAACTTTATGTAAATGTTCCTTAGGGTATTCTGCAAAAAACTGATTTGGGAATTTTGATTTGTTGTAAAACATGGTGGTAGTTACTAAAAATAGAACATAGTTAAGCATGTTGAGCATGATGAGATCTATCAGTGGTAAGATGTTTGTATTATTCTGTTAAGCCATGTTGGACTTACATGTATTGTCCTTTTTCAATGTTTTTTCACTATTTTTATTGTTATTTTTTTTTCAAAATTTGTTTCCTCTGACACTACTAGACCAGTTAGAACCAAACTTGCTATAAATGTTTCTTAGGGTGTTCTGCATAGAGCTGATGGGAATTTTGATTCTTGGAAAAACAATGCTGCCATTACTAAGAATAGAACATGCGTCAGACAGAAGTTTTTCACATATACACCTCCAAAACCGTTAGGTGTAGATAAATTTTGATGGAGTAAAAAGTGTTAAGCATGATGAGATATATCTGTGGTCAAATTTTCTTATTATTCTGATCAGTCATGTTGGATTTATTGCCCTTTTTGATGTTTTTTTTTTATTCGTACTTGTATTTTTAATGTTACTACTTTTAATATTTCTCCTCAGAAACTACTGGACAGAATTTAATGAAAAAATTGATCTGATTGTTCCTTAAGTGTGAGGTTTTGAATTTTTATCCAAGAAAAAACATGGCTGCTTTCATAAAAATAGAATGTTGCTCATTAAGCTACATTTGTAGGTGAGGGATTCAGGCTCTTTAGAGCCTCAATTTTGTTATCACACTACATTGACTCTTGCCTCTAGTTCTTGACTTGACTACTACATATCTAATATAATAGTGTTTTAGTGACCAATTATTTCTAATGCTCTTAGTTTTTATGGTATTGTCATTCTTTAATATATTCTGAGACAGATTTCAGTAACTGCAAGCAATCTTTAAGTGGATAGATTGAGCAATAATGTTCGTAAAAGCAGTGAACAACTGCACATTGAAAAATGAATGTTTGTTGTGCGGAAGAATATCTTATACTGAAAGAAAACTTTCAAATAAAATTTCTCATAATGTAGTATATATCCCATTTTTACAAAACTTATTATGACACTTTTATCTTTAGAAAAGATGCCATAGTTTTTATTTTATCTTGGATACAAAATTACCTGATCAATAAACAAGGTCATGAACTTTAAACCACACACCTTTTAACTGGACTACTTTTACCAATGAAATAGTCCTGTCTGAAAAAGGCATGCATATTGGAATAAATTAATGGGAATTTAATATCGTAGTTTTTGCTAAAATATTATACTATAAGGATTGTTACTAATATCTGAATATTTTATCGTATAAGAACTTCGATTTATGCAGATTTATTCAGATATAAGTTACATTTCTTAATTTTAAAATTTAAATTGAAACTTAGAAAAAGGGGTCCATGTTCTCACTGTGAAATGTACTGTGAGAGAAAAATCAAAGCCTTAATGATTTGAATGTCATCTCTGCCACTCTGAAAGTCATGACAATTTGGAAGAAGTATACATATTTTCAGCCTGATAGAAGTTTATTTCCCATCATACAATGTAAATTACTCTTTAACTACTACTCAATGAAAACTTTATATAATACATGTAGTATGACATCATTTATCATGACTGAATTTTGGAAATGATGTCTTTTCCCATGTAACATAATAAAATGAAAATGATCGTGAATAAATTTAATTCATGCATTGCTAAAAATATTCAGGTGTTCAATTATTATTATCTTCCATAATCTACTGATTTTTAAACTGGGTGAGCTATCACCACTGTAGAAAACTGATTCAAAGCATTGTGAGTAATTTTGCTTTTTTTAATATGAAGTTTACAAATACATGTGTAATTATACATTTTAATCATATGAATTTATTACTACGTGTACATTAAGCATTTATACTCTACTTTACTTGCTTGTTAGCAGGTGTTTTCTGATTGATCAAGTTAGTAAAGGATATGAATTTATTACTACGTGTACATTAAGCATTTATACTCTACTTTACTTGCTTGTTAGCTGGTGTTTTCTGATTGATCAGGTTAGTAAAGGAGTATCTCACTTTATTCATTGTTATGTAATTTTTTAACGATTGATTTGTGTTCATATGAGAAACAGCGAACAAAACACTTATTATAGTGTAATCAGTACATTTTTGTACTGATTGCTTTAAGCTCCAAAGAAAAAAGGTTGGACCTTTACTTTCTCAAAATTAAAGGAAATTTTATCCTAACCACCCTCCCCAAAATCAAATGGTTGCTCCCTTACAAAGTTATGGTGAAAAGGGTGAAATCCTAGGGAAAATACTGGGAACACTAAAAGGGCTCACATGAAGAACAACACAAAAGAATTAAAAAAGACACTAAAAAACATAACACAAACCCTGCTAAACATCAAGGTGAACTCAGATGCCCTAGAAGAAGGATCAGTTTCTACTTCTTGTAAAAACTGGAACAAAAAATATGTATGGGTAGCAGGAAGCCTATAGACATCTTTTATGGCACGAAATAAAAAAAGGATATGTTTTCACGGTTGTGTAATTTCTATTAAAAGCAATCATACATGTACATGTAAGCAGTGTACATGTACCTGTGTACAGCATTATAGTTAAAAGTAGGATTTTCTAATAGAGATCACTTAATTGTAGACACACCTGTTGCAGTTTAGCTCGAGACAAAAAATTTATAGCCATCATATCTGCAACATGTACACTGTTCATAGCAGCTTGAATTGTATGGAACTGAAACAATGTTGTTACTGTTAAGTTTTATTGCAAGTTTATTCAAGGTTATATGGAAGTCAAATACATTTTCTGTATGACAATATTTTCTGTAAGTCAATACTTTTTATTTAGACACTCCCTTGTCATCACAGCTTTAATTACTAATTAAAATAAGGGTTTGGTTGTAAATATTTGTACAAATTAAGGTTGATTTTAAGGACATCATTTACATTTGACAGTTGCATGTTAGCAGATATCGTAAATTAAGAATACATCTACTACATGTACATGTACCAATAGGTTCATCTCTGTACACAGGGAAATATTTTTCATGTGAAATTCATGTTGATCCAGTTTCATGTGCAATTCAGGTTAAATTCATATGAAATTAACATGATTTTCACGTGAAATTCACTAAACATGAATTTCATGTGAACATTTTGTGTGAATTTCATGAGAAGGCTCCATTCATCCGAATTTCACATGAACTCTGTCACTTAGTTTATTTGCTCAATTCAGGTGAAAATCTTGTGAAATAATTTTGCCTGTGTATAACTACTTAAAAGTGAATTTATAGCATATTATCCAAGACGTGTATTTGGTTATTGTTTGCTGACTGGGAAGGAGGGGTGTATACTGTATAATATCATATATTTAGATAAAAATATACCTTTTTTGTATATGCATTATAAGTGTTTAAATCCTATATCATTTACCCTATATCGCACCCCTTCACCAACCATACTTAAAAATATAGTTAAAATATATGATAAAATGAACATGCCATGTCAAAATCTCTATCACATGCTGTATCAACCCTTGACCTATACCACCCTGAGGGCGATGACCTTTGGGATGATATAGAAGTCCAGGGTTGATACAGCATGTGATACAGACTTTGGCATGTGATATTCAGTATTTCCTTGTCTATTGTCTGTTTTCTCTGTAACTACATGTACTTGTCACATCTACTTTACATTTATTATAGCCTTATGTACATGAAGGTGAACTAATATTGTAGGATTTAATTTCTGGCTGTGGCAGCACCTGGCCAACAGTTTCTGTTTTTAAAATAAATTTTAAAATTTATACTGAGGTTTGGCTTGGGATTATCAATAGTGGGCATTTGCTTAGAGATTTCTTTCCTTTTTGCTTTTGAAAATATAGCCATGTCATGTTAGCAACAGATATATTTGCCCTAAAGAACTCATAAGGTAAATAGACTAGCAGTCTAGCTAGTTTAATCTTAGTGGCATTTGGCTTGGAATGTACCTCTAACTGTACAGCATATTTTTTTTTAAACAAATAAGTAGAATTGTATATTTTGTTTATAAATTGTCTTTTGTCTTTACACATGTAAGCCATTGACCAAGAGGGCATAGCCTGGGTTTATTAAAAAAAAACTTAATTGAGGATTCCTCAAATCCTTCCTCAAGTAAAATTCTGACCAATCAGATCATTTGAAATTGAAAATTGAGGAAAAAGTTTTGTTGAAATGTTGTCTGACACCAGACTAAAAAAGCTTGAATCATTAAATCATTTATATATGTTCTTTAATAATTATGTAACATCAATTCTTTCCTTTCATGCAGATTTGAAGATAAAATACCAGTTGTGTACTGTAAAGGGTTATACTACAGTAAAATGGAGTCCATATTTAGTTCCACTGATTCTTCAGCCTACAGTAAGCCATCCAAATTAACCATGAGATACACCAAGCTACACATGGGGGAACATAATGGCTCTGTTGATCAAGGTAAGAGTCAGTTGTGCTGGTTTTTCCAATGCAGTTGATATACATGTAGTTTCACTTAAAAAAAATTTACCCTTTTGATCTTAAAGACGCTCTTCTATTGAAACGCAAGTCACCTGATCACAATTCTGTTTCCCAATTGGTCAAAAACTGATATCTTTGTGGCGTTTGAAAAAACCATCAAAAATTGAAATTGCATGCCATGTGTTATTTGGGATTACTTGATGATGTCTGACCTTTTGTCCTAATTTCCTCACAGTAATCTTTACCCCAAATAGATGGATTAATTTACTATCTGGTATGTGTGCTTAATATATAGGTAGGACATATATTGTATGAAATTTTGGTTGTTTTCCATCATTAACTTCCTGTTTCATGCGACTTGTATGAGCAGGTTTAACATTTTGTTTTGTTATTCCGTGATTTGGATTAAAGTTTTTATAATACTACATTTTCTGTTGATATTCATTAACTTAATGGGCCATTCTTTGAACATATCTTATAAATATTTCTGATTTTAATGGAATCATTTCAGTTTGAATGTGATGATTGTCACATTTACTTCCTGTTCCTGATGATTGATTTTAGCTTTGTAATTTGTATAATTATAAACTTTGGAATGGTCAATGTGGGAGATTCTCTCCCATTGACACTGTCTCATGTAGGAGATTTTCCCAACTGACACTGTCTCATGTAGGAAATTCTCCCACATTGACACTGTCTCATGTAGGAGATTCTGCCCCATTGACACTTGTCTCATGTAGGAGATTCTCCCCCATTGACACTGTCTCATGTAGGAGATTCTTGCCCATTGACACTCTCTCATGTAGGAGACTTTCTCCCACTGACACTGTATCATGTAGGAGATTCACATCCATTGACATTGTCTCATGTAGGAGATTCTCCTCAATTGACACTGTTTAATGTAGGAGATTCTCCCCCATTGACACCGTCTCATGTAGGAGACTTTCCCCTATTCACACTGTCTCATGTTGGGGACTTTCCTGCATTGACACTGTCTCATTAAGGAGATTATTGAACATTGTCACTGTCTCATGTAGGAGATTCTCCACTATTGACACTGCCTCACGTAGGAGATTTCCCCCCATTGACACTGTCTCATGTAGGAGATTCTTTCACATTGTCACTGTCTCATGTAGGAGATTCTCCCCCATTTATACTCTCACATTTAGGAGACTTTCCCCCATTGACACTGTCTAATGTAGGAGATTCTCCCCCCACCCATTGACACTGTCTCATGTAGGAGATTCTCCCCATTGACACTTGTCTCATGTGCTAGATTCTACCCCACTGACACTTGTCCCTTGTGGGAGATTCTCCCCCATTGACACTATTTCATATAGGAGATTCTCCCCCATTGACACTGTCTCACGTAGGAGATTCTCCCCCATTGACACTGTCTCACATAGGAGATTCTCCCCCATTGACACTGTCTCACATAGGAGATTCTCCCCCATTGACACTGTCTCATGTAGGAGATTCTCCCCCATTGACACTATTTCACATAGGAGATATTGATGTTAAAACAATTTATATGTAAACATTCAATTATTTAAATATTTTTTGCAAATATAATTTTTATTTGTCTGAATGGTAGTTTCAACCCTTTTCCATCAAAGATTGATCCTCTATACCCGTTGTCTCTGTAGCCAATTCACACTCATTTCAAGAACCAATGGTGAGGTGAAAATTTTTTGTGCAGGTAGTTCTATTGAATTATGAGTTACTGTAAATGTATTAATTTTGGCGGTTGCTAAATTTTGAGGATTCTGTCAAGTGAAAATAATCACGGTTTCCAAAAAAAGATTACCGTTATATAGTGTTAAATATCAGTTTCGTGTGTACTATTTTTCATGGTTTTCTGTCCAAATAGCGAAAATTAGTATCTTTACAGTATATACATCAATATCTTAACTACATGGAATTAAGCTATGTGTTTACATTTTAACACAATTATGATTTCCTCCTCAATTAAATTTTACAATTAAGAGAACACTCAATCACCTAAAGTTAAAATGAAGAAAAAAAATGGAAAAAGGAACCTTGTAGCCTTGGTTTTTACCACACCACTAACTTTATACATGTAGTTTGAAATTTGAACTTTACCTGATACATGTATAAAAAAAATATGAAACTTGATTCGTAGAACTGCATGTATATTTGAATCTTGTAAATAGCCAAAAAGTGATAGTTTGTTTCCACAAGCAGGAAAAAAATAGGGTATGTAGGTTGGGAATGTTTTTTTTTTTTTAAAACATTTTACATTTAGATAATATGGAAACAGTCTAGACAAAAACGGTGTTTGAGCCAAAATGGCCATAAAATGTTTAGGGTATCAACCAAAAAAGGTTAGTTAGGGTGATTGGAAACAGGCATGTTATTTTTATTTTATTTTATTTATTTATTTATTTTTTTGGGGGGGGGGGGGCTGAGATTGCAGTATTTAATCTATAAAGTAGTTTCTTTTGCTTTTTTACTATATGGAAAAAATGCCCCTATTTGCATTCAAGAAATATACAGCAAGCGAAAGATTCTGATTTTGATAGTTGTTGCCATACATGTAGTTGTTGACATACATGTAGTTGTTGCCATACATGTAGTTGTTGACATACATGTAGTTGTTGCCATACATGTAGTTGTTGACATACATGTAGTTGCAGAATAAATCAAATTCAAAACAAATTGATAAAATGACTTATTCCCCTTTGCACCTAAGTTTCAACATGGCATAGATTTTGGGATTATATGAATAAGAGTAAATGCATTAAAAATAAACTCCCCCATTGCCTAAAACATGTTCAATTCAAATCCAGTTCGTATTTTACACCAGGTCTTAATAAAGTTTCAGAAATTAGGATTTTAAGGAAGTAGACCTAGGGTGAGGGACATAACTTATGAAGTCAGTGATATGTTTGTATCATATTCAATATCACCAAAGGCTATCAAGCTTTCATTTGACACAGAATGAAATTAATCTAAGTTACTTTGATGCTTACATGACATTGATGTAAAATGCTGAATACAAACGTTCCAATGATTTTTAAGAGTTGTGTTCCTTACACTAGGTGTACCTCCTTAATGCATTCATACTTTTGAAATGTTTCAGACCATAGGGTTATATTGTGTGTTTAATTTTTTCCACTTTCATGCGTTGAAAATCATGAGACTCCACCTCTGGGCTTAATGTTGTGGAAAAAATCAGAAGTGCAAAACAAAGAACCAGCATATTTCAAAGGGTTTAAAATGAAATACATGTATCTTATAAACTATATTAGACTGAAATAATATTATTCAATCCACTGGCTACATTTCTTCCCTTTGTGGCAAGTTGTTATCCCTTAAAGGTTAGGTCCTTGTGATATCATGTATATTTAATGTATTTGAACATACAGCCATCTTTAAACCAATTTTAATGGGCCTGGTTTCTTAAAAGTTTTGATTGGAGGTCTGACCCACATGCAGTTTCTTGTATTTATTCTGGATTTGGCCTATTAAGTCGTCCAAATAGTGGGTACTCAAACCCTATATTAGATAGGGGTGTTTGCCCTTCCATCCAGCCATACTTCCGTCCTTCTGTAACCCTAAGGGGTACTGTACACATCTCTTACCCATTACTCCTCCAAAACCTCTGAATTGAATGATTAAACTTTCCAAAATCTTCATTGCATATTCTCATTGTGCACATCCTATTTTAGATTTTGATCCACATTGATTTCTGGGTTTCACTAAGCAGAACATAGACTTGATGTTATGAATATTATGACAAGGGGGTACCCATCTCTCTCTGTCACTCCTTCTATACTGCTGAATGCATTTGAATGAAACTTTGACACAGTCTTTAACAGAATTTTGGTTTATGCAGTGTTTGTTTTCAATAGGATTTTGTTAAATGGAGTATTTGGTTTCTACATGATTTTGTTTTTTGCAGTTTTATGTTTCTACGGGATTTTGATATATGCAAGGTTTTGTTTCTACAGGATTTTGATTTAGGCAGTGTTTAGTTTTGACAGGATTTTGGTTTATGCAGCATTTAGTAGAAATAGGAGTTTGGTTTATGAAAGGGGACTGGAATTTACATTCATGCATGGATAGTGTCTTCATGATTTCTAGCCCTGTGCAGATCCAGATGTCAAAAGAATAAGCCTGCAGCAGGGCTAAGCTTGTCGTAAAAGGCTGTTAAATAGTGCTCAGGACCCTGACCGGGAGCTAGGGCAATGTGCCAACAGAGCAACTTAGTTGTGTGCCTTAGTTGGTGGAATTGGATACCTCTGGCACGCTACATGCTGGGGTCGGCAGGCCATAATATGGAAAACCTGACTGCAAACCATAATGATGCAACATGTTGGGAAAAATGACACATTTTTCCTACATTAAAGAACCCTGCTGTGGTATTTGATAGGAGTAAGAACCTTTGCAGTCTGCCACAGGAGGCTAAATTGCCCGACCTTGTCCTTTCCCTATTTCCAGTGGCAATTATAATTTGTCAACCCTATTATTCTTATTATCCATACCATTTTTGCATCATTATATCATAATCATTTTATCATCCATTTCATGTTCATCGCCCAGATATAGATGAAATACTGCTGCTTGGGCTATCAACACCAACAATAAATCAATCAATCAAGATCTCTATTGATAACATTGTAGTGGGTCTAGTTTACAGGGTTTTATTGTTCACATGAATGAAAAGTGTATATTTTTATTTAGAGCTATTGATATTTAATCAAAGTGAAAACTAAACTGAACATATGTTACCATAATGTACATGTAATCAACATTTAGATGAATGAAAAATTTTGCTTGCTTTTACCAGCATATCGATTTTATGTCAGTATATTTAAAAATCTTGGTAATAATAATATTTTGACTGGATTTGATGGGGTTTTTTTTTGTAAAATTTGGTGTCATTACCTTTTAACAACACATACATGTACATATATATTTTTATTGTACATGTATAGGAAATAAAGGATGTGATTCAGTGATAATTTGACATTTAAAATTGACCTTTTGATATCAGTAGATTTCACCCTTCAGTACATGTTGATGATTAAACTGTTTATATTGGGAACAAATTTCTACTTATGGTAAGATTCAGGAAAGATATTGTCAACTGTATTGTTCTGTTCATTTTTTTCTTTTTTAATAGAACATTATAGTTGGTCTTAATCACATTTTGTTTTAATTTGTCTGCGGAGTGGAATGGGCTGTATAATTTCTGATGCAAATTAAAACCTAAAATGAAGTATTACCTTTATGAGAAACTGAAAGTTGAAAGTACATTTTATCAAATCATTTAACTTTTTATTACACGAATGTGTGGTATTACAAAACATGATACTAGAAATGGATTTTTCTGCCTTAATTGACAACAGCAATAACAAAAAAAAAAAAAAAAAATTGAAAAGGCCCTTTTCAGCGTTCTAGGATTTTTCAAAATTTTAGGTTTCCATTGAAAAATTCAAAATGATGATTCACTTTCCTACTCTTGAAGTTTGGTTTCCAAACTTAACAAATTCTTTAGAAAATTTAACCTTTCTACTTGCCGAAGGAAAAGTGGAGCATTTTAAAGAACTTTCCCACACCATACTTGTACTGGGTGACAGGAAAGTGGAATCCTAGAACACTGCTTTTATTCTTGGAACATGTGGAAATTCTTGCATCAAAGTCATAAAAATGTTTCAAACATCTACATGTATTACATAGCTCTCATACAAGGTAAACAAACCACAAAAATATTTAATATGTTTTATCTTACCTTTGGTGTGTTATTTATGTCTTGTATATTAAATATGTACAAACTTTTTCGTGGTTGGTTGCCTTTCATAACCATACAAGTAAAAGGTAATTAAAAAAAAAAATCGTGTAACAAATTTTATTTCAAAGTACCTGGTCCAAATGATGAAGTGTTTATTTTGTGATGACTTTATCACATCAACAGCTGGCTCCATTTGTTTGATTAGGTCATCAGTTCATACACAAGACCTTCAGGCCAGTAATTTTTATTGCCACTGAATATTGACCTCAAATGAAATGTATGAATATTATTCCCAGGTCTATTTTTGCATTTCCAATTTTTTTTCAAAATAGGCTACCATGAATGAGATTTAATAAATTCAAATATACATGTATATTTGCGATCCTTTTTGATAAAACTAGACGATTTTCACTGGTGCATCTGTATGTGTTGAATATATTTCACAAAATCCTTTATATTGTATAATGCCTCAAGCTTAAATGATGTTTAAAATTAGAGCTGAGAACTCATGTACAAATGTACTAATAAAAGGAATATTTGAACTACGCTGTTATTCACCTGGGTTTCAGATCTTACCTTTTAGTGTGGATTAATTTTTAATTTGATAAATCTTTTGACATTACATGTAAGTACAGTTAGCATTATAGTTATATACAATATCACGTCCTGATCTTTTGTGTCAGGTAAAATTTGAAAACTTCATGTGAACTATCTTTATTTGCTTCAGTATGGCAAGCAAGAAAAATTCTCAAAAACAAATTGCCACAAATAAATGCCCTTGTCAGGAATACATGATTAACTGAGTGTAAGTCATGGCAATTTTATTTTTGCTATTTTCCCAGTCATACCTGTAACTCAAAATAAATTATCGTGAACATTATACTATAATTTGGGGAAAGATCGCGAATTTAAAACTGTGCAAAAGTAATTTGATCATAAAAACAGTGAAAAGTAGACAGCATGAAATTTCCAGCGAAAATAAGTTGGTTTACAGTATACAAAGTGTGGAAATTTTCCTGGTACACAGACTGGTACCATCAGGAGTTCCTGTTATCCACAGCATGTGTCCTTTAATGTTTTTCTGTTTTATTTCATTGACAGTTTGAGAATTTCTCATGGGATAAATTAGGAATTTACATCAGGAAAAGGTGTATTGACTTTTCTCAATTTTAAAATCAATGGTACCCTACAGGAAAAGCGAAAGTCCTAAATAAAGTTGATAAAAGAGGGTGAAGGTCACGTCCTTAGTAAATCAAATGTTTGAAGGCCCTATACGTAGGTCAAGAATTTAAGATCCTGAACCACTGAACCCAACACTTACTTGAACCTACATTATTTAAAAATTTTGAATCTATTAAGCTTTAACTTGAAGTGTTATTAATATACAATACCTGAACCAATCAGCATAATTATTATACTGATCCATCATTAGTCATCAATCAATTTCTGATCAGTCATTGATCCTTCTAACTGTTAAAACCAGTGATTGCTTTCATTTTTCATCAGCCTGATCAGTTGATACATTTTTCATAATTCATTTGTTTTGGTTTTCAATTTTGAAAATACACCCACCAATTTTTTTTTCGTTCTTTCTTGTCAAACATTTTTAAAAGAAAACAGTTATCATATTATTGATACTTTGCTCTCAAACATAACTTTTTCATGTAACAATTTTTCATTGAGACATAAAATAAATTTAGGATAACAAATGTAGCAAGAATTGCTTCTGTCATTCAAATGGCAAGATATAATATTTTACAAGTGCTTTACACTTTCAAACTACTTAACTTTACTTAAATTGATTGTATCATTACAAAAATATAATGGTAACTTGTTATTTCATTTTTTTACCTCTATTGCTGAAAACTATTTGCCATTGCATGAACAGGCGGTATGTTTTAATATCAATCAATGAATCAAATATGATTTGAAGTATTCAATCTCATATTTTATAAGTACAAATTGGTGTTATTATCCTATGTAATCACATCACTTTATACAGTATGTTATTCTGAATTTTTGTCAATAACTATTTACATGATTGTATCAGTCTATATTGTTTTCATAAATGAGAAATGATAGCTATTTACATGATTGTATCTGTCTCCATTGTTATCATAAATGAGAAATGATAGCTATTTACATGATTGTATCTGTCTCCATTGTTATCTCAAATGAGAAATGTAACCATATGTTGAACAGCTGCATTATATTATTTTCTAGATCTTTAACTTTTCATTTAAAATTGTCAATTTTTTCTATTATTCCTCCAGCCCTTGGGTATGAAGTGTTTATATCACAGCTTTTATGTTACGCTAGAGCCTACTGAAGCTACACAGATTTTTTGTACCGTGCTAAATCTAACTTCCTACAAAATGAGCTGTTTGAACAAGAATTAATATATTGCTTCAACAGTCAAGTCATTAGTTCCAAAAATTTAAGGTTGACATCATGAACTTTTTTATCTTTATGATTTGGTCTTTCAACAGATTTGTTCACAATGCTGTAGTTTCGATCTTTTGTTTAAAGCCAGGTTGACACCATAGATCAACTTGACAGGTGTTTTTAGAAAAGCAAGGGACACTT
This sequence comes from Perna viridis, assembly GCA_037379345.1. NCBI lineage: Eukaryota > Metazoa > Mollusca > Bivalvia > Mytilida > Mytilidae > Perna > Perna viridis. Next base: position 24,589,740 of record CM074519.1, on the reverse strand, counting down.
ACCCTACCAGTGCACATGGTCTTTGCTCATTTTAGTTCATTTGTGTTATTTATGGATTTAAATTGTCTGCTACGTTGATCTTGTAGTCTTTATCCAAGGTATTGAACAATGTCATTGAAAGAAGTATACTTTTTGTGTAACTGCAATGCATGTACTCTCATTCAAATGTGCACGGCATGGCAAAAGCAGGGTCAGATCCAGAAGTTTATAAAAGGGTTTAGTGTCTCTGATCCAGAATTTATAACAATTTAAAGAGGGGGGGGTCCTGTCTTTCATTTGGCCTTTTTTGTTAAAATTTGCACAAAATTGCAAAATTTTTCATTAAAAGATGGGTTACAACTTGGAAATCAACTCATTGGTTTGGCCACTAGTAACTGCATCCTACGAACACTATTTTAGGTGTACGATTATACAAATAATTATTCCTCCAAACACATTTACAATTAATGGTTATGACACAGTCATATATACTGTTCAAAGTTGTTGCATCAAGTATTTCTTGCTACCTCAGACAGTGATTTAGCTAGCGCTCGCCATTTTCGCCATTGACGAATGATTTTCGAAAGTGACGAATTTTTCTCGTGCACGATTCGTCACTTGATAATCGCGATAGAAGCATTCCTTTAAACGCATGCTAGGAGGGTTTAAATGCATGATAGAAGCATTTGTTTAAATGCACAGTGGGAGTGTTTGTTTAAATGCACGATAGGAGCATTTGTTTAAATGCACAATACGAGCGTTCATTTAAACGCACAATAGAAGAATTTGTTTATTTTTGTACTTTGATTATTTCCTTGATTAAACTGTTATTTTTATATTTTTTGCTATTAATAATTTATTTAATTTCATTAATTTTATTTTCTATTTTTCTGGCTTCATTATATGTCAATGATATTATTTTTTCGTCGTTCATCTATTGTGCGTTTAAATGCACGATGTGAGTGTTCGTCTGTCGTGTCTTTAAATGCACACTAGGAGTGTTCGTTTCTCGTGTGTTTCAATGCACGCTAGGAGCATTCGTTTATAGTGCCTTTGGTAAACGTTTAGCATGTGTTTAGGTATTGTTCGTGCAGGAAACCTAAACGTCTCAAGGAGTGTAAATATGCCTCTACTTAAAATGTGTGTGTAAAAGCTTAATATTAAGATATACGTCTCTACATGTGTAAAAGTTTGCAAATAATGTATACATCTCTTAAAAATAACAAAAACGTATCTACACATGTAAAAGCTTGGAAATAACTAATATCATATATTGATTCATATACATAGCAAGTTATTCTCCAGTGTGCACCACAGGCATTTAGGTTATTTTAAACAGACAGTAAGAATATAACAGTCATTCCTTATAATTTAATTTAAATATCAAAATTCAACAAGTAAATTATTTTAAAAGGTTGATGATGTCACATTACAAAATTTGGTCTTTGAGATGATGGACTAAACTTTCTATCCAATCAGAAAGTGTGTTTCTTCTGAAATTTTATCATTTATAAATGCTGTTGAAAAAAATCTTTTATATGGAAAATACACCTCTTTTTAGTCGTAAAAAGCTTTGAAATAGCAAATATACCTCTACATAGGTGTAAAGGCTTGTTTCCCTGTTTTGTTTTGGCTCCTAATCTGCTCCAGTATTTTTTTTTTGTATATTATGTATCTTGATCAGAGTAAGTTTTACAAATTTATATGATTTTGCAGAATTAGGTCAAGTTGGCTGTTGCTGTTATTTTTTAAAAGATCAAAATATTATTGTAAATTTGTATCTGTAAGTCCAAATGATTTGTTCTTAATTTGTCCAAATAATTTTTAATTGAAATTCTAATTTGTACTGGATTGAAAGCAGTGTAGAAATGATCTCAAATTTTTTCAAGGACAAATCAGAATTCTTCATTGCAGTGTGTGAAACCTTTGTTTTATTTTCCTTACAAGATGGTTGAGTAACTTTTCATATCAACTCACCAAAATAAAACTTCAGTTATCCACCTTGGTTCAACTACAACCCATAAATACTAAAAGTAAAGTGTTAGGTGGATAGAAATGTTTGGAAATGTTTTGATAATAAAAAACTGAATTTTCAGAGTCACTTCACTCAATAATTAACATTAGCCAAATGCAACATGTGCAATTTTATTTGCCTTTAAGTGTAAGTATTTGTAAGGACTAGGCAAAATGGGAAAATCTGAAACATGCATGTCAAAAACCCATTGATATGACAGTATAATTTCACTCAAGGATGCTTTCTCTATTTGAAAATACCATTATTTGATCCCTGCAACACTGGATGTCGTCATAAATTTTTGAATAGATCATTGGAAAATTGAGGTTTTTGACAGAGTTATCTGCCTTTGAAATGTTCGTTTTCAGTACATGAAAATATAACTCATTTCCAGCATGATTTGGAAAATCTTCTATTTTCTTGATTCTGATGGTGCAAAAAGTCAAATTACACTTTCAAAATGGTGGTTTTTTTCATACCTTGTTTCACCCACTGTCTGATTCTTACAGAGACTGACACTTAAGTGTGTTGGCTAGTGGAGGCTTCACACACTGAAATTGTATTAAAGGATCCTGGATTACGCTGCAATAACTACACATTTAACATTCATTCAGCTTGACAATGAATCGGTATTAATGCTGCAATAACTACGTATTTTATATTTGTCAGCTTGACAATGAATTGGCATTAATACTGCAATAACTATGTATTTTATATATTTTATATTTGTCGGCTTGACAATGAATAGGTACAGTGAAATCTAACCCTTTTTGGACTGTAGAAAATGTTTACTTTACACATATTTTTCCATGCAGGTTCGAAATACATTTAAACTAATAGGAAAGGACTTGGAAATATATCTGGTTTAGTTTTATGGTTAATTCAGGATTTTGTTTAGACAAGTTTTCAATTTGTTCAGGGTTTAGTTAAGGTAGGTTTTCAGTTTTTTAAGGGTTTGGCTAAGACAGGTTTTCAGTCTACTCAGGGTTTGGTTCAGACAGGTTTTCTGTTGATTCAGGATTTGGTTCAAACAGGTTTTCTGTTGATTCAGGGTTTGGTTTAGACATGTCTTCTGTTGATTCAGGATTTGGCTTAGACAGGATTTCTGTTGATTCAGGGTTTGGTTTAGACAGGTTTTCTGTTGATTCAGGGTTTGGTTTAGACAGGTCTTCTATTGATTCAGGGTTTGGCTTAGACAGGTTTTCTGTTGATTTAGGGTTTGGTTTAGACAGGTCTTCTATTGATTCAAGGTTTGGTTCAGACATGTTTTCTGTTGAATCAGGGGTTGGTTTAGACAGGTTTTCTGTTGATTCAGGGTTTGGTTTAGACAGGTTTTCTTTTGATTCAGGATTTGGTTTAGGCAGGTTTTTTGTTGATTCAGGGTTTGTTCAGACAGGTTTTCTGTAGATTCAGGGTTTGTTCAGACAGGTCTTCTGTTGATTCAGGGGTTGGTTTAGACAGGTTTTCTGTTGATTCAGGGGTTTGTGTAGACAGGTTTTCTGTTGATTTAGGGTTTGGTTTAGACAGGTCTTCTGTTGATTCAGGGTTTTGTGTAGACAGGTTTTCTGTTGATTTCGGGTTTGGTTTAGACAGTTCTTCTGTTGATTCAGGGTTTTGTGTAGACAGGTTTTCTGTTGATTCAGGGTTTGTTCAGATAGGTTTTTTGTTGATTCAGGGTTTGTTCAGACAGATTTTCTGTAGATTCAGGGTTTGTTCAGACAGGTCTTCTGTTGATTCAGGGGTTGGTTTAGACAGGTTTTCTGTTGATCCAGGGTTTGATGTAGACAGGTTTTCTGTTGATTCAGGGTTTGATTTAGACAGGTTTTCTGTTTATTCAGGGTTTGGCTTAGACAGGTTTTCTGTTGATTCAGGGTTTGGCTTAGATAGGTTTTCTGTCTGTTGATTCAGAGTTTGGTTCGGACAGGTTTTCTGTTGATTCAGGGTTTGGTGTAGACAGGTTTTCTGTTGATTCAGGGTTTGGTTTAGACAGGTTTTCTGTTTATTCAGGGTTTGGCTTAGATAGGTTTTCTGTTGATACAGGGTTTTGCTTAGATACGTTTTCTGTTGATTCAGGGTTTGGTTCAGACATGTTTTCTGTTGATTCAGGGTTTGGTTTAGACAGGTTTTCTGTTGATTCAGGGTTTGGTTTAGACATGTTTTCTATTGATTCGGGATTTGGTTTAGGCAGGTTTTCTGTTGAATCAGGGTTTGGTTCAGACAGGTTTTCTGTTGATTCAGGGTTTGGTTTAGACAGGTTTTCTGTTGATTCAGGATTTGGTTTAGGCAGGTTTTCTGTTGAATCAGGGTTCGGTTCAGACAGGTTTTCTGTTGATTCAGGGTTTGGTTTAGACAGGTTTTCTTTTGATTCAGGATTTGGTTTAGGCAGGTTTTCTGTTGATTCAGGGGTTGGTTCAGACAGGTTTTCTATTGATTCAGGGTTTGTTCAGACAGGTCTTTTATTGATTCAGCGTTTGTTCAGACAGGTTTTCTGTAGATTCAGGGTTTGGTTCAGACAGGTTTTACTGTATTATACTCTTTCTATTACTTTTTAAGACAATGGTTTTATAATACACACCAGCTGCATAAGATTTGCCCTTATATTAACAAACATTACATGTTTAATTGTCAAATAAAGAAAAACTCAATTTTTGATATGATAAACTGAAATGCTGTAGAATGCAAGATATGTTAAAAAGCATTGGATAATTAGTTGTACAGAGATAGATTCTAGCTACTGCTAACACCTTGTTTAAAGTTGACATTTTACATTGTATTTTCAGAGCTAGAATCAATTGCCCTACTTGAATCAGAACCTGACTCAGAATCAGAAATAGAGATGTATACTCAGGAGTCTAACAAAAAACAATTTACGGTGGAGGAAGCTGTTGAAGCAATAGGCTTTGGCTGTTTCCAAATCCGACTGTATTTCATGTGTAGCTTGTTCACGGTAAGATTTTATATTACAGTGCATCAGAGTTTGATACTAACTTCATTTGTTTGGTGGTTAACAGGATTACGTCAGAGGTAAAACAGGTAGTCCGTAGACGGTAATGACATATAGGACTACCACAAACATTTTTTAAGTAGTCCTCTTGAAAATTAGGATTGCTTAGGACTACCGGACTACTGTTAGTGTCAATCCCTGAGTGTATACAATGATGGTGTTAGTGATTAGAGTTTGTGTCTTCTATTGATTGATTGATAAATCTCTTTTGAATTGTTTTAGGTATTTCACTATAACACAATTGATTCATTCCTTAGATAGGTATTTGAATCTAAGTTTGAGTTAAAATTTCCCTCTGAATCATCCGGAGGAGCTCATTTAATCAAGGAAAGACCAACTCTATCTCATGAACATTATCATTTTATTAGTTGTAAAACATGCTATTGTGGAAGTGCCATTGCTCAGGTGTACCAGATTTTCTGTTGTTTGTGGTTTGGTCAGACTTCAACAAAATGGTAGACTGGGGATGTTTGATCCCTTGAAAAATATGGCCGCTTTTACTAAAAATATACCATAGGAGTAGATAGTAGTTTTGGGTATATATCTCCAAAACTTAGGTTTAACCAAATTCTGTTTTGAAGTAAAAGTGTTCAGCGTGATGAGATCTATCTGTGGTCAAATTTTCATCTTAATCTGTTAAGCCATGTTGGAGTTTTTGTCCTTTTTTGGCATTTTTGCTATATAAGTCACTAATAGTGTTAGCGACTTCTTGCACTCGTAATTTCTGTATTTAATATTCGCATATGATTTGCATTAAAGTGTAGTTATACGCCACATAATCCAACAGATCTTCACCGTGTTCACCACCACAGCGTTATAGTTCTAGCTTCATACAAGATTAAAATGTACCTCTTAAATATCATACACATGTGTTCTACGTGTGTTTCTTGCTTGTACGAGAGCCCAGTTCAGGTCCGGGTTTCAAAAGAATTGGCCTGCAGCAGCGCTAAGCTTGTCGTAAAAGGCGACTAAATAGTGCTCAGAAACCTAGCCGGGGGCTAGACGCTCTGCCCACAGAGCAACTGGGATGTGTGCCCCAAGTGGTGGAATGGAGTACCCCTGGCATGTTACATGCTGGGTTTGTCAGGCTATAATACGGAAAACCTGACCACAAACCAAAGTGGTGCATTGTGTTGGGAAAGATGTCACGTTCCTCGCACGTTAAAGAACCATGCTGTGGTATTCGATAGGAGTAGGAACCTTTGTGCTCTGCCACAGGAGGCTAAATTGCGCGACCTTTTTCTAGTGGCAATCAAAATTTGTCGACCCTATTATCCTTGTGTCCCATCCTTTTTTTTTCATTTCATGTTCATTTTATCATCCATTTCATGTTCATCATCTGAATATAACTGAAATATTGCTGCTCGGATGTTAAACCCCAACAATCAATCAATCAACATGCTTGTATTGGAACGGGAAGTTTGCATGAAAGAATCAGTTAGCTTTGAACATTTCCCATTTTCTGATTCAGGCACTGAGGCTTGTTACAAGACTGTATAGGTCATATACATTTGCTTACCCTGATATATATGAATATTCATTACCAGCTGCTAAATCTGGTTCATAAACTGGTTCCCTGTCAATATCATAAGTGACCCAAAGATCGCTACAATATACCTTTTTTAATGCCTATACATGTTTTTTGCTTGTATTAGAATCGGAAGTTTACATTAAAAGATAAAATGTTCAGTTAGCATTGAATTTATGTAATATTACCAAGTTTCCGATTCTAACACAGGCGTTTGTCACAAATGATTATATAAAGGTCATATATATTATCAGGACACTAGTATCTATATATAGCCATAACGGTAACGAAAGAGTACACAATAATATCAAGGGAACCAAGATTTTAGCGGAAAACACATGATTTTTAGAGCATATCGCATTTGTCCCATTTCAGATGTTTAAAGAGTAATCAAGGGAACCAAGGTTATAGCGGTAATCAAAAGAATGTAATCCAGGGACAAAGACCAGACATGCAGTATGTCAAAATCAGTGACAGTGAATATTTGACAATTAGCGACTTTGAAGACTTCAGTCTTCGATGTTAATGTTTTTTCTTTTAAAAATCTCCCCTGACCTGCTTAACCAACTTGAACCAAACTCAGTAGTATAAATGTTCCTGGTGTATAATGTATAGAACTGATGTGGGGATTTTTGATCCATCAAAAAACATGGCTGCCGTTACAAAAATAGAACATAGGAGTCAGACAATTGTTTTTCACATGTATCTCCAAACAGTTTTGTTGAGTCAAATTCTTTCAATTGCTGAAATTATCATTATTATATGGCTTACAAAAGTCTGCAAATTTTGGTATGAATGTTCCTTTGGGTTTTCTGAATAGAGCTGATGTGGGAATTTTTGCTTTGTTAAAAACCATTGCCTTTGTTACTAAAAATAGAACGAAGGAGTCAAGCAGAAGTTTTTCTAATATATCTCCAAAACCACTAGGTTTAGCCAAAATTTTTCTATTGTCAAAATTATCCTTATTATAAGGCCTGCAAAAGCCTGCAGGGATCAAAGTTATCGGATGACTCCTTGTTAGAGTAATTGCCCTTGAAGAGTGAAAAATATATTTTTTTAAGTTGTCAGTCTATATCTTGAAAACTGATAGATAGAAAGAAAACTTTCAATTGCTGAAAGGATCCTTATGATAAGGCTTACAAAAATCTGCAGAGGATCGAAGTTAGCCACGACTCCTTGTTAAATTTATTGTCCTTGAAAGGCAATGATGTTTTTAGCAGTTTTTATTCAATATCTTGAAAACTGTAATAGATACAAAGAAACTTTCACTTGATGAAATGAGCCTTAAGATAAGTTCTACCAAAGTCTTTTTGAGTCAAAATAGTTAGACAACTCCTTGTTAGAGTTATTGCCCTTGAAAGGCAGAAAATGAGCAATTCAGGCTCCTGGAAGCCTCTTGTTTTTCTATGGAATTCATTAATTTTGTAGTTTTTGCTCATTACTCAGTATTAATAGAAGTTTGAGAGAAATTGAAATTTCTTTTACCTCTCTAATTTAAATAGTTACAATTGTTTCAATTTGCCCTGAATTTTATCAATTATTTTTTTTGTTTCATGATAGGTAATCCTTATTAGTTCTTATTAGTTCATAAGAAGCATATGAGACCCAATGAGCAATTCAGCATAGTTTTAACCCTCAAAATCTAATATTGCGGGCTGAGGACCAATATCTCAGCCAAAATGGAAAACCTTACGCAATTATACCTTTATCAATTAACTAGTCCAATACGTCATTTTGGCCTAGGCCAATATGACGTATTGGACGGCTAAATCCCGTATTGGCACACTTTTGCATTTTGTATTGTATTTGCAGTTTTGGTCATATTTATGCTAATATTTGAACGTCCATCAATAATTACTTATAATCATTTGAGACGGCATTCAAAATAGGACCATTTGAATTTTTTGATGGATATTGTATTTTTATGTCAGTTTGTCAGTCTTAACAATAACTCGAAAAAACACTTAAAGAGATTGAAAATTTTTATGTTTTTGATTCTTTGAAATCATGTGCTTCAGTACTTCCTGTTTCCGATTGATATTTCAGGCTGCAGATGCTTTAGAAATGATGTTACTAGCTGTATTATCACCAGTGTTGCGTTGTGAGTGGGGCTTAGAGCATTTCCATGTGGCTTTCATTACGACTGTAAGTACATGTATGTAGTGCTGTGTTTTCCCTGCATAAATTTGCTGTTAAATGGTATATTTTACATGTAAGTATTTGCTCTGACCCTGGTGTCAAAAACCTAAGGAATTATTTGTGAAACTTCTAACTTATGATTGATTTACTTATAAGCAAAAACTTCAGTTGAATGTACTATGGAAGTCCATGGTTTCCGTTGCTTTTTTTTTTTTATATAAAACATGACAGGGAAAGTTGGAAACTATTTTTGTAGTCAATTGTCAGAAACAAATAGGATTTCAAATATGTAATAATTTTCCAATATCCAAGATCTATCAAACTTGAAATATTTATAACATCTACTCTATATGGTTTCACATTTGCTGTGGAGGATTTTGAGTCACTGACATGTATTTTTATACAACAGCACAAAAAACCAAAAAAGTACATAATGCTCCATACTACATAAGGAAGGCTGGAATTGAAGTGGTTTTGACTTAAAATTATGGTCCTAAAAGGGGCCATAAAGAAATATTTTTTCATTTATTTATTAATTAAAATTTCATACTGTATTTCTTTTGTTTAATTGCAAATTATTTTATACTGCATCATAATCTTATACTTTGTCAAATATTTAAGTTTTATCAAGTTTGAATGTTGTGTCCACGCTTGTCCTACTGTTGCGTCCACACTTGTCCTATTGTTGTGTCCACACTTGTCCTACTGTTTTTGTCTTCGACAATCTCTGCTGTTATATCAAGCTGTGTCTTGCAAAGCATTTTTTTCTCTTTACAGGTTGTATTCATTGGAATGTGTATTATGGCTCCTTTATGGGGTGCAGTTGGTGATAGGTATGGAAGACAAACAGTAAGTTTATTAAATCAATGTTTAACTCCATCATGTTGATTGTTTATAAGTTCTATTTGGGATTTCGTTATATAAATCAAATCACATATAATTGTTTTGTTAGCTGTTTAGTCCCCTTCATGCTTTGATGTAAATAACACTGAATAAGGCCAACACCAGCTCTTGCAGTCTCTGAACTGATCCACGCAACTATTTGACAGATCGATGACTGCTGACTGAATGACTGCTAATGGATAGATAGCCGATGACTGGTGACCGATCTGAACACAGTTTTGTTATATGAAATGATGGATGATCGGTTCATGTAAATTTGATAATTTCCATTGGAACGAATCCAATATAGTTCCGTATGAAATTTATCTTAAATTAAGATATTAAACCTGTATATTGTATTTTGTTAAAAATAAAACAAATATAAAATAAAAGTCATTAATTGATGTTTAAATCTTTTACAGGTAGTAAATATGTGTTAAAAAATGGCAATCAAAACAATGGAATCCGTAATATATATTTAACGCTCAGTGGTCATGTGATGTGATCACCCGTTTAACAAATTGGTTTGACTGATCGATGACTGATCAGAAAATGTTTTGTGATTGATGACCGATCACAATTATGGTTGCACCGATCAGTTTAGGTACTGTAACAATGTTTATGTGGTTTCCATTGCTTTTTTTTTAAGCTGGCCCTGTGCACAAATAGCCTTGATCACCCAGGCTGTACCTTGTATTTGTATTGTATTTCCTCAGTTCACCAATACTAAATACTAAACAACTGAATTTTTTTTTTTACATAAAAATTTGCCTGTATTTAATACTATGTAATTGAATTTTTACAAAAAAAATTTGCCTGTACATAATACTAGATAACTGAATTTTTACATAAAAATTTGTCTGTACGTTTTACTAAGTAATTGAATTTTTATATAAAAATTGCCTTTATGTAATACTAAATAATTGAATTATTACATAAATATTTGCCTGTACATCGTACTAAACAATTGAATTTTTACATAAAAAATTGCCTTTATATAATGCTAAATAATTGAATTTTTACATAAAAATTTGGCTTTACATATTACTAAGTAATTGAATTTTTACATAAAAATTGCCTTTACGTAATACTGAATAATTGAGTTATTACATAAATATTTGCCTTTATGTAATATAAATAATTGAATTTTTACATAAATATTTGCCTTTAAGTAAAACCTTCCGTCATGAGACAGTATCAGTGGGGGAGAATCTCCCGTCATGCACTGTTTCAAAGGATAATATGTATGGTGAATAGACCAAAATCAATCTATATGCGCTACCCTCCCCCCCCCCTTCCTCTTTTCTTATACATGCTAAGGAGTGACCATGATAGAGTTTATGAATGTGCATGGCAACTTATGTTTTTCTAAGTACTTTTCGACATAAACATGATAAAGAAGGTCATTCCATCACAATTGTGCTAAGCTTGATAATGTCATTCATACAGTAATCCATAAAAAAAATTTATTGCTGTAATGCAATCATTGCACTATAGAAAACTTACATTGTGAAGAAAGATTTAATTCTTTTAATATTAGATGAAATCCATTGCAATTTTAAGCACCGGTGCACCTGGGCCATGCTCCCAGTTTTTAGTGGAGTCCTAGTTGCTCATTTACTTTTGTTACTTTGTATGTATTATTTTAGTTACTATATGGTCTTATTGTGTTTGTCTGTTTTCCATGTCTGGTCTTTGTCCCTGTATTATATTCCTTTGATTTCTGCTAGAATCTTGGTTCCCTTGATTACTCTTTTACTGCTATTTTTATTCCATTTACAAATGCAGTTAGACTTCATCTTTCTTTCTTTATAATTTAGCTGTCTTCCATCAAGGACATTAAGGAGTGGGTGGTATATTGGAATCACCTTGTCCATCAGTCATTCTGTTTGTTTACACTCTTCAATAATTCATTGTTAGGATGTTTGATAAACAAACAAAATAATAGCATATTGAAGCATATAATTACAGTGTATACAATAATATAAACTCGAGCACAGATTAAATAAAAACATATTGAAGCATATAATTATATTTTCCATGTCTGGTCTTTGTTCCTGGATTAGATTCTTTTGATTACCACTATAACCTTGGTTCCCTTGATTACTCCTCATTACGATGTACTAACTTGGTACCTTTACTTCATTAATATCGGTGATTTCACAAACTAAATAATTCTGTAATAATGATGAAAGAACAAAATTCAATTTAGACTGGAATTGATTAGTAATCAAATTATAAGGATTATTTTTTTATTTTTGACCAGGTTATGCTTGTATAACCTACTTTGGGACAGCTTATGCTTGTTCATTCACGAATCTTGAAGATTTAACTGGATAAGGTGGATAAAATGACCAAATCATTTGGGAAAAATAGAGTAGACAATGCCTGTATAAACTAACTGGTACTATCTCCATTGAATAAAAAATAACAGTATACATTTTTTTACCCCGTGTATATTTTTCAGACTCTCTATTTGGTAACATTCTGGATAGGGTATTATGGACTGTTGACGACATTCAGCCCATCATATTTCTGGGTTTTATTTTTACGAGGATTGGTAGGTGGAGGTTTGGCGGGATCACCACAAAGGTATGTTTCTAAAAGCAATGCTGTATTCATAAATGATATAACATAGCCTCTCTGATTTTTAGAAAAAACTTAGGAAGGTAGACCTTAAGGGTAAGGGACATAACTTTTGAAATCACTGACATATTTGTATCATATTCAATTCACCAAAGCCTATCAAGCTTTCATTTGAATCAGAATGAAATCAATCCATGTTTCTTTGATGCTTACATGAGATTGATATAAATTGCTGAATACAAACGTTCCAATGATTTTTAAGAGTTGTGTCCCTTACCCTAGGTCTACCTCCTTAAATGATGCCAGTGAATTGAGTAGAGTTCTGTGGTCAATTTCACAAAACAACTTTCAGGTAAATCAAAACCCAATATCCACAGCTTCCCTTTAACTTTCCGCAATCAAAATCATGCTCTTTTCTGGAACTTCATGATTCCATAAAAAAAATAGAATTTGATTAATTTATTTTTTTTCTTGGCACAGTTCAATTTAAACCTTTATCTTTCAATTATCAATCATTTCGATTATTAATATGTTTAGATAAATTGAAACCTAACATCCACAGATTCCCTCAACTTACAATCAATTGGATTGATGAAAACTTATATAACCTGAAAATAGTACCAACATATTATAATAGAAATGATTGATAAATTGATAAATAGTTAAATTGAACTGTACAATGATATACACAAATTAATCAAATTAAGTTTCGTTATGGAATTATAAAGTTCCGGAAAAGAGCATGATGATGTTGATTGCAGAAAGTTGAGGGAATTTGTGGATGTTGGGTTTCAGTTTATCTAAATAAGTGTATGTATGCAATTATGTCACAATACTATTTTTTTTATAATAATGTCATATACCTAACTTAAGTTAATTGTACACTTGGACTTTCTGTGAAATTAGCTGCTGTGGTTTCTATTGATACAACTTCTCTTTAGTTCTGTGTTTTATCAGTAATTGCTAGACGTTTATATGTGTTTCATAGTTTCCCTGGGCACATTGTTTGCTAATGTTTTGTTATGAGAACTCTAGATCTGTTTTGCATATGAAAATAGTCATTTTTTTAAAAATTGAAAATTGTGAAAGTTGTTTTATCTGTTTATTTTGAAACAAAAAAAAACATTTTTACATTAAACAGCATGACCACTAACAAATATACATGAAATTGCATTTTGACCTTTGACCTCTTGCATTGCAGTTTTGCCTTAATGGCAGAATATTTACCATCCAAATATAGAGCCAAGATGTTGATCCTCGGCAGTGTATGTTTGACGCACATTTTCTATAACTTGCATGAATACTTTGTTTAATACAGCTCTGGTAGATAGTGCCACACCTGATAAAATACACTTTAATAGCATAATAATATGGACAATTAAGCCCCATGACAATTTCAAAATTACTTTAGCCATAGATCATTTTTTCTCCAATGGTATTCCCAATTACAGTCATTTAAGTTCATGATGTCACTTAAATAACTTGCATCTTTAATAAAATGTTTTGGGGCATAGCAAAGTGCAAGATAAAGGGAGGCAACTGCAATTTACTGATGATCTTGATGTCATTTTAAAGCTGAATCCTTTCTATAAGTTTTTTGGAAAAGGTTGGGGGTGGGGGGCTTTGCATGGAATTTTGGTCATTATTTTTCTTTATTATCTACAAGATCTGTATTGAATGGCCTTGGTGTTGTGGTATTGAGTGTGTAGTCATAATTTTAAAATCATTGTGTACTTGAAATCAACAATTCGTGATGATTTATTTGTTAAATTTCAAGCTTTGTATTTAAATTACACGGAATGATTCAAGATAATCTTGATGCATGTGATGCACCCTCTGAACTTTAGATAAAAAAACTTTCTGTTTTTATTAGAATTTTATGGAGATGAATGAAGTTTTCCTTTAAAGTCCCACCTTTTCATCTTTGCATGGTGAAAGTACAAACTCAATCTGTTTCAGATTTTGTCAATAAGCATGAGAATGTATGATGTTGTAGAAGAATTGTTTTTTTAGTGGGGTTTAACTGTCAGTATCAGCCTCTGTAAGAATCAGGCAGTGGGTGAAACATGGTATGAAAAACTTAACCATTTGGAAAGTTTTATTTGACTATTTGCACCATCAGAATCAAGGAAAAAATACAAGATTTTCCACATCAGTTTGGTAAATTGAGTCATAATTTCATTGAAATGCACTGAAAATTAACAGTTCATGGGCAGATAACTCTGTCAAAAACCTCATTTTTCTAACATTCTGTTGTAAAATTTCTGAGCAAATCCAGGGTTGCAGAGGTCAAATAACTGTCTTTTCATCCTTGAGTGAAATTATATTGGTGGGTATTGACATTCATGTTTCTGATTTTCTATTGCCTGATTCTTACAAAAACTTACACTGAACATTATTTTACTAACATCACCAAATAGTAATTAACTCATGCTAATAGTCCCATGTTACTTTATAAAAAATGTTTCACATTTTTTTTTTGTAAAATTATTTGATGTGCTAAAGAAGATGTCCATGTAAAAACCTGGCAGTGGGTTGCACATGACAACATTTTTTTTTTCAATTTAAGATAAATAAATTACATAGAAAGCATTGAAAGTCATTGAAGAAAGGGAGATAACTCTTTCATTTGAGCAAAATTTTGTTGTTTTAATAAGAAAATTAAACGCATTTACAGAGCTATCCTGTGGCAATTTAAAACAAATTTGTCCTATATCACCTACATATGGTATTATAATTTACATTGCAACAAACATTCAGTGGGGTAAAATTTACCCTGTGCCCCCCATATTATAGGACCGACCTGATTTTGACATGAACAGCCTCTTGAATTGATTATTATCGCTGTTCATCATTGCAGGTTGCTTGGGCAGTTGGAGTGATATTTGAAATATCTGTAGCAGCCATTACCATACCAACACTTGGTTGGCGTTGGTTACTAGTCTTCTCAGCTGTTCCATCATTTATTATCATGATTTCTTTAAAGGTAAGTTAATGAGTTTGAACAGAGTAAAATAACCAGAGGTAGACTAAATGAAGGTCATAAGGCCAAATACGATTAACCAGAGGTAGACTAAGTGAAGGTCATAAGAACAAATACGATTAACCAGAGGTAGACTAAGTGAAGGTCACAAGGCCAAATACGATTAACCAGAGGTAGACTAAGTGAAGGTCATAAGAACAAATACAATTAACCAGAGGTAGACTAAGTGAAGGTCACAAGGCCAAATACGATTAACCAGAGGTAGACTTAAGTGAAGGTCATAAGGACAAATACGATTAATTAGTAGGTTTTCATCTCCTCCCTCCCTAAAAAATTGACGAGATAAAAAATAAGATGTGGGTTGGAATTTCAAAATCAAATTTTTTTAGAGTCTGTTTCTAGTATTGAGATACTATAACACATAAATCTTTCATTTCTTAGTGACCAAAACATGGTTTCTTCTCTAAAACTGATGGGCTATGAATTTGGAACATATCTATACTCCAAATAGCTAGAATTAGGCTAGCAAATATCTGGTTTGAAATAAAAAATAAAATCCTCCCGCCCGCCCCTTATGTTTGTGGAGTGTGGAGGAAAACCTACCATTTAAGTTTCCTTGACCTAAAGGATGTCTACTCCTCAAATCTCTCCTAAGGCAATGTGTTAGAGTAAAATGAAAGGTAATTAGAGGCAGACTAAGAAGGAGGCCTAAGAGGTACTCACACCCCACCCCCTCCTTTGAGCAAATGCTAGAGCAAACTTTTGGTTAACCAGAGGCATAGATAGGAAGAAATGTAAAACCCTGAAATTGAAATAAAATGTATGCTGTGGAAATACTATTTTGAAAGTACTTTAATTTGTGGATACCAATTTTCATGGATTAAACATGTCTGTTGATTTTTTATATGCTCGTCTAATACGAGATGTAATATGGTATACCATTGTCCAACCATCTGTTCATCATCAATGCTTTGGACAATAACTCAAAAACACTTTCACCAACTTTTATGAAGCTTTGGTGAATAGTTCATATCTATTGACGTTAGCTCCCTTTCGATATTTATAAATTTCAGATTTTTCGTTTCTGTGTAATGAATTTTCATACATTAAAAGAGGGAATTTCAAGTTTTCAGACAATAACTCAAGAACCCTTTCACCAACTTTTATGAAACTTTGGTGAATTGTTCATGTCTACTGAGGTAAGCTCCCATTCGATTTTTATAAATTTGAGATGTATCGTTTTTGTGTTATGAATTTTTGTACTTAAAAAAAGGAGGATTTTCAAGTTTTCATACAATAACTCAAAAACACTTTCACTAACTTTTATGAATCTTTGGTGAATTGTTTTTATCTATTTAAGTAAGCTTCCTTCTGATTTGTATAAATGTATATGCCTTAATAAATATAAAAGGTACTTGGTAACCTTGTCAGAAAAGTGTGTTTTGAACAAGATAGAAATGTATGGATGAATATCAAACTTAGATAAATGTGAGGTAGCCTTGATAGTGCCATATTTTTTGTGCATTTTTTATTTACTTTTTTTTTTTTGGGGGGGGGTGGATGGGGGAGGGTATTTGACTTTTTTTTTTGGGGGGGGGAGGGTATATGACAAGGCCCACGGTATTCCTAGTTGATCATATAAATTCATTAAAAGCATAAGGACAAATTAATAGGGCAACGGGCATATCATGCGCTTAAAGCGCAGCTCTTTATTAATTTGTGCTTTGAGGTTTTCAGTTTACACATTAGTGGTAATCTCCTTTTTGATGGGAACCAAATTTCATGGTTTGGCCTACCCATAAAAACCACAAAAATTGGTACCCCACAAATAATAGTACTGCCACGGTATTGTTCATGGGGTACCAATTTAAATGGTTTTCAGGGTTTCAGATAACTAGGAAATTTGGTTCCCAGTGAAAAGGAAATTTTCACATTTTCATGCCTCACTAAGCTGAGAAGTGAGTTTTTTGATGTATGACTAACTCTAGCCTGAAATCTTGAATCTGTCCCTGTTAGCCATGGATAAAGTAAGATGATACAAATATACTATCAAGAGTAAAAGGTCCTGAACTTTCCAAAGGGTTCAAATCAATGGTTTACTTAAGGAAAACCAGGCCCGGGTTTCATTAAAAAAAATCTCAAATTGAGATTTTCCTCAAATCCTTCCTCAACTTAAATTTCAACCAATCTGATCACTTTAAATTGAAGATTGGAGGAAAAGCACAGAACTTGAGGAAATTCTCAACTTGAGATTTTTCTATGAAACCAAAGCCAGGTCCTCAATTGAGTGTCAATTAAATGAATTAAAGTTCCAGGACCCAGATCATATATATTGACGGTGCTGGACCTCAGGCCACCACTGACTAAAATCAGGTCCTCGGTAAAGTGTCAATTAAATGAATTAATTTGCCATGACCCAGATCATATATATTGACGGTGCTGGACCTCAGGCCACCATTGACTAAAATCAGGTCCTTAGTAGAGTGTCAATTAAATGAATTAAAGTTCCATGACCCAGATCATATATATTGATGGTGCTAGACCTCAGGCCACCACTAACTTGAACCCCTGGCAAGGTCCATAACTTTAAATTTATGGGATGTTAATAAATGTAAGCACAGAGAGCTAGAATATTATTAACACTAACAGATAGATAGAAAAAGTGAAAGTAAATAAGCAATTCTGACTCCATAAAAAATATTAGCATTCCCAAGGTATGCTTATAGAATAAGCCTTCTCTGCTTCTCTTGGAACATCATTCAAGTTACTTATGTAACTTTAAACTTGACTTTTATATCCTGCTTATGTCCATTACTTGAAAAAAAATATGTCGTAATTACAAAAACTTATGTTAAAATTTAACATCCTTTGTCAAAATTGCAATATAGTTATAGAGTTATGAATAGGAGTTATCACAATGTGTCTGTAGGCTACAAACCACTAATGTCACTTTCCATAAGCTCCAATGCTAATTTCACAAAGTTCAATTTGTTATGGAGCTTTTACCTGAAGAAGACTATACATCACTTAAAGGTGCATGTTTACACACTAATAGCCCTGAAAATATCATATGGGGTTTACCACCGTGCAGTGTGACACTGGCTCCTTGAAGACATTGAGCTAAACATAGAATGGGAATTCCCCTCCATTTCACAATAAGTTGTCTTCATGCAGAACTCATGAAAAATATTTAATTCAGTAAGTAACAGTGACCATTTTATGTAGAAATGAAGAAAATATAATTCCCTGCAAAACACAAGCTCACTTGTGTAGATCTGATGTGCACTTTTTCCACAACAAAATAACACAAGTGCACTAAAACTAGTGTAGGACTATTTTTGCATACATTCTAAAAGCTCATTGGTTGGATTAGTGGTATATAACCTGTAGGTTAGGTTGTGATGTTTTGATTCATGTAAAACTGGCACTATAAGTAATATCACAGTTAATGTTTGACATGCGTTTACCATTGTAAATTGACAATATTGTTTTAATATAACGATGGTAGCCTGAAATAGAAAATATTAGTCAGAAAGAAAATTGGTGTACTTAAATTTATCAATTCTGTCTTCTGACATTTGAAAAGGGAATTTAACTTCATCATTTTTATTAACAGATTGTGCATAATTTATGTCTTGATAGTACTATACTGTTGTTGCCAATGCAGTTTCCTGATAATTCTGGCATTAACATAGAGCATAAAGATACAGAGTACTCCTGATCCAGCACTTTTCCTCAAAACAACAGATGTTGAATATTAACCATAAAAAAACAGTGACAAATTAATGGGTAAATTATGATTGAAGAATTATTGTTTTCTTCCAGTTTTTACCAGAATCTGCTAGGTTCTTAGTAGCAGCTGGACATAAAGATGATGCAATCAAAATATTAGAAAAAGTTGCCAAAATAAATGGTACATCTTTGCCTGAAGGGCATCTTGTACAATCAAAAATTGTAAGTACCTGTACTTCTACTCGATATTGGCATACATATTCTATTACTGTGGATTATATTACTTTTGTTATCACTGTCTTTAAGAGTTTACTTAAAGTGTGTTTATACTTGAAGACCTTTCGGTGATCCCTGAAAGTATTCACTTTTTTGGATTTAGGTCATACATTGGTGTATTTGTTACATTCTTTTTTCCATGCAGCATATGTGACTATTTCTTCAATTTTATACTTAATTTTGCTCATTGGGCCAATAGAAACTCTCCTGTGGTTGACCTAATTTATTTTAATTACTTTGATCAACATGGTTTTGAGATTTTAAGCCTTTTAATTTATTTTTTCAACATGGTGGCTTTATTTATAAGATTTGGTCTTTTTAAAAAAATAAACTTTCTTTTACAATATTTTTAATTAAAACCATGATAGGAATAAAATTTACAAATAGAGAATATCAGCAGTTTTGAAGTTTAGACACAAAATACCACAGCATGCCTGACAGAGCTTGATGTGATGGTCATGCTTTTCATAACCCCAAATATTTTGTATTGCAAATCCTTCTGTAGGCCCATACAAACTGTCTTATGATAAATAAGTGCAAGTAAAAGTAGTCCCTGGACATATCAATACTAAAAAATTCTATGTTTTTCTGTTCTACTACAGAAAAAGTGCAGGAAAATTTCCAGACAGAGTTTTTATGTCTGATATTATTTTGTTTATTGGTAATCTCACAATCAATGTTAAGTAATGCTGTCATTGGAAGTTGTCTGTATTTTTAGCTCACCTGGCCTAAGGCAATTTGAGCTATTACCATCACTTGTTGTCTGTCCTCATTTTTTGTCTGTAACTTTTCTTAACAATTCTTCTCCTCTCAGTAGATTATACCAAACTTTGTCACAGCATCTTTACAGTATCTATTTTGAAAAGTAAATCGATAATATTGATCAAGTGTGAAACATTTCCACCATTGTTATTTGTAGAACACAGGGGTCACTTAGTCACCAATTTCTACATATATCACATAAGCTATAGGAGAAATCAGAAAATAAACGTGACACACTTGAATTTTGAAAAACGACACTTTTTGCAGTTTTTAGCCAATAGCTTGGAAACTATAATAGAAAGGAAAAAAAACTTTGAATTGATGAAATGATCTTATGATAAGGCTTACAAAAGTCAACATTAGGTCAAAGTTGTAGGTCACTCTTAACTAGAGTTATTTGCCCTTATAAGGCAAAAAATGAACCAGGTGAGCGATTCAGGCTCCTGGGAGCCTCTACTTCAGTATTCCAGCAGTAGCCTGAGATAAGATATTATCAAGAAGTAGGAACAATAGAAAAATTGATAAAGTCGCTAAAAAAATGATTTTTCATGCCTCTGTGATATTAACTACCATTCCACATAAAATTCAGGCACTGCCAATGGTAAAGTGATTCATAATGAAGAAAAACCTACCAAACGAACAATGCGTTTTTAGTCTACATACGCTATACTCGTACATTCGTCTCTCACTAAAATCAACCCAATGAAACCAAATCAAGAATGGTAACTCTTACAAAGTGCCATTTTCATGTCTTTATACTTTTTGTCTCGAAAGTGCAACAACCAAATGAAAAACTAAGACTGGTTATGTGATCAGAAACTGTTTCTGAACTAGAAATAAATTTGAATTTGCTGGGTTTTTGACATGCATGAATCACCTTCTGTTTGATTTTGAGAAAAGACTGCTACTTAAAGAGATGTAGACAATAATTTTATTATTAATTTAATGTGATATTTATGAATTACTTTTTCTGACAGAAACATGGCAAAAAAAACTCGGTATGACTTGCAAGCAAAAAGTTCATAGATCCATGTACATGTGTCTTGCCCCCAGCATGGCAAGGCTTTTGTCGGTGATGGAATATTGTCTATGGTTTCTAATTTCCCTCTTTCCCTTTTCTACATGTATGAATGTATTGTATATATCTGTGGCTTTATTTTCAAGACCAAAAGTTGTAGTAGAAATTATGAATCCATGTCCATTGATAAGGCATGATGCTGTGAAACCTGTTTAAATTTAACTCTGAATATATATTGAGAACCTGTCTATAAACAAGACACTTTTTGATGTTCCTTTATATTAGTTTGAATGTATATTGAATATGTTTAAAGCAAAAACCTTTCAGTGCTGTAGCCAGGGCCGAATCTATGTGAAAGCTTTTTGTAGTATAGAAAAGGGGGAGTGATTTATTTTGGTTGGTTTCTGTTGAAAATATGTTGAAGCCTCAACTTCTTTAAATACATTTAGCTTTGCCACAGCCTGTCTAATTCAATTAGATCATAAAATCCTAAAGGGATTCAGTTTTAAGGGGTAGACCTAGGGTAAGGGACACAACTCTTACAGATAATTGGAATGTTTGTATTTACCATTTTACATCAATCTCATGTTAGCATCAAGATAATTTTGACTGATTTCATTCTGTTTCAGAGGAAAGCTTGAAAGGCTAAGGAGAAATTGAATATGATACAAACGTATCACTGATTTCAAGGATTATGTCCCTTACCCTACGTCTACCTACTTAAACATGTTTCACGGTAGTTGTAGAAATTTAGAATTGATGTTCATGAAATCAGGCCAACATATGGTTTATCTGCATTGATGGCAAAATAATTTTACATATTTTATGAAGGTTTGCTACTTTTCAATCTAATTAAAAGCCATTCACAACATAATAGAAAACTGAAAGCTTCGAGATCAGCTTTTAATTAGATTGGCCAGTTATAATGATTGTTGATTACTGCAAATAAGCTGGTAAAGGCCAGATAACTCTTTTTGAAAATATTTTATTTCATTTTAAGAGCTTTAATTTAATCTGCAGTACTTAAATATTAGGTAATACTTAGAACTATTTAATATGTTTGACCAGGCTTTTATTTTGTTTTTTAATCTTAAATTTAGTTTTTTCCTTGTATCTCTAGTTAACTTTTGAAATGAAGACTTGAGTAAAAACTTTTCCACTAGGTAAGAATTTATATGAATTTGTTTGCATGCATGGTATAAGATTTTTCAGTGTTTATTCTTAAAAAGTACATTCATTTATTAAAAGTACCTACATGTAAACGCATGTGCTGTTCTTTTGTAGATTCAAAGGGGCAATGTGAAGGACTTGTTTTCAAAGGATTATATTGTTACAACATTTATATTATGGCTGTTGTGGTTTGCCACAGCGTTTTCATACTATGGAATGGTACTAGCTAGTACAGAAATACTACAGCAGAAAAAGACAGGTACCACAATGACTGTTTTGAATCATGCACCTCACCCTTACCTTTCCTCTTTGTCCCCAGTGGTATATAATGCCACAGGAAGTTCCCTTTATTTCATTCTGTCATTCACCACGTGTTGTGCTTGTCCCAGGCTGTATCCAAGATCTTGAAACTCAGCTAGGACTGTTCTTCTCCAGGTGGTACGGGCTGAAAGTTCAAGATTTTACGGATCATTTCCATAGAATACGATGAAAAATATGGATTGTCATCAAGTAGTTACAGTTTACTTATACGGATTATCTGCATTTTCTACAAATTTTGACTGCAAATTATGCTCCAGGGATTGTGAATATCTCCATAGTACCTTTGTTAAAATTTCAGAAAGTTCAGGATTTTATGGATTATTTCCATAGAATACGATGAAAAATATGGATTGTCATCAAGTAGTATAGACAGGTTTGTACGGGGTCTGCCAGGTTTTCTCTTCCCAGTTGGTGTCCATTGGTGGGCAACTTTTGGCAAGCATTCATTTGGCATCCATAACATGTGGCCCAGCCATCTGAAGCGTCTCTTTTTCAGTTCCGTTGTGATTGATTGGCGATCATGCCCAATTATCCAATTAGTTTTGTAGTTAAATACAGCTGTGTCTTAAAACCAGGCAGAAGCTTATGATAAGTGATTCATGGATTTCCTAATCCCAAATACTTTTTTATTGGAAATCTTTCAGTAGACCTTATGGAAACTCTATTCATGAACAAAAGTCTAAATGAAAGTTGCCCATTGGAAATACTGTATTAAGACTTAAAATTTGGTTATGTTCTACTACACAAAATTTCCCGCCTGAATTTTTAACACTAATACCAGTCAAAAAATATTTTATAAATGATATATAACAGTTTGAAGGATATGGGCATTGGAAGAGTTGTGTTTAGGACATAACAAATGTATTTGAACAGTTTCATTAATTATCTTTAGATATGATGAATACCCTCATGCCTAGTTTTTTTTTTTTTTAAAGAACCATACATGTACTTAAAATGCTGCTTAATGGTTCACAGAATAAAACAGAAACCAGTGTTCCCAATTTGTTAAAAATCATTCGAAAGTGTCTTTTGTGCATATTTTTTACCTAGGCAAAGTGAAATTTACAGGCTTAATATGTAAAAGATTATGTTGGAAATACATGTTCACCATTGATTTTCTACACATGATTTGATGGGTAAAATTCTTCTGTCCAAAATTAGTTCTACTTATCATGCTTGTCATAAACACATGTAAAATATATGATTAACATGACATAATGCCAGTTTCTTTTGTACTCCTACACCACTTAGAGTTTTTTTGCATGTTTTATCCTTGTCCATCTGCTATCAAAATTTTCTTTGCAACTAATTGACACAATCACTTGATAGTGATAAGGATTTATATGCACAGCAAAAGTGCTACATATGAGAATTATATGAACTGAGCATTGTAAGATTAACATATGTTTCAGCTTACATATGATTCTGGTATAATTACCACATGATAATATTTTTATTTTAGGCACATATGATGATCCATTGTTTGCAGGCCAATTTTTACATATGAGAATCATATGATCATCAAATTACTATCTTATGTTCATTATCATATGATTATTATTATGAATCGAGCAATATATGGTAATCAGATGTCAATGTGGCGTAGTTTTTTGCTCTGTATATGTGCTGTATCATGTGATTTGAGGAGGTAGACTTAGGGTAAGGGATACAACTCTTAAAAAATCATTGGAACATTTGTGTTTAGCATTTTAGATCAGTCTCATGTGAGCAACATAGTAACTTGGACTGATTTCATTCTGTTTCAAATGAAATCTTGATAGGCTTTGGTGAAAATGAATATGATACAAACATATCCCTGATTTCAAGAGTTATGTCCTTTACCCTAGGTCAACCTCCTTAACTTCAATTTTGGTTTTGTGCAACAACAAACTTCCTGTTCACCAGCTTGTTTAATCTTTTCTAGGAGAAAGCTGCAGCTGTAATTTACTTACACATGATGACTATACCACCATGATTTTATCTTCTTTTGGAGAACTTATATGTAAGTAGAACGAGAGGATATATATAGTGAAACCTGTGTAAACCAAACCCTAAGTAAACCAGTAACGTGTAATCCAAATCCTTAATAAACTGGTAACCTGTATAAACCAAACCCTGAATAAACTGGTAACCTGTATAAACAAATCCTGAATAAACTGGTAACTAGTGTAAACCAAACCCTGAATAAACTGGTAACCTGTATAAACCAAACCCTGAATAACTGATAACCTGTATAAACCCTGAATAAACTGGTAACTAGTGTAAACCAAACCCTGAATAAACTGGTAAACCTTTATAAACAAACCCTGAATAAACTGGTAGCCTGTGTAAATTAGCCATTTTCTAAAGTCCCTTTATATCATTTTTTTCCTTTGTTAACAGAACACCTGCCTTTATCAAACAAATTTCTCAGTCATAGATGAATAAGTAAAGAACTGAGGAAGTTATTTCTGTGAAAAATCTTTTAGAATACTGTATCGATTTTTGTCATAACAAATGCTGTATTCACCCTGAGACACCCATATTAAATTGAGGGCTTGATTAAGGGGAATGTATGGGTCACCTAACTGTTAATCTTATTGTCAAGGTTAGGAGGTAACTATTGGGGATGAAATGTAAGAAACGTGTCGTACAAAAATTTTAAACTTGATTTAATATATGATAAGCATTGCAGTATATTGACTAGAAACGAAAATGTTGTACGAATTTGGCAAGAAAAACGGTCAGCAAAGCCTTGTGCTTTACCCCAATTCTAAGCCTTATCCATATATGGTAATTATTTTAAGTTAAAATACTGCTATTGCCTATTTGTAAGCCTGCTCACAGTAATCCTGCTTACTGATTTATTTTATATTTTCAGCATTACCAATCAACATGTTTTTAATAGACAGAGTTGGGAGAAAGAAAACAGGTGCCTTTAATATGATGGGTTGTGCTATTTTTTTTTTATTATTACAAATCAGCATGCCACAGACAATTTTGACAATTGTAATGTTTTGTGTGAGAGGATTTTCCCAAGGGATGTTCAACTTTGTATATATTTACACAGCTGAGGTGAGTTGAAATGATAAATAGACAACTTTCACATTCACCATATACCTTGAATGTGGTGGAAAGTGATGTAGGGTTTAACATTGTATACCAGGTACTAGACAAAGAAGTGATTTGAAAGAGACAAGACTAGTAATAGTCATATTGAAATACTTAGAACATACAAAAATATCTCAAATGCTTCTATATTAATGTATCAGTTAAAAGTTTTTGTGTTAATTCATTCAGTTGTCTGTTCTCTTGGCTCCCTTGTAAGGTCCTTGATCTTTTGCCAATCGACCCCATTTGAACTCAAAATAAACTTTTTCGAAACCTGAATGAATCTGAAAGTGATCTCGAGGACAGTTTTGACAAATTCATTAAAATTAGTAATACTCTGACCAATCATAACATACTCTGTGGAGATAATATGAATATTTGTGAGTTCAGTTTTACACTGTTATATACAATACATGTATATTGCCAGAAATATCAAATTTATTTGAAGAGCTTTAGGAACAGTCAGATTGTGAGGGTTCCCCATGATAATCAGACTGTTTCAGAGTGTGTACAAATAAATATATTAATATTTTTAGCAATGTTCACGTATTGTTTTTATC
The DNA here is from genome assembly GCA_037379345.1 of Perna viridis. Taxonomy (NCBI): domain Eukaryota; kingdom Metazoa; phylum Mollusca; class Bivalvia; order Mytilida; family Mytilidae; genus Perna; species Perna viridis. Next base: position 24,563,696 of record CM074519.1, on the reverse strand, counting down.
CTGCAAGCACATATGCTAAGTAAGACAAGCAAAATTTGCCAAATATCGTTGATTTTTTTCTGCAATCTTTTGAGTGCAGCCAACAGTGTGTGCACCTTTAAACTTGTACCTGTTTCCAGTTGTTGATGTTGCTCTTATAACTGAATAGGTAACCAGAAGATGATATTATGCATTGGAGGAATAAAGATTTGCTTTATTTGACGCCCTTTATTTGTATAGTAGAAAACCAACATAATGTATTTGCAGGATAAAATTAGATATAAAGCTCATATTAATTGCCCACAAATGGTAAGCAAGAATTAAGGACATAGAAATTCTAGGTTTCTGTCTGTCCACTTTGTAAGCACTTTTATTTCTTGATATATTAAGTGTTACTCTCTGTAAGAATCAAGCAGTGCATGAATTATGGTGAATAAAACATAAGTCTTTCAATAAGATCTTATTCAAAATGTTATCTGAATGCAGAAATGACATAGTGTCAGTAATTAAGATATAAATTATATGAATTCATGATCTAAGGGAGATAACTCATTTTTCTGTATCATTCTATTGTAACTTTGAACTCACATTTCTGCATCCTCTGACACTTCTAAGATAAACAAACTGTCAATTTGTCTTAAATAGACCATAGATTATGTGCCCACACTGTCCATGTGGGTTTTTTCTGAGCATGATACATCATTTTTCAATTTTGCCTGATTCTTATACTATGAAATCATCATCATATATATGTACTGTCAATTCAAATTTTAAAAATTTTGTTTCTATTTATTTTCTTGACTTATACCCTGTCTGATATAGAATAAGGGACTAATTTGCTGTGATATATTTTCATGATCTTTTTCTTGATCAAGAAATAAGTGAAAGTCATTTGCATAAGAGAAATATGCATACCACAAATTAAAAAAACATGACTTGTGGATCTTTGGTTGGAGTTATGCCCCTTATTAAAAGAATGATGTATCAATATTTGCAGTGTACTAATTTTCGCTGTTTTTGTCTTGGACAAAAAAGTGTGAAAGTCATACCCATCAAATAGATTTTTAATACCTTTAATGCTTATGATTTTTGAAATAGCAAATATGTTCACTTGAAAGAATCTGCAAAAATTTACAACCATGAAAATTAATACTTTTATAGTTTAGGGGAATTTTAATTCTGTTCTGTTATTTGTATTTTGCGTTTTGATATAGTCTTGAATTATGAAGTAATCAGAACTGTGCCATACAGAAAAATACAGGATATTTTATTTTAGGTTTATCCAACAAATGTACGGACACTGGGTATAGGAACTTCATCATCATGGGCCAGAGTGGGTGCTATGGTTACACCATTTGTTGCTCAGGTTAGTTCAATAGTCATAACCTTTTAACATTTGGAACAGTTTATGTGGGAGATTCATCCCCATTGAGACTGTCTGATATGGAATATTTTTACATAAAAGCAAATTTTTTATGTAAAAATGCAATAATTTAGTGCTTTTCTCAGAAAATATAGTAATTTAAACCATATAAGTCCCACAAATCTTACATTTTTATGGGGGAAATAAATTTTTCATTGATTTTGTGGAAGTCTCCCCCTTAAAATATGCGAGGGTAAACAAGTAGGTCAAACATATTTTTATACAAAACTTCATTGAAATTTTAGAATTAAGAGTCAACTGTGTACCGGTATTTATTATAGCCCCCACACTCATAGTTACGATTATCCTGTATGTCTGTCAATTTGTTCATTTATCTGTTTCTTGTAAGTGCAGCTCTTCCTAAACTGCTGAAGTAATTTTGATGAAACTTAGTTAGAAGGTTGGGAATCATAAGTAGATGTGTATGAAGGAATATATTTACTGTCAAAGGACTATGATAAATTATGTAAGCAAAGCTTCTCCTAAACTGTTCAAGGGATTTGAGGAAATTTTATAGAAAGGTTGGGAATCATATGTAGATGTGTATGAAGGAATATATTTACTGACAAAGGACTATGATAAATTATGTAAGCAAAGTTTCTCCTAAACTGTTCAAGGGATTTGAGGAAATTTTATAGAAAGGTTGGGAATCATATATAGATGTGTATGAAGGAATATATTTACTGACAAAGGACTATGATAAATTATGTAAGCAAAGTTTCTCCTAAACTGTTCAAGGGATTTGAGGAAATTTTATAGAAAGGTTGGGAATCATATGTAGATGTGTATGAAGGAATATATTTACTGACAAAGGACTATGATAAATTATGTAAGCAAAGTTTCTCCTAAACTGTTCAAGGGATTTGAGGAAATTTTATAGAAAGGTTGGGCATCATATGTAGATGATATTGTACATGAAGGGGTATAGTTAATATGGGAGGACTCAATTGGGAGATAGTTGGTTTAAATGATTTTTCATCAAACAAATTCCATTCGAAGCAGGAGTATTTTCTTTGTAAGCTTGCTCAAAGTCCTTCTAATTTAATCAGTATTTTGATATCTGCTGAAGAATTATGCTTGGAAAGTTTATTGACTAATCTGATGAAGATACTAGTGTTTTTTTTTGTTATATTTTATTGGGAACTTTACACATAAACCTTGGTAATATCGGTTTTATTCAATATGGAATTGTCAATATTTGGAGTTGTGCATTTTTAAAGACAATGAGTTCAGGTTTTGTTTATTTTCATCAAATCTAAGAGGGTTCCTCTTTGTGATAAACCATGATATATACCTACAGTAAAAATGTTTGCCATTGTCATTTATTTTTTTTAAATTACACGTCTTTGGAGTGAGGCATCTATGACTTGGAGACATTTTTTTTTTATTTCAGGTCCTGTTAGACCAGTCTTTGACTGCAGCTGTTTGGGTGTATGGAGGGATATGTCTTATAGCAGCTGTGGCAGCCATTTTGTTGCCAATAGAAACCATGGGTAGAGAATTACCAGTATGTGTTTTTTTTAGCAGTATTTCTGTTTTAGATAAATTCTTTTTAAATACCTTAGGTATCACTGCTATCTATGCATATTTTTTCTGTAATTCTAACTTATTATGAGGAATTCTTTATAAAATCAGATAGGGCCGAGTAGTTCCGATTGGGGATATTTGCAGGTCGAAACCTAACCAAATTTTCTTTTACTTCTCATTCAGAAACAGTTACTGATCACATAACCAGTCTTAGTTTGTCTTTCGGTTGTTGCACTCTTGAGATAAAATTATATGAATTATGTATAATGTTGGCACTTTGTAAGAGTTATCTTTCTTGATCTGGTTGATTTGAGTGGGAGATGAATGTATGGTTATCTCCTAAATGCACATCTATTTGCAGAAATAAGGGTAGTTCTATGAAAATTTTGTGAAAAAGTATCATTGTTTTCATAATTTTCATGATTTTCGTGTGTTTTTGTAAACCACTTTCCCACTCATTTGTTTGATAAAGTTGTCAAACTCACAAATTAAAGACTGTGAACTGATAAATTTTCCCTAAACCACGAAAATTGGTATCCACAAATAGAAAGACTTTCATAGTGTAGATTGTGTATGAAATTAGCATTTTGCGAGAGTTATTGAATTTATGTGGGAGATGAATGTATAGTTTCTCAAAAATAGAGAACTTAATACTGAAAGTCTGGACTAATGTTAGATAAAAATATGGTTCATTCCACCTATTCCAACATTTTGAAATTTAAGTTAAAAAAACAAAAATTTCATGTTGGAATAGGTGGAATTATTGTGTAAACATTGGACAAACAATCAGATTAGCTTGTAAAAACATTATTTAATTGGTGATGTTAATTACAAGTAAAAAGGTGATTTTTTGTAAGAATGTTGGAATTAATATGTTTTGTAAATGTATCCTTTGCTTACTTCAGTACAGTTATTTTTGATTTTTTTTAATGTTTATTGGGAAACTGTGCTATAAAAACTGATTTTGTCTGATATTGTATTGTTGTATTCTGTTATATTTGTGATGACTTTGTCTGAATCATGCTTCCTGGTATCTTCATGGAATAAATGATTTGAACATGACAAAAAGAAATTAAAACTAAATAAATTCATTTTTTTATTTTGTACATTTGATTATATATAAACAACATATTGAACAACTAAATTATTTAGCACTAACAAAATTCATTGATCAGAAAGAAGCACAAATATAAACAAATTACTAAAATCATACTGCAATATTTCAAAAGTTAATTCAAGACAAAAAGCACAAATATACTGTTGAAACACAAATAAAACATAGTAAATTTCAGTCAATGTGTAACAAGTAAGATGCGGCATCAGCATACTGAACTGGTGTGAGTTCCTGGTTTTGAAGTCAGGTTGGCGAGTCTGTTGTCTATCTCTCTGTATTTTCTTCTCTTTGGTACTCGTTTACCACCAGCTGAATACTCTATTAGAGTCAATGCGTGTATTGCTTCTTCTTTTTTGAGTAGTCGAATCATGTTGAAAATGTTCGGGTGTGGTAATTTTACAAGTTTCTTCAACTTCCCATGCCAACCTTCAAGGTGATTTGTAGTTCTGGGTCCCTCTGTGGCGTAGTGGTTCCAGAGGTTGCGATGGCCTTCAACCCAGTAGCTGGTGACGTAGTCGGTGAAACCTAAAGTGTCAGTGTTGGTGTCAGCATCGTTGATGTCCTCAAGTGCATTAAACCATACGTCTTCAACAGTGTTTGGTGGTAGTAGTGGTAGTACAGCTGCTCTACGAACTAGTTGGTGGACATACTCATCATCTTTGTATGCAGTTTGAAGGCCATGTTTCTGTCTATTTCTCCATATACACCGGGTGTAGTGGAGGAAACAACCTTTGATGTTGATGCCAGGGAATACTGCGTAGGCGGCATTGTGTACTGCTGTTTCGTAGTCTACAAACATGGTTGTCGGGTGAAGAGGAGTGTTGTTGGTGTTACATAGATCTTTGAGTATACTGAGTAGTCGAATATACATTGGTTGTTCTTTACCGGGTAGTAAACTGTACACCAGTGGAAACATAGTTCCATCAACCATAGCGTGAAGAGTATATAACTGGTAAAAGTAGGTAGGGCATGAGTAAAATGTACCATCAGCATAAATAGTAGTAGCTGCAGCTAAGTGAGTAAGGTTGGTTGGTGTACTAAATGTCAACATGCGGCCATGTGTGTTGTCATCTGCTAGAAGAAATTGTTGTCGAACAGTTGTTTCAGCCCATTCACCCTCAATATTAATATCAGCTACTGAGTTTGGTAGTGCGGGTAGTAGTTTGTGTCTCTCGTTGTATAGGCTGCCTTTACAGGACTGGAAAGTTGGTATGACTTTGTGTGAAACGAGATTATGTGTGTCATCATTCCACTCATTTTCACTCAAAATTTATTTTGTAGGAGAATTTATAAACAGTAATTTTTCATATTTAATTCTCAGGTAAATTTTACCGGTAAAACTAATTAATTACTAATTATTGTAACAACATATTAGTCTATAATAACATCTATTGTTCTCTGCATGTTGGAATAGGTAGAATATGTAATTTCAAAATGTTGGAATAGGTAGAAGACACCAAAAATATAGTCTATGTGGACCAAAAAAAATAGTCTTTGTTCAGTGGGATTTTCTATACCATGAATCACCCCTACTGTTGGCAGTGTCTGAATTTTATATGGATTGGTACTGATGTTTCTCATTTAAAAATTTTGTGAAGGAAAAACATAAGCACTGCTCTTCTCTCTTCATTCATTAATGTCACTTGTTTTGATAAATAAATTTGTTTTAAGCATTTCCCCTATTGCCAAACTGAAAATAGAATATTGTGAATCTTTCATCTGCCCTCCTGTCTGTCAGACATTCTTTAACATCCTTGTGCTCAATCATAAACAAATAAGGCAAAAAAAAATATTTGTCTGTTTCCTGCTACCCTATCTACTGTAGTTTTTTGTGCCTACTTGAAACGTTTTGTGGCCATTTTGGCTTAAGCACTTTTAAAGTCTAGATTGTTTCCCAATTAACTCAATGTAAATTTTTTTTTAAAATAAAATAATTTCCCTACCTACCTAGCTATACTTATTTTTTTCTTTCTGGTAGCAGGAAACAAAAATTATTATTTTGTTTTGACCTAAATGGAAGATAGAGGTGTCTATCTTTACTTCTGTCACTTCCTTCCTTCCTTTACCGAGGGTAGTTCCCATGTCTTATCCATTACTCCTCCTGGACCACGGAATGGAATTTAATGAAACTTTCACATAATCTTTATTACATAATCTCATTGTGCACCTACAATTTTAGATTTTGATCCAAATCATCTGGAGGTCAAAAAGGTGAATTTTATCAAATTGAAGAATGGGGATATCAGTTTAGGAAGCAATGCTCACTGTATTTCAAGTTTATTACAGTCCAAAGGTTAAATCACACTGAAATTCAGTGTTCAATTTTAATGGCCTTGGGTAATACAAACAAGGTTATAAAGAAAATCTGAATCCAAGTTTTATTCACATATTAGTTGAAAGTTACAGTGGACTTGTAAATTTCTGTGCTACATGTGTGATTCTCTCTTGGGTTGATTAGTATCAATTTCAACCTTTAACATATATTTGTTGAATAAATTATTAATGTATTTCATTATATATCTCACCTAGTTGTTTTTTTTTTTTTTTTTTTTTTTTTATTGTTTTTTGTTTTTTGGTTTTTTTTTTGTTTCTCTTGTTAAAGGGAAACAATTTTTTATTTAAATAACTTTTTTCCTCTTCATTCTCTACTTTAAATCTTACATTTCATGCCTTTTAAGCTCAATCTTAGGCATTAGGTATATAGGTGTGACCTTCAGGTAACTTTGACCGTTGACTCAATGTTAAGATTTATTTGTTAATATGATATCAGCAAAAAAATACCAAGTTTCAGCATTTGGATAATTCAACAAACATGGTCTGAAAACAGAAAACAAAAACAATCTACATACCCAATGTAGCCAATCAGATAAAAAAAAAATTACACGTTAAAATTTAAGAATAGGAAACAAAATGTCACACAAAAAACTACAGCTGTAGCAGTGTAAACTCCCACATAATCTACTTTGGCCAGTAGAGATGAGTAAATTATCCTAATAAAACAGTAGCTTAAAAGAAACTATTAAGTGTCAGTCTCTGTAAGAATCAAGCAAATGGGAAAAATTAGAAACATGCATATCAAGACCCCACCGATCTGACAATATAATATCACTCAAGGATACTTTTTCAATTTGAAAAGACCATTATTTGATCTTTACATCACTGGCTTTGCTCAGAAATATTTCAATAGAATGTTAGAAAAATGAGATTTTTGTCAGAGCTATCAGCCCTTGAAATGCTCATTTTCAGTGCAGTTCAATGAAATCATAACTCAATGCACCAACATGATATGGAGAATCTTGTCTTATTTCCTGATTCTTATGATGCAGTTAGTCAAATAAAACTTTCAAAATGATAGATTTTTCATACCATGTTTCACCCTGTGCCTGATTCTTACAGGGACTGATACTTAAAGTGTATTTGTTCTTTATTGCAGCAACATGCAGGAAGTTGATGAAAATCAAAATAAAAGAACTGATATTGATCTGTGATATCACCTAATGGATTGTTATCTGCCCAGATCCAAGTAGTGTCCATTTACAGATGTAATAATTTGGGCATTTTTTGTTTAAACATTTTTTTAAAGAAAATTATTTCTGATGGCATTTATCTGGCCTTTATGGACAGGTCTATACATTCTCATTGTGTATTGTTACATGTAAATCTGCCATGCTTGTGTTTTGTTGTGTTTTGTTGCCAAATTTTGTGGTACCTATTTACAGATGCAGTAATTTGGGCATTTATTGTTTAAATATATTTTTAAAGAAAATTATTTCTGATGGCATTATCTGGCATTTATGGATAGGCATATTTTATATTCCATGAATCAACTAATTGATGGTTGATGATATACAAATTACCAATATTAATAACCATTACCATGGTGCTATTTTTATGAACTTGAAGTATTTCACACTACTATACAACATTCAGAAAAACCATTGACTTTATGAAAGCTAATATGCTATTCAAATTGTGCATTTGTTTTTGTTAAAAGAAAATTATGTATTTAGTATGTTTTAAATTCTGCCTCCAACATGGACTATACCTTCTGAATTCAAAAATTTTGTTCTGTTGTGTGATGTCTGAATGGTGTAGGTGTATTGTATAAATTTTTTGTATGTACTTGTTTTATAGTTTGAGATAAAGCTTCAAAAGCTCCAGATTATACCTAGTATTCTTTCTCTTTTTATACCTAGCCACATGAAGTGGCAAGGTTTTTTTGTGGTACCCTCCGAAATTTTGCATGTCCATTTATCTGTCATTGTGTCTGTCCACAGACGACTTCCAGATGATAACTTAAGACATAAATTATTTTTTAATAGTTACACAGTTTAACACAGGTTAAGTTCAGTTGTCAGCTAAATCCAAACTGCATGTTGTTTTCAAGTTAAACTGTTTCAAATATTTTGCTATCCCCCCTTTTTCACCATAATGTGGTGGGGTATCACTTAATTTTCAATTAATGCCCTGTTTTTCAAATCTATATTTTTATTTTTACTGAAAGTTACTTCCTATTTTGCAAATTATTGCTTTGTTTGTTTATAGAAACAGGTCAATAGAACATCAATCAATCAATCAATTGATTGATTGATTAAAAATTTATCAATACTTTCTTAATTCATAGGTTATTATGAACTGAGCAAATTGACAAGTATTGATGTACTGCCTTATCGTGTAACCTGTACGTTTCGTTGGTCAGCGTAACCTGTACTTTCCATTGGTCTGGGTAACCTGTACATTTCATTGGTCAGGGTAACCTGTACATTCCATTGGTCAGTGTAACCTGTACTTTCCATTGGTCATCATAGCGCAGTTTGGTGCTGATTAAGTATATTTCATGTGATTTATGTACTTAGAAGAAGTCTGTGTATTATGTAAATTTTGTACTGGCAAGTGCCAATGTGTTGTTTTTGTGCCTGTATCAAGTGAATTATTTACTGGCAAGTGCCAATATGTTGATTTTGTGCCTGTATCAAGTGAATTTTGTATGGGCAAGTGCCAATATGTTGATTTTGTGCCTGTATCAACTGAATTATGTACTGGCAAGTGTCAATATCATGATAACTTTAAGCATAGGTCATTTCAAATATGTAGTGGCAAATGCTTGTATCATATGTCATTCTTTATTTTTGTTTGCCTGAATTTCATTGAAAAATCTCAAATTGAGATTTTCCTTAAATCAGTGAGTTTTTCCTCAAATCTACAATTTTAAGTGATTTGATAGGACAAAATTTGAGGTGATCGAGAAGAAGAATTTTAGGGAAATCTTAACTTGAGATTCTTTATGAATCCAGGCTGTGATCTTTCATCTTTTTACAACTTTTTAATGGGTGTTCGGTAAAATAGACCTATGTTGTCTTGTCAGTCTGGATCAAAACAAAGAAAATAGAAAAAAAAGAAGAAACACTTTTTTTTTCTTATGTTTAATATTTTAATTAAGGGATAACTATCTTAAATTACTTATTCATGAATTTTAAACAGATTTTGGATATTTCAACCCATTTTATTCTTTAACATCTTAAGTAATGTAATAATTTTACTGTTTTACTCTTTCCATTCATCTACCCATCTTTTAAACTTTTTGGAGACATTTTTATCTGCAACTTAACTCTGTCACAGCTGACATTTATATTTTGACACAAAGGTGTGTTATGTCTTATAATATGATATGCTTTAGCCTTGTATGAGATATCCGTCTGGGTTTATATTTTAACTATGTACTATGGTAGAAGTATAAGTTCAAGGGCTAGGGGTGGGGTCAGTCACTAATTAGCATTGACTCAAAGATTTCATGTTCATCTACTGGTCAGGGTTTACTGTGCCACTGTCAAAATAAGAGAGGAAATATACAGGCAAAATTGCAACATATGTTGTCATATGTTTTTAACCATATTAAAACATATGTTTAGTACCAGTTTGGTAAATATATGTTTTTGTGCAATTAACAATACATTCAATTATTAGTTTTCAAAAATCATATGAAAACCATACAATTATTTATTAACTTGTTTTCCATTAGTTAATTTTTCAAGTCAGAAACATTTACATACGACAGGGACATAACTTTTTGTAGGTTTAAACGGGTCTGGAGCTGGCATGTCAGTTAACTGCTAGTAGTCCTTAGTTTGCATATTTGTGTAATTTATATTCAGTTTCTTTATTTCGGTTGTTACAAACCTTTTTGAACTGATTTTTAGGTGTGTTAAATTGTGTTACATTTTTCTACAGTGGCCAGATTTAAAAACGGGAGGGTTGTGATCCCCTCGAAGTATTTTAACCCTACATTTTTTTGCACCTGTCCCAAGTCAGGAATTTCTGGCCTCTGCGTGTCTTGTTTTATTTTCATCTTTAGTTTATTTTTATTTTACTTGAGTACATAGGGGCAACTCTTTTGCTGTACCTGTCTATAATGATCTTTTGGAGCCAGCTGCAACCTGCCCTGTGGTGTGAGGGTTCCTTCCTTGTTCATAGAAGTCCAGTATATGGGGTTGGGCAGACATTTTCGTCCTGGTTGGATTGTTATCTCTCTGACTATTCACCATACATATTCTTCTTGTATATTTTTCTTATGTTTTCCTTGGTGGTCCCCAATCATGTGAAAAAACATGACAAGCATATGTTTTTCAGGAGTTTTCAAAACGTATTAAAAACTAATGTTGCATTTTTTTCCCATGTAAATCATGTTTATTAATTGCCAATCAAGCCCCTATGGCACAATATCATGTATATTCTTAAATCCAAGGTATGGATAAAAAAATAAAAGAATATTTGAACGAAGATTTAATTGGTTTGTAAACATACAGTACATGCCTATCGGTATTTGTAAACATACAGTACATGCCTATCGGTGTTTGTAAACATACAGTACATGCCTATCGGTATTTGTAAATGTACTGTATATGACAAATTTCTGAATTTTTATATGAACTTAATTTTAAATGCTTATTTCAATGACATAATATGTTTAAAAATCTATGAATAATTTTTTTTTTTTTCAAAATGATAAAAACATTTTTTTCGATTGGCTTTTACATTATATTTTGAGTAATAAGTTTTTGATAGATATTTAAAACATACTAATGTTGGTGAAATTGAATAAATAATCCATTTACATTGTGGTACGTTCTATACTATTTTAAAACCTTAAACATGTGTACAATAGGAAATCAAGATGAAATATACAGTTCACCTTTTGTTGGTCTCTCTTTTGAAGAATAACAAGCTACAGCCGAGCTACCATCTAAATGTAGGATTTTACACAGTTCTTTACTGGACCTCCCTTTCTTTGTGGCATCATTTCTCTATGTTTCATGTTTATAGAACTTTCTAATCATGCAATGAATTTTAAAAGTATTGTGGTTATTGGCCGTTTTCGTGTATATATATAAGCTCGTTACTAGTATTACCTTAGTTGCCCCCTTCTACATAAATATTTCTTTATTATTAATGGTTATTTCTGAAAAGTAGGGATAACCTGAATATAATACATTTATAAACAGTATTTTATATTGAATATCTAAGAAGATATTCATAAACTAATTGATTACATATGTACAAGGAAAAGATATTCATAAACTAATTAGTTACATATGTACAAGGAGAGGATATTATAAGCATTCCATTATACATGTAGCACCAGAGTTTACTGAAGAACTTCTCAGTAAAGAAGTTTTCTTTGCTTATCTTAAATTTATCTTAAATTAATCAGACAACTTGCTTTTCTATCGTACTTAAGCATTAGATCTCTAGTCAGGTGGAGGGTAAAGAATAAAATGCTTAGTATACTTCCTCTTTGCAGTAGGTGTGATCATGGTGTCAATTCATCTAACTTCTTCCATACAGTTTTCTCTCCAACTACATTGGATATTGTGACAAAAACTTTCTATAATGCCATATCCTGGGATTCGATTAACATCAATATCCTGTTTGATGACCTTATTAGTTTACCACATAAATAACTGGGATTTGGAACGAAGGTATCCTATAGTAAGCTTTGCTCACATTTTTCTACCTTTTTTTATCAAATCATTCTATTTTAACCAATTAATCATGAAAAAGAAAGTATTTTTCAACTGTCAATCAATTTGATTCTTGTTTTATGAATCATATTTTAATTGCTCTGGTATCATAAATAAATTTAAATTAATCCATGTTCGTGTTTTGTAAGTCTTAGATTTCAAGCAATTTCTTTGTTTTTGTTTTTAACATTTTTCCTGCGACTTTTTCCGAATCAGTTCTGTTTAGTTTCATGTATCAAATTGTATCTATGATATTGTGAACTGTGATAAAAATGTGTTAAATTAATGCTGATTATTAATTGTTAAAATAAATATGAACTGAGCATGTGTTTACATTTTTTTCTTCTTCACCAACGGTGAGAGCAGATCCAGTAGATGCTTGGCTCCGTCTTACCAATCGTCTGTACGTCTGTCATACTTTTGAAATATGTTGCTCAATAAGCACTATCATCAGTATATCCAGTGTTTATACACATATTGAAGGCTTTAAACGAATGTTATTGAATCTGACTGAGGATGACTGCCTATTTCCTCCTCACTAATTGACACAGCTTCTTTCCAGGGTGTTTAATTTACTTACACGGATTTGAACTTTGGCTGCAAATTACGATTGACGGATTGTAAATCTTCATAGTACTTATAAAATTTCACAAAGTTCTGGATTTTACGGATCATTTCCAAAGAACATGGTGAAAACTTAAGGGTTGTTATCAAGTAGTATAAACAGGTCGGTCTTTCCAGTAATTGATATTATTGGCAATTCAAATATAATGTGAATTTATTGATGCGTCATTCATGCGTTCTAATGGAAATTTGCTGGTTTCAGCTTCTATCTACCTAGTCTCATTTCACATTGCCTATTAATTTGAAATTCACAAAAAAAATCTGATTGGTCCATGAGTTACTAGTGAATTAAATCTTTGTATTAAGTATTTTACTTCGATGTATGTAAGCATCAAAGTAACTCGGACTGATTTCATTCTGTTTCAAATGAAAGCTTGATATGCTTTGGTGAAATTGAATATGATACAGACATATCACTGATTTCAGGAGTTATGTCCCTTACCGTAAGTCTAACTCCTTAAGGCATAATACATTTGCTACTTGCAAGTTCCTTTATAAACCATTGTGCTTCAAAGACTTCACAATTTGGTTCTTCCTCTACTGGTGATTTTTTTCTCATTATAAACTTAATCAAAAAAGAAATTGACTATAGAAAGTAGCTATTATACACGTAGCTATGTAAACATAGATTAAAGTACAAACAGCGAAGTAAGCACAAAACATATGCGATTTTAGGGGGTTACGATGTCTTACAATCATTTATTTTGTGTAAATTATTTGGAAAAATAAAATAATGAAAGCCCGGACGTCCCTTTTGTATTTTTTCTTCATTTGAACCCTCTTCTTTCCCCTCCCTTTTTTAAATTTCTAAAACCGGACATGCACAGCCTACAGTGTAAGATAACCTGGTTTACGGACTGTCCAATTATAAATGTTGATAGCGGAGGCAACTGTTACAGCATTCCTTTACTGTTATATCTATACCCGGACGTTTACGGAAGTAAAAGATGATGCGTATATTATAATATCACGTGTCTCCTTTATACAAAATTTCCATTTACTTATTCTTTCCTGTAGAAAAGTGGTAAGTGTTATGTGCTATATTATCTCAATTTTGTACATAATCTACATCATATAGTAAACTGTGTTTTTTTATTGGAGCGTATCTATAATTTATATTAGAAACCTGACTAAGTCGAAGTCTTATTTTGTGACAAAAATAACTCGCTACAAACGGGAACATGTAGTGCAAATACCTTTACCCACAGTAAAGATACACCGAGTCACATTTGTGTAAGAAATGATTTTTACAAAACCTTATGACAGGCCAAGTTGAAGTGAAGAAATAGCTAATGTACGTGTAACATTAAAATTACATTATTTAGGGAATCATATAAAAATAACCAAAAATAAGGGGAAATTTATTTTAAGGCTTTCATTTATTTATAGCACCATGCAAGATTTATGACATGTTAGCCACTTTAAAGGTGTCATTATGTCTTAATATCACTTGCAATATACACGTATAATGCAAGTCACCTATTGGTGTCTTATACAATGACATTCCAATTACCCCATATTTTCAGTGGTTTACTTATGGCAGCTGGGAACTCCGAGACTTTAGGAAATGGACTCGAACGCGAGGACAATGATAACCAACTCAGAATAGCCAATCTAGTGTTTAAGATAGCACCATCTGCTCTTCGGGTTTTCTTCGATAAACAGTTCAAACCAGAATCCTTGCAACTCGTTTTGAATCAGAATCGATTTAAGACACTGCAGCATCTAAAAACGAAGAAAGTCATAAACCAGACCCAATGGAATCTCCTATTCCCAAGCAAAGGTAAACACTTATATATATCATACGTATTCATCTATTTTGTCGGCGTCGTTTTTTTTTTTTTTTTCTGACTCTTTGAGAATTTGTGTTTGGTCACATTGTTAAACTGCAAAAATGCAGTCTGTTCATAACCTTTTTGGAGCGATTACTACTAGAGATTTTATCACTATATACATCCTACAAATAAAGAGTATACCTAACAGATATCAAGTTCCTGTGTAAAGAGGGTGAAATTTAATAAATTGTCCACTTTTTAGCTACTCGTCAGGGAATTGATAAGCAACATTTTGTGAGAGACAATTGCAATGTGCCATACATTGTCGGCGATAATAATTTCTTACATAGCTATCTTTTCCTCTTTCGTCTACCCCGGACTTGACTTTTTATGTGCAACTCGGCGGGTGTTTCTAGAAAAACAGAGGACGCTTACCCTACCGGTGCACCTGGTCCATGCACAAAGTTTTTAGTGGAGACCGAGTTGCTCACTTACTTTGTTACTTTGTATGTATTTTGTATTTTGTTTTTTTTTTGTTTTTTTGTGTGTGTGTTCTTTGTTGTGTTTGTCTGTTTTCCATGTCTGGTCTTTGTCCCCGGATTACATTCTTTTATTTACTTTTACTCAGCAAATATATGTTCAATGAAATTATTAATTTGATTAGAGTATATAATTAAGCAAACGATATTCTGGAATGAATCATGGATATTTATTCGCCATTAATCAGTACGAAAATCAATTCGAAGTACGTGTAACAAGAGCTCAAATAATCAGTTGGGCAAGTGGAACAAGTAAGGCTTTCTCTTTACATAGAAGTGATTGCGAGTGGTTCCGATTGAATTGTTACGATGTAGAGTAGAGGCGACCAGTGAAACTGGTTGTTTAGGTTATTGCACATTGTACATTTTAGAAAAATCAGATTTCTAGAGTATTCGTTGATAGAAATATATGTACAGAATAGTCAATTGATTTTAACAAAATCATACAAACGATCAGTAATCTCATATTTTTGATAGCAAATGATATAATACACAACAGAGAAAATATTCAGACGGTGTGCCATTTTTTTATCTGAGACATCTCATACTTTATTCTTTTTTTTGTACTTCATAATTACATAGGAAAGAAATTGGCTAACGAAATATTTTAAAAAGAATAATTATGTTATGTACTTGTAAATAGGATACTAAGTATTTTTATTTCATCGAATACCGGAAAAAAAAATGTTAAGTTCATTTTACATATACTGGTACTTGTTTAAGCATCACTTGAAAGTAATTTTTAATTGTTGGATCAAGATAAACATTACAGGCTACACCCACTTAATATCATGTACGTGCTTTGTGATTTCAGAATATACGTGATTTTGTTTTGTTTAATGTTTGTACCCGTGACACTCTAATTGTAGAAATACAAAAATACCAATATGAATACCGGATATTGCGAATACGCGGAAATTATCGAGTAACCTCTCATCAGCACAGCAACAAAACGCGAAATGTTTTTTGTTCAATTTATATTGAATTGTAGTTGGCTGGTACTAGTTTTGTCCGTCGCCTTTAATTTTGGCATGCTAACCTTATTAATCTTACTAATTCCTTATTTCACTTTAATTGCAGGCATTGCTTCCTCTTGCTCGTTTGATTTGACACTCATGATATGCTTACTACGCAATTTAGCAAAGATGAAAATCGAAGATGTTCTTCCAACAAAAAACAAAGAAAGTGCGGAGAGTGCCTTATCGGTAATAAAGTACTACCGAAATAAAATGGCTCATAACGACTTACAGTTACTAACAGAAACTGAATTTAACGATCAATGGGATGCCTTAAGCCAGGTAATATTCAAGTATTAATCGACCTCCTCCGAAAACCTATAGGCAAAGATGATATGTATAGGATGTAAACAATTTCGTCTTACTCCGATAAGCTGCAACTTTTGCACTTAACCTAAGCGTAGAAGACGTCGTCATTGTTTCGGAGTAGGTAGTGATAGCGAACATACTCTCTGCGTAGAGGATCCTAATTACCATAAAAAAAATCGTACTTTCCCCTTCTTTGCTTCTTTTTTGTTTCTTCCACTACTAAAGTTCCGGAAGAGTACATATTATAACGCTACCGTCCGTATGCCACACTTTTATAAGCACTTTTAGCACAGCATCATTTGAAAGAAGTCTCTTTGCCCACTTCATTCTTGTATTGATGTTACAAAGTAGAATTCAGTCAAATTTCACTACTTTTAATTATCCAACTTCTATAACAATTTTGGCAAATTTAGCGTTACATTAAAATAAAAAAGATGTTTCTTCTCCAAGCGCAAACTCTAAACTAATTATAAAAATAGGGAATGCAGAATAAAGTTACAGTCTTTCTTAACTAACTCCCATAATGAACCCATAAATTGTCTGTTAAATTTAAAATGTCAATGTTGCAGTCACGACCTCATGATAGCAACCAAAAACTGGAAAAGGCTCTGTCAACATTTATAATGTCAATATTAATTATAGTATAGATTCGTGTAAAGATACACATTTCATTCAGTGTAAGTTAGCAAACATGAAACAAAAGTTTACTTTTAACCCCACCTTTTCTTAAGATAAAAAACATGTTCCTTATTTTTTTGTTTTTGTCACGAAAATAAAATTTTGCTCACTGGAGAGATTATCCTAACAGTCATAATGAAATAATGTTTTGCATTACCTTTACTGTCTCTACTATAACTGAAATCGCGATCGTAAACTAAATATCATTCTTCGAATAATAATAAGTCACTAACACTTAACAGTTAGCTTTTGCTACTAGTAGACCTCACAATCACAATCCCCCTTTAATGGAAGAGTAATCAAGGGAACCAAGGTTATAGCGGTAATCAAAAGAATGTAATCCAGGGACAAAGACCAGACATGGAAAACAGACATACATAACAAAGAACATAAGGGACAAAGACCAGACATGGAAAACAGACATACATAACAAAGAACATAAAGTAACTAAAATCATACATACAAAGTAACAACAGTAAATGAGCAACTCGGACTCCACTAAAAACTGGGAGCATGGACCAGGTGCACCGGTAGGGTACGCGTTCTCTGCTCTTCTAGAAACACCCGAATTGCTGATAAAAAGTCAAGTCCAGGGTAGACAAACGAGGAAAGGAAAACTATGACCCGTTGAATAAATCAGTTTTCATGGTGCTGATGGATACACCATAACGATCCTCGAGTTAATGAATTTAATATATAAAATTTATCCATAAATTTCTCCATATCAAACAAAACCACAATTACATAGTCATATATGATTGATTGATTATTGGGGTTTAACGCCCGAGCAGCAATATTTCAGCTATATTCAGGCGATGAACATGAAATGGGTGATGAAATGAACATGGGATGATGAAATAAAAAAAATGGGAATGGACACAGGGAAAATGGGGGTCGAAAAATTTTGATTGCTACTGGAAATAGGGAGAGGTGGATAAGGTCGAAGCGGGATAGTCCATCAGCATTAGCGATTTGTAATCCTTTCCTATAGAATACCTCAAATTCATACGGTTGGAGCACCAAAGCCCAACGTAATAGTCTCTGATTCTTGCCTTTCAGACGATATACGAGCGGATTATGGTCAGTTTCTATGACAAACTTCACACCTTCAAGATGATATTTAAAGCTTCAACAGTCCAAACGATTTGCTAAGCACTCTTTTTCAACAACACTATAGTTCTGTTCTCTAGGTAGCAATTTTCGGCTTAAATACGCAGTTGGATTGTTCACAATTGTCGGTACGTTGACGGACTTAAAGAACAGCCCTGATTGCATAATCACTAACGTCTGTTTGTGATATGAATTTTTCGTTAAAATCTGGAGTTACCAAAGCGGGTACGAAAGTCAATGCTTCCTTCAGTTTATTGAACGAGTTGGCGACTTCCTCATTCCACTTAACGGTTGACGGTTCCCTTTTCGATGTTAGAGCTGTTAACGGTGCTGATATTTTTGCGAAGTCCTTAATGAACTTCCTGTAATATCCAATCATTCCTAAGAAACATCTTTGGCTGTTTCATTGCTTGTATAAACTCTGTCATTTTCTATGTAAAACCGTTTCGTCTTTTTCACTTACAAAAACACAGCTCTGTGATATTTTCTCAACAGATTTATATCGTTTGTACGTATAACTAATCCACGTCTTCCACCTACCCTAACTTCAAAGTTTGCGTCATATCATGAATTAGTGGATCGTTACGGTGTGTCCATCTGCGCTATGTAAACTGATTTGTTCAATGTGTCATAGTTTTCCTTTTCTCTTTCGACTACCCGTCTTGCTTTTTTATGAGCAACTCGGCGAGTTTTCCTAGAAAAGCAGAATACGCTTACCCTACCAGTGCACCTGGTCCAACCTCCCAGTTTTTAGAGGAGTCCGAGGTGCTCATTTGCTTTTGTTACTTTGTATGTATGGTTTTAGTTACTTTATGTTCTTTGTTGTAAATGTCTGTTTTGCATGTCTGGTCTTTGTCCCTGGATTACATTCTTTTGATTACCGCTATAACATGGGTTCCCTTGATTACTCTTATCTTTGTCTTATGACACGAAATGGATCTTTCCTTTGCGCCTTCATCTTTGAAGTGTCAGACGACAATAACATCAGAACTTGATCTAAAACATTCAATTTTCTATGACCCTTGTTTTCTTGATCGCCAAATTGTCTTAAACAACTTGCATCACCGTAGTCAAGTGTTCCCTCCGAATTCACGAGTGTCTTATTGGCAGTCCCTTAAGAAACATTTTCGTCTCATTGTTGATTTGAATATACCAATTTTTCTAGGAGGGGATCTTAATGTAGATATACTGAAATATTCTAGTGGCTATCTTGTAAATTTACTTAGTAGACTAAACCTATAAAATGCTGTCCTTGAACCAACAAGGATCACTGATACATCCACTTCGTGTCTAGATCTATTTATTACAAATAGGCCGAATCTAATTGTATCTGTGAATATTCACCCGGACTTCCATAGTGACCACTGCCCTGTTAGTATTGATGTGAATATTAAAAATATAATTCAAAAATGTTATAAACAGTACAGTACATAGATATGATCGTGCAAACTTCTTAGCTATGTCTGATGATATTGTACGGAATGATTGGAATGCTGTTTTTGAGAATGTTAATGAGATCTATTCATTTTTTTCAATCTAAACTCATGGAGGCATGTAACAAACGTATTCCTACAAAAATTAGTTATCCGACCAAATGATGTACCATTAATGAATGATTCGATACGTCGGGCAATTCGATGTCACCAGGTAAATGGTGGCGTATTGCGAAATCAGTATGCAAACTTAATAAGTATGATAATACAAGTCCACCACATGTAAATGGATGAAAAATTATACTTCATCCAGCAGAAAAGTATGATGTGGTCAATACATATTTTACTGCATGTACCATATCACACATTGAAGATGAACCGGACCTCCCGGCTTAAAGTCATGAACCGATAAATAACCTACCTAATTTTATCATTACTGAGCGGGAGGTCAGGGACCAACTTATACTTAATGTTACATAACCTAGTGGACCAGATGGAATAGCACCAGTCATACTGAAAAATATCTTAGATGCATTCGTGCATCCTTCGACACTACTTCGTAATGAGTCTCTACGGTGTGGTCAATTACCATATTTATGGAAACGTTCTCACGTGACACCCAATTATACGAATAATGGGTCTATAGCAGATGATTCCAATTTTCGTCCTATTTCTCTTACATGTGCTCTCTGAAAAATAATTGAAAATATCTTGGTTAAGCATATGCACAACTTTGTTCTTGAACATCACATTATATCAGTCTGGATTCATGCCTGAAGACTCAACTGTATATCAGCTGTTGAATATTTATAATACAATACTTGGCAATTTAGATACAGTGTCAGGATGTTAGATTTGTATTTTGTGGTATATCTTAGGCTTTTGACAGAGTTTTATTTAAATTTCAGAAATTGGGGTTTGCGATAATTTATTAAATTGGATTACAGACTACTTAATTGAGAGAAGACAGAGAGTTGTCTTGGAGGGTTTTACCTATGATTGGAGAGATATCAATGCAGGGGTCCCTCAAGGTTCCTTTTCAGTTTTTTATTTATAAACAATGACATTATTGAGGGTATAAACTGTCAGATGAAACTTTTTGTAGACGATACATCATTATTTGTTATTATTGATGACCAATATTAAAGAGATGCTGCAGACAAGATATCAACAGATCTATCATATATTCATAATTGATCTAAAAAATGGACTATAAAATTCAACTCATCCAAGACAGAGTTTTTGTTATTCTCTTGACGAAACGCGGAAAACCATCCCGTATACTTTGGAGGCCATGAAAACCAGGTGAATGATCTTGATGTACATACCCATCTGGGTCTTGACTTCCAGAACAATGCAAAATGGAATGTTCACATTAATAGAATTTAATATAATAAAAAAAGGCATGTGAAAGACTAAAGTATCAGGTCTCTAGGAAAGCATTGATTAATATTAATATTCTTTTCTTGCCTAAAGCCATCTATACGTTTCAGTTGGTTCTTTATCAGTATTTATTAATTTAGAGAAGTATTCACGAGGCTTTGCTCCAAATTGGTCAAGTAATGCCATACGCGAATTGTCATAACTTTTGTTTGACTGCTGTGCGACATCTCTCGCTTCACCAGTTAACAGTGTTCCTAACTGTAGAATTTTGATTTCTTCTGTCCAATATGCTTGTGAAGCTACTGCTTCAAATTCAGATAAATAAGTCAGAATGTCTTCCTTTGACTTGTGATTGTATGTTTGTAATTTAATTTAGAATGGCATTGCATTTTGAACAAGATCATCTTTTGATTGTGATTTTACTTTTTCTATTTCAAGTTCCACTTGCTTTATCTTTAACTCATGTTCTCGGTGAAAACATCGTCGTTCAAGTTGTATATTGGTATTTTCTAGTTTCATACTCATTTTCCGTATCTTCGTTTTTACGAGTGGCCTTTTTTTCTCTATGGAGCTTTCTTGGGCGGACCCATAATTGGTTCTATATGTTCGCTTTCACAAGCATTGTCCGTAAACTGGATCAATTTGTAGTCCACGGCGGCAGTACTTCTTGTATGCCGTCGTTCCTCTGTTTCCTTTCCAGTTAAAGTTGGTGCTTGGACCGATACAGGTATATATACCAATTTATACACTTATATCACACTTTAATCGCCAGAAAAATATTATAACTAGCTCTAATAAATTCCAAACAAAGTATGATAGCGAACGAATTAATCCAAAATGTTAAAGTCTAATAATCCAAAGTTTATGGAAGCTGAGTCCGAATATGAAATATTTTAAAATCCACATCGCTCAGTACCAAATATTACACACTAGAATTCAGTCAAATTTCACTACTTTTAATTATCCAACTTCTATAACAATTTAGGTAAATCTAATTACATTAAATACATTAAAATAAAAAAGATGTTTTATCTCTAAGAACAAAGTCTTAACTTATTATGAAATATAGAATGCAACTTGAAGTTACACCGTTTCTTAACTAATTTCCACAATGAACCCATAAATTTTCTGTTAAATTCAGAATGCAGTTACGACGTCATGATAGCAACCAAAACTGCAAAAGATTCTGTCAACGTTGATAACTTCAATATTAATCATACTATAAACTTTAACTTAATTACTCTTGTAAAAATATATATTTCACCAGTATAAGTTATCGGAAATTAAACAAAAAATTACTTTTAACAATTGATATCTTGAACTTAACAAATTTTCAAAGTCATAAGATCATTTCTTCGATTACAATGCGATGATAATTAAACTTTGCATTTTACTTACCGACTCAAATTAATTTCAGCTTTGTAGCATAGTTCCACCTAAAATCCTGCAAATGAGAACATAAGTGATTCATGTTTATCATTTGCACAAACAAATTCGGCTGAAATTCTTTTAGATGCATAAATTTAAAGACAAAGTTTTCAGAATTAAAAGTTAAGAGTCATTTAAAGTTGGGTTTCACAGACATTTATTGTTTAATTTTGAATTAATTCTACTGAAAAATAAAGGACGGACGTTACTATATACCCCGCCCCCCCCCCCACAACAAAAAATAAAATATCACAATATTAAAAGTAGTACAATGAAGAAAACAAATTATATAAAACGTAATTACAAATTAACATTAACTACTAATTCATTAAAATAAATCGCATGAATAAAGAAAATATGACTAAAATCCGAGAAAGTTAAATCTAGATAGTATCGTGGATTACAAGTAAAAAATAACTTTACGAAATAGGTAAGTTTTCAAGTCTCTTTTAAAACAATCAAGATTTTCAGCAGACTGTTCCATAGTGTTGCTGCCATCCTGTCGAACCTTCATTCTACATATGTTTATTTCCTGGTGGAAGGTACAATTAATAGACTAGCTGATTTCGATTGCTGGGCTCTTGCTGAGGTGTATGGTTAATTATGTTCACACAAATACCAGGAGCAAGTTGGCCAAGACATTTGAACACGTACAAAATAATCCTAGATTTAATGCAATATTCAGCAGAAAATATTATGTGGACCAATACTTCATATGTTGCGGGGGCATTTTGATATCAGTTCTATGCAGAATCAAAGAAACATTCAATTTGAATCATTCATTGCCTTTTTGCCATCGTTCTGTTTGCTTTGATTGCAGGCAATTATCAAATTAGGAGGAGAAAGTTACAGAAAAGTTTGTGTTGATTTACATAGTTTTAAGTTAGACAAGGAAGTTCTCTTAGAAGTCCGAAATCTGTGTTCACCAGTTTGTATAATACCTCGGGGACTTCAAGGTATGTATTCTTCATTAATGTTCTAGCCTTTTGCGACATCTCTGATTTATCATGAAAACTATCTTATATGCCTTGACTGTGTCACAATCACTCTTGTTAAGTAGCACTCCAGCTAAAAATCATGCAAAATGTGATTCATGGGTTAAAAGCCTACATAATTTTATTTTTGATATTTTGTTTGAACGGTCATAGTGAACAGAAATTAACATTCGGGTTTTTTTTTTATATAACCCGTGTTCTTAGAGACAAAAATTTTATAGACTGCACTGTAGATTTCAAAATTAAGAGAAATAACTCTGTATATGACACTAACATACAATAGAAACTGTGTGATTTTCAATGTGGATTATCTCCTAAGAGCAAACAGATTGGAATGAATAATTATACATTTAATCATATAGACCTACAAAACAACTTAATAGCAAAAATAAACATATGTAGCTTTTTTAAGTGTATCATATTTTACAGAATTGCATGATTCATACAAAGACTACTACTTACGTTTTTTTTTTTAACTTTTCTTTGTATTTTCAAGTAGTGTCGGTTTAGACTGTTCGACTATATATAGACGAACATTTGAAAGCATAAAGTACAGATCAAAATACACCTTCTACATATTTTCTCTTTGCAAATTGTAGGAGGATGCGTGTTTAGGAAGGGTGATAATAAAAAAAAACGCGGTCACTTCAAAAAGCAACATCCACGGTTGTGATTAAACGCGCGCCGTTTATGAATTACATTATAATGTCTTATGACGGCTTATACATACAAAGGAATTTCTTCCATAAGCAGGACTTATTTGCTATTTGCGTAACAATCACAAAATCAATCTTAAAAGGTTAACACCACCAGAATATGCAAGAAATACCGGGCACCTTCTGTTTAACTCGACAGAGCCTTTGGGTTACTGAGAGTATGCTATTTTGCAATCTCATCGGTGTTTGATTCTTCAAATTTAACATGGGTAGAAATATCATTATCGAAAATGGGAAAATCGATTCTGCATCCGTGGTTAGGATTGACTTACCATGCTGGTCGATTTTTAAATTCATGACGGTCTATGCTACAAGGGCATCGACTACCTAACTGCGTGAAATTTGACTATTGGAATATGAGCTTAACATATAATTTCAGATATTTATGCAGAAACAATACAAGAATGGCGTCTAAGTAATGACAAAGTAGTTCAAACAAGAGTTATACGAGCAATGAAAATAATGATTAAAACAAGTCATGTCTTTGTCGTAATTGGGCCGCCAGGTTGTGGAAAATCGACAGCGGTTCACCACATTGCTCTACAACTACACGACGAAGATAACTATGATCTTATTCCTGCAAAGTTTCCGAATGACATTACACAATATTATCATCCAGAAAGAAAGCAGATTTTTGTTTTTGATGACTTATGTGGAAAGTACACGCTAGAAATACAAACTGTTAACGCATGGGAAAAACTATGTTGCGATATTAAATCAGCTATTTCTAAAGATACTGTCAAAATTCTATTTACATGCAGAGCTTACATCTTTTACCATAAGAAGGTGAAAAATTTACAGATACCTTGGCGTCAGTTAGATTTACTGTCACCGGAATATGTTTTATCAAACGAAGAAAAAGATCTTATAGCAAGTATTCATTTATCTAAGGAACAAGTTGAAGATTTAAAGCAGCACCAAGATCTTAACCAGTATGAGTGCTTTCCCCTGCTGTGTCAGTTGTGTTCTTCAAAAGGTACTTGTGACGTCGTTAATTTTTTTGCTAGTCCCGTAGATGTTATTAAGGCCGATCTGTGTTCCATTATGGAATCGGATGATCAAACAACAATAGCTACTTTGGCTCTTTTTGTCGTATTTAACAACTCCTTAAATGAACAAACACTTTCACCAAAAAATCAAGAACTTAGAGACCTTCTTCAACAGTTGTCGCAAATTTTAACAACTCGACACAATTTATCGGTCCAAATCGTAAAAGATCATCTTTATAGCCTAACAAATACATACGTGGCAAAGACGTGCAATAAGTTTACACTATTGCATAATAAACTCTTCGATATTATTGCGTCATTTTTTGGTGAACGTATGGTTGAATTCACCATTGAATACAGCCATCCAGAGTTTATCCGAGATCGATTCCAGTTCGAGTCCATCAATGAACACATGGAAGAATGTATTATTTCTATCGGAGAGAACCTAGAACAAGACTATTTCAACCGACTGTATAAAGACATAGAAAATGGTTATATGAATGACGTATTTTCTAACAGACAATTACAGTTTAATAGTTTCCGAATTAAATTTATACAGAGTATGAAAAAGCACATAGAGTCACATGACGGTTTACTGTGTAGTGACAAGACAACACTTCTCATGGAAGTGGTTAAGAAAGGACAAACTGATGTTGTGGAGTTGTTGATTGAATCTGGTATTGATCCAAATATAAGTGACAAGTACGGTAGGACCGCAGTGTATTTTGCTGCCGAGAAGGGACACGTGGAAACCGTCAAATTGTTAGTTGCGAAGAAGTGTGATTTGAATATTTCACGAAATGACTATTGGCATAAGGATGAAAGTCCGTTGTATGTTGCTGCCGCAAATGGTCATTTAGATGTTCTTAAGCTTCTCTATAGAAACAAACAGGATTGTTATCGTGCTATTAAAGAAGCGTTCTATTGTGGGAAAACTCCTCTGCATGGAGCTATAGAGGGAAATCATGCGGAAATAGTAACCTTTTTCATGGAGAATGAATGCGATCCAAACATTATAAATGAAGACCATGAATCCCCGCTTTGGTTAGCTTCCGGTAATGGAAACCGTGAAATAGTTGAAATTTTATTGAATCATGGTAGTAAACCTAATCTGCATACGAAGAAAAATGGACCGCCGTTAATAATAGCCTCCTGGAAAGGTCATACAACAGTCGTGCAATTGCTGCTCTTGAATGGAGCGGACCCAAACATGACAAATGCGAAAGGTTGTTCTCCCCTGTTCTATGCTGCTCATGAAGGCGCTATTGAAATTGTTCGGCTTCTTTTACAAAATAATGCCAACATCAACTGTCAGACCAAATCGAAAATGACCCCACTATTTATTGCAGCAATAAAAGGAAGGAGAGATGTTGTCGAAACACTACTTCTATCTGGCGCTCACATCAATCTTTGTAACGATAATAGAGAATCCCCGTTATTTGTTGCTTCCAAGGAAGGCCTTTTAGATATTGTAAAATTACTCTTATATTTCCATGCAAAAATCGATATCGAAAATATTGATGGAGAAACTGCGCTATCTGTTGCGGATAAATATGGATTTACAGAAATAGAAAATGCACTGAGTAACCATATTGGACATTCGTGCAAGGTTCTTCCTAAAAATCGACGAAATGTTGATTTAAGAATGACTCGTGGGAATGCATGCTGTACGATCTCTTAAGGTCCACAGAGAGCCAAACTGACAAATAATCAGGTTTGATAACTTTCGACATACAAATACATACCCGATTAATACAGTCTTTTGGATAAAAGTGTCTAGTAGCAACATTGCAAAGTATTGAACTTTTACAGTGACTTTCCTACAACCATGACACTCATTTGTTACCAATCTGCTGAACAATACAAAGGATTGACAAAGCTGTTAGAGCATTTAAACTGACCAGTTGCTATTTTAATATGGATATGTTGCCACTCAACCATGAAAATTTACCTGGACCGGTGTTAGGCAGCCAATACCCTCTATGTTTCACATCGTATGGAATTCTCTTAGTTTATGAATATACCTACAATGTGTTTTGGAGGAACTTTGTGTTTTTTTAATTTATGATTTTTTGCTTCTTTAGTTATTGCATTTAGCAGTTGACAGAAACATGTTAAATACATCCTTTGTATTTGCTAACATAGGGAGAATATCAATGTGGAAAACTAATGGTGAATATTTTATATATTTTTCCTAGAAAAAAATGCTATAAACTCACAGACCACCAAGTTGATAACACATATGAAATAGCAAATTAAAGAAAATCAATGTACTTAAGTTACATTGTAATGCTGTTATTTATTACAATTGTCCCATCTCAAATCTGAATCCATTGAACACTGCCTTTATTCATTTAAAATATATGCATTGATATATATTCCTTCAAAGTATCTACTTAAACTATAGTTAAGATTCTTATAAATTTCTTGCACATTTTTTGTATTGTTTAAGATATACTTGTACATGTATATATAGTTATGATGAAATTTAATGCACTTAATCCATAAGTATAAATCCACTGCAAATCCTTTTTTTTCACATAAAACACTCAAATAAGAGCTGCAAATCATAGCACTTAATCCAGAACAACAATTACAATGAATGAGAAACTAAAAAAGAAAATTCCCCATATAATTCCAGTTATATCATTGCACTTAATCCTAAGCTGTAATTCCAATGAAAATAGCACTTAATCCGAATTTTTAATTTAAATATAACCATTGTACAACATCCCAAACTGCATATTTATTAATGAACATCATTGTTTTTTAATAATCCACAAAGGCTATTGAGAAAAAAGTATTTAAATCCAAAATTAATTGGAAAATATTGCACTTCCCGCAAATCCAAATCTACATATGTATTGCACTTAATCCAAAGAAGTTTCAATGTAAATAACACTTAATCCAAATCTAAAAAAAGCATTGAAAATCATTGCACTTATAATTCCAAATGATAATTTCAATCAAACTAAATGCACTGAATCCCGAACTATAACACCAATGAAAATTATTATTAACATGACACTTTATCATTAACTATGAATACCATTGCAGTTAATCCAGAACAATATAATTTTAGTGGAAATCCTTCACACTTTATAAAGCACTTAATATACTTAGTAAACTCAGTCAGTACTATTTCAAAAGTTGTAATTCACATGAACCTCAAACTGTTTGCACTTTTTCCTTAAACATAGTTTTAATTAAAAAGGGACCTTATTAGGACTCTTTCAGTTTTATGAAGGAGGGTATAAACATTTATTGAGGTCTCATTTTTATAATGATATATAAGACTTCTATGCAGTGATAATAAGATAAAAATAAATATTTTAAAATACAATTCAAAATCAAGGTTTTCAATCTTGTCAACAAAATACAAAATAAAATCTAATTTGTTTAATTTGAACTCCCCTCACCAATAAAAATTAGAATAATCCAGGTAGCTGCTTCAGATTTAAATAACCAGGAGCTGACTATGAAAAGATTCAGAGGTGAGTAGTCATCGACTCTTTCAATAGCAACTGGCCAGTTTAAATGTCCCAATAGCTTTGTCAATCCTTCATATTGTTCAGCAGATTGATAACAAAAGAGTGTCGTGGTTGTAGAAAAGTCACTGTATAAGCCTAGTTTTTTAAAGTTTTTTTTATTTATTGAACGTAAATTCTGTTTTAAACATTTTATTATACCATATGAAGCCCTTCAAACTCTCTGGTATATGTGAGATCTATGATATAACAAAGAAGTAAACGAACGCTTACAGTCTATATTTATTATTATTTATTATTCTTTGTTTTATATTTTGTCACGATTCTAAACTGAATTCCAACGGAGTTATCTTTCGTTTGACCCATTACAATTTTTCACGAATCAGTTTACACATGAGCACATGTCCACGTTAGAATCAAACAGTTGTTGATGCACCTTCATAATTCAGTGGCCCTTCTTATCACCTAAATGCATTCAATACATCTAGGAAATATTATTTTAATACAAACGAACATGCTCGGATAACGTGATGACGAAAGTTTTCAATTTCCATAAGCTCTTGCAGGGATGGTAATACAGTAACTAACCTGCATCGTTCACCTAATTATTTTTTGCCATCAAGGGCAAGAATTGTCCATTCGACTTCAACCCGACGGAGATTTTCGTAGGCCATATCATAAGGATCATTTCATCAATTGAAAGCTTCTTACTGTCTATTACTGTTTTTAGAAAATTGGCTAAAAACTGCAAAAAAACACATTTCTGCATTTCAAGGACAAAACTCTAGAAAGAGTCATCCTACATCTTTGACCCATCATAAAGATCGTTTCATCAATGAAAGTTTTTTTTCTATCTTCTACGGTTTTCAAGATATTGGCTAGAAACTGCAAAAACGCATTTTTTTGCCTTCCTAATCCTAATAAGACCTCCTACGACTTCGACCCTATGAAGATATTCGTAGAGTCCTTTAGGCTAAGAAATCTCTCATTGTTTTTCATATCTACCTTAAATTAAGTAGCTTCACCCCTATGTCTTATAAATATAAATGGCCGTCATGTTAGAATTAAAATCGCAGTCGGCAAACCTCGGGTGACTCTGCTACTCTCCTTAGGGACTCGGCCGAAGTTGCGACGAGTGCAAAAACCGTTGTCCTTCTTATCACTGAAATGCATTCAATACATATAGGAAATATTGTTTTGAATACAAAAATACAAACGACCCTCGTGATTACAGCTCTTGAATGGCATGAACTTATCATTCCCCAAAAGGGCCTTGTGAGCTTTTGTCATCAATAGGCGTCAGTCATCGTTTTTCTCCAAACATCTTCTCTGAAACTGCTTCAAAGATTATAATGAAAGTATAAATGCATCTCAAACAAGATGCGTTTGGATTTTTTATCTTTAATCTTTTGAGCTTGGTCGTTTCACGGACTCGTTAATCGTTAAGGTATATCCATTTGCATCATAAGATTCGATTTGTATAACTCTACCGGTGCACCTGGTCCATGCTCCAAGTTTATAGTGGAGCCCAGTTGATCATCTACATTTGTTTTTTTTTTTGTTTTTGTTTTTTGTTTTTGTTTGTTTTTGTTTTTTTTTTTTGTTTTGTTTGTTTGTTGTTGCTTTTTGTTTGTTTTCTTGTATGTGTCTATTTTTCCTGCCTTGTCTTGGTTCCCTGGAATACCCTTGCACTTAAAAAAGCAAAAATGGTAATTTATGCTTTTAACTCACTATTCATCACTATGAAACTTTATTACTCTTGTGGTCGCCTTCACAAAGAGTAAAAATTTACGACGTCATAAAAGTAGGTGCATTGTGGCGTCATAACTGACATATTATTGTTAAACGCCTTTGTTTATAGTTATTCATTTGTTCGGTAGGTTGATTGATTGATTGTTAGTGTTTAACGCCCGAGCAGTAATATTGCAGCTATATCCAGGCGATGAACGTTAAGTGGTTGATGAACACGAAAAGATAATGAAATGGAAAATGTGACAGGACACAGGGATAATGGGGTCGACACATTACGATTGCCACTGGAAATAGGGAGAGGTGTAGGGTCGGCAAGTTGTTTTTTTTAATCAAAACTTTCCACTGTATGCCAGTTGTCTCATCCTATTGCTTGCCTTTTTTTTTGTGGTAATTTTCGATGAATTCTTTTAATTTTAATCAAAACAAATAGTATATTTTTCACTCAATTACAAGATGTTAAAAGCGTAAAAATTAAGGCACAAGAAACGACCCTTTTTCAAGCGCTTTGGTAATTTTATAGAATCAACATATAAAAATAATACATAATAATATAACGATGTAACATTTCACACAACTGTACAATAAATAACATTTTAAAGCTTATATAAGGTTATCGCATATTTAACAGCTTTATAAAAGCGATTTTCTCCTTTCTCTCCCCTTTAATTCTGATCGAAATCTAATCAAATCAAAGTAATTGGTGAGGGACTACTATAATAATACCTAGTGACTTTAGAACGGATTCCATATTGCTTTTTATCAACATATAAGAAATATTTCTAATTTTGGAACAGGTTACACGAACATAACCTCGAGGCAGTTTATTAAAAAAAGTATTAACAGGTCCAAACAAGGTTAATGAGTATAACCTGTTCAAAAATTAGAAACATTACTTATAACTAAATTTTTAATAGATGACAGTCCATATGTTACTAATTAATTGGTAATCAAAACGGTATCTTGTTTGTGATTATTTGAATCGCGGAGAGTAGACCAAACAAAGTTAATGACGTCATAGTAACAAGCCAGGTTATACAAAATAAGTCGGGTTGAACCAACCAATCAGAAAGCCAGTTACCAATTAAATTAAATTATAAACTGAATAAACGTTGTCAATACGTTTATCGTCCTTGCGAGACCCGATAGTGTAGTCAAGGACGTCAAAAACCCCCTTAGTTAGTCAATACGTTCATATCACAGAGAGTTCAACTTTCACTTTTACTGTCATATCACAAGAAAAATGTATTCAATGACAATATTGATCACACGATGTACGTTTAATAAGCAGTACTAACAGAAGTCCTGTAAGGCGGAATATTAGGATAGTTAAAGTCGCTAAAGGCCCTAAGTATTTACAGACCTAATAAAAAAAACTTTAGAAATTGGATTTGATCAACTTGGCTTTACATCGTTACACATTTACACTCTTGTCAATTTTGAAAACAAATATTACAATATAACATAAATATAACTGTTTTTGTATCAGTATTGATCAACGGATTGTTGACTCGGACCACATCGTCTGTACGGATTATTGACTCGGACAACATCATCCAATAAATAAAGCACGAATTACATAGCTTGTATTGCAAAAATAGTCTTACAATCGTCTTGAACGGGACATTGTTTTTACAATAGTATTGTAACACGTATAATATAAGCATATGTACATTATATTTACAGATCGCATGGCAATATACAGTAGTTTAATCGAGGCATTGATGTGGTTTTGATCTTAGATCAGTAGTGATTATATACAATGATACATGAAAGACATTTTATTGGATAACTCTGTCAGTTGAAGTCACGTGATTCCCTGAGCGAAAGCAAGTCTGTTTCTTGCACTTGTCCTTGCTATATATAACGACAACACGGATCCGGTACATGTTTGAGAGTTAGAACACGGCTAAGCATTCGACTGGCCTTCTTGGGATTTGTAACATACACATAATGTTCCTTGCATTCTATTCATTCACTCATTCTCCTTCATTTATACATCGGCACTGTTCATGTACACCAGAATATCAGCTGGTTTTTCTTTGGACCCTTCTTAACACTCCTATCAGCTTGTGCTCCCTCACAATTCTGAAAAAAGGTTGAAAATTGTATCATTCCGAGTCAAAGTTTTGAGAAAAAAATATATTTAAAACAGAATGACATTTATTGCGTGTTATCTTCCGTTTTTATTTTGCCTTTTATGACATTTATGTGTGCTGATAAATTTTATGTATTGAATGTACATTCTTTCGTCAGGCAACATATTTAACTCACGACTGCATTAAAAAATCGCAAAACAATAAAGTATTTCCAAACGGATTGTTAAGATATTAAACTATACACCAATCTCAAAAATAATGGCTTAAATAAAGAAAACTTTGTTGTTATTCTCATGATTTAGGCATGATTTCACTTACCATCACAAAGCGAATCCCATAATCTCTGCTTAAGACTTTTAAGTTCGTTGTAGTTGCTGACTTTAAAGAAGTTTTTAGAGTCCCCGTAGGGTGAGTCTGACATCATCATTAATTCTTTTTGTGGCTCATCATCACCGACTTGTACAACGTATACTTCAATTCCATGTATCCGTGCTTTCTTTGCCTCTTTGAGAGCTTTCAATGGTGCATCTAGATTACCATCAATGATCAAAATAGCTATTTTTCTAGCTTGTCTTCTTCCACCGTGTCGAGAACTGAAAGCAGATCTGCGCATACTTTTGAGCATCTCTCCAAAATCGACTTCCTGTTTTTCTGTAATGGCGGCCAATGCATCTTCTTTTGTTGTCATGGCTCCTAAAGTAAATCCAGTGCTGGACTTTGATTTCGCATCGCATTCATCACCCGTCATAAGTCCGACTTGGATCTTGTCTTTATCGATGTCCAAGTCGTTCATTAAATCTTGAATAAAAGCCCTAACTTTCTTTGTATTTTTTCTGCCAGCGTTTATACTATCCAGGAAGAACATCAAGTCTGCTTCTTGTCGTGATCCACAAGCTGCAAGATAAAAATACCAAATTAAGCCAAAATTGTAGAAGATCAGATCTGATGATCAGATGCGCGTCTAAAAAGATATGAAAATCTCAGAGCTTCAGTCACAACAGCTGGAACTTGTATTACTTGCAACAGTCATATTTTTTTGATTTCTTAAAATGAAAAACAAACTCGATTTTAAGAACTTTATAAACTTTTTTGTTGATAGATAAAAATAAACTTTAAAACACTTTACACAGGTACGTCAGGCAAACACTTTTGTAATGCAATGATTATTGTCTGTCTTTGTATATGTTTGGAAGATTTATCGACGCAGTCGGTATATAGAGTCGGTTTTGACATCACGTGACATCCATGATGCTTTATCATGGCAACCTACCTGATGTTGCTTACAACCTCGTATTTCATTGGACAAAAGTGATAGCAACCGTGAAATTTAAGGAAAACGCTGTCCGAAATATTTCAGTCACTTTAAATTTTAGTATATTGTGTAATAGGAAATAGTTTTTTGTCGTAAAAAATAGATAATTGAAATAAGAAACATAGCATAGTGATCACACAGTTTTAATCAGATTTGAATATTAACAAAGCGAGAATTTGTGTCGGCTTTCTTTTTTTAAAGATTCTACTTGTTTTAAGATGAAGAATACCTTTTTGTTGTACATTATAATGTATATCATTTCATTTACATAAGTATGGTTTTTCCTGAGGTTTTTTGCAAAAGTATTTATTTGGTTTTACACCATTGTGGTTTTTCCAAAGGTTTTTTCACCTCAGTGTTTTCCGCGTGTTATTTTACTCTTATGTTGCCTAAACTTGTAACTTCTCATACATATGTACTCTGAAGACAGGTAATATGCACATACTTACACATATCTGAAACTGTTATGGCTGGTTCAGTGACTGAAATTGAAAGAAATGAATTACCAAATATTTTCACAGACTGTCACGGTTTGAAGTTTTGAAAAATAAAAAATACGAAACATATTTAAAGAAATGATTGAAAAGTTTGATTCAAACATTTTAACTTAAGCATTTGTCATTATCATATCAAAATGGCAGATTTATTTTGTATTAATTTGAAATTATGCCCACTATTATAACATACATGTGTTAATGTGCAACACATTTCACGCTAGACGATTTGTATAACAGTTTAAAAAATCACAGTTTAAATTATTAAAAGTTAAATGCACAATTGTAGTCTAGACTATTTGAATTCTAATATGAATGCACCAAAATGCATCTACAATTTTATTACCTTATCTTAAAATGAACCAAACGAATAAAGGTTTTGAAGCGAGTTATGTATACGCAAACATCTTCCTACTCAATGTATGATAAAAAATATAGTGCATTTTAGACTAGGCACTGGAACTCAGACTTTTGTCTGAAGCAAAAACGTTTTGTTAAGGACGGCATTTCTCAAACTCCTAATAGCGTCTGACTGAGAAGGGGAGGGATCGAACGTCTGTCGCTGCGAGAATTGTCTACAATTTTTACTTTATTTGCTAAAAAATATATTCATTTAGTTACCTTCACATGTGTTGATGGCTACTTTAGGCATGACATATTCTAAATCATCAAATGTCGGTAGAATATGTTGGTAGGTGTCGTCCTTAGTACCCGCGATGGCACGCATTTCCTCAATGTTGACGTCACCAATACCGACCGGGATCAGAGTTATTCCTGCCTTTCTTGCCACATGTGCCTGCTTTTTGGTCAGATGGAGAGAGGATGTGGGACTTGCTGTTATGATAATTGCAACCTGAGCAGCATTATGTCTTGAAACACTTCTTCTGAACGATTTTGTTCTGATGTATCTAATAGCTTCATCCATTCGGGTACCACCAGCCGATTTTTCCACTTTATCCAGGGCGCGAACCACTTCTTCTTGC
Source organism: Perna viridis (assembly GCA_037379345.1). Lineage (NCBI taxonomy): Eukaryota > Metazoa > Mollusca > Bivalvia > Mytilida > Mytilidae > Perna > Perna viridis. The sequence goes on along the minus strand of CM074519.1, from coordinate 24,528,515 downwards.
GTCTCATATTCAGGTAAGTCAATCAAGTTCTGGACCTGGTCACTATATAAGATAGCTCCTACTCTTGACCTGTTCTGACCAATCACGATAGTTTTAGTAATGCGTTGAGCAAACTCTAACTGCTTGCGAAACTCGTGAGGGCGAACGTTGTTCGAGGAGTCGAAAGCGAAAACCACATCGGTCAAACCATCACCGTAACATACTGAAACATAAAATGTACAATGTAGTTATCTGTATATAAGAATCGTTCATAATATTTTGATTCTTTCTCTGTGGCGTTTAAAATGATTCCGAGTGTTTTTATTTGCATTGGTGTTCATTCAAACCATTGTTTATAATTATGCTTGTCGTCTGCATATTTAGAATAAGTACCTTTATTCATTTCATGCGTGGTCAATATATATATATCGCTGCTGATGAGAGGTTACTCCTTGAAACACGAAATTTACAATATATAAAACTGGTATTTTTTGTAATTGAAGTTTGCTGGAATGTAAATGCATATGGTTTATATTAAAAAAAGAACTTCTAGTAGTATTCTGAAAACACTTTAGAGAATTTTTTTAAATTTCAAAATCTCCATTTTTATGATGACACACCAATTATTCGATGTTTTTAAGACATGTGATGTTTGGATGTACATGCGCTATCGATCCTAAACGAATATGAAAAAAAACTTACTTCGTTGAGCAGCAGCATATAACGATTCTGTCGTGGTTGAAGGAGTAGTTGTGGTTGTAGCTAAAAGAAAGAAACACAAGGCGTTAATATTATGACATCCTAATCTCTACTTTAGTCTCATTCTTGGCACCATTAGAATATACATGTCGTAAATCTCACTGTGAGATTTCTGATACAACTCCGATAGTATCACTTCTAATTTTATCTGCCAGAAATGTAATGGTACCATTGAGATAAACAGAGAGATAAGTTGTATGAAGAATATGATTTTAACGAAGACTTCGTGATTTTATCATTTAACAATCTTTTTTAGATTTGCTACCATGTCTTCCCTCAGTTTGATTCAACAATACAATTAGACACTCCTCTGATAGCACCACTAATTGACATCTCACGTAACCATCGGTTACAATAGAAGTGCTATCAGAGAGCTGCATGCGATAGATAAACCAGTGTTTTATTCAAGAATGAGGTGAAGCAAGTTTACCATACTACATACAGAGGCAACACAACGTTTCTGACGATGACCATACTTTTCCTCATTCTGAATTGGAGGTTAAACAAACCAGGACCTAGCTGGTTTCGCAAAAAATATGAAAATGGACCGTGATGCAACTGCTCGTGTTAGAGGCAATAAACACCCGTAAGAATTTAAGTTTACAGCACTTCTAGTGGTTAGCTCTGATAAGTTATTATAATAGAAAGTCTATCTTTATTCTAAAAAAGGTCTTTATCATTAATCGGCTGCATTCCTTTAAGACTGGGTTAACGATATTATAGGTTGTGTCATTGCAACCCTTTTCATTGACACCAGTGCTAATTTTATCTACACGTAATTCTAATATAAATCTATTCATTAGATATCAGTTTCGGGAGTTACACATTACGTGTACTAACTAGGCATACCTCCAATAGATTAATGTAATTTATGCAGAAAATTGTTAAGTGTTTGACCATAAAATAGTCTACAGTCAGGGGAATCTGACCCAGCTTAGTCATTAAACTATCACATCAAACAAAAAGAATTATATTTATTTCTTCTTGTTATCAGTAGGGATATCTCTCTATTCAAGAAGCATGCAATTTTAGTTCATTTTTATACAATGAAAAATGTAAATCGTTGAATATTTTTTTGGACTCCCTCTTAACTTTGAAGAGTTTGGTACGGTCCGGTCAAATTGTGGCAAACAGTCTACGGGTATCCGTCTGTCCATCTGTCTTTAACACTTGCGTTTGGTTCGAATATTTTACCTTCAACTAAGGTCTGGTATATTTAGTATGAGGGTAGCTTAGCAAAGCACATAAATCTCATGCATAAAACTTAGATGAAAGGTTACTTAAGTTAACATTTAGAACTGAAATAGCATGTAAAGAGGTAGTAAATATAATTCTCTTAGTAAATAAAACATTTGAACACAGGTGGCCCTTTCTCATGTAAAAAAAATATCAAAATTAATTTAATTAAGTGTTATCTCGTTAAATAAAGAGTTTTTATTAATCTAAATGATTACGTTTCATTAACCAGGTGTGCTATCAGGTTTGTTTTCAGCATGTGATAATTTTATTGATGAACCTATTAGTTTGACTCGAAACCTTTAAATAAACTTGCATTTTATCATATCAGTATGTACATGTATCTAACTAAGTCGAAAGATACCCATGGAGGTAGACATAATCGCAGCGTGATTATACATTGTGTAAGTCAGATCTGCATCCTTATAGGAAAAATGGACATCTATTCCTGAGTATAGAGCTTAACTGATCGAATGGTTAATCGTTCTGTTCCTTTATTACAGGCAGATTAATTGTTAAATTTAGATATTATGCAATGGAGTACGGGAAATTTCGGAAGGAAAATAACAACGTTAAAAAGGGCAATATGCAACAGATTGAGTTGGCTCTATTTGTTATCAATCAAGAGAAAGTAAATCCGTATTACAAGTCGAAGTTATTTGGCGCCAAAAAAGAAAAAAAGGTATAAATGCAATCAAATTCATTGCTTTTGAAATATGCCAGATGGCAAATAGACAGTAAATTTCTGGTGTTCTAAAACGAAATCTTATATTACAAGTAAAGTATTTAACCATAAAATCGACATAAGTCTAGGATAATGCGACTCATTGAAGTAATTATTCAATTACTTCAAACAACTCAGAATGTATTAAAATATACTTCCATTATCGTTCAATTCAATTCATAATACGGAAACAAAAATAGCAACACCGTCTGGTAAAACGATTGCTAATTTCATGCTAACAAATTTCGTGAAATTATGTAATACATTTCATCAGTGTTTTGTCTATTTCATTTCTTGTTTTTGTCTGTTTAGATAAATGATGAAATTATTTGAATTGTGTTATTTCCATTTCTTGGCAGATATATTTTAAAAAAAACTATTTCGTAGTACCCAGCATGAAAACTTCTTTCCTTTCGGTAAAGTTGTTTAAGGTTGAAACCAATCTCCTGCGCAGAAGCTCTATACGCTATTCCAAAGCTTTACATTTCGAGACTAGAAGCAATAATTCAGGAAGCGGTTATAGGACTACACAGGAAATTGGATTTAAACGTTCGCAAAATTAGAATGCACCGGTCGTCTTGGAGGTTTGAATGCGCGTCAGTTAAGAAGCATGTATGATTTATGTACTTATAATGTTGCCTAGCAAGGCGATGTTTACAAGTTAAAAGTTACATCATTGACTTTTTTTCATAAAAATCATATGTATATCTATTGTCGTCTGGTTTTTTTACGATCGTAACCATTGCCAAAATTTACAACTATTGCGTCATTTTACGTCAAAAAAAACCGCAAGTAAATAAGCCAAAAGGTATTTTATACATTTTATTTCCTTTTTAAAATGTTCCCTGTACTACTTAATTCTGACCTAATGCGGTATGCATATATGTACATGTAGGTATATAGTTCGTATCTATGTTTGAAATCTTCTTAACAGATTTTAGACTGTCAATTCTAAAATAGAGGTGCAATGAAAATGCCCATTTGACTTTGTATGCTGTCGTGAATCAAAATGGATATTAACTTATTATTGGAGGTAGTCCACTTTAGGTTCCGGGAAGGGGGCAATGGCATGATTACAATTTTTTTGTAATTTTGACGCAATATGATGAGTTTATTCTCCGACATTTTCATTTCAGTGTGTTTAATAATGAGGCTGGGTTCCTGGCCCCTGGGTGTCCCTGAATTCGTTACTATCAACATTAAACTCAAATTGACACCAATTTTCATGACCATAATTTTTTATATTCCGTAATTCATAAAAAAAACTAAAGTTTGGGTCTGTGGCTGTACCAGTGTGATTGACATCAAATAGAATGTTATTACTTTAAAATTATTTACTGTATTCATACGATTTGATATAATTATCAAGTGAGAAATCTCAAAGACATAAAGATACATACAGACTTGTGGTGTGGCGGTCAATCATTCAAAAATAAGAACACGAGTGTAAACAAGTCACACCTCGAGTCACAAAGTCTCGTAACGAATATCTTTATGAACGTAAGGTTGTGACATACAAAATAAAGCATCCTTGGGTAATTTTATCCCATAGTCATATCATAATTCATGCGCAAGGGATTATGAAATACATCTAAAAGGTGATGTTGGGGCATTATCATATATATTGATTTGATAGAATATGTATTGGTATATTTTGTGCACAACTATTGAGATATCTTCTGCATGGTGATTTTTGGAAGCGTTAGGGCATGACATATTTAATTTTCCAGTTGCACAAGTTTTCAAAGGATGAAGTGGCTAAAAAGAGAAAGGTCGATGGCCAATTCATAAGGGAGAAACTTCGTATGTATCTTAGCGGAGCATGAAAACATAATATATTTTCTATTCCTCAACCTTAGTCATGACGCCAAATATGTAAGACGTCCAAAATTAAGGAATTGATTTTGAGGGAAGTTCTTTTTTCCTTATACATCAATACTGGAAATAAATAACGGTTGATAACTGATCCAAGTTGTCAGAAGTTAAGTTGAGTCAAAATATGGATGGATTTGCATTTTTCCCCCAAATTCTTTTCATCTTTATGTTATAAAAATGTTAAAATTCTATTTATAATGCGAACTTGTACAAGGTAACTTATTTCATTTATATTTTTTCTCTGATGCAATTTACATGGATATTGATAATAGTTTCGCCACTCAACACTTCTTAATTCGAATCTGGTTAAAAACATTGAAAATCTCTCTCGTAAATTCCCTTCGTTGCACAACTGATGCTAACTTGACGGATAAATATGTCAAATTTATAGAGATTGTAATAAACAGTAGATATGATTTAACCACTTGCATATATTTGATGAAAAAACATTTTTAGGATCATAAAATTTTATTTCAGATCGAAGTACTTTTCTGACAAAACATGATACCTTTAAAAACGTGTAATATTACATCATTTAAGATTACCTTCTTAGAGATTAGGAAGTAGAGTGGGACCTTGGTTTACAGGGTTATCAAAATGTATTATATAAAATCATTTTTGGAACGAAAGTTGCAGTATCTATTCAATAAAGACAGAAATAGATATCGTTTTTAATTTATAAACCACATCAATATCCTATTCAGCTGTTCATCTTGAATAGTTCAAACCGAAATATGTTTCTTTAAATTCCTTGGATAAAGGTTCTTTGAAATTTTATAATTTTCACACTTTTTGTAAAGTTCAGTAGCCAAAGATGTTTTTGATAAAACATTATTTAAAACATATCTGCCTCCGCAATATTTATATTTAAGATAGAAACCTGTTTACATATTTCATCAATACACATTTTTCATCTGAAGGGACTGTATTTTTATAGATTTTTTTGGCATATCGATAGTCTCAAAAACTACAAATGGTTGACAAAAAATTGACGCATATGTATATGTACATGTATATGTATTTGCATATGCATATTTTCTTTTAAGCTAATTTTGAGCTCCCTGCTTGTGCATTTTAACTCTTTGAACTCCCGGTACGTATTTTTGTTATATTGTTGTACACTTACTTGTGGGAGTGGTGGTGGTCGTCGTCGTCGTTGTCGTCGATGTTGTTGTTGAAGTTGTAGTTTTTGGTGTAACTGAAAGAAGAGAAAATAATGACAACAATAAGTTCTATACCTGTATAAATACTGCATGCATGTATCCCAATAAAACAGAAAAAAAATTCAGTTATGGCACGTATTTGGTATGTAAATATTAAAACGTACTTTGATAGATTAGAAGGGTTTTGATTGGTGCTTCCAATCTTATTTATGGTTCTAATAGGACAATTTAAAACTATTTCCAAGTTACAGAAAAGAGAGCGGGGTGTATCCTGAGATTCAAGGAAGTGAGTGCGGTGGATGGGTTCCAGACTATCATTGGCTCATTTTTCTTTTGGCCGAAATTTTACACAAAGTTAACCAAAAATTTCCATGTCAATGGAGATAATTCCTAATGTTTGCAAATACTTCTATTTAAGGGCGGAGAAGTAGGTCAAGAATGATTTCTAAAACAAGACGTATTATTGACAAGTGCATATCCAATTCAAAGATATTACGTACTCAAGTGTTTGTACAATGATATCCTTGTTTAAAAATACATTCAGCGTATCTGTCTGGTATATAAGATCCATGGATCAAAATTTATACTCTTCTATTACTTTTCCGTTCAGATCTAATTTAGCTTGTTCTCAAATATAATTGAGTTCGCGGAAAACCAATCAAGCGAATAGGACCGTACTAAATCGAGGCTTTTGACAGATGAAGAATTTAATTTGCAATTTGCCGGCAATTATAACGGAATTTCTATCTGCTTTCAGATTGATGTCAAGGTTATGGTGGTAACACAAAATATGCATTTCATAAGGAAGTTTAAGCGAAGTATTCGACCCTGAACGAAATAATAATCCAAGGTTTAGAGGCTAAAAGATAAGTTATGTATTATAATCAAATGAATTCAAATTGAGAAAATTTTAGATCCAAATCTTTGCTTTGTTGTACCGGCTCCTGTGGGACCTTCATTATCTCCATAAAGGTTAAAAGGTTAAGAAAGCATACTTATAACAAGAATAGGTATGGTGAATACGTAAAAGAGATAACAACCCCACCTTAGCGTACATTTGCAAAAGGAAGGTATGTAATAACGATTTTAAATGAGTCCAGTGATTTTTCAGTCACGAACATTCGCAGTAGTTCTATATGTATCTTGCGGCTTTCAAAACCATTCGACAAAAAGAACACTTTGGTTGCTTGGAATTATTTAGGTCTCAATAAAAAAACATATTGCTGAGGGTTTCACTATCGCGTTAGGAGGATATTGTCTCAGGTGTGAGTGTACTAATGTGTGTTCGCCAAAAATCACATATTTTAATAATTGTCTTGCAAAAAACACTTTCGACGAAATTAAAATTCGGATCGTTTCATAAGGAAAGGGTTAACATTCGGGAGGATAGAACGAAGTTCTAAGTAACCTTAACTTAAAACTTAAGTAAGCATAAAAAGTCAATTTGACGCAATTTAAATTTACAACACCATAAAATATGAAAATAGTTTTGACAAATATGAGTGAGTTTGGTTCAATATACTTCTACATCACTATTCTCCTTATCAGATATGTTGAACAGACCCATATTAAAATTTATTACCTTTGCCAGTAAGGTGTGTACGGAAACTTACAAAGGTCTTTGTCTTTGTGAAATGTATGAAGTTTTGCCTAAGGTCTTAAACAACTAGTTATATTGATGTACATCTACTAACACGTGTCTGTTTGAAGTGAGATAAATTGTTGAGCCTTTTTTTTAATTTGGCTGGATTACAGGACTAAATATGCTAATAATGTAATTTATCTCGTAAAACACTTGTTTTCAGATATGTGTTCAGTTGCAAGACTTTTAAATTTACCATTTTTTTTCGAGAAATGTATGAAACACTTCTAATCTAGTCAATTTGATATTTGAGGTGTTGAAAAAGATACATGATTCTCAAAATGTTTCTTAAGTGAAAGAAATTCTTTTGATGTACATGCTTGACCTATACACATCTGCACAAAAATTGTGGTCGTGTTTACAATTCATCTTGTAATGCAATAAACAGTATTTTTTTGTAACTAATTACTCCCACCCTAGCGATAACTATGTGATGTAAAATGGCGCTGTCTGTCCCGTTACGAGGTTTAAACTTATAATAAGTCTGTGTCAAAAATACCGTTAATGAAACATTCGGGATTAAGCCAAGATGAAATAGAACGCATTTATTTTTTCAAATACTTAATGTTTTAAGGAGTAATCAAAGGAACCAAGGTTCTAGCAGAAATCAAAAGAATGCAATACAGGGACAAAGACCATGGAAAACACAACAAAGGACCTAATATAATTAAAATAATACATACAAAGTAACAAAAGTAAATGAGCAACTCGGACTCCACTAAAAACTGGGAGCATGGACCAGGTGCACCGGTAGGGTAAGATTTCTTTTATAAAAAAACAATACTCAGACAAAACTGAGGAAGTTTTACCTTTACATGTCTGGACAGCCAGGACCTTTCTAATGGATGTAAGCATGTTGAAACTCTTGACCAAGAACATGTGGTCTTCTGTTGGTCTGCTAGCGATCATCATCAACTCCCGAACATAGATCTTATCTCCTACTCCGATTGATATCATTCGGATACCCTCGTTTTTGGCTTTGATTGACTCCCAGATGGTCCTCAGCGTGTTGCTCGACCGTCCGTCTGTCAGCACGACTATGATGCGAGCAACCTTATTCTTGTCCCGGTGGTTGTGTTTTCCGAACATGTGTTTTCTGGCGTACTGAATAGCTTTCTTCGTGTTCGTGTTATAGCCGCGGTATTGTCTTATATCTGCAATGGCGTCCATGAGTTTTTCCTTTTCATAGAAATCATCCAGTCCAATGTCTTCTCGTATATCGTGGCTGTAACTGACCACGCCAACTCGGGTCACGTTTTTCCCAATGGTGAACATATCTGTAATGCTCTTGACGAATTGCAGCTGTTCCCTAAAATGAGGACCCCATATACTGTTGGAAGAATCTAACAGGAAGACGACGTCGGCAGGTTTGTTACCACAGTAGTATTCTACTCCTTAAAAATAGAAAAAAATGTTTAAAAAAAAATTTATTCATACACATGGAAAATCTAATTCAACAGTAAAAACTTCCTCATTTTGTCAATAAAGTTCTATGGCTGGAACTTATTCAAAATATGGATATAAGTATAAAGTTTAAGTCCCGACCGATTCCGATTCGTTTATTAGAAACATGAAAAGGAACCTGTTGACTTGTGCAATATGTTTGATAGTCTGCTGTGCTCTTTGGAACTTAGTCATTTTTTTATCGCACACAAACTCACTAAAGTAGTACATTTTTATCTTACGCCTTTGTATTAAGCAGTATACAAAGCAGGTCAACACCCTTATATTTACACCAAACGAAACGTTTTGGGCTGGTGTGAAGTTGCATATTAAGTCGCCATTCACTTTGACACTGCGTTGAATATACACATGTATGCATATTTTACCAAAATTCTAAATCAAACAATCTTTCGGTTAGATTTGTCATTACTGTCCGTCAATATATGGTAGAGTATAGTTATTCATTCATATAGATGCATTAGTTAAATGCTAAAAAGTCGTCTTGTGCGACATTCTGATAAGCTTTTGATATTAACTGCAAATTTACATGACCCAAGTGTAGAGTTATTTTAATCAATCTTGGCAAAAACTTAAAACAGCAAGGGTTTGTAGATTCATCATTTATTTTATTTTGGTAGCTTAAGGAATGCCTATAGTTTGTGTATATTCAATAGACATGGTATCGTCGCAATGAAGAAGTCATAGTCTTTAAAGTTAGCTTAAATGAAAATCTTTGTCAGTATACCAGAACAACGTCTAGGAGTCCTATATTAGTTAGAACTATCTGATTACTCCAGCATCCATAAAACTTTCAATTGAATGTTGACCCGATAATTTGAAAATAAAACAATTTTCATTGAGTATCTGTCCTAGAATGATTATTTGAAGTGTATGTCAAAGAAATTATATTGTAATTAATTTTACCCAAGGATACCGCAAATCAGGTCTTAATCCCTTTGATTTGGCAAAAATAGTATTATTATTACATGTTCAAAATGTATTTGTAGTTTTGTTGTGTGTGTGTGTCTTTCTATCGTGTCAATCGCTCTGCCTGTTTCTTACAATGAATAGCACATTTGTGTTCCATGTTCGTATCCTTGAACTGAACTCCCACGTGTTAAATTATGAAATGGAAATTTTTATTTATTTCATTTATTCACCGAAACTTTCAACGAGTAAGAAGCTTTCTATAAAGTGGATTTTTGCTACTTCATCGGATGGATAAAGGATCTCTTTTTAAAGATGTTTTCTTAAATATTTAACCGCATTTAGTCTTTATTTAGTTAAGCAATAAATGTAAATTTATTATAATTGATGATCTTTTGTCATAGATTGTTATGATATATTTGATATATGTTCTCATGGCTCAGTAGCACAAAGGGTCTACGAAGAGTAAACTAAATGCTTAGCCAAATACGGTGTCCTAGCGTTAAATTCTGGCCTTGACCAGTTCATTGTTTATATAAATTGCCTTTCTTTGTCAACAAACGTTTGTCGAGGTAATCCAAGAAGACAGTGCTCTAGAACTAGAGTACTCGTATTTGAAATGGCCCAATTTGTTTATGAACCACAAAAAAATGGAGTTTACAAGTTTCGTTACTTATTCCTTCCTTCTTGGTATTATAGACTTTATAACTCTGTTGGCCGGGTTGCACTGGTACAAATCGGCTTATAGAGTTGTGAATGTCGGGCAGACGGGCGGGGAAAATATTTTCGAAACATTATTCTCATCAACTACATGTATAAATCACAGTCCCTAGATATTGGGAACGCAACTTCAGTATGGAGTCCTACTAGTACATGTATATCGTGGAATGCGACTTCAGGTAATCCCGTTTACGACAACTCAACCAATTCTGTCTTTGACCCATTGTAAAACTTACTTGTATGTCTATGTATATCTTGGACGAAGCAAATAAACGTGAAATTGTTACCTTACATTCATGACACTACAATTCGACACAGCGGACCTTTTTCTTTCAATTTGACAGCTGACCATAAACTTTAAATATCTGAAAGCATAGCTAAACACACCCTGTTCTTAAAAATTCATAAGATCAATGAAAATAAAAATTTCATCTAATTAGCGTGTAAATTACCCCACTAGATGGGCATATTCCCCAATCATTCCCTCTTGCTATCAGACAGATTTTATATACCGCGGTTGTCTCCGCTTGAAGCCTTTCATCATTGACATACCAACGTACATCTTAGACGTATAGTAAGAGACCCAAGAGTAGCAATCATGGCCATGATAAAGCAAAATGTCAAGGGCAATGCTAATTGTTTTTTCACCATTAAAATTTCTCGTGAGGTAAATTCTACAAATGTACTTCATAAGGTCACATTACCTCAAATAACTTATCCATTTACTAAAGCAACTTGATAAGTTCAAAAGAGGTCTGAGCTGAATACACATACATCGAACACATCGAATAAGCGTGGTGTACCAACTACGGAGGTATCTCCAGTTTAGTACACTTGGGATATCACTAAAATACAATGTATTCACGTTTTACGTAGAATATTTCAGGAATGTTGAAGTGCATGAATATCGCTAAACTGTGGGCACAGATTCTCCAAAATATTATTATAAAAACATAAAGTACAGGTTGAAAATGAAAACACTATCTGCATGTATTTAAATTAAAGATGTCATTGTTTCCACCCCGTGCAGGTCCGGGTGTTAAAAGAATAGTCCTGCAGCAGCGCTAAGCTTGTCGTAAAGGGCGACTAAATAGTGCTCAGAACCCTAGCCGGGTGCTAGGGCGCTCTGCCCACAGAGCAACTGGGTTGTGGGCCCCAGGTGGTGGAATGGGGTACCCCTGGCGTGTTACATGCTGGGGTTGTCAGGCTATATTACGGAAAACCTGAGCGCAAACCATAGTGGTGTTGGGAAAGATACCACGTTCCTCGCACGTTAAAGAACCCAACTGTGGTATTCTCCCGGGGTAGGAACCATAAAGCTCCGCCCCGACCTTACCCATTCCCCCTTTTTCTAGTGGCAATCAAAATTTGTCGACGCTATTATCCTTGTGTCCCATCCTTTTTTTCATTTCATCATCATTTTACGTTCATTTTGCCATCCATTTCATGTTCATCGTCTGAATATAGCTGAAATATTGCTGCTCGGACGTTAAACCCCAACAATCAATCAATCAATCAATCAATGTTTCCTCCTAATGTGACGGTCATGGTGAATGATTTTCTTTTGACAGTATCGTCAAATTTTATTAACATCCCTTATCATTTTATCCGTGGTTAGGAATATTATTTATATAAACATTATGTTTAAAACTTATTTTTACTTTATCGTGCTCATAAAACGCAAGAAGAAAATTTATCTAGAAGCCGATCTGAAGTGCTATTATGTGTTAAATAACTATAATAATAACTCATATAAATGTCTACCACTAAATATACCCCGTAGATTTTTTAAGAGAAGGCATCGACGTATATTACAAACAAGAGGTAATTCATCTTTCCCCGTCCTCAATTACCATGCTTTTTGGGGGGTCTTGGGCCTGTAAACTACAGTGTAATCTCCTATTATAGTCTGGACAAACTAGCCATCATATTACATGATAAGTGACAAAAATTACACTTGAGATTGATAAAAATTTATACCTATCCCTTAAACCACCAACCATTATCTTAAATTTCTAATCTATAATGAGCCCAATTCCATGTGACTTTATCATTGTCCAAGGTCATATTGTATATAACAGCCGATATATACTTATTGATCTACTGTCAATCGATTTAGACGACAGTTTTTGCAAGGCGTCTTTGAAATTTTTATCAAATTTAGAAATTAACATATGCATTGAGCACTGTTACATTTACTTTTCGTGTAGATTTTCATTTAACTTATGGCGGATCGGGATTCCAGAGGTCGGCATCTCACCTTTAAGTTTAAAAAGTAAAAAAAAAAATAGCAAACAATAGACAAGAAAACCGCCCCTTATAAATTTCATGATCGGACCCCCATCTCTATTTTTAGAGTTCTTGATCCACCCTTGTACCCACCCTTGACCTTCTGTATACTCTAATCTCGACAAAAAACATTTATAAATATCTTTAACAGCAAAACGCAAAAGGTGTAATATATTAAATAGTTCTTCAGCTAAGAATCATGCAAAATGTGATTCATGGGTAAAAAGCCTACATATTTTTAGTTTTTTTGTTATTTTGATTGAATTGCTGTAGTAAACAGGAACAAACATTCAGTTTTTCATACAACCCATGTTCTCAGAAGATAAAAATTTATATAGAAAGCACTGTAGATTTCAAAATTAAGGGAGATAACTCTCTACATGACACTCTAATACAATAGAATCTATTAGATTTTCAATTTGGCAGGTTTGAACGAATAATTACACATTTCATAGTACAGACCCATAACACAACGTATTACAAAAATAAAAATATGTAGCCTTTTTGGGGGGTGTATCACATTTTTCAGATTTTGCCCGATTCTTACAAAGACTGCTACTTAAATATTCTTGTCACACCTCGAGTAATAATTCTAATTAACCCTGGATTTAATAAAAAAAAATAAATAAATTAGGGTTTATTACCACTTGCAAATCGCGGTTTTACTTGATATGCAAAATCTCCAAATCAAGTATAAATCTTATACCCAATTTAATTTATTCATTTAAAAAATTCCTCTCATTTTCTCACAATGAGACGTCAGCGTATTAAATAGTTAAAATTGACACATTCCTCTGAAGAAGTTACAGCAGAGCTACGACGGATGAAAACCATCCACGGTATACGAAAATAATATTATCAAATGTAAATTAAAGCAGGTTAAGATTACCTATATACCAATTTTATTCATGAATACGGAGATTAAATCTATTTAAAAGCGAGGAGTTTTTCATCCATTTATTTATTATATTATAGTATCCGCTGTTTTATCGACTGAAGATATTTTACTTGACCCTCACATTTCAATAAAGATGAATTCATGCATTCGAAGGAGGAGTATAATATTAAATCAAATGCGGTATGGAAGTGAACCTGAACTCGAAGTATCAATTTGTAATACGTTAAATAAATGTTGATTGTTACTTGTTTGACGACTGAATTGGTTTAAACAGAAAGTCATTATTTTCATAAGTTATTTACAAATATGTTATTTTAACAAGCGCAATGACCCGACGTCAACCAAATTGAAGGTCATGCAAATGTTGAATTTAAACATATTTTATATTGTTAACTGTTTTTTTAAGGCCATGGACGTAAATTTGATATAAATTTGATTTTTTCGTCTCTCCCGAGGTGCACTTAAATAGTTAAATTTTCGTTTTTCTGATAAGGAGCAGCAGGCGTCGCGCCTCATGTAAGTTCGTGTTATGGGGGTGTCTGAAATAACGAAAATGACCGACGTTATCGCAAGCACAATACGGGTGTTCTAGGAAGTCTCACCGCATCATCACCGATGTAACAACATAGCGATGCACGAAATCGAGTACAAGTAGCCACGTCCCTCTTATGTATCATCTATAATCATTTTATTATTTAAGGAATGACTAATATTTCATTTCGGTCTGCGAAGCAGTTTTTTAAGTGTGCACCACGGGCACTGAGGTTTTTTCAAATAGACCGAAACAATATAACAGTCAGTCTCGGTCATCATTTTTCTAGCCAGACCATTTCCCATGACCTTATGTCGAGTTTTTATTTTATGCAATATTTATTTACGATATTCGTGGTCTTGCGGGTGCGACTTCAACAAAAAGGGGTAGTCCATCTCTCGGAACTTCTCTAGAATATTGGTTTCCTTGATTCCTCTTCCATTTATATCCACAACAGCCTGTCATACTTTTACCTACTCCTCTTCATTTAACACAGAACAGCAAAACTTACATAATATGAAATTATATGATGATGCATACGAACATGAATAATATCCATTCAGTCGAGCCAATGACTTAAACTACATGTACAGATGCACTAAGCGCAGAAATCCGATACTTTAACAAATAGCAGATTACGTTAAAATGTCAAATTCTCGCCATGGAACGAAATCTGTAATTGCCAATATAGGCGTAAATGTTGTCTACCTACATTGACAGTTATTGAAGAGATGTGTAAGTTGCCAATTCATAGACAAGAATGATTATGTAATACGTGATTAAGTATAAGGCAGTCTAAGATTCAGGCAAAATTTTGAAAAATCTAAAGCATACAAAAACCATCCAATGTGATAGTTCATTGTCACTCTAAGTAGGTGTTAGCCATTTGAGTTCTGTATTGTGCAGAAATGAGAACTTTTTAAGATAAAATAGACAATTTCTGTTTAAATGTTGTTTGTGCTTTTTAAAAAAAAATTTAAAAAAATCATATTGTCTGCTTTGAAATTATTTCTTCTGCGATTCTCATCACTGGAAAAAATTAATTTCTTTCGATTTTTTCATTGTGCTAGATATCTGACGAATTATATTCATTCGACGCCTGACCATTACAAAGACAGACACTCAAGATTAACTAACTGAAAACACTATATAATGCATACCTAATTCTTCCTGTGATACCTGTCAAAGAGAGAGGAAAACAATAAATTTGATGTAACAAAAATAATAGTTAAACGATTTATGATTGCAATATGGTAATTACCATGAGTACAGCGAAAGACAAATATGTTATACAAAACTTTTATACGACTTGGAACATAACCTTGAGTTATTTTGTTCGAATAATTTTTGTTTTGTTTTGTTTTGTTTGTTTGTTTGTTTGTTTTCATATTCGAATTTAATTTGACACAACGACTTAAAGGGTTATACCCCTAAAACCGTTTGAAATTTCCTAGAGAACACTAGTTTCATTGCCTAGTTTTGAATGAATGTAGTCCATTCCTGATACCATTTAATATATGATCAAGGGCGGATCTAGGGGGTTCCGACACCCACCTCCCAGCCCCACTCTGTTGGAACATTTTCTTCGTGAAAAATGGGGAGAAAATCAGCAAAAAAGTAGCCTGGAACCTTGTTTTTTTTTCTTCAACCCTCCTACGATCCGTCACTGTAGCTGAATTCAAAACCGAAATATTTCAAGGTTAAATGTAGAAATAAATTATTAAAATACTAAAAGCGATTAGTTATAACGAGTTATTCAAGGACAAGGTTTAAGTTCAGGAAGGGATATAAGAATTTAATAAGTGGAACTCCTAAAGTATTTGTTCAAGGACAATATTTGTAAGAAATCTTTTTAAAGACAAGATTTAGTCCAAAAAACACTCAATATGGCTATCTAGGTTAAAACAAGTATATGTACTTAACAAAACTGTAAAACTGTTAATGTTTTGTATAATACGTAAGGGAAGCTTGGTCTATATGTACCCGCATTTTAAATAGTCGGATAGTACAAAATAAGGATGGGTCGACTGGGTATGAAATACTGTTTGAAACGTAAAATTTGGGATGATGGGGAGAACTGTAAAAAAATTCTATGCCTCAAAGCTTATGAAGGAGCATGCAGTAAAGTTAAAGGAAAACTATACAAAAACAATAAAGTTTAAATTCCACAACCAAAATAATTCACAATACAAGATAAGCAAAATCAAATCAATCAGACGAACGCAAAGGCAAGTTGACCTAGACCTAAGGCCTTGAAATGGGAGCACCGTCTGTACCGATATGATAACCGTTTTATGTAAACAATGTTTGAGTCAACAGTCATAAATGTAGGAATGCATCTCAACTAAGTTATAAGTGACCGTTAAAGTAACATCACCCGAAACCTGCAGTGTATGCATGTATGTTCCTAATCTAACAAAGATATACTAATTTCAACACTTAAAGTGTTTCCCGTTTGTAGTGCTTCTAAAGTAAACGAATTGTTGATATAGTGGTTGTTCTCTTTATCTAAGTGGTACATTTATCACCCTGTGTGTTTCGTTTCATAACACCCTTAGATCTTGTTTCCTTTTCAATTAAGGATCCCATTTGTATAATTAGTAAATCTAAAAATAGATGTCAAACCAAAGTGTGCATGGCATCTGGAAGTTCTCACAGCCAAAAAACTGTGACAACTAATTTGCAAAATATGATACAATGTCGGCATGTCATGGCTTTTTTCCATTGTCGTAAACAAAGGACACAAAATAGCTTCCGCCCACATTTGAATGCCTAAAATAAGTCACGCACAAAGGAAGACGAAAAATGGTCATTTCTTTTTAGAACATCTTGGTAATATATTTTAAAATGAAAGTAATAAAATTGCATTTGTGATGAATACGATATAAATAAGAGTTGAATGTATATTCAAGTATGGATACAGAGAAACGAAGAAGATATCTCGAAAATGTAGATGGAATAACGCTTTTAAAATCTAGATTTCATTCATACAACTATTTTTTAAATATATAATAAATAAGCTTAGTTGAAGAAAAAAAACCAAAATACATCTTTGAGATGATTAAAAACAAGAACACTAGACGTCAAAAGAAAACTTCAGTGATAATATGATGAAGGTGAAACCTTTTAACGCTCCCGAAGAAACATTAATAAAAAAACAAATTTGATATTTTTTGTCGGCTGTGATTTGGTGATTTAAACATATTTTATTTAATAAAAAAAATTGAATAGAATTGGATAGCAAGGCCTCTCCATACAAAACAACATACGCAACATGCAGATATATATGTATAAGAGTACATTGATTGATAAACAATTTACTCTAAAAAATAATGAAAGTAATTTTCTGTGCAATTTAAATTATAAATGCATAACTTTTCCATTATCTTTAAATTAAACTTTTTTTTAGTATATTTTATTAATATACATTTTTTGTAAACATTGATGGATAAAGTTCAAAGATTGAAAATTGTTAACTCGATCTTGACAAAAGAAGTATTTTTTCTGCATATTTCATGTTTACTAGACATCATTCACCGATCCCTTCATTAAGGATGATTGAATTGATTTGAAATGATTTTTAATATCTAGCATCAATTAAATTAAAGTGCATGATAAATATATCATTTATAATGCTTATGAATAGATCAATAAATTAGTATTTTTTTTTTTTATAAAATCAATATTGTTATATTTTATGAAAAATTAAATGTCTGTAGGCAATATAATGTTAAGGTCTAAGCAGACAGACTGCTGTGACCTCCTGTGGAGAGCACAATAATTGCAAGATAACAAGAAATGATGATTATCTTCAATGTGGTCCCTACAGTGCGGACAGTTTTGGTTATCAGTCAAGTGATGAAGAAACAAATGTTGATTAAGATTGCTTGCTTCATTCCTCAAGCTCTGATTTGACATATTATACTTATAACCTTCAAGTATGGTAAATTTTGTAATGATATATATTTGTCCTCAAGCATTTTACTAATTGTCATGGTCCGATATGTCTATTCGCCGAAATGTCCAGCATTCATAAGGAATTATTGGTCGTCATGGTCCGAAATGTCTTTTGGTCGAATCGTCCGGCACTGGTTAACATTATGTTTCTTATAATTTGCGAAACGTGTTAAAAGATTTCTTTTATTGCATTTAGTTTCACATCATTCTGTTTCTGTTTGTATAGTTAAATTTTGTTTTATAACGATTTGATTCATTTTATTTAATTGATTCGTTTCGATTCTTTCTTTTATCGATTATTTTCGTTTCGTTTTGATTCGTTTTCGTTTCTCAATTTTTATGACCCGAGAATAATGGGTAATATTGATTACATAATTTTCGTAAACATTAAGGCGCCATACTGCGGACTATAAGGCCAACCCTATCTTGAAAAAAGCTATGATTCGATTTGTATTTAATTATCAAAACTAGGAAATATTTTCCGAGACTGGTTTGGTTCTCAATCACACACATACAAGTAAACGCAAATGAAGCTGCCATTATGCTGTTTTTCAGCTCCTAAAAATGCAGATACAAACCGGATATTGATGCTTTTTGTTGCCATAAGTATTCAGAACCAAGTTGATAATACAAGCATAAACGTTCCCTTCGGGAGCATACAAACTAAGTCAAAAACGGATATACGTTATTGGTTCGATTGTTGTGATCCGAAATGTCTTGGGGTCGTTTTGGCAATCGTATGGAATTATGGGTAATGGTATTTTCTTAAACATTTGAGCGCCTTCTGTTGACTGTTTTGACAATCCATATCTTGGAACAAATATGATATGTTTTGAACATAATCAAAAACGCTACTAAGACTGGTTCTGTTCTCAATCACACTTTTCGAAGTGTACGAAAATGAAGCTGCCATTATACAGTTTTTAAGTTACCGAATTTACATGCACAAACCGGATATTGATGCCTTTTCTGCTCATTGGTATACATGACCCAGTTGATAATACAGCCATTTACGGTCCCTTCGGGAGCGTATAAATAATCTAAAATCTTGAATTCGTTGTTTTCTAATCGTTGTCAAGTTGTACTTAAATTGAACAGTTATTATTGACATTAATGTGGTTTTAAATATATTAGTATCATAGCAAGCACTTTAAAAATATATCAAAGGGATAAATGATCTTCTTTAAGGCAAAGAGGTAAATACACATGCATGCATATTCATATACAAGTAATTGGTGTCACCGATAGAATAGAATTTATTTTCATCTTACAAGTAAATGAATAGATCAAATCATGTACCAATTCATCCATTATAAACACTTCGAGCTCACATTTACTTTTGTTCTTTATTTTTACCACAAACCCCATTTCCATACCATCCAGCTGGATTATCAATGATCATTTTTTTATCATATCTGACTGTCACCACTACAAGTCTGAAGATTGATTGAATGCACTTTAACCCGTATTTCAATATAGGGTATCTTATCTAGTCGGTTAGTACCAGAAAAAATATGTCAAGTGCACGTGTAACTTTACGGGTATTTCTATATACATGTACATGTATTGTATTAATTTATTATTATTACATATATGATACATTTAAAATGAAGTGTTCGAAGCATAATAATTACACCTCAGAATATACCTACAAAAAATATCAAGTAAAGAAAATGCCCCTGACATTTTGCATTTCAAGGGGGTAATGATTTAATATTTCATTTTGTAAACACGTCTTTTTATGGTAATATGCTGTGTATTAGTTTATATTACATGTATCTACATACATGCACTTATTATTGTATTTCATTTCCATGTCAAAATGCTCTAATGTCATTCAAAAACTTATAAATGTGACAATTCAAAATTTAAAGTTTATCAGAAATATAATTTCATGTTAAGTTCTGTCATAAATAAAAGTCAACTTACCACTAGATATATATGCATTAAAAACACGGTTATCTTCGTGAGAAAATCCATTGTTAACTACAAATACTTCTGTCAAGTTAAAACTACACTACAACTTTCAAAATTCCTTTTAACTTGATAAAATATCCTTTTTATTGTGTCCCACTTTAAATGCACAAGTTATCTCGACAATTTATACCGTACAATTCAAATGTAAATTCAAAAAGTGTCACGAAGTATTTTAGCAAGAACTTTATATTAACTTTTCATTATATGCTGCACCGTGTATTTATACTAGCAGTGTAAAAGGCTACTACTACAGAGGCGGAGCTTACCAACCACGTGACAAAAACATGAATGAATGAAGTGAATCACATGGAAAAAGTCGTGGGTTGGAATCTCATCTGTATTTGGGTATCTGACATAGTATTTGTGATGTTTTATAGGCCCAATTTAATGTTTTGATGCATGCTGTGCATCTACATGTAGTATGATAAGCGACGTTCTTTGATTAAATAAGATTCTGACATTCACGGCACCATGCATCTTAATTAGTAAATTAGTTCCACCTTTATAAAAGGTACTTTACAAATTTTTCCCATGCTAATCATAACATTATCGTTTTTCCTTCTGAAATTAATTTTTATCTTCACAAAAATAACATTAAGGGCATAAATGATGAAATAAAAAATCGAACGCTTCAATAATTAGTCACATATTTCTTGCTTTACCGAGGTATGTAATGCTTGCTGCGAGTCGGTGTACTTAGTACATACGGAAGTATGAGGACTTTTTAAGGTAAAACCTTTTCAGATGAAAATCTGTAAAACATGTAACGAGGCCAACCTTTCTGTTATTTATGTTTGCGGAAGTCCGTTCCTCCGTTTGTCCATCCGTTGTACTGGAACTCAAAACGGCTTAAAATTGATATTCGTTAATTTGTTGTTGATAGAAGGAAGTTCAATTTCGATTTTCTGTCTTTGTTTCTACTTCTTGTTTCTTGCTTTTGGAATTTTAAACGACAAAACTGGGCCACAGGCGCATCATACGATTAAGCGCAACAACGCACGTCAAAGGTCAAGGATCATCATCATCACCATCATCATTTTCCCACCTTCTATATACATGTAGGAAGACGGTGGGTTCGTTTCCCACTAATTCAAATCCCATGCATCCCAGGTAAAACCTTAAATTAGGTACATTAATATCCTCTGCATATGTCTCTTAATCAGCAAATTTGTTGCACCTCCGTTAAATGGTTCACACAAATTCTACATGTTCGTCAGGTTTTTTTTAACTTATTATGCACCTGCATATGAATTTCATTGAACCAAAATTACATTGATGCTATAATGATTAACATGAGTAAAATGATAAATATTTCTTATATAATTATAGTAAAAAACATAACAGTGAAAAACAAGCACTGTGTGATACATAAATGCTCATTTCACTCCTTAAATTTCGAAATTAAGAAGTTTGCATCCAAACTATTTTATCACTCCTTCAAAAATCTGGTGGTTCTAAGTATCAAAAGGAATATCATGAACACAATTTTGTTTTGTTTGACCACGATTTTACAACGTTTGATGTCTATTGTTTTTACTTTTTTAATGCTTTTGAAAGAAAACTTTAAATTTAAATTCTTTATAGGTTAAAACTAAAGCTTCGAAACCAAACGAAAAAAAACACTCATGAGAACAATTTTCTGAAATAAACTGATACCAGAATTTGAATGATCGATGATGAAAAAAAGAAGAAAATAATAATTTTGCAATTAGAATAAGGGGTACTGACCGCACTCTAATAGGGAAAATTATGACTCTTAATTATGTTTTTCAAGAAAGCATCTGAAACCACTATGTGCGAAAGAATTGGTGCTTGATTCGTGATGAAGCAATTTCGATTCCATCTGTTATGAAGTCTACATTCTTATGACCACTTCTATAATAATAAAATGTCTATTCGTAGGTGATAAATGGGTTGGCTACAATGTTCTTCTCTAAGTTATGTTCCAGCACAAGATCATCAGTATATTTTTAGTTAGCACCGTTTACGTGGTTTCACTTACGTGCACATTTGCATGGCTTATACCGAGGTGGGTGCATGTGATAAAGCATCAATATGTAGGGTAGTGGTCACATAAATATCCATGCATCTACATATATGTTTTTATAAGGTCCTATTTACCCACGTGTCCAAGTATTTTGCACTTTGTACCTCCCATAGTAACAACTGACTGCAGAGGATATTAGGGACTGGCTTTAGTCAGACTGTAGCGATATCTGAGGCGTGACAGTAAAACCGACTATACCGTTGCTCATAACCTTGCTGTGACATGTAAATACCGCAAGGTGAGCTATTGCCATCACTTGGCGTCCGTCGTTGTCGTTAACAATTTTTTAAAACTCTTCTCCTCTGACAATACTTGACCAATTTGAACCAAATTTGGTATGAATGTTTCTTGGGGTATCCTGCATATAACTAATATGGGGATTTTTTATCTGTTAATAAAACATGGCCGCCGTTACCGAATAATTGGGTCAGACAGCAGTTTTCTGCATATATCTCCAAAACCATTAGGTTTAGCCAAATTCTTTCAATAGCTGAAATGATCCATACTATCAGGACTACAAAAGTCCTCAGAGAGAAAAGTTGTCAGACGATTCCTTGTAAGAGTTATTGCCCTTGAAAAGGGGAAAATGAGAGTTTTTTTTATAGTTTTCAGCTAATATCTTGAAAACTGTGATAGAAACTCTTCTTAAATTTACTGCCCTTGAAAGACAAAATTGAACCAGGTGAGCAATTCAGGCTCCTGGGAGCCTCTTGTTTTTAGTTATTATGTGTTGCGGTGTCACTATTCACAGTGAACGAATCAAAGTGCTAAAAACAGTGTTTCAAACTCAAAATCATGAAGAATAAGTTTTTGAAGTTCGGCTTTAAACAAATAATCCTTTGGAGACTGAATTTGCATATTTTTAAATACATGTCATTTATCAGATATCAAAAATCAAATTATTCGCTATTTTGAATGCAAATTCAGACTATTTGTCATGTCGTGTCAGATTATTTTATACAACTTAACAATGGAAATCCATTCTACGAACAGCCGCAGTTCCAATTTAGAAACAATATGTTCCGTGTAGCTGTTCCTGGGAAATAGACCCCCACATGCAGTTGGATGTGAATGAGATCACTTGTTACATGTTTCCAAGACCCCCGCATTTCCCGGTCCCTCCTTCCTTTAGAAATGTTATCATCATGTTATTCATTTGAAACATCACGTCGCAGCAGATTTAATGAAAGAAGATGCTGCGATGTGATGTTTCTATAAATTTCAAATGAATAACATGATAATAACATGTTATTATCAGATTTTGAATACTTGCAAATCTATTGGCTTTTAAACAACGTAGGAGTCGTATGAAGTCCTTACTTAATAAATGCACGAGATACTGTAATGCCGTAAATGAATTTGTTGAATCCAACTTTTTAAGCAGTATAGTTCACGAAGCTAGTATTAAAGTCAGTATTTATCAGTAATCGATCCTTGGAATTTGTTAGTTCTAGGACTAGGTAGATGGACGCATTGTTCTTGGAATTTACCAATTAACCAAATGATTGAACCTTTTTTTATAACTAAAAAGGACCAACACTTGAAGAATGAGGTACAATGTAAAGATACCAAAGTAGTCGCTTTTGATTGGTCTTTTATTTGTTCCTGTTCTACTATTGGTTGATAATTTGATTCTGTAACAGTCTATCACGTGTTCACAGACAATAATATTGCACAATAAAGATCCTGTAATCATCACTACTGACTACACCCCATCCTTCATTTAGTAGGTTTCTATCAGAATGATGTATGTCATCAATATTTAACCTAATCTAGTTATTCCTATTTAAAGAGAGGCACTTTTAGAAAGTCTAGACAACTGTACTATACACTCTGAGGAAAAAATATAATATTTCTACGCCTTAGTCGCCATGTTGCCGACTGAGAAATGTTGTTTGCAAAATCAAAAGAGAAGCTGGAACTTGTAGATTGTCATAGTTTATCACTCATTATGTTACTTGACTTCAAAAAAAGTAATTTATGTTCACAATGTCTTGGTGGTTATTGATAACTAGAAACGAAATCAAGCGAAATATAACTATTTCGTCTACCGCGGTAGTAATATTTTATAATCTATTGTATCAGCAAAGGAAGCTTACCATACCGGACCAAACTCAGTCAACTTCAGGTTTCTATTGATGTATTTTTTTATTTTTATTTTTATTTTTTTTTTTTTTGGTTATTTCATGTGTGTGTGTGTGTTTGTGTGTGTTAGAAATATAAGAGCCATACTATAAAATGAAACTTCCTATGCCCAGATTCATAAAGAATTGCACGTTAAGATTTTTCTAAAATTCCTTCCTCAACTCGAATTTTGACAAATGAAATCAGTTGAAGTTTAAGGTTTGATGAAAAACCATCAATGATTCGAATATGAGATTTTCCTGTTATAAAACCAAGCTTTAAGTCTGTCTTGTATTAGTTGTCTCTCATATTTCTCGATGAAAATAAATATATTACTGTCACGAGAACTACCGATTTAGGAAGATGCAACTTCCCCCTGGAAGTAACAGCCAATTGAAAGTGGTATATCTGAATGTATAAATATAATTATGTCAAACCATGTGTAAAAAGACTTGTCAAAGCAAAGTATCAACGAGTAAAGAAAATATCTATCCAGTGTTTCTAGAAAAGCAGAGGACGCTTACCCTACCGGTGCACCTGGTCCATGCTCCCAGTTTTTAGTGGAGTCCGATTTGCTCATTTACTTTTGTTACTTTGTATGTATGATTTTAGTTACTTTATATTCTTTGTTGTGTATGTCTGTTTTCCATGTCTGGTCTTTGTCCTTGGATTACATTCTTTTGATTACCGCTATAACCTTGGTTCCCTTGATTACTCTTTGAAAACCGCTATAACCTTGGTTCCCTTGATTACTCTTTGATTACCGCTGTAACCTTGATACACGTGATTACTCTTGCATAGACATATTTAAGATGATTCATAATTGTCTAAGATGCATCTTCCTATGTAACAATTATACCCTTTAGATCTTGACGATAAGGTCTAGATCTGGTGTAGATATTTTGAAATATTCGTTTGTTTTTAAGTAGTGTCTCTTGACCTCCATTTCTAATCTGCATTTCATCACGATTGCACATGTTGTTTTAAGTCTTTCATTTCTACTCAATGTAAATGCAGTTGTATATGTTACCTTGTTCGGTGATGGTTTGTTTCCTGGAGAATATTTTACATAGTTTCAATTAAGAAGTTATACATTACCACAAATATTCTTTTTTATGTTACTAGGATAAGTATCGCTACTGTACACTGTCGTTTACTTTGAATTACTCATGCACGCTGTCTGTAATAAGAGAAAAAATAATCGCCATTTACTGATTGAAAAACTGATTAAACAGCCATAGAATGCCATATAGTGCAAGCGGCATTTTATAGTAATTGCTGCTACGATTCGGACGAATGTCACTTTACTTCACTGAAATGGCAATTGCCAGTTATTGAATCCTACTTTCAACATTCATTAAATGTTAGGTGAGAAAGAAAAATCACGATTTGATTCCTTGTAAATCATAAATACTTGGCAAACAGTATATAATTGGTTGTATACCAACTAATATAGTTTATTATTATATTCAAGCAAATACATGTTTTCTATTTTTGTATATCATTACAGAATTTAAGTATAACTATTTTTCTATGCAATTTGCATGTGATTACTGTGAGGGACAAAACATCGTTTGTTTTCAGAAAAGCCTCTTAGTGGCAAGCATAATACTTCAAAAACGTAATTTGGTAGATGTAGAATGGAATTTTAATTATAAAATGCGAAGTTGTAATAAAACATATATTTAAAACCTATTGTATACACTCAATGCATAATGTTTTGGGTCGAGCTTACAAAATATACAATAATTTGTTTAATATAATATATATATGTCCTTTACCACTGAACTGTCTATCTGATGAGAAAAATCATTATTTGTAATATAATACATATGAAAAGCCGATTATAAATCTACAAAATTTTGCCATTTTGTCATTACTTTACAATTCTCAATTCATTTTTTTTTAATTAAAAGCAGCATATAAAACTATATAATAAACGTTCTCTGCATCTAAAGTTATTTATGATGTGTTTCCTTAAATAAGAACGAATACGAAATACTCTATATACTTTAACCACACCGGATTTCCTGCGCTTGTCTCAAGTCAGGAATTTCAGGCTTTTGTGTGTCTTGTTTCGTTCTCAACTGTAGTGTATTATTATGTTACTTGAGTATATAGGGGCAACTCGTTCGCTTTACCTGTGTATAATTATGTTTTGTGGACAGCTGTAGCCTGCCCCGTGGTGTGAGGGTTTCCCCGTCGTTCATTGAAGACTAGTGAGTGGCCTTGGATAGATATTTTCATCCCAGTGGGCTTGTTGTCTTTTTACATACTTACCATACCTTTCTTCGTTATATTTCTGTATAAGAAAAACGCATCCAATTTTATAACTCACTTTAAGTATTAATGTTGCATTGTACTTAATTTATTGAAAACGACATGTTTTAGTATCAATATAACATATACAGTAACTGAATTTTATGTGCACATGTACCTTTTATTCGTACTAGATTCTGTAATATATATCTTCTTTTTAAAAGACCCGTGCAGGTCCGGGTGTCAAAAAAATAGGCCTGCAGCGGCGCTAAGCTTGTCGTAAAATGCGACTAAATAGTGCTCAGAACCTTAGCCGGGGGCTTGGGCGCTCTGCCCACAGAGCAACTGGGTTGTGTGCCCCAGGTGATGGAATGGGGTACCCCTGGTGTGTTACATGCTGGGGTTGTTAGGCTATAACCTAGGCGGAAAACCTGACCGCAAACCTTAGTGGTGCACCGTGTTTGGAAGATGCCACGTTCCTCCCACGTTAAAAAACCATACGGTGGTATTCTCCTGGAGTAGGAACTATAGGGCTCGCCACAGGAGGCTAAATTGCCCGACCCTACCCACCTCTCCCTATATCCAGTGGCAATCAAAATTTCTCGACCCCATTATCTTTGTGTCCCATCCCATTTTTCATTTTATCATCATTTCATGATCATTTTATCATCCACTTCATGTTCATCGCCTGAATATAGCTGAAATATTGCTGCTTGTTGCTTAAACCCCAACAAACAAACAAACAAAACTCTTTTTAAAAATACATACATTCACTGTCTACGGTGCAAAGAGACTGTACAGCAGGTAGATAGTTGAGTACTTCTTCGTCTAAGAATCTGGCAAAATGTGTATAATATGTGACACATGAATTAAAAATACACAGAGATTTTATTACATTATTCAAGTATTTATACCTCATAAGCTCAAGAAATTTCTGTTGAAATGTTTATAAAGTTTGCCTTTTTAAGATATTGATAGGTCAAATAGGAGAAAATGGCTGGAAAATTTTCCATATATAAGCAGTCAAAAAATTATTACGTCACCAATGCTTCAGGAAAAATTTTAATATCTTTTCAGTTGTTTTCTAGATGTATTTGAATATGTTTGAAGCAAAAAAAATCAAATTGAGAAAAATGATGTGCCATTCATTGCCTGATTCTTACACACAACGGTACTTATAGTTAACAATGTAGATATGTATACTTTGTAAGGTATATCAATACAGAGAACTTTTTAGCAGGTATTTCGTCTACTTCTGAACTACGAGTTCACTGAAGGTGACAAGACCCACGTGTAAAATACCTTCATTATAACTAACAATAACTGAAACATTGCTACATGATAACTGAAATATACAAATACAATATTTATATAAGAAAAACACAATACTGAAAGTTCCATTTATGAAAACAATGACACTGTCATTCATAGGAACTCTTACTCCAAGTCCATGTCTTTAATTTTGAAATAAATATTAACGCTTTGTGTGCCTGCACCTCTCTGATAGCATATCTAATATTTGTTACAGGTTAGTGTAAGTTTCATACTGAACACAAATTAGATACAAACATGTAATTGTATTGATTGAATCCGTTTATTTAATACTACATTTGCTATTTGTATCTCTATCGCAATTTGTGAATGTTAAAGGTAATTAAATTTTAGTATGGTTTTAGAAATAAAAATACATATAAAAAGGGATGTGAAGCTATGATTCATGCGCCAGTTAACAACTCTCTAATCAAAAATCATTGCGACAGGATTATATTTTTACAGCTTGATGAATTATATGATACTCGTATATAAAAAAGCGACATAAAGTTGTTACTGCATAGCCATGATTGAGCAGATTTGTTTATATTGTCCTCTATGAAGTAGTCTTTTTTTATTATTGTTTGTTTGTTCCCGTACTTGAAGTATCGAAATACATTGAATATACATTTTTAATCCAACTAAACGTGAACGGTTTAAATAATGTAATCAAACATCGGATTATAAAGATAAAATCTGGAGAGAACAATTGTTCGTCAAATAAAGGAGGGTGGACGTCCATTCAAGGGGGAGAGGGGTGTAAATTAGGTTCAACGGATAGGTTCAGAGGTGCGGCCAATATCGGTCCACTTTTTATGATTAGTGATGTATTTAAAGTGTATAATCTGACCAGCATCCTGCTGTGATATGAAAATACAGATAAATGTCATACCTATATATGAATGGGTTACATAAATGCATTAAACCGTCCGTGTGAAATCCGACAGGGTAGACAAGAATGTTAAAAAAAACCCTTAGTAATATAAATGCATTACATATATAAAAGCGACGACAGATTTTCATTGTCAGAATTTATGAATGGAGTGGGTAAAATTTTTTGGGTGGGCGCTCATCCGTACTCTTCTCTTTATCTATTAAGTTACCCCCCCCCCTTTTTGGCGTCAATTAAGGCATTCTTTCTACCTATTTCAAGAAGGAAGAACTACTCTTTTTACGGTTTACGTACTTATTACAAATAAAATAAACAATCTAAAACATCTCCAATTTCCCCCGATTTACAACGTAATACTACTTTTTTGCTCCTCCATCCAGGACGTGAATTGTTTACTAGGTATGAACACTTAAAAAACTGCTGCATGCTCATTTCGATGCATTTTACTAACTCATATTCAGAGGCCTGGTTTAGTACTGAATAATGCAAATGTGTTTTAAGTCCATAAAATGCAAATATACGTATTTGCATAACTAAAAAATAACACATAATACTGAATTCCAATTTAACTCAAAACAGAATCAGTTATTTTTCCTTTAACCTGGTGACATTGTTGATTGTCAGAAGTATGGTGTACGAAGTTCTTACGAAATTACTCCTACTACCAATAATAAACTGAAGACTATACCGCAATGAAAATCTTTGAAGATTAAAATTGCATAAACACATTCGACTCTAAATATTAAAAACTAAATCCTGAAGGAGTAATCAAGGGATCCAAGGTTATAGGGTAATCTAAAGAATGTAACCCAGGGACAAAGACCAGACACGGAAAACAGACACTCACAACAAAGAACACAAAGCAACTAAAATCACACATACAAAGCAACAAAAGCAAATGAGCAACTCGGACTCCACTAAAAACTGGGAGCATGTTCTACATTAAAAGTACTTTTCAACTGCAAACTGTAATTATTTGTGACCAAAGCCATTTAAATAGTTTAAAATAAACTCCAGACTCCTTAAAAGCATAGATTAGATTGTTTCATGAAACGCCTTGCAATCTTAAATCATTATTTTAAATATTAGATGTACATCATACCTACAAATTTAAACCCACAGGTGCAGAAGCAATTAACTGCTTCAAAGTACAAGACACCTTTAATACAATCCTCTAATTAAGGCCGTAACCCGTATTAAATTAATGCTACTCTATTACTTAGGTTACATCACTGTTATATTACCATAGTCATTATTTCGGCTAATACAACATAAATCAGAGTTTAATCTAAGCTTCAATTGTGAGAACAGTATATCTCTGACATGACTTCCTTGGCAGTTAGGTTATCACTACAGCCTAGATAATATCATCAAAATACATGGACAGGATTCTAAATAGGCGACAGAAGTATTTATTACAGAAAAAAAGATAATTCTCTTGAATTGATATTTCTTCGTATTAAAGTACAAGGAAATTGCATTGTTGCCATTTAGAAGGCTGTCTCAAGTAAACGTAAACACAAAATGTGTACTTATGAAAAAATGGACCGATTCAGAAACTATTTCATTATGGGATTGCTCTTTTATCATGACGCTCTTGATTGATCAAAAAGCGTATTTTACGACTACGCAGGGACGGTGCAACGTTATTTCCGAGAACGGAAGTTAACCTTTTAATGGTTATTGTGTAGTTTATATGTATGATTGTTGATTTTTCTGTTTAACCCATTAGTATTGATATAAAACGCTACACTTTAACTGAACTACTGACAAGGCATATTTGTCTTGGCCAGAAAAGAACACAAAACTGGTCACATCGGTGGTATTTCAAGCTCTGCCATATTTTTGCATTACTTTACTTTTAGTCTACTCTTCATACAATTCATGCAATTATTGAACATTAAACACAGGTTAGCTTCTGGAACACGGTTGTGTTGATACAAGATAGAAGTCATCACTACAGAAGTTTTATGGTCGTCATCATGAACTCGTGGATCGTTATGGTGTATCCATCAGCACCATGAAAACTGATTTATTCAACGGGTCATAGTTTTCCTGTCCTCGTTTGTCTACCCCGGACTTGACTTTTTATGAGCAACTCGGTGGGTGTTTCTAGAAAAGCAGAGGACGCTTACCCTACCGGTGCACCTGGTCCATGCTCCCAGTTTTTAGTGGAGTCCGAGTCGCTCATTTACTTTTGTTACTTTGTATGTATGATTTTAGTTTCTTTATGTTCTTTGTTGTGTATGTCTGTTTTCCATGTCTGGTCTTTGTCCCTGGATTACATTCTTTTGATTACCGCTACAACCTTGGTTCCCTTGATTACTCTTAGAACATTATTGTATCATTACACAAATTAGATTTTATTCTTTCTTGTTTTCTGTTGTTATAATAAAAACAAATTTTCCGAAATAATTAGCTATGGAAGTTATACTTGTTCTTTTTATATACAGATATTAAGGCTTGATTAGTTTAAACATACTTCTTGTTAACTTGAGGTTCTATTGAATCAAGAGGACTTTCATATTTTAATGCATCTTAAGAGATTTCTGAAAAAAAAAATCTCGACTGAATATAACTGAAATATTCTGCTCGGACGTTAAACCCCAACAAACAAACAGAAAAAAATCTCTCAGTATTAAGTTCTTGCATTAAGTAAATTGTAATATTCCACGAACAACTGTCTCTGTTCTTTCCTGGAAATCTTAAGTGCGATGTTGATCGTAAATTATGATGTCACAATGCTATTTCAACTCGTGGCGTCATTGCTTACGATCAACTTTACAATTATAATTTTTTTTGTGAAATCGACGCCTGGAATCATTTTCTATTTAACACCCTATATTATTAATGTTTTTATTTATTCTTGTAATTTATTTGAAGAATAGGATTTTATTTGTAGATACCATAAAACTAATGTTAAATTACAGTTTGTGAAGTTTACTAATGCAAATAAGAGCAACATGTTAAAGTTTATCAATTAGTTTCAAGCATATAGAAACATCCCAGTAAACAGAATGATTTGTCAAATTTCTCCAAAAGAGATAATTAAATTAAGAGATATAACGAGTTCTTAATGTACGATATTGAAGAAATCCATTAATATAAGATTTTTGTATAATTTCTTTAAACGATGAAATTTCCAAAATTAAATTGTGTTGGTTATGTAGTGTTCTTTATTGTTTAAGTCTAATTTTTGGCTGTAGTTGATGTTCTTTTTAATCCTGGTTCCCTTGATTTCCCTTTCCCAACTGTTCTAGATAGCATCCAAAACAAAACAAATTACAATGAAATTCTAGCCAATCATCTGCTGAAAACGAATAACTCGCATGTGAAATTAATCAAAATATAAACAACGATTAAATTCGCTGAAAATTAGAATAATTACCTTGCTCACACTTGGTAAATATACTAGAGTCGAAGAGAATCACAGAGGTTCGATAACACTTCAGCATGAAGGATAATAACAAAAGTAACGAACTGATAAGATAAAGGTGTAGTCATGTGATAAAATTCCCGTAGAATTTCCTTGTGTGTGTGTGTGTGTTGTCGTTTTGTTTGGTTTTGGGTCTTTTCGAAAAAAAAGTATTCTATGATTGCAAAAAATGCGATCGAATAGATTACCGATCATATTTTTGTATGATTTGTCGGGAAAACGAAAACATCACGAGCGCTAAAATATATGTACATACCCGCAGTAATATCTAAATTTACAGTATTAGGTTGATTTTAGATTTAAAAAAAAAGTAAAAAAAACTTTACAAAGAGTAATCAAGGGAACCAAGGTAATGGCAGTAATTAAAGAGTAATCAAGGGAACATAGGTTACAGCAGTAATCAAAGAGTAATCAAGGGAACCAAGGTTATAGCGATAATCAAAATAATGTAATCCAGGGACAAAGACCAGACATGGAAAACAGACATACACAACAAAGAACATAAAGTAACTAAAATAATACATACAAATTAAATGGTAGTTGTTTAATTTTGGTTCCAAAAAAAATTCATTCATCAAAGATCACAAACTCATGCTTTCTAAAAGAAACAAAACGAATGTTGGTTTGTAATTAATTGAAATGGTAAGAATTAAACGAAATACACAGACAGTATCACAAACTTTAAAATAAAAGGAATAACTTTTTGATCTGTTCATAGTTTAGTTGTTTTGATTTGTTAGGGAATTTACAGATGTTTTGAGTTATTCAATTGACGGTATTATGAGTTTAATAAAAATTTGAAACAATTGACAATTTAAAAATAAAATTTTCTACGTGCTGCCATTTCATAGTATTAATCATGTTTCTACATCTACTGTCTGTTAAGTCATATTTGTCTGCGTTTATCCGTGTCCGGTTTAAGTAAACGTAGTATATTTGAAAGTAATTTCCTCTCAAGAAATCAAATGGTGAACAGTAAATGATCTATATAAAATTTATTTCATATTTTGTAAAGCACTTTGTGTCAGTTCAACGTCTTTAATGCACTTGCTTCATGTAGACATTATTAAGTTAAATATCAACAAATATCATTGTTTAAGCAAACAATTCAACCGGTTATGTCAATAGTATTTGCAGTTTTTATGTCACAATGCCAACTCCTGCATCTCCTTTTCTCAATGTTCTTTCTTTTCATTTGCATCGAACTTTTTTGTTGTGTTGTTTTACCGCTCAAACAGGCTGATACTGATATAAAATGAATTTTCAAGTTTCAAGTTCAGGGATGCACTGTGTAATATTAACTGACTATTTTTGGGTAAGATATTTGACATTTGAACAAAGTACTGCCGTGTTTACTTTCCACACAAAGAATTTACGACCTTTCATGTGTTATGTAATTAAAATTTGTTGCTGGGATTTGTTTAAGAGCATCATATTTCTCAACAAAGTAGACCAAAGATATCCGTCTCTTTGATATATTATCATCTATTCACATATTTGTTAACTACAAGATATACCTGTCAGGTCAATGTTTATTTTTACATCACATTTTGACTTGCAATGCATATAAATTATAATTGGCTATTGTATAGTGAAATCAAAGTAGAATGTTTTCAAATTTATTACCAATGGGATTGGGTTTCAGCTAAGTCAAACATTGTCAAATTAGTAACAGGATGTTTGCAAAAGTAGCGATGTCAGTGACTTTAATTCAAAAAGTAAGACTTATATTACAATATGACACATAGAACAAAGTAAAATGCCAAGGAGATTTTCCTGATGTGGGTCACTTTTGAGTAAAAAAAAAAAATTTTTATACCCCCTCCCGCAAGTTTGAGGGGAGGTGTATTGGTTTTACCCTATCTGTCCAAACTATTTTCTGAATTTTCTGAGTAGCTTGCAGCAGCCTTGTTATGAAACTTCATGGGATGTAATATGACCACATGTTTAGGATAATAGGGTGTAAGATTACTATATTGGGATGTGCATATTATCAGAATTTTATGTTTGGATAAAATTGTACAAGTTTTTTTTTTGAACTAAGGCATTTTTCAGCAAAACTAATGTCCGAAACTCATTCTCAACAACTTGCAAGATTGTCATGAAACTTAATGGGATGTTAAATAACATATTTGGATATGCATATATTGTCAGGAATTAATGTATAAAGTACATTTGCAGTTATATTCTGTCATTTTATTGTAGAAAATACTGATTGCAGCTTGGAGTTGGGTGTTTCAGAAATGGCAGCACAGTTTTGTGTCAAAAGTGCTTAGTATATACCCCATAAAAATTGTGTAAAATATGAATATTGTGTCTACATTGGTCCTCAAATGTACAGGGTTCAACAGGCTGCTTGGATATTTAGTCCCGTCAATGTCAATGTCTAGGTTGGACATTTTTAACTAAAGATGAGAATTCGGTCCAAATTGAACATTGTCTCAGTTTGATGGTCGAATTAGTGTTAAGTGTTATCTCATATACTGTATATCATTTCCATTACACATAGCTAACATGGTAAAATATGAATCGAAATGCCACAAATTTGATCCAAGACATGGTTCCTCTATTGATAAAGCAACTCTTTATTCTATGCCATTCCTTTCAATATGATGTTTAGAATATTTATGAATAAAAACGGCTATAACCGAATAAACGTTGCCATTTGATAATCTTAATTTCAATCTACTGGTGAAATATGCACTAACGCCTCCAATTATCAATTTTAAGTCACAATCTCCATTCACCAGAGTTATAAACAATCCTAACTATAGATAAAAACATCGTTCATAGATAACGAAAATATTTTCGTAAATCACTAATAGCAAAGATGAGTCTGAGCTTCATGATAAGTAATAACATGTAATTATCTAATTATATATACCGACTCATACAAAAATTACGACAATTAGTCTGGTAAGCCAACAGAGGTACATTTAGTATGAAATCATGCATAGTATTATCTATACCATTTCAGTGCTGTTGAAATTTAAAGTATTTAGTAGGGTGTATAATTATAGTATCTCCATTACAGTAACTCTATTATGTCATGGTATCGTGTGAAAAGTTAACTGCCTTGGCGGCTTTTGTTAAAGTTATCATTTAGCCTTTGAAACATATATCTAATTCATCTTAATTTTCACACTGTCCAAGTACTGTTGTGGTACATTTTTCATTGTTTAAAAAATTAGGATTAATGTATTTTTTTTCATAAATAAGTGTTATTGCACAAATGTAATTTATTTAAGATGATATACAAGGCGGCATAAGTGCTTTGCATACCAAGGTTAGCTAATTTTGTTTTAAAGAGTGTGGCAACGACCTAAACGAACGGCATAATATAGTCGTAAGAATAGTTTATTTTATTACAAATTGATTTACCGGTACAGTTTGTTTACAGAGAATAATTTTCAGCTCGGGGAAAGAAACTTATAAATGCTTAAAATAAAACTATAAGTAAATTCGCCCCAAAATTAAAGTGTCCCAGAACTAGATTCTGTAAATACATTTACCTGTACAACACATTTAAAAAAAATAATTCCCGAATGTCGGGATAGAATTATAACTGTTTAATCCTATAATAAAAATATAAATCTATGGACTAAGCTCGAAACGACAATAGAGTTCGAATCTTGTACATTTATGCAAATAGCAGATATCTACATAATAATAATTATGATAAGTTATTATAATACTTTGTTCATAGTTTTTGACATAATATGAAATGGTACAATAAACTGAACAATAACATTTAATTTAAAGTTTACTATTCTGATCCTTTATCAATTATGGTAACATACTAATTAATTAATCAAGAACAAAATTGATTTGTAGCTTGGACTCTTGGAAAAGCGGACCCAAATTCACAAATCTAAGTACATAGTATGACTAAGATTATTAACGTCGGAATAATAAAGAGTTTCAAGATTATACCATTTAATGCCGAGTTCAAATTCTAAAACAGCGCGCAAAATCCAAAATCTTGAAATAAAACCATATTACTCTACATATCAAAGAACTGAAAATATAATTCAAACAATGTTGATTTTTATCCCAAAATCAGGACGATTTTAAAATCTGCCCAAAATTCTGAATACAAAGTTTGATTCTGCATACTATAGACATCTATGGATTCAAGTCTAGACAATATCAAACTCCGATGAAATTTATCAAGAAATAAGCCTTTTTTACAATTAATTTTTGTTAACCAAGAAAAACGTAGAATTTTATATGCAGTATAATATCGTCACAATATAGGGCATTTGTTGATATAATAATCTATATTATTTAGACTTAATCGGCAATTTACCAAAGGGCATGTAGCAGGTTTTATAAAATTTTCGGTTAACAGATAATCCAGTTTTGTTTTACAGGACAAAATAAAAGTAATCACCATAGGTGGTACCTTCTTGACTTTTATCTGAATAAACCATCAATAAGATGTTTTCTAAGTCAACTCACTCTTTCTGACGTAATTTGAAGCAAATGGCATTTCACAGGCAATACAATATGCATCTGATCGCAATTTAATGCGTATCTAGTCTACATCGTGTCTAATTCTGTCGCTAATGGCATAAAAATAAACAATTCAGACAATGTTGACTTCAAACTTATGCATAACAGCCATTCATATCATTTAAGTTATGAGTTAAATATTTATAGCGACCCAAATTGTAGTTG
Source organism: Perna viridis (assembly GCA_037379345.1). Classification (NCBI taxonomy): domain Eukaryota; kingdom Metazoa; phylum Mollusca; class Bivalvia; order Mytilida; family Mytilidae; genus Perna; species Perna viridis. The sequence continues at coordinate 24,491,645 of CM074519.1, read as the reverse complement.
TTTCTTGAATATGTGGATTACTTTTGAGTCGTATATGTCAATCAAACAATCTGATATTTAGATACCTGCCCATTTGTCCAGGCGTTGAATGATAACTTCATAGACTTTGTGTTATTATCATAATTGAATTGAATTATCATTAGAATAAAAATGTTCCCTTTTAACTTGCGTTTAGCAGCTCATATGTTTATATAAAAAAGTCTATGACTAACAACACTAAAGAATATTGGACTGGACTAGTCCATGGGCCACATATACCCTTGACAATCTGCCTGCCGAATTTTAATACCCTCATATTGTAAATAATTGCTTTCTGTAGAATGAAAATGGATTTTCTAGTCAACCAACAATTTCAACAATATCACAGAACAAAGACAGTGTAAGTTTATACACACAAAAAAACAGATATTGTAAATTTAGAAATTGATGCATTTGATTTTATGCCTTTAATCATTAAATCTCGTCCATCTGTTTACTTTCGGCGCTTCTATATGAGAAAATGCTTAGATTTTTGTTATGTCGCTTTTGTATGAGCACATATATTACTGTGTCTTTAATTTCAAGTTTGACAGAAACAGGATTATTCTTGACACAACGTAGCGTTCCAAACTTTTTAAAATAAAAATTCAGCAGCTAAACGCAAGTTAAAAGGGAAAATTCTATTCTAATGATCATTATTGCGTCATTAAAAGATGAGAAATAGTTTCCATTTTTATAGGATATTAAATAATTAAGTGTGCAAATAAAAATAACCATTTGTTTGAAATTCACCCGATATTTGGCATTTAGTTCATTTCTAGCGGTTTATTGCATAATCAATAAAAAAAAGCTCAGCGAGAAGTTTAAATAGTTAGGACAGATGCTATAAATATGGTGTTTTAAGTGTAAGTTTTGTAAGAATCAGGAAAATGGGAAAAAAACAGGATGATACATGTCATAACCTCATTAATCTGACAACATAATTTCGCCCAAGGATGCTTTCTCTATAAGAGAAATAAAGTTTTTGACATAGTCATCTGCCTTTGAAATGTTCCTTTTCAATGATTTACAATGAAGTTATACCAAAATGATATGGACATTCTTATCTTTTTCTCTTTGATTCCGATTGTGCAAATAGTCAAATTAAACTTTCAAAATGGTGAGTTTTTCATATAATGTTTCACCCACTGCCTGATTCTTACAGAAATTGACTCTTAATAACAAACACACTGTGATGGTTTTCTTCAAAAAGGTTTGATTGCATAATTAATTGTTATTACCACTCATTAAATAACTAGTTACAATGAAATGAATCATACATTTTTAACATGATGATTAATAATCGTTTGAAGCCTTAACATTTGTTGGCATGCTATATTTAAAAAATGTATCAAGCTGTAATATACGCAATTATGCAACATATTCTAATTTCATGTATTTTCAAAGATTCCACTAAATGTAAGAAAACTTGTTTTCATCTATGATATACATATAATTGCAAACATTCGTTTTCATCTTTAGTTAGATTACAAAAATAGCGAAATAGGTAAAAAAAAAAAAACGAAATATTAACCAAAATATTATTATTTTCAATTTTTAAATCTTTTTTTAATTTGGCATAATTGAGTGCCAAGGAAATTACATCCAATGACCCGTAACAAAGTTCTCAACCTTAAGAAGGCGTCAATACACGAAAGTCCCACATCATTACTGTTTCCCAAAACAACTTAGTCTATACATACTTAACAGAAAGGTATTAATTTTACCATGCATCTTAATTAACTTAACATGCATTCTGCTCGTTAACTAAGTATATCTATCCGTCAGTGTTGAGTCAATTAGGTCTGTGTGATAAAAAGAATTCTGACAATTCTGTTGTGAATCAAAACATAATCGTTACAGCTGGCCTTGAGTTCTAAAAATAAAATATTCACTTCGTTCCAGTATTTCTTCTGCTGCACATGTATAAGAATGTGGTTGTAGGGATTTTTGTCTAATTCGGACAGTTTGAAAATGGATTATTTGCCTCAATGAAACTTTTTTTTTACTGGTACTTATTCTGGAATTCAGCCATAGAACCTGAATTTGCATGATTCCATGATTGTTTTTCTGCGGCATGCATCTACTTAAACATGTGCTTGATTATAGCATTGGATCGGACCTAGACCTAATTCGTAGTTTGTAGCTTTTAAAGTTTTTAATGCAAACAAGACTCTTCAAAGTATTTTTTACGTACGATGAAACGATATTGTGTAGTTTTTTTACCGATTGTTGCAAAATTGCAATCTTACAAAATGTCAGATTATTTGCCACTGATTTTTTTTCTGGTTTGACATTGACCTGACATCGACCTTCGTAAGTTTACTCATAACTCTAAAAGTAACCCTCTTTGCCAATTGTAAGGATCTAAAAATATTTGACCAAGATGTTACATACGATAAAAATGTTGGTATTAAAGCTCATTTTCTTACCCTATGACATAGGATAAAAATCTAACATAGTTATGATGATAAGTCAAGATTTACAAAATATAATACCCTTGATACTAAATCAAACGTTTTCAGAAAACGCTGATACCCATTAGCAGTTTTCAACAACAACATTGACCATTGATTTAACTTCTGATAATGAGATTTCATCAAAGAGTTATGAAGATAAATTGAAGCTACGATATTTGCATTCCGTACTGTCTCGTATCCCCGTACTTGACTTTTTATGAGCAACTCGGCGTGTGTTTCTAGCAGAGGACGCTTACATGTACCCTACCGATGCCCTGGTCAATGCTCCAAGTTTTAGTGAAGTACAAGTTGCTCATTTGCTTTTGTGTAGTAAATGTTATCTTGGTTGTTTTATGTTCTATGTTGTGTGTGTCTGTTTTCCCTGTCTTCTTTTTGTCCCTTGATTGTGTTGTTTAATTTCCACTCGAATCGTACCTCCTTTGATTATTCTTGCATTCTTACGCTTAACATTTGCTAGTTTAGTACCACATTCATCTATCAAACCCTAATTGAATGGGTTTTTTTTTACAAATTTAACTCCTTATATGTAAGTGGTTTTTTTTTCAATTGCAAGCAAAATTTGGCGAGAATCAAGAAAAATTAAGTATGTTTCCTCCGTACTGCTGCACTCGTCGAACTTTAAATAAAGTGTCACTTCTTGAATTTATCAGAATTTTCCACTTGACCATGGAATTTCCTAAAATGTGTGTCCAATGTAGAAGAAAGTTAAGCGCAAATCCAGCAATTATTTTATAAGTCTTCAAGTACTTCAAATTCTATAGCTCTATTAACCTTGAACTTCATCATGACAGTGTAATTAGCAACGGAAATAAAACTCAGCACGATAAAATTCATTACATTAAGTTTACCATTGTTTTAGTACTAACAGATTTGTAATAGAAACTAATGGTTTCGCATGATTTAAACAAAATAAATAAGACTTCTCATGGGTAATTCACGCAGTGCACATGCAGAGTGTTCGTACAATTTAAAAGCATTAGACAACATGTTTCCATCTGCTTAACAGATTCAAAGGATCATAGTCAAAATATAAACATGATCTCAAAGGTCATAAAAAGTTCAAAATAAAAAAAAAGATGTTATATTGTTGCTACCAAAATTGGTGTTGATGATTCACTTTCTAAAGAAAGAATTCACTGCAAACTATTCCTAGCTGATAAGCACTAATACCAAGATTTGGCAACCAGTTTCCCTCAAAGTAAAAAGGCGAAAAACCACAGATGCGCTAATTATATCTAACCAAGCTAAGAGGAAATAGGAAAAAGGCAAAGACATCAGAGGCAGATACCTATGTTGACTAACACAGGCCACTCAAAAGACGAACATCAAAGTTCCTTTTCAAATTTAGAAAGGAAAAAATATATTCGATTACAATCTCGTTATCATTCATTTTTGTTTTCGTAAAGGTACGATTTGATTTTATCACCTAGCTTTTTATATAACATCAAAAGTTTGAGTAATATTTTTCATATCATACCTTTCTTCTGACTTCTGTTATGGCACAGCTTAGTAAGGAAAAACTATTTCCAACCAATACTTAATTTGATCGAATTTAATGGTCTTCTATAAAGATATGTTATATAATATTTTTACTATATCTGGTTTTTTTTCCTGACCAATTAAAGAAACCATGTCAGTAATGCAATTATATTCAAACTTGATACAAATGCTTCGTCAGTTTTTTTTATGGATTCAAACTTTATAAATTTATGGTTGTAACAAAATAACGGAACTTATAATTATGATGTAAAACATTACCTGAACAAGCAATAGCAAGGGTACAACGGAAATGTGAAACTAGCTACTACGTTCCTGACTTTGTGTAGGCATTCGTAATGGTAGGTAAAAAAAGTGATTTAACTTTTTTAACTTTTAGAAATCTCAAAATATTATCTTCATAAATAGGTCAATAACTGGGTCCTTGTGGTAGAACCCATTTTTTTGTTTTAAAATTCTGAAAATTTCGTCGATTCTGCTGGCAAAAAATGACCAAAAAATTCCCTTTTTTCTTGAACAATGCTTTAAAAATCTCTGGAACAGAATCTGATTACATTTTGTAGCATTGTTGAAAATCTGAGTAATACTCAAAGCTCAATTTAATAAGTACCGTATAAATATAATTTAGGCTAGGCCATCTTACTTCATACCATTATAACTGAATAACTTTTTTGACAAAATAGTTTTAATATAATTACTGTGTGTGGTATTTGTGATTTTATTGCACTCAATGTCGCATGTTTCGATGTTTATGTTCTTCTGGAGTGTGTTGTTCGGTGCAGAGTTGTTATTCAACATCAAGACAAACTGTGGTTGGTTAACACAGTGCATTGGGTCCTTTTTGTGATAGGCTTAACCAGATAATGTCCCAATACAAACACGATTTATTCTGAACAGTTGGCAAGCGACGCAACGTGGTATAAAAATCGCAATGTGCATGAACAATGTTTATTCTGTCTTAGAGAATTTTATTGTTTCCTGTTTTGATTTGTTTTGTGCTTTCTTAGACTTTGTACCAATTTGAAGAATAAAAATAATTAGAATGTTTAACGATGGTAATTTAATCGCAGTCATCAATTATTTCTATTTTTATAGTCGGATGATATGATGAACATAGAATTAAAAAAAGTATTTTTAAAACATTTAGGCTAAAACGTAATGTGTGTTTAGCTTTCTATTTTTTGTGTTGTTTGTTTGTTTGTTTCCTTGTATCTTTTGGGAAGTTGGTTGTTTTATTTTAGTTCGTTTTTAATGTTAAATAAATCAACTGTATGATTGAAAAAAAAACGTACGTACTTCCTGTTAAATTAAGAGCAAAATAATTTTTGTCTTTTGAATATTTAAAAATCTTTTCTGACATTACTGCTAAAGCCACAACTGCTATTTTATTACATTTCTGATGATTTCCAAATTACCCAATATTTCAATACATTGACTATAAATTCTTAGTTAATCTGCCGAAAAAACAACAATAAAATAGATCCTGCTTCAGATCTGTTCTGCAGATGCCGGTTATGTCATAAAGGAAGTTCTATAAAAATTGCTACTAATTATCTTGAATCGTTCATACAAGAAGTTTGATGAAATCATCATATTCATAAGTGTATATGTATTTCAAGGTAATTGGCATCGGCCATGACGAAATATTAAAAAATGCATCATTCGTTGTATTTTTATTGAAGGCAGACTTTGTCTGGCATTATGTAATAATGAAATTTGCCCTTGTGGACTTAAGAGTAACCAAGGAGATACAGCAGGCGAAATATGTATCCGCTTTTTGAAGAAAAAAAAATTGCTCTTAAAATTATATATATTTATGTTGAGCATTGTGAAACACTCAACAACCCTATAGAATTCATAAAGTATGAATAAAGGATAGTAGCAAAATTATCGAACAGATAAACTTTTTGCAATAGTCAAAAGAAAGTCATAAAGGAAAGTATGTAACGTCCTGAAGCATGTAACATTCCCATTTTAGCGTGCTTCGTGTGCTTCGTGTACGTGTTTCGTGGGATCGTGTATCGTGCAGCGTGGGCTTCGTGTGCGTGTGCCTTTCGTGTGCGCACTTCGTGCTTCGTTCTTCGTGTATCGCGCAACGGTTCTGTATTCTGATTGGATGAAAAAATGGCCCCTATGGTAAATCAATTTTACGGAATATCGTTGTAAATTTCGTTTTCTATGCCAAAATCAATATTCCTTTTACATTGAAAAGACAATATTTTGTCAGAATTTAATACTTGTAGGAATTAATTGGTTTCAAACATTCGAACATAATTGTACATATAATGAAATACTGTATATATGTTAATGACCTTCCGGAACGATCCGGGTAAAATTTCCAGAACTATAACTGTTTATGATTTCATGGCGATCATTCCCAAGTGGTAATAGTGTGTATTTTAAGAATAAAAAGTGAGTATATATTATCCCAATTTTATGAAATTTCAATATTTTCATACTCAAAGTACTTTTTACCAATATTTTATGATATTTTGGTATTTTTCGTTGTCATTGAACAAGGAAAATCTGTTCCCACTGGTCCATCTACAACTAATATGGACGTTTTTCACATAAAAAAATACTTTCTTTTCATATTTAGAGCAATAAGACGGTATTGCCTAAGCAAATAAAAATACACCTTTATCTTAAAACTGGGTATATTGAACCCCAATTTTACGAAATTTCAATTTTGATACGCCTAGTCCAGTCAAAATGTTTTCGCAATGTACCATGTTTAATAAAAATGGACACTTTTCATATCAACAATGCAATATTTTCTTTTCTAAACAAATAAAATGGTATCGTATTAGCTAAAATAGCTAAATTATTTTAATATAGAGTGTTTGTTACCAATATTTTATGAAATTTTGGTATTTTTATTCTCCTGGAACAAGGAAAATGTGTTCCCAATGATCCATATACAACAAATATGGACATTTTTCCCATAAAAATTACTTTCTATTCATATTCAGAGCAATTAGATGGTATCACATCTGTCAAAAACACTCTATTATCTAAAAAGTGAGCATATTTTACTATTTTCTTATTCCAAGACTAGTCAAAATGTTTTCGCAATGTACCATGTATTCTAGAAATGGACACTTCTCATATCAACAATGCAATATTTTCTCGTTTAGATAAATAAGATGGTATCGCATTAGTTAAAATAGCTAAGTTATTTCAGAAAAGAAAACTTTTTACCAATATTTTATGACATTTTGGTTCCCAATGATCATTATACAACAAATATGGACATTCTTTACACATAAAAATAGTTCTATTTATTTCATATTCAAAGCAACATGATTGTATGGTAAAAACACTTTATCAACTAAATTTTTTTATAATTTTTCTTCAATTTAAAAAAAATTCAACATTTTCATACTTCCAGACCGATGACAATGTTTTCGCAATATACGATCTATAACGAAAATTAACGTGATTTTATATCAAAACATTTATAGATATTTAGAAATTGTGTATATCGAATGTGTTTATTAAAGCATTATACACATTAATGTAAAATTACATGTAAGATGTTAGCAATCAACAAAATACGACGAACACACGTACACTGTATATCATGAATTATTATTAGCTTCGTTTTGCAAGTTTCGAAATATACTAATTACTGAGAAGAATACTTCCGGCCGACACGATCATTCGTTTATCATGCTTCGTGCAACGTGTTTCGTGTGGCTTTTGTGTATCGTGTGCTTCGTGTGCGTGTTTCGTGGGATCGTGTGTCGTGTTTCGTGTGCTTCAAGTGCGTTGGATTGGGAACGTTACACGTTTCTGGAAGTGTGGAGCAAACGGTAATATCAGGGAAAAGTCCAGATACCACTTCCATGTTCCTGACTTAGTGCAGGCATTTTCTAGATGTCCAGATCTCTAAATTGACCACTGTGGTGGAACCACATGTACAATATTCATTCAAATTCAAAGTTGAATTGATGTTTTCAACTACAAATGATGCTACATAACAACACTATTAAAAACTCAACTGCTAGACTTTCAAATAAAAATCAATGTTCTGTATCAAATGTGGATGAGTTATCAAGAAAACCAAGATTCTAGCGGAAATCGAAAGAATGTAATCCAGGGACAAAGACCTGACATGGTCAAACACGACAAAGAACGTAAAGCAACTAAAATAATACATACAAAGTAACAAAAGAAAATGAGCAACTCGGACTCCACTAAAAGCTGGAAGCATGGATGAGGTGCACCGGTAGGGTAAGCGTTCTCTGCTTTTCTATAATTCTAGAATCCTCATAATATATGTTCAAAGTTCCATAACAAATCATCTAAATTATGAACAGATCAAAGAGTAATTTCTTTTTTATTTTAAATGTTGTAATGCTTTCTATTTTATTTATTTTATTCTTACCACTTAAGTTAATTACAAAACAACATCAATTTTTGAGAAAACATGAATGAATGAAAGTTATTTGAAAACAAAATTTGGCATGTGCCATCCACTATGTGGGTCTTCCTTGGACAACTCTTAATTATATAATTAATGTTTTATCCAGATAATAGATACTTAGTTGACATATTGCCAATATGATGTACACATTATAACACGTATGTAATACTTTCAGACACTATAAAACGCAAAATGTGAAAGAACTCAGTGTCTAAAACAATTGAAGAATACTGGCAGCTGAGGTTTTTCATGCGACAACAAGCACGTAGGTTATTTAACTTATGCTGTCTACAAAACAGCATAGTTAACATGTTACATATACAAGAATGTGTGTAAACCTGCAGTATTCAGCCATGCAAGGATCATAAAGCGTTTGCCTTTATTAGTCTAGTAATACTTGATTATTTATGTTGTCTGAAAATGTTAACAGTAAACATGCGGCTTCCTTGGCGTTTGGAATGCATGTGTAGTTAACCATACTTTTCATAATTAATGTATTTCTTTTTCAAAACGGGTCCTGCTCTCTTGGTCTCTTCGTTTATTGTGTAATTTGAATTTGATTAAAATTTACTTGGCGTTCAGTTGCTATATTTATCAAATTCATTAATTATGAAATAAAATAACCAAAAAAAAAATAAATCAATAAGCAATATTATGAAAATGAATTTAAAAACATTTAAATATGTCATTATCTAAGGTCAAGTACAAGGATACTAAACTTGGTTGCCCTACTACTTAAAAAAGATGACCAAAAAAAGACAAAAAGAGCATCAGTTAATATACGCCAGCAGAAAATGAAGTTTAAAAAAAACGATCAGTCAAGGTAAATTAAACATCTTTCAATAATTGAAACCATGGTTATTATATTTTTTTTTAATTTACGAATTTTCTCTCTTTTGGCGACTGACAAGTATATACGAAAAATATTACCCGCAAAATTGATTGATGTTCCATGTCTTACCTATTTAAAACTACGGACATTGCGAATACGTTATGCCGTTAAAAAAATCCTTTAAAACTTAAACGTATAACGTAATACAGGTTAATTACAAAAAGAAACTTGAATTAAACAAAAATTGTAATGTAAGTAAAAAATCATCTAGCAATGAACAAAATAGAGAAATTAAAAATGGATATTTTTTTAATGATAGTATTAACTTACGAATTAGATAAAATAATAAATAAATTAAAAATTCGCAAATTGAACGAAATAATAATTAGAACGAGAACTTTCTGTACCTACACAAATAATGCAAGAATGCATAAATAAAAAGTGGGCGAAAAATCCTTTCTTGTTACCTTACAATATTTTCTATAAATAACATTAATTATGGGGCTGTTACTTATAATTGAAGGAAACGGATCATATTTTCATATTCAGTAAAGTATTTTTTTCATTAAACCGTTGAGTCTGTCTATAATTAAAACTTTCTGACTAAGGGGGTTATTGTGAGTTAGCATTACGCTACTGGGTGCAGTTATATCATAATATCTTTTGACAGAAACCATACTTAAATCAGGCATCTGTCATAAAGTGTAACAATTATTAAACATCAAATATTTTTAGATGAGTGATACATATGGCATCAATGAAATATTGAATACTTTTACAACATGCAGCTTTGTAATATTACAAAATCAGAAATAAGTGCTATACCACATGCAAGTGCTACTAATTACCAACCGAATACCGTATCCCGCATGTTAAGGCAAAAAGTAATATTTGTTACCTATTACACTTTTGAAAAAGGGTTAGATAGGGTTTTGTTTGAATTATATGCCAGTTTTTTTTTTAGATTGATTTTTTAGGAAACAATACTAGTTGAAAAATTATAAAAACAAAAATTTAAAGTACACGATTTAAACAGTTATAAAAAGGATGGACTGGAAATAGAAAATTCACATCTTTTTTTAATTTGGCCTAAGATTAACCATGGAAGTAAAGATACTTACTCAGTGCACACTTGGCTTGTTTAGTGTACAACACTTAACTTCATTTTATAATGTTTTATTTACTAATGCTTCTCATTTGGATATTTGTTTCAGATACTAGATTTTTTACTAAAATTTCCAGTATTACAAAATTCAAAAGCCTTAAAAACTGAGGCTTCATTCCTTGTATTACACTTTGGAGATTTTTCGGTGATTTATTTAGCTACCAATCGTGATACCGTACAATTCATATTTTGATTAAAATATTTCTAAATAATTGGTTCTAATGCAGATTAACTGCTTTTAAACACGTGCTCATCATATCGAAATTTCCAATGTTATTATTCAATATGAGTGGTAGTTTTGCATTTATCATCTAATACAAACTAATTGAAAATAACAATTGTAAATATCAAACGGTTCAGTAATTGAACTATTCATAATCAGAAATGACGTAGAAAAAAATACAACATATTCTTACTTTTTTAACTTGACTACATTCTTGTGCCGTAGAGTTCGAGTACGAATTGATCACTCATACTGTAATTTCGGATATATAATAGGATAGACCTATTGTATATGGATTTGTGTTAAATCAATGAACTTGATTTAGATTTAGATTGATGAATATCACAAAGAAATGACAAAGTATCTTAACAGAGCCTCCGTTTGTTAAGCCGTGGTTGGTAAAGGACAACTTTTGGTAAAGAATGATGAGCGAGAGTTATGAATGAATATAAAACGGGAGCGAAATAGGTCCAAATGCCATCTAATGAAACATTATTGTAACTTTAATTTTCTTTTAATCCATAGATTCCTTTATTCTGACGTCCGTCTGTCTTTAAACTAATTAGCGAAAATATATGATTTCGCGTTGTTTTAACAGCAAAAAGCATACTGGTCCTAAACATATGTTTCCATATGTTTTAAAACATATGAAAACATATGCTGCAATTTTTATGTGTACACAGCAAGGTACCCATCTGTTATCCACAATGCCTCCTACACTACTGAATGGTATTTAATAAAATAGTCACATAATCTATATTCCATATTCCAATTGTGCATCTCCTATTTTAGATTTTGCTAAAAAAAATTCAGGTTCAACACAGTAAAACATGAACTTTGTCATTTACATTTATGAATATGAGGACATGGGGTCACATCTCATATCCATCATTTTTCCCTACACTACTGAAATGCTTATGCAGTCAACTCCATTCTAATCTCGAGAGAAGTTTTTAAATACTTTTACAATTCCTGATGTGAACACTAAGTTTATGATTTAACAAATAAATAAGCATATCATGTAGTTTAATGTAGTAAAAAATATGGCGAAACGTCAATCAGAGGAACAATTTAGGGACATCAAATTGCATTGTATTAACGTAAAAAATGGGAAAAAATATTTACATGCACAATGTAGACAACAGAATGAAATTCATTAACAAATAAAAACGACAAGATAAGGAAGAACTCAAAATAAAAATTTGCAATGAGATTTTTTACCCAAAAAATACGGAATGACTTCGAGTACTCCAGAACAGCAATATGCCCTCCATAACTCATTGGTGTTATGGTGTATCCTTCTACACCATGAGAACTGATACGTTCACCATCTTTCGTCTACCCCGGACATGGCATTTTATAAGCAACTCGGAGAGTGTTTTTAGAAAAGAAGAGGACGCACACCTTTCCTGTGCATATGGTCTATGCTCCAAAAGTGGAGTCCGGGTTACTCATTTACTTATGTAATTTTGTTTATTTTATTTTCTTTGTTATGTGTGTCAAAAGTTCCTGTTTAGTCTCTCTCCTTGGATAATATTTTTTTATTTACCACTCAAATCTTTATTGCAATGATTATTCTCTCCTCCACAAGGGTCTTCCATCGCGATACAACTGAGTAAAATCCTGTTAAGATAAATAACCATCAAATGATTTTTTTATTTCCCACTTAAAGGTGTATCTCTTGGATATCGAAGTGTAAATTATCACTAGGATATTCAACAATCTCATTTTATGATGAAATTGCGAAATTGTTAATGTCGATATTGTGAAAGAAAATTTACTTCGCATAAATGAATATGATAAAATAATAAGTAGATATAATATTCTATGTTAAGTTCTTTATATTGAATAAACACTTTTCTGAATAGTGTTTATATTCTTTTTTAAGGAAATATCTGAAAATAAATAATTTCAATATTCAGATGTAACCATGCTTATATGGTATGTGTAATCAAACTGAAAATCCTTCTATCGATTTTAGTTTAATTTATTAATGTTTAACACACAGAACGATGTGAAAATAATAATCAGTTAATTAAATGTCAGCTAAATGCTACGGGTCTTATATGATTTTGGGGAAAAATAACTGAGAAACGTGTGATGAGCCCTTAAAGAGGGGGTTTAATAGATTTTTTGTCGTATTTCTCAACGTTGTTTCTTTAGCTGCTTATTTGTAATTTGATGAAGTGTTTATGGGCTGCTAGAATTATATTGGAATATTACGTGTGTACTTCGTGTTCAGACCATGAAATTAATTTTCAGATTTGGCACATTTTATTAAAAGTTTTTGATGAAATTTAGTTTTAAAATTACTCTTTATTTCGACTGCTTTGTTTGAGTGTGTCCGTATTTGTGTTCGCGTGTAGTGTCTTTGCTTTTTTTCTTGGTTGTCTATGTACCATCGGTTAAATATAATTTTTTACATAGCTTTTGGTGTTGTATTTTATTTTACCCTACAATGGAAATCCTCAGTATGAAAATTTTTAACTACATCACAACAAATGCTGCAGTTTATCAAATCCGAACGGTATGTGTAACTATTTCAATGCTATCTGCATAGAAACAGCTACAGTTTATGTGTCCAATCTATTCCTTGATTGTTGGTTATGTAATAGACTGGTTCCCGATCGCAATATTCAGTATGTTACACATATACAAATATAAGAGAGAGAGTATTGCTAGTAGCTAATACCTGGAACGTAGTCCCGGTAACCAGGATAGTTATGTAACAAATCGATGATGTAACATTCATACATTTTTTTGTAAATTGGTAAATAATGGTAAAAACATTAAAGTACTGAACCCCAAACCTTTCTTCAGTTGCCAATAGAATGATAATAGATGTAAAAATAATGTAAAGGATGCTGTATAAATAAAGTTCCATTAGAAGTATAATACAGCATTCAATATAATGTCGAAATTTATTTAATATCAAGTTTAGACTTTTTATGAGCAACTCGGCGGGTGTTTCTAGAAAAGCAGAGGACGCTTACCCTACCGGTGCACCTGGTCTATGCTCCCAGTTTTTAGTGGAGTCCGAGTTGCTCATTTACTTTTGTTACTTTGTATGTATGATTTTAGTTACTTTATGTTCTTTGTTGTGTATGTCTGTTTTCCATGTATGGTTTTTGTCCCCGGATTGCATTCTTTTGATTACCGCTATAGCATTGGTTCCCTTGATTACTCTTTAGTTCAGAATGATTAAAATTGAAGATTTTTTTGGCAATTCAATTTTTTTTATTTATATTTTTTTAATTTTGTTTTATTCGTTTTGTTTGTTTGTTATGTCTGTCTTAATTTTCTTTTTAATGGTTATTTTTTTATTATTTTTTCATTTGTGGTTATTGTTTTTTTATTTTTTTATTTATTTATTTTTTGTAATTTTTTATTGCTTTTTTGTTGTTGTTGTTTTTCTTCGGGTTGTTTTGTTTTGTGTGTTGTTTTGTTTTTTTTCTGCTTGTTATTTCCCTTATACTAATTGTAGATACTATTTCGTAAAATTTAGTTAAAAATGTTTATTGATCATAAATTTTGTTATTGTTATAAAACGAATAAAAAAAAACGGAAGTAATTGTTTTCTCAAACTGTACAAACATTCGATGTTTGTCGAAATAATTTCAGAGATATATCAACACTCTTTTAAACAAAACTAAATTACATATTCGTTCACTTATGAATCTCATATTTTACTTAGCTGTGTATATGTCAAGATACTTCATTCAGCCACATTATTTTTATTAGTCCGGAAAGCCAAAGAGGTTTCGTAAAATTTTATCTACGTCATCAAGGTTTCAAGAGCTAATGTATTAATGGAATAAATCTCAAACTCCTTTAATCGGTCTATTTTTGTCAACTCCTTCCAGTATCATACTAAACAGCCTTTTTGCTCCTGTATTAAAATAAATATAAAACAAAAACAAAAACGAAAAACTAATAAAACAAAAGCAATCTTGATCATATTTACGACATTCATTCACAGTAAAAATGATTCCCATATATAGTTGCAAAATAGTTGAATTTTTACTGTACAAAGATGTCGACTCTAATGATCATAATCTAAAAACTGTACTAAAACTATATTTGTAAACCTTGTCAAAGTCTTAATACATTAACCATAAGTCTTCTTACATAAATAATACTTTCACCTGTTACAGTTTTCATCCATTTTTATTTATTTATTTATTTATTTATTTTTTTGTTTTCATGGGAAACCATTCATATTAGACATTGTTTCGGAACTTTAAGCACCTGCGTACGGAATGTTCATATCACAGCTCATACGTTATGCTAGAGCTTGCCGAAACTAGGCAGACTTTTTGTATCGCGCTACAATTCCAACAAATAGGATTCTGGAACAGGTTTATGTTGCTACAAGATTGATCACTACAGAAGTTTTATGGTCGTCATCATGAACTCGTGGATCGCTACGGTGTATCCATCTGCGCCATAAAAACTGATTAGTTCATCGTATCAAAGTTTTCCTTTTCTCTTTCGTTTACCCCGGACTTGACTTTTATGAGCAACTCGGCGGGTGTTTCTAGAAAAAAGAGGACGCTTACCCTACCGGTACACCTGGTCCATGCTTACAGTATTTACTGGAGTCCTGGTTGTTTTTGTTACTCTGTATGTATGACTGTAGTTACTTTATGTTCTTTGTTGTGTATGTCTGTTTTCTATGTCTGGTCTTTGTCCCTGGATTACATTCGTTTGATTACCGCTATAACCTTGGTTCCCTTAATTACTCTTTGACTTTCAAAAGAGAAATAATTTATTACTGCTTTATTAGTATACCATAAACAGTTATGAATTCGTTTTAAAGCGAACTTATTGTCGTACAGAATCTATTAATATATTCATGAATTATTTCATTTTGAATATTACAATGCCGCATCTCTACGTAATTTATTGTTTGTTTTCTGTCTATTATCTTTTCATTGTACTAATGGAGACTTTTGTAAAGACTTTTGTAAACGGCACATTAAAACACATACAAAAAATGAAGGTTTTCTTGTTCTCTTATAACTGTTTTAGGGATGAAATCCTTAAAAGTAAACATTGTCATTTTATACATTTCAAGGGGAATTACTCCTTCAAAAGATATTGTTCAACTTCGATCTACTATTGACATCTAGGCTTGTAATAAGAAAAAAAATATAATTAAAATGTATCTTTTTATTTAATTTCGCTTTCAATTTGCTAAGTATTCCCTTTCAAACAATGCAAAGTAAAAGGATTGTTATTCAACTTTTTTCTAACGATGACTTTAGTGGATTCTTCAATATAAAAAGAATCGTCACATGTGTATGTTTTTTTATATCTTTTGTTGGTTACATTAAATTAAATTAAATAAAACTCTATTTTCACATTACAACTTCATAGAAAGAAGTTACTACGAAATCGGTGTTATATCAAAAGGGAAACATGACTGTCAAAATGAATAGGCAACAAAGAATACATAAACGAACAAGCTTATCTAAAATAAATGGTAGAATTGTAAAGACATCCCGGTATATGGTATAGCGTATCTGTTTTGTTTTGTTTTTTGTTTTTTGTTTTTTGGTTTTTTTTTCTGTATATTTTTCCCGCATAATTCTTTTCATGTCTATTTTGAAACAGATATATACTGATTTGTGTGTGTGTTTGGGGTGTAACACAGCATAACGGTCAACAAGTTTGCAGAGATAACTTTCAATTAGCAACGTTTGGTTGGTACTTGTTTAACTGCGTAAAGATTCTCAGTACGTTCGTCATACCGAAATTGTCAATTGTGTAGGCTTAAACCTAAACTTAACCCACCGCTTAATGACCCAAAGCAAACGTACCAATTAGATCATTCCTTTAACCTCAATGATTTATCCGCTTTGTCAAAATAACTTGTAAAACAATGACCTTTACAGTGAAATCATCTTTTACCTTTTCATGTTTACACTTGTAAATACTGCAACATTTGTATCAGCTGGTCAATTGTACTCTATTTAGGGTTAGCGTGCTGTAAAATCTGAATTTACCCATCATTACGAAAGGAAATGCCTGAACAATGTCAGGGGCATTTTGATAATTTTAAACTGTCTCTTTTTTACATTTATATATTGACATTTGTTACACCGACTTTCCTTTTTGACTTTTCCTTTTGAATTTTATCTAGAATTTATTAGTTCGGTAATTGTGTACTGCCCTTCATCTATCACTGTGACGAAGGGTTGATTAAATCGTTGTGATACTATCTAATAGGTCATGTACTATTTTTGTCTTTAGGCACTACACTTTCATCAATCATTTTCCGTAATAGTTTTTACTTATTCTGGTTTTTTGCTGGTTACGACGAGCAGTTAACCTTGTGACTGTTTGTATCAGTGGTATGCGAATGGTGAAAAAGTTTCGTTTGACAAATACCTTTGTGTGGAGTTTGAAATTTTCTTGAATTACACAACGAAAATGTTTAATCAAAATTATTTTTATTAACTGTATTCAATAACCTCCCGGGCAGATATTATGCTCTTGAACTATGTAAACAAATTTAAATCTTTTATGTAAATCCTTTATTACTATACTCCGCGTCACATAAATAACATACTGTTAAAATTTGAATAAAAATATTTTCTACGACTTTATTGACACCTACCTTCGTTTAAATTGTCTTAAATGACTTGCTCATTCGTTAAGCCAAACGGCTTCTCCCTAAATATTGAATCGTTAAATTCCGGTCACATTTTAATTCTCGGTGCCAATATTTACACTGTAAAAAGTCGGCCATGTTTACAGTGATCGGGTTGCTAGGAGATGTTGTTTACGTTTAAATGGTTTGTCCAAAAACCGAAGAACCCAGAATGCATTTCGGCGTTATTTCGGATATCTCGGATTTATTTTACGCGAACAACGTACAATACCGAGAAGTTGATCAAGCAGACGAGTGTCACCGGAGTTCGACGGGAACTTACGGACTTTGTTTGTAAACAAATCGTCCCGTAGAAACCAACATGGCGGATATTAGTATGGGATTTTCCCGTAAGGATTTGTTACGCATGATTTAGCTAATAAGCGACTTGTTTAGGGAGAAGCCGTTTGGCTAAAGAAATGAGCAAGTCATTTAAAACAATTTAAACGACAGTAGGTGTCAATAAAGTCGTAGAAAATATTTTTATTCAAATTTTAACAGTATGTTATTTATGTGACGCCGACTATAGAAGTCACCATAGTCACTTATGCATTGTATCATTTCTAATATTGAGAATATCGATGATGCATTAAATTACATTGTATGTTTAAGTCTAAAAAACATTCAAAGTTATTCTGAAGCTTAAAGGCGTCTTGATTGTTGTTATAATGTTAAACGCGACTTTTACTAAGTTTCGTTCGGTTTCTTTCTTCAATAACAGTACGTTTTTGAAGTTTCTATGACAAAATGGATTTAAAAAACAATCTATTTGAAAAGACGTTGTAAACATTTACGTAATAAAGACGGAATGTTAGCGACGTAAGAAGACTGAAACATGAATGGCTCATAAACATTCTATCGGAAATGACGTTAATTCGGAAGTTGTTTCAGCTTTTAACGCAAGCGCAGAGTGTATGTTCTTGAAGGTATCACTTTTGTCCGTTTGTCATTAACAAAGCCGTTATTTGAGTACAAATGTTGTTTTTGATGTTTATGTTTGTGTAAAATTCGGGTAACGACCGAAATAAGAAATCTTTAGAATTGATAGAACAAAGACATGAGTTCGACTTTAACCGAGAACTCATCCATCAGACTGGAGACGTAAATAATAGTTTAAGACATTATTATGTCATTTTAGTAGAATGATCTCGTTATGTTAACTGTATAAACATGCTTAATAATACTCCAGGAGGTTGTGAAAGCACATTTTCATATTTTTACGTAATATATAATGAGTAAAGTTTGTAAAATTTGGACATTTTTCAATAACCACTTCAAAGTGACTTTTATTTTCCTTTTTACATTAGTAGTGGCAAATATAAAGACATGTTACCGATTTTTGTATCCAAGTCAATTGTTGGAAAAGAGAGAAAACGACGTATAATGAGAACACTAATATATTCCTTTCTACACTCACATACAAATATCATTGTCAAAAATGTCATTATTTGAAGAAAAAAAACACGTGTGTATGGACAAATGAATTTAGTTTTCATCGAAAAATAGGGTATTTATCAAATTGAATTTTATCATGCAATTATTTCTCTTTTACTTTTTTTATTTATTTAGTTTTACCTGATCAAACTTTTATGGTCACTATAGATTATTGTTCTTAGATTTAGGCCTTTGACCTTACCTTTTTGATACAAAAATATATTATCCATGGTGTTTTATGGGTCTATATGTAAAATGTTTCATAAGACGAGTTGCCTACTTTTATCTAATTTTACATTTAAAACATTCTTTTAAGTAGTTCTCTAATTAAGAATCATGCAAAATGTAATACATAGTTGAAAAGCCAACATATTTTTATTTTTGATATTTTGTTTAAAATGTTATAGTAAACAGAAATTAGCAATTAAAATGTGTAGCCTTTTTTTATGTGTATAACATATAGAATTTGCATGATTCTTACAAAGACTAGAATATTTTAAAACTGTAGTCTTATGAAAAAAATAAAATAAATTGTACCTAATGCTTTCGAAAACAATTTGTTAATTTATGAGATTTGCATTATTGTTGTTTTTTACGAACTTAAAAAAAAGACAACTTTTTATCAAAATTATATTGAATTTATTTATGAAGTAACTATTGATTAAGTACAGACGTCTTTATTTCTTTATGTTAGTGCTTTTAAGTTATTGAACTTGAATAACAAACTTTGAAAATATTCCAAATTTCAAAACTTTGGCACATAAATTAATAAAGACACTGTCACTTGTTTTTGTATTGCATAAGAGTTATGATTACACACAGACAGCCATTCCTCTGCGATGCCGATTAAATGGTAATGATGTGGAACGTTAGAATGCCGAGGTGCACATGCTAAATGGATACTTTAAATAGAATTTTTATATCTTATTCGTACGACAGATGTTTCCAATAACAATAAACCACTTGAGTTCATTTCAATCAAAAAATTATTCGGATTTTGCTATTTTTTTATAGGAAAGGTAATAGTCTATTTAATTATATAACTTGTTAGTTTGGTTTGTCGAACACCTGTCGAGTCGTAAATTTAGAAAGAAGAGTAACATCAAACTACATCAAGCAATGACATCAAGCAATGACATCAAGTTATTTGCCCTCACTTTAGTAAAAAAAAAATTCCTATACTTAAATTACATTTGAGAGTTGAGTTGGGGATCTCGTCGTTGAGCTGACCTGTCATTCTATTTGGTTATGAATTTTTATGTAAAATTTATGAATAACTGTTCAGTATCACTGAAATGATTCTGCCCGTAAGTGAGGTCCCATGGACAGCCGAAAAGGTCTCAGTATCGTATTAATTTTCCCATAGACTTCTATAGTGAAGTGCATATTTTTAGGATTTTTTAAAAAATATGTAAATTGATTCAATAAAACTTTCACTTATGTAGCATTTCTAAGGACATGTGAAAAAATAATTTCCCGCAAAGAAAATAGGGTGAGTCCACGAAGATTGGACAGAAAAGTAGTCTTGAACTATAAATAGCCATTTTCTCTACTTTCACTTTCGTTTTGCACTCACCAAACCAACCTTTTCAGTGGAACATTTTTATGATATTATGTTAGATTTTCTTTTAAAAAAGTTCTTCATCTTACAGTGTGATGTTTGCTCTATTTTTTAAGTCATTGTTCATGTCTTTTGACAGAACATTAGTTTGTAGAGAGGCAAAAAGAAAATGCACTATATTTTTATGGCATCCATGTTTTGACGTACACCCGCCCAGGGATATGCAATACGATACTGGTACCAAAACTAACTTTTGTAATGTTTATCTTGCTACTTTGACACCATTTGTAGTATTTGTAGTATTAAAGCAGATAATCGATTATATTGTGTCGTTAACACATAGATAACATGGTTCATTTCATAATCTGTGATAAAATCCTACACGGTGTGAAAAGGGTTGATAAATCTTAAACATCATTCTTGATAGGTGTCAATTAATAAACATTTCTTCCAATTAATACTTTGAATAAGTATGACACCAATGATCACGTAACAAAAATCTATATATATGTATTTTTTATTTATTTATTTATTTATTTATTTATTTTTAAACGTCTCAGAATGTGATGCGTCTATTCGCTACACTGCTCCATCGGATTAAATTGATACAGGGAAGATAACATAAACTTATAGGAGGGTCTGAACAATTCCCAACGATGTTAGAACTGTCAAATTTGCGATGCAAATTTTTGGTCTTTCCCTCCGCGACCATTTTCATCTTGCCAGA
This sequence comes from Perna viridis, assembly GCA_037379345.1. Classification (NCBI taxonomy): domain Eukaryota; kingdom Metazoa; phylum Mollusca; class Bivalvia; order Mytilida; family Mytilidae; genus Perna; species Perna viridis. Next base: position 24,470,624 of record CM074519.1, on the reverse strand, counting down.
TTCCGCCCACCCATCACTGCAACAATTTCATTTTATTCACTTACATAGCAATAAAATGCAATATACAAAAATGTTCATATTAAGTATAAACTGCATTCTGAATATGCGAAAAACAAATTTTGCTGCTTTTCAAATTCGGTCTTCTGAGAAATTGTTGCTGGTCATACCATATTCTATACATATCGTTAAGAACAAACATGTACAATATTCCATCAATAGGCCATGTGAGGTATTAAATGAACATCATAATGGCAAATCCTACTGCAATTGTGGTTACACAGTAGGAGTCAAATCTGTACTACAATAAACAATAAAGTTTGTAACTTTGGCATTCTGAATGACAAATCAATTCTCACGGAAATCGGGAAAGTTGCACTTTGCAATTCTATGTATCGGGGTTTTAAAAGATAGAAACGATAATATGGCATCTTGCTAGTCTGTAAATATTGAATATCATACCATGCATCCTTAAGATAATATTCCATCTCGTGATTCTGAAAATATTGGCCTTTGGTGACAAATCCTGCATCATAAGATGATGTTGCGCTTTTCGAGTCTGTAAATAATGGTACTTTGAATGTCCCATCGTGCATCATACAAAACACGCACTTCTGATTTAACGACTACAGGTAAAATAACTATCGCGATGCACAATAAGCTGCGCTTCCTTACTGATAGTATCTACATGTTGGATCATGTTACGATCGTAGGCATCCATCCCTCTGGCAACTAAATATGTGCTGCAATATCTGTAGTTATCGCTGAAAAATATAAGAAAACAACAGCAGAAAAGTATATGTGAAAGTTGAAGGGTTTTGAGAGAGGGAAGGTTTTGAGAACTGTTCGCCATTCATGAACGGTTACTGACGTCAGCATTATAAAGGCTTTTTGAAAACCGGATACAACTCCGGAATCGGCGTTACATTTATTGAACTTTCATTAAACTCGCTTTATCGTTTACCCGAAAACCAGTTCATAAACACGTTAAATTCATATCAGAGTGATTTGACATCAGAGATCGACACTAACAGTAGTCCTGTGACACCCTAATTTTGAAGAAGACTACTTGAAAAAATGTTCATAGTAGTCCTACGGCTATCTAACTTTTGTCGAATTTTTCATAAAATCTAAAAACAGAACCATCATTACCGTCTGCAGACTACCAGTTTTACCTTTGAAGTAGTCATGTTGACCACCAAACAAATGAAGTTAGTGTCAAACCCTGGACATGATCAATATAGTTTGTCTCCGATCCTTAAAAAAATATCAATTTAAAAAAAAGTCAAATTCAAATTAATGTAAATCCTGCTAATGCTCGATTTAACTCTAGGCTAAGGTTTGTGGTTCCCGACATCAATATTTTTTGTTTTGGAATCTCAATGTCTGCTTATCATTATAACTGCTAGTGAGTAATGCAGGGTGTGTCTTAATGGAAATAGCTACAGTATTAAGATAATCTTAGGGCTTCTTAACTATCTACATAGTTTATTTCTGTATTTAAGCTGGAACGGAAAATGAAATTGAATCTTTGATACAAAACTACCGTTTTGCATTTTGATTAAAATTTCTCTAAATAGCAGTTTAATCAAATGCAACAACAATACAAAGAAAAAGAGATTCCAAAACATTTCAGGAACGCATCTGAAACTTCAATATAAATCAGTTCCTATGTCTATTTCTTTCAGTTATTACCTATTACGTAACAGGGGATATCACGCATAAAATAAGATGAAACGAATTCTTTCTCAAGGTTCAAGTAGAGGAATAGACCAGAAACTATAAAATTATCAATTTTTGATCTTTGTTTTATATATTATGGCATAAAATGGTATTTTCCTCCGGTTGTTGGCTTTTAACAAAAATAAAAGTAGGCAAAATATATTTGTAATCTTGTTCTACTTTCAGGAATAATTTATGTCAAATTCTTAGGTTTTTTAAACGATGAGAGTAGAAAAAGTAATCAAGGGAACCAAGGTTATAGCAATAATCAAAAGAATGTAATCCAAGGAAAAAGACCAGACATGGAAAACAGACATTCACCACAAAGAACATAGAATAACTAAAATCATACATACAAAGTAACAAAAGCAAATGAGCAACTCGGACGCCACTAAAAACTTGGAGCATTGACCATGTGCACCGGAAGGGTAAGCGCCCTCTGCTTTTCTAGAAACATCCGTCGAGTTGCTCATAAAAAATCAAGTCCGGGGCAAAGTAGTAACCATAATGATGACAATCCAGCCAACTACCCAAAAACGAACCGTACTTTATAGTTTGTCGTTTCCAATAGGGCACATTCCGTTTTTTCAACGTATAAATCGTTGTTGTTTCAAACGTTCAAAGACAGCACAACAGTTTAATCTCATTACGTTATAAAATACTGCGAAAATACTTTTGATACTTTGAAACCTAAATGTCCTGTTGTTATTCTTCATTCATGGTAAATCGGATTCTGTGTTCTTGGCATCTGAACTTCATTAAAAAGGTAGATTTCAGACATTAATTTTTCATTAAAATATGAAATGTTTCAAATTTGCAGGGTATCATAATTCAGGTTTCTAGCTAACACTTTGAAACCTATGAAATAACCCACCTCTTTGACAGCGTAATTTATGTCGTGAAATAAAGTAAGATTTTCCATATCATTTTTTTTTTTATTGAAATGATTTATACTTTCAATTAAATAAAAGAAATGTTACTTTATATAGAATTAGTTCCAAGTTCAATTACGGTTTTCATGCACTAGCTATGAATACAACTATTTAATTAATATAACAAATTAAAAATATATTTCAGCTGTTGCAATTCTAATGTTAATAGAAGCCCTATCAATGTATGCATTGCATCTGTCTAACGTTTTACAACACTTGCAGTCTGGTATTTGATCGTAAATTAATAAAGGCATTTATTACTGATTATTATTATCCATTACGTAACAGGAACATCAAGAGAAGAAACAAATAACTTGACACTATTTGAAAAACCAGTTTTTTTCCAAAACTTTCAAAACGATAGCTGCTATAATATATAGCTTGTAAAAGTACATTTTGTGAAATATTTTCTTTTGCCTGAAAATAATTTGGCTTCTTGTTGGAGATTTTATTTGGGGGTAGCTTTCTACCCCAAATTTTGCAAAATACAGATTTTATACTGTGATTGCTCGTACAAATAAGGATAATATGGGATTAGAGATTAATTACTTGATAACCTAATCAACATTTGCAAAAAATGATCAAAGCATAAAAAAACATAAGGACAATCAGAGACATTAAATCTGAGTACAATATAAAAGTATGATATATATGGTTTGATTGCCAATGGGACAGTTATCTACCAAATGCCAAGCAACGAACAACTAAAGTTTACAGGTCACCACATGGCCTTCAATGATGAGCAAATCCCATACCGTAAAGCAAGCTGGAAAAGGACCCAAAATAAATGAAGTGAAACTACTCATAAAAGACGAATTGACCCAATCTATAGAAAAAACGTAAAACGAATAACAATGAACATAAAAAAACAACAACCACAGGACAACAGGTTCTGGCTTGGGATATCCACATAAAGTATTTGACAGGGTTAAACATGCTTTTGAGCGCTTATCCCTCCCCTTTTATAGGACAGTGATTGGAAAATACAACAATTAAACGAATTGTAAAATCCTGTTATTCCGGAGCACCTTTCTCAGACAAAAATGTGCAAAGCGCGGAAATTGGAAACAGAGGCGATCTACCTTCACAATGTAGACTATAATCTAAATTGTATTAACATGTAAAACTGTAGATAAAGAAATTAAATTACAATAACTGAACTAAGAATAACAGGATAATTAATTAGAAGGAGTGAATAACCACAATATATCCTCGCGTGCCGAAGAACGCCTAGTTTGAACGAGTGTACGGAACTTGTTCCGTGCACGAGTTAAATCTTAATGCGTTCTTGGCACGAGTGACTTTATTTTGGTTATTCACGATACTCATTGATCATGCTATCTATTATATAGACGTTCTCCATTATTTGTTGCTATTTTCAACATAAAATTCAAATTTTGTGAACAGCAGATTAATATACATGTTGTGATGTTTTGTTACGATTTGGCCGGAAAAAGTCCGAGAGTGAAAATACCGAATTTATTTCACAGTGTAAAATATTGAAAATTTTTACACAGAAAACATTCTGTAAATCTCTACTATCTGTATAATAAAGTCAGTGTACAGATCACATGTATGAAACACCGGATCAACTGTAAAGTGTATATCCCATAGTCTTGGGATTTGGTTTTTGCCACTAAGGGAAGGGAAATTTACAATTTGAAAGTCACAATCGTCATGTTTGGTTACAAACTTTGACCTTCACTTATGGTTGGATATTTTTATATATCAATACAAAACAGGAAGCACGAACTTGAAATCAGTAGTTAAACAGTACAAAAGATACATTGAGGATAATGTGAATTTCAATCTTTTAAATTAAAACCTTTGTGTGTAGAACAGAACATTCCTCAATAAAGTCTGGCTATCTGACGTAAAGTGTTTTTGGGGGCTACGTTTGAGAATTAACAAACATTTAAATTCATTAAGATTATTGGTTAAACTCTCCAGGGTAGCAAATGATAAAATATCATCATTTATGTCTTAGTCTTCATTTATCCATTTATTTTACATATGATGTAACAGTCTTCTTTGTTCATTGGTTATTATGATCACGTGATGCAAAGGATACTCCACGTACAGAAAGCCTTGTTTATTTTTTTTAAATATATTGACACTTTGTTTCTATTTATATGTATATTGACGCTATACTTCTACATTTAGGTCTCAGTATCTTATTACAAATACCATAGACGTCTATTGGGGAAGTCCATATTTTCAGGGTTAAAAAAAAGATATAAAAATGATTCAATATAACTTTCTCTTATGTGTCATTTCTAAGGCCATGCGAAATAATTTTCCGCAAAAAAGTAGCCATTTTCTCTACTTCCACTTTCGTTTTGCACTCATCAAACCAGTGGAATATTTTTATGCTATAATGTTAGATTTTCTTAACATGAAGATTGTCATCTTGTAGTGTTATGTTTGCTCTATTCTATAAGTCATTGTTCATATCTTTTAACAAAGCATTAGTTTGTAAAAAGGCAAAAAGAAAACTCACTATATTTTTATATCCTCCTTGTTTTGAGGACACCCGCACAAAAATGTGTAATGCGATACTGGTCTCTTGAGGCTAGAAACCACTAATTCCACTTCCCATAGGCTTCTATGCTAATTTCACAATATTCAATGGCTTCTCTGGACTTTATCTTAACTTTAACCTGCAGAGGACTATATATCAGCATGATTCTACATATGTCAGTTCACAATCCTCAGAATGGCATGTGGGGTTAGCAGACTTGCAGTGCAGTACTGGTCACCGGAAGTGAAGTGTCTATAAATAGCATGGAAAATCCCAGTGTTTTCACAAGATAGGGGTACATTTAGAAATCATTATGGAGATTAGGCTTCACATCACAAGAAGCAAAATGCACCTATAAAATGTACAGAAATGTTTTTCATTTCAGAAACTGTTTAAATTTTTTAAATGAGATGAGGACTTTTTACAGGGGTAATTTCTGCGTAGGACTATTTTTGCGTACGTTCCAAATGCTCATTGGTTGAATTGGTGGTCTGTAACCTTGAGATCCGGATTTAAACCGTTCCGTTCTGTAATTACTCTCAGACAATCATGGCGGAAAATTACAACATTGAAGTCCATATCTAACATACATTATCTACATATGTAATATATACATTAAAGACTTTCAATCAGTCAATACGTAAAATATGGACCTGCGAGATTATATTACTCGGTCAATATAATCTGAACAGGTCTATATATAAAGTATTGACTTCGTTAATTGATAAGTATATTGGTATTTAATCATATGTATCATGTTTATGCTTCTCTATACCATGTACTTTGGTTATTGAGAGTATGTTCAAATATCCTGTCTCTCAGGACGATGATGGTGCTTTAATAAGACAGAATATTAGACACTAGCTCTAACATACCTAAACAACTGAGAAATATTAACAACATATGAGGGGAATCTATAATTATATAATAATGTTTCTGAATTGTCCTATTTGAATGCTTCCCTGATGATTTACGATATTAATATATGCTGATATATTGCACAGATTGTATGTGTTACATGTCTGAAAATCCGGAGAAAAAGAAATTTCTTTGACGATGTAAAATACATTTGAACGAATGACTGTTAATTCAACTTATCAATGTTAACATGCATTCAACCAAGTCATATTGTTAACGTCTATCCAAATATGAAGAATACAGGTGGTTTGCGTTGTTGACAAATTACAATTATGCAATGCATTGTTGAATTTATAAATGTAAAAAGATATATAGTTTCTTATAGCAATACTAAGATATATATATGTATATATATATGAGAATGATAGTTGGGGAAACACAGACACTAATTGCTCTTCCGCCAATCGTTTTCAGAAAGAGTCAGTTAAGATTTGAATTTTAATAAAAGATCTCCAGAGTCTAAGATAGAAGATACGAAAATAGAACTAGAAATGCGAATATGTTAAAGGGGGATCAATTCAACAAAAAGGGGCTACACAAAATTCTGACACGTTGCCAGCAAATATATTTATATCATTTAACACGGTTAACATGATTTATCTAATATCGATTTTGTTGTTCCGTGATATTTTTAAGTTTCAGTATCTGTAAGAATCAGGCAGTGAAATATGTTATGAAAAAAAACCCACAATTTTGATAGTTTCATTTGACAATTTGCACCATCAGAATCAAGGAAAAAGACAATATTTTCCATATCATATTGCAGCTTTGAGTTACAATTTCATTGAAATGCACTGAAAATGAACATTTCAAGAGCAGATTATTCTGTCAAAAACTTCATTATTCTAAAATTCTATTGAACACAGCCAGTGATTCAAAGATCACATAATGGTCTTTTTAAATAGAGAGAGTATCCTTGATTGATATTTCATTATCTGATCGGTGGAGTTTTGACTTGCATGCTTCCGATTTTTTTTCCATTTTCCCTGATTCTTACATACACTTACACTTTAATAACATTTTTTATATGTACTTAACTTGATATGCATTGAATTTTGATCAGCGGTTTGTTGAGTATCAAGCCAAATTATTAATTCAATCTTTACGACAGTCGATGTTTAACGTTTTATGTATGACATTCCAAAACATTGGATGAACAAAATAAGTATAATGTTGTACTAACTTCAGAACTATTCTAGTTTAAGGAGGTAGGCCTAGGGTAAGGGACATCACTTATGAAATAAGTGATATGTTTGTATTATATTCAATTTCACCAAAACCTCTGAAGCTTTCGTTTGAAGCAGAATAAAATGAATCCAAGTTAATTAGATGCTTACATTAGATTGATGTAAAATGCTGAATACAAACGTTCTAATATTTTTAAGAGTTGTGTCCCTTACCCTAGGTCTACCTCCTTAATACACTGCCAGTATGATTCTACTTTGACAAAAAGTACAACAAAATATCAAGTACTTCGAAATACACCTTTCATTTATCGTAATGATCTACAAGAGAACAGATAATTCATGTGGTTTGGATCGAACGAAGGCATTATTATTCCTGTGGGCGTTTATATACTGAGATTGGGAACAACAACCACAAGAAAGGGAATAAATGAGGGTAATATGCATCGAACGTATTTAGCAATGTACTGACTCTATGCATTTGTTTAACCTCTTTTTATACATTACAGGTTTTCTGTTCGTTTTTGTTTTTTTTCTCAAAGAACTGTTTGATTCATAGTTACTACATGACCATATACGTATAAGAGATAATATAAACATTTTAATAATAAAAACAAACAAACAAATCAGTTGGTGATTAATTTAAATATTGGTCTACCGGTAGGGTTTAGGAATGATGAGTATCGATTGAGCTATCTTTATAATTTTTAACGCGTGTGACAAGAGTCTGCTGATCAAGCAATATATGTATTTTTTCTTATAGTAAAATTATTAGGGACGATGTGTCAGCGACTTCTTGCATATGCTTCTGTCAAAGCTTGAATTCCCGACAAAAAAATTGTTCATTAAGATCCATTGCGGATGATGTTACTATTCTATGACACTTGATGTGTTAGGTTCTTCATTGTGTTGTCTTGTGTTCTTTTTATTTATAACGTTTCGTTGTAAGATGCTTGAAAGTCATCTGATCTAAAACTTTCCGTTATATCTAAAACGTTTGTATTAAGACTAAGACAGATTACTACCTACTTCTGGTTTAAAGATCTTGAAGAGGTTTAATTGTTGCTAGATTTTGCAAATTTAAATTTTTTTATTACATTTTGTTTTGCATTGATTCAAAGGCGAATAAGTTCTTTGCTTCGTAAAATATATGACTGCTTGAAAAATCATAGTCGGCATTCCAAAAAATAAACTGATGTTGTAACGACAATTGATGTTCAACTCAATGGTAATCATATGACAATGTCAATTAAAAAATTAAAACAAATATATGTATTATTTATCACTAACTCTAATTTTAGCTCGTTATTGTGCTGCTATCGTTAAACTAAAACAAAATGCGACTATTTGTCAGGTTACTCAAAAGACTTCTTTAATTTTTCGTATAGGTTCACAACAGAAAATTTAATTATACGGTTTGGGTCAAGACATAAGTGTTCCATCCATGTCCATTGATTTTATGATGCGTCCAACCAGTCCATATATTGCAATTCAATCCGATGATGCGTGAACTATTTGCTTTATTGTCTTTTTATATGTAGTTGAGTATGCTATGAATCATTCGTATGGTAGAAAAGGGAGAACAAGCACAAGGGTCAATTTCTTTCTAAATTTTGACTTCACGCTCTTAATTTTAAAGCAATGCGGTCCATAAAAGATTCATGCGATCCATATACAATTATATAAACCGGCAGCTACATAAAAAAGTAAACAAATAAATGTCCTTCAAATACAAAATTTAGCAAATAGTTCATGTTTCTGTGAATCGTTTGCATAATTTACAGCTGTTACATATCTTATTCAATAGAAGTCATTTAAGGAATAACTGTTATAGTTTTTTCGGTCTATTTGAAATAACCTCAATCAGTTGGTACACACTAAATAATCTGTGTTCAAGTATGCACCACGGGCATTGAGGTTATTTCAAATAGACAGAAAAAATATAACGGTCATTCCTTAAATTTTAATTTTAGTATAAAAATTTAATGAGCAAATCAGCAAAAAATGTTGATGACGTCACAGTCACATTACAAAATTTGATTTACAAGACGATGGACAATATTTTTTTTCATCCAATCAGATAGTGTGTAACATCTGAACTAAAATTGTATATAAATGTATACATTGCATCTATCTTTTCACTCTACACGTTGACGTACTCCGAAACAGTTAGAGTGGGAGTAGGCCAGAGCGACAACACAGCAGCCCAGCCGCTAGTAGGACATACTCTGACTAAGTTCTTCGGTCATGTATCCCGAAGGCTGGGCTCCGCTACCTTCTAGTACTAACTGGCATTACTAACAGAATCCCCGTAAGGCGCGGTCGTGCGAGATCCGTAAGGATAGTCAAGACCGTAGAATACCCCAATCATCATCTATCTTTTAGATTGGAAACGTTTCACAACACGAAGAATCTGGTACTTGATCCTAAATCAATTAAGGTATTTAAGAATTGGCAATAATAAAAAAAATTTCTATTGAAAAATAACATAAATTTTCCATGTGTATATTGTTTATTGCGCGAAGTGCCAATTCTGATAAATTAATTTTAAAACTTGCTTTTATCTTTAAACAAGAGAAAGGATGCTCTGAATTTAACTGAATAGGGGCGTGTCATATTTCTTTATCCATTGAGATATAACAAAATTATTTTAACCAATCAGATTACAATATTTATCAAAAATTAATTTATTTATTAATGAACATTATTACCAATCAAATAAGAGTAACAACAAAATTACCGAACATTTATCCGTATCCATAATCAAGTCCAAAATAAATCTGACAAAATTGATATTACACTACTGGAACTGATGGTACTACAATAGTCCTGACTTACTGCAGGTATTTCAAACAAACTTTTGGGGTAAATAGGTTTTACAGCGCGCCAAACCTCCCTCTGAAGTAACAGGAAAACCATTAGAAGAAACAAATAACTTGATACTGTTTAAGACGAACATAACCCAAACTTTCAAAATTATAGCTGTAAATTTAAATATCTTGAAAAAATACATTTTTCAAATTATTTCGTTCACCTGAGATAATTTGGCTTACTCATTCCTGGAGCGTTTTAGGGCATATTTTACCTCTATTGTTTGTAGAAGACAGAAGCTTGCAAAACTAACTTTTAATTAAGTTCATGAAACGAAATCGTCCAACAACTTGCTTATTATTTGCTTAACTTGAAACGAAATGACAAAATAACAAAAAAAAAGAGATGAAAACATGTGTCTCTATGTGATAGAAGTATTATCCTACAAAGTATTTATTACAAAATAGCTAGACCATAACTCCTTGTCACTTTTATTTAAAATATATTTGAACACTGTTCTCCTACACACTAATACAAACCCCTACTGAAATATTTATTTTCTTGCCTTGATTTAAGTCTCACAAAGTTATAAAGACTGTTTTTATACGACAGGCAATTATATTCGGTCGTGTAATGGTATAATGCTTCGGTCAGCGTCGTCGTCGTCTGGCATCCAAAGACAATTTTGAATATAAGTGTATGGATCATTAGGAAATTATACCAAAACAAAAAAGCTGGGATTGATTTTGGAAGTTGCCCCTGAAACCATTTCAGAATAATAGGTCAAACAAAGCACCAGAAACAAGCAATACAATAACTTGATTATGAGTAAATGGATTTCTTTGAAATTATATCAATAAGTGTCATTCTACAAAAGAAAGACTGGAGCTGATTTTGGAGATTTTAACTTAAACTATTTAGGAATATTGGACCAAAATAAGCCAACACAAGCATTTTTATAATTTCTGAAAAATAACTTGACTTAAGTGAATGGATCTCTTTTTAAAAAAATACCACAAAGTGCCATACCACAAAAGGAAGACTGGGATTCTTGTTGGGTGTCGTAACTGGAACCATTTATTGGCCTGCGTGGAATATTGTATAGGTATCAGAATTCAAATCTGAATCAAACTTAAAGGATGTGTCCATAATTGTCCAACTGTTTGGGATTCGACCTAAGCGTAGCATTGTTTTTTTTCCTAATCATGAAACATGTATGCCCATAAAACAAAATGGATCTGTCGGTTGAATTGTAAAAATGCTGCATTTTTTATGATTAAAGATAAAATGTTTCACATAACAGTAAAAATAACAACTCTTTTATTCTTGATGTAAATAAACTATTAAATTTTTTGGGGGATCATTTTGATGAAACACAATAAAAGTAAACATGCATTTAACTCAAAATTGTATTACTGATGAATATCAAAGATTAGAAAAATAACACAGCATGCGGTTTGTAAATCTTTGGGTAGCTTGCATATTTTTTATTTTTTATATTTTGTTTAATATGTTATAGTAAACAGAAATTGTCAGGTGGCTTTTCATATAACCCTTGTCTTTAGGAAATAAAAATTATATAGAATGTACTGTAGCAATCAGAATTAAGGGATATAACTCTGTAAATGATATTAAAATACAATAGTATTCATCGGATTATCAACGTGGATTATCTCCTAAGAACAGACAAATTGAAATGAATAATGATTCATTTCATCATATAAACCTATGAAGCAACTTCTTAACAAAAATAAGAACGTGTAGCATTTTTAGGTGTATCACATATAACAGAATTTGCAAAGAATTTTGCATTAGGAACAACAAATGAAATATGCACATTTTGTAGTTTGTTTATGTATTGGTGCTTATTGGACCCTATTTTATCAACCTCGTTATAAAATAAGGATGAATTTTGTCCTGTTTTTATCATTTATGAAATGATAGGAGGATAAAAAGTTGTCGTACATGATGAACACAGAGATTTTAATATAGCCTGACAAGCCTAAAAGGTATTACGATATGTAGCATTTTATTTTTGGCATTGAAAGGATGTTCTTGGTGTAAATACACTTTTCATATGTGATCATTCTGATGAGTGGAGGTATAGGGGGAAATATTTTTTTCTCTTCGTTAGGTTGACCAATCATGTACCCTTTTCAGACAAAAAGATTGATTAGTGTATTGACTAAAGATATATCAAGTTTACTTTTTTAAATACTTATTCCATGCAATAATTCGGAACTACAATAAGTCAAAATATTAGGTACCAGAAAACTTATGATGATGATTGAAAAAAGATTGTCAACCTTTTATGCCATTGTGATATTTCAATTTCTGAATTAAAGTAGTACAACCAAAAAAGTTTGTTTGTTGTTCCTAGTTTTACTAGAAATGTCTAGTATAGTCCGCTGTGCAAAAATAAATACTACCTCTTTCCTAGTAACTTTCTATCGAACCTATCTTTTCCTTTAATAGTAGTGATTTGAATAAGTACCAATCCATATACAATTCAGACACTCCCAATAGTAGAGATGACATGTGGACCAATGGATGTTTGTCTGGTCTACATTTGTTATATTTATATGTATCGATAGTCTTTTCTTTATTCAGATCCAGGGTTTGACAATGACTTCATTTGCTTGTTTGTGAACAGGACTACTTCAGAGGTACAACAGGTAGTTCTTAGACGGTAATGACGGTTCTGTTCTTAGATCTTATGAAAAATAAGACAAAATGTAGATAGCCCATAGGACTACCATGAAAATTTTTCAAGTAGTCCTCTCCAAAACTAGGAGGGCACAAGACTACCGGACTTCTGTTAATTTCAATCCCTGAGATCTGTATTTTTGGCGAAAAAAATACATTCATCACCCACTAAAATTAACAACATCAAACTAAATCAAGAATGATAAGTCGTTCAAGGTGCCAATTTCAAACACAATCTCGAAAGTACAACAACTTGGTGACAAACTAAGACTGATTATATGGTTTTTCACTTATTTTGAATAAAAAATAAAACTGGCGGTTTTCAAACATGCATGAATCATCTCCTGTCTGATTTTCATGAAGCTTGTTACTTAAACAAACAAAATAAATCGGTTATTATTAAAAGGGATAAAGTAGAATGATAATTCATTATATTATAATAATAAAAACGTAAACAAACTGTAAGAACAGTTAGTATTTGGGTTTTTTTACACCAACATATTTTTTAAAAATGTATGATATGCTTAAACTGTTTTATACTGACCCTCCCCATAAACCTCTAAAATGCGGATATTTTTTATGGCATGTTCGGTATGTGGAAAGTGTAATATGTAAAAATCAAAAGAGAAAAATCTACCTTTATTACAAAGATTCGATACACTATATTGATCTACAGGCTAAATGATTAAAAAAAAAATACCAATCAAATATATTGCAAATTTCTATATGATGTACACGTATTTTAATATATGGAGTATCCTTTCATTAGTGACGGTAATAGAATTTAGCAAAGAATGACGAATATACCAAATTATACAGGCATTACTATTCCAAATGATTTTCACGTATAATTTGTGCCTCAACTGAGGAAGTTCATATCAAGTGAGTCACAAGGGATAATCAAATTAATTTTGTGTCAAGATCATGTTAGTTTCACGAGAAACTTTATCTACTTAAATTTGACGTGAACAATATTTGCCTGTAATACTCGCCTGCTAATTATTTTTGGCAAGGCCTAAAAAAAATATGTCTTTTTCCTGCCACCCCACCTACCTTGATGCCTGTCCTAAACATTTTATTGATTTTTTTTGGTCCAAGCCCCATTTATCCAAAAATAAATTTATTTCACTTTCTACTTACTGCTATTATTTTGGCCGAAAAAGCGTACATATATATATAAATATAAAAGTACTTATAACTTTGCGCATCCGTTTAGATTTGAAACTTGCAAATGCTTTATATTATTTTTATGTGTTTTTTTTATTTTGTTTTTTATGTGTTTTTTTATTATTTTATTCTTTGTTGTCTCTTTTGAATAGATGCGATTGTGATAACCGCTGATTTGAAAATTGTTCAATGAGCAACATCAACAACTTCGAGAAAAATAAGATCAAAGGTTTTAAATCAATTTATTTTTTTTTCATCTGCTGAAGTTCTAAAGAGATACTTCAGTGCTCATAACAAATTAGTCATTATTGTTTAATTCCTTTTTAACATGATTAAAATTCAGCTCTTTTAAAATAGCATTTACAAATAATAAAAAACAGAAATAAGGGTCAAGTATGGCAAAACCCACATGGTATATATCACAATAATTTTGGGTATTTTGATAGATTGGATTATTAAACAAATTTCAATTTTTCATTGCTATACAAATAGGTAAGGAATATGAAAAAGGTGTAAAATGAAATAATCTAGAGGAAATTTGCGATCATCTTTATTTTTAAAAAGAACACTTTTCGAGATTTTTATTTTAATTTTAATGTATACATTTTAATGTACAAAAAGAAGACAGAAAAACGAAAAGAGACTACATAAAGTGTTTTTTTTTATTTTAATCCACACATGACAGTAACATTTATACAAAATCAAATTCATTTTATTTTTACAATCGTTAGAATAGTCTCTTTTTCATATAAATTCATACTTATTCCAGCAATTACAGATATTGCATAACCTTTTCTCGTAGAAGCATACGTTATCCAGTAGAACTGTGCCAGCATGCTCCTTCTTTTCCCCCATGAAATGCAGTGTAGGTCTTAATCAGTTCATCATTGCTTTTGGATAACATAAACCAGGAGGCTTCAGTTCCTGAACAAAGATTTGCAGAGATTAAATATAATCCTTCCAGTATTCAGACGATTTTAATATTTTCAAGAAACTAACAGCGATACCTTCATATCTGTGAATGTTCGAAAATTTGACAATTGATCTTGTTTTCATGAAGCCTACAGAACCAGTAGCTATCAGGGTAATTGCAAACAAAGAATCCAATACAGATTATATTCACACTTTATATATGAAAATAATCAAAGCGTTATCACAGGAAATCCTATTTAAAAAATTACAGATTTGTCTAGTCGAACCGTTTGTAAATGGACAACTTTATTAAAAGAACGAATACTTGCCCACGTTTGCTTTATTGCTTAAACTCCTTGCATAGACGTGATGCCGTTTACAATAAGGATTTCAATCGTTGTCAAATAACCGCACGTAAAGAAGTTCGGGTTTTTTTTCGTTGGGGGTCGCGATGAACAAATCAGTATCTGTAGATTGGCTAAGCAAAATTGACGACACAGGTAATTTTCTGAACAAAACAAGGTAATGTGAAAAGCTCTCCTTATAACGATTATTCGTCGGAAAGAAAGTAATAGTTGGTATCAGAATGTTTTGATTCCATGACCAAAAACCGTCACATTTTTTTTTGTTATTCATTGAAACTCATTCGAAAGCTCAAGAACCAAATTTTACAATATCAAACCTTTATAAACAAAGGACTATTTCTACTATTGATTCTGTGCATTTTTGTTTTGAAATTATTCTTTATCAATGAGTCTGTTACTTAAATAAGATTCCGGGGAAATTACATTAAATTTTGTGGACGTTTCTGTCGTAGGCTCTATCAAATAAGAAAGTAATTTACTACTCCAGAAGAATTCATACAAATATGTTGTATGAACCAGTTATTATTTTGTTTAGAACGGCACTTTTGAATTTCACTATTCAATAAGAAGAATTGCACCCTTGAACATCTAAAATACTCAATACATCGGACTTATAATATTTCACACTATCATATAAAAAAAGTCAGTTCATTTTTCTTGAAGTAATTTTGTTCCTGTATGGGAAATACCATAATCTTTTCACTAGTTCAAAAATGAGCAAAAATTCCTAAACGTTTATGGCTTAATTTTAAAATAATACAAGCTTTGAAAGTACTTTTATGAGAAAAAAATAAGATACATATAAATATTCTCCTGAGAAAAGTAGAAACTCTACAAGAAACGTCGTGTTTTTCCTATATAAAGAACAGGCTTATTTTGTACCAAATCGATTATCCTTGATTAGATAGCATATACTAAATCCTTATTACATAGACAAGTTCCAAAATAGGTCAAATATTCTACTGATACATGTAATAAATCGAAAGTAAAATCAAGGTCACCTCTATAAAGGGGACATTCAAACTCATCATTTCGATCGTAGCAATCAAAAACTCTTAGAAAAGGAAAATAAGAATCGATAAGAATACTCAATGTATATATATTTCCGCGAGAAAAATTGTTCTGTGTTACACAAAGCCCTACTTCTAGGAAGTAAATGGCCTGCGTGCTCATCGACTATCCCGGCGCGTCCGGGTCTAAAACTGGATGGTTTTTAGGTCACAATTGTCCTAAGCTGTCTTTTAAGGCAAATGATTAAAAAAAATGATTTTTGTTAATTCCAGTTCAAACTGATATGAGCATTTATACAACAAGCAACTTAACGAAACAATCAGCGCTCCATTTTACCTTCATTTAAATAATTACCGTCCAATTTGACAAAGTTCATTTCCTGTAAAACTATGACCTAGTAATTTTATATTCTTAATCTGTGCAATATGCAACCCTTATTATTGGTATAAAATTAACTGAATTATTATTGGTTTTGTGATCAAGAATTTTGCTTATTTTGAGAGTCTTACAAAAATGGTGGGAACTGAAATATCAGTTTTCCCTTAATTTTATTTAAAATTCATGAGGTTGGTTTCGTTCTATATGCCATACCGCATTCAATAGTTTTTGCTATTTATCAAATATCGCCTAGAAAAAAATATGTAGTTTAAACTTTATATTTTGTAAATTACAAATGACGTCATAACTTCATAAGTAGGTCACTGACTTTTTTATTTTTACTACATTATTGAAAACGATATCTTTTAAACTATGTTGTCATATGAAGAAGATATTAGATCTAGTAGGATATGTCATCAATCAAATTTGATGCTATTATAATAGTATTCGGTCAGTTTGATTTTCTTCTGTATAGAATTAATGCTTTTAAGATTAAACCTAAAAATGATTCCCTGAATTGTTGTCAAATGTTGCAAAACAAGAACTAAACAATTAAAGTTATGTTGTATTTAGAAAATGTAACAGACAATGAAACGAAATCTCCAAACGCATTTTTTAGTTTGCATTAACAACGATTAACTTTTTATTATTTTACGGTAAATAATTTAAACGTTTTGGAACGTCAAAATTTATTAATTTAAAAACCCATATGGTGAGACAATTGTACAAGATGTACAAGACAGTATACAACATAAATTAACAAGAGAAAAATAAAAACAAGAATATTATGTATGTGCAATTTTTCCGCGAAGTGATTCACAATATGAATTAGTCAAATTGGACACAAATATTTCAGATACAAAATATGTACAAGGGTTTATTTTAAATGACTATACTTCACCTGTTTCATTGTAGGCATTCCTTAGATCTTCAACCATCTGCCGAATATTTTTTATCTCGTCTTTAGATTTGGGTTCTGCTCTTACCATATTTCCATGTATTGAAGAAATATTTTCACTATTTTTTATCACCAGTGATTCGAGATTCTTCACTTCGTCTCGATGCTCAGTTTGTAGTATTTTATTATGTTAATTTTTATAATTAAGATTGAGAGAACCATTATCATTTATTTGACCTCTTAGGTTCAAATTCTTTGTATCGGCAGTAGTATGTTTCAGAACATCGACTTCACACTGTAAAAGTGCAAACTGATGTTGTAAATCAGTGCAATTTCTTGATAGGTCGGAAATAATCATTTTCAATTGTCTCTCTGCCTCGGTTTCATTACTCTTTTCCTTGATTACTCTTTCAACATTTGTCCCCTTACGATTTTTTTCTAATTCCGTAAACGTTTCAGACGGTCGGAATGGCACGAAGAAGATATTTTGCTGTATTTGTCGATCATTCATATACTGTGAGACAGTCATGTAACTTTTACCTTTCTTGTTCAGAATATTGTCATTTTCTAAAGAAAATCCCCCAACGCACGCTAAATAAAGTACAAATAGTATCGAATGCATCATTTGAAATACCTTATCATAAGGTGTCTGCAAAAAATAGTATTTTACTTTCATTAACATAGGATATGCACCAAAACAATTAAATCAAAGATTTAAAAGATTAAAGATTTTTAATTGTTTACTTTCTTAGATAAAACTGCCGGTCAAGTTAACATAATATGGACCTGTAGGAATTTAAGTAGACAGCCTCGCTTTTAAGTTAAGAACGTGATGTCATAATATTTGAAGTTGTGTATATTTTCTTTTTTCATCCATGCGAATAATCCAAAGTCAACTATGTATTAATAATATTTGGCAAATTACCCATTTCACTTCGGGTCAAATTGCAATATATGGACTGGTTGGTTGTCCCAAAAAACATAAATGGACCTCAGCTACGCCTCATTTAATTGGGGAAACCAACCGATCTATATATTTCAATCATGAACAATTTGCTAAATATGATAACAACATAAAATGACAGAATATTTTAGTAAATCATATCTAAAAGAGTAATCAAGGGAACCAAGGTTATAGCGGTAATCAAAAGAATGTAATTCATGCAGGGACAAAGACCAGACATGGAAAACAGACATACACAACAAAGAACATAAAGTAACTAGAATTATACATACAAAGTAACAAAAGCAAATGAGCAAATCGGACTCCACTAAAAACTGGGAGCATGGACCAGGTGCACCGGTAGGGTAAGCGTCTTCTGGTTTTCTAGAAACACCCGCCGAGTTATAAAAAAGTAAGTCCGGGGTAGTCGGAAGAGGAAAGGAAAACTATGACCCGAGAAATTTTGTTTGTATCCCCTGGTTCTTTTGCTTATAACTTTCCGAATTTTATGGTGTTGAAACAATAAAAGGCAATCTAAAATATAGAAATGGTGGACTTGGAATGGCGGCCAATTAGACAGCCATCCACCAAACGCCAAATAACGAACAATTTAACTTCTACAGGTCACAATTCGGTCTTTAATGATGGGCAAAATCTAAACCATAAAAGCGAAGTGTAAAAAGTCCCAAAACAAATGGAGTGAAATTATTCATACGAAAATCGACATAATATATAGCAAAAATGCAAACCGAATAACAATGAACATAAAAAACAACGATAACCAATGGACTACAGATTCCTGGTTTGTGACAGGCGGCACATAAAGTAAGTGTCGGAGTTATACATATTTATGAGCGCTCGGACTTCACCCAAACTTGGACAGTGATGGGGAAATACAACAATAAACGATCTGTCTATATTTAACTCTTGAGATCAATGAAGAACACAAACACCTTAACAAATCTGACAAACAGCAACAAGGTGGACCTATCTCGAAATAGTACTTGCTTTTTCGGTAACCTAGTTCAAAATCTTAAATCACCCGATCAGCACACCTACTTTACTCTAACAAACGTATCAAATAAAACACGTCCAATAGGATTTAGTGAACAAATATCATAACATGTCTAGATAAAACAAGATCTACGTGCAAATGCCAAAACAAAAAGCAACAATGTCCACATGGCACATTAACATAATAACGTTACGCGTGTTTCTTTAATCTTGAACGTTATGAATAAACGGCATGCTAGAAAATAAGGAACAGAGCGCCTTGGTAAATAGTTTATTAATGTTTAATTTATTAACAAAAGAGTCAATATAAGAGCCAATAAAAACATAGTTCAAATATTTAACAATGATACGGTGAAGTCTATTTAAATATTTTTTTCCAGGCTATGTGAAATCCGGTTTATTTTATTAAATTACGGCAAGTACAACCAAACTTTATAAAAAAAAAAAGAAACCTTGACTCAACAATTTACCAGAGATACAGAGACTTCGTTCATTAAGGTCTAAAACTTCATTACAAACACGGGCATATTAAACTAGTTGAGAAAAATATGCACTCCATGAAGGAACCAAAGTACATTCCCTTTTAAGAGTAATCAAGGGAACCAAGGTTATAGCGGTAATCAAAATAATGTAATCCAGGGACAAAGACCAGACATGGAAAACAAAGAACATAAAGAAACTAAAATCATGCATACAAAGTAACAAAAGTAAATGAGCAACTCGGACTCCATTAAAAACTGGGAGCATGGACCAGGTGCACCGGTAGGGTAAGCGTCCTCTGCTTTTCTAGAAACACCCGCCGAGTTGCTCATAAAAAGTCAAGTCTAGGGTAAACAAACGAGGAAAGGAAAACTATGACCCGTTGAATAAATCAGTTTTCATGGTGCTGATGGATACATCATAATGATCCACGAGTTCATGATGACGACCATAAAACTTCTGTAGTAATGACTTCAATCTTGTATCAACATAACCGTGTTTCAGAAGCTAACCTGTGTTTAATGTTCAATAATTGCATGAATTGCATGAAGAGTAGACTAAAAGTAAAGTAATGCAAAAATATGGCAGAGCTTGAAATACCACCATCAAACTTCTGTAGTGATGACTTCAATCTTCTAGCAACACAACCCTGTTCCAAAAGCCTATTTGTTAAAGGAAGGGAAATTCAAAAATTGCACACGGAAATCGTCCGTCTCGTCGTAAATTTTAGTTTTGAGTTTACCTCTTGAAATAGAAACATCATAATCCAGAAAAAAAGGACAATTAATACTGTCCTCTTACAAGTTGTATTTTTGTTAAAATATACATGTATGTATATCTAAATATTTTATCATACTTTTAATACAAATGTATCGATCTCTTCAACCGCTTGTGAATATCTCCATATAAATATTATCCCATAGATTCTAATTTATACGTTTTCAACATCTTTATACAAGCAACAAACATGGGATTATGATTTTATTAACTTTTATTTCCATTTTCTAAAATTCGAAGTACCTTTGTTATAAACAAGTTCGAACCGTTTTCCTTTAATCTGTTTGATAATGATTCTTTTGTACGAAATAACCTATTCAAAAACGTTCTAGCCCTCACGTTCTTTTAAACCTTTGACAGTAAAGCCATTCAAAGATTTTAAATCATGCAAATATAAATAATTAGATTTCATCTACATGTAAGGTTATACCGGTTACGAAACAAAGGCAATGCAAATTTACCTTACCAAAATATAGCAAAAGTCAAGGTCTTTTTTGCTCAAATTTGAAAGTTTTTATTATACTTACTTAAATAACCAATTATTTAATTTGTGCATGCTTGGTACATATCTGACAAAGCCTGTTAAAATGCGGTTGGGTATGATGGTCCATAAATCCTATGAAGAAAAAAGTACAATTTACTTTCGTTCTAATTTAGAATCGGTATCTTAGAATTACTTATCGTACACGATTTGGCATGTGATTTATTTATAATCACCCTTGACATTATAAACTTCAACAAGTAACGTAAATGCATTAATATTAATTAACGACGTATTGACGATTGGAGATAACTGCGTTAATTGTATTTTACATTGCTTTATATTTTTAGATAAAATTATTGTTCTTAGTTTTATGCTGAGTGATTTATTTCAATACAGTTTTATCATTTATGTAATTGGTTGAAGAATGTATCTTAAAGTCCAAGCAAACAAAACATATAACATTTACGTTCAGTGTAATATTCTTTCAGAAAAGATTTATATCGACAGTATAAATTGTTTGTAAGATCATGATCCCACTCTCGTTATTTGGCTTTGCATTGTATTTAGCATTATTATTTTATTGATTTTTGACATATTTCAGTTTTTACGCACTTTTTTGAGGGGTGACTTTTAAATGATCTTTGATATTGCTGTTACATTTGTTGTAAGTTATATTTGGTATTATTCATTTTGTGGTTGAAAGATAAACTAATTTTCTCTGAATTATTTTTCCTTTTTGGATTTATATTGGTGTAACAATTTATAATGCCTACACGGTCGTATAGAAGGTCACGACATGGGAGCCCGTCCCCAGTACAACACGTGGAAAAATCACCAATGTTACCCCAACAAGTGATGCCTAAAACACAAGTTAACCGAGATGCCTATGAGGCAAAAACTCAGGTTACTCCATCAAAGTGTTATGGCGAAGTTGTAGAAGATTTGAAAGCTGGATAAGAACATTCAAACGGATTAGTGCAGCTAATAGATGGAGTGAAGTTAAAAAATCTGAGATGTTACCTGCATTTTTGCGAAGTAGAGCAGCAGATTTCTTTGAAGATTTAAGTGAAGACATACAGAGTGATTTCGACAAAATGGTGTATAAATTAAAGGAGAGATTCTGTCCAAAAGATCTAGAAAGAATATATTAAAGCGAATTATTTCACCGTATACAACTTCAAAATGAAAATGTAGAAGACTATGGAAATGCAGTGTTGAAATTAGCATGACGTGATCATGGAGGCATGCCCCTTGATGAACATAACAGGCTAGTTATGGAGCATTTTCTCCAAGGATTGCACCAAGGGCAAAAAAGATTTGTAATGCTCAGTGACCCACAGAGTTTTGAGCAGGCATTTAGAATAGCCAAGCGCGAAGAGTGCAATGAGAGGCTCGCAAGTGCCCATGCAAGCACTGTTAATGCTGTTTCTCAGGATTCAAATTTTATTCAAAAGGTTGAGAAATTGACCAAGAAATTGAATGATATAGAGATGCAAATCAGTAGAGAACAATCTTCATCTTACAGACAAGGTCAAAGGAACTCGTTTAACCAGAGAACTAATGAACTGTAATCTGTGTAAAAAGGTAGGACATGTTCAACGTTTTTGCCGGCAAAATATGCAACCCCAGTTTCATAATCAACAAAGGTTTGGTTCACCTAGGCATTTTGTTCGCCAAGGTGCTAGTTTAAACTAAACACGGCCCCTTCATAGAGGGAAAGGTGGCCTCAGACGTGAAGGAAAATCCCTCTAGTTATGCAGAATGTTTTGCAATGTATTCAGGCCTCAGTATTCTTAACCCGACTATAGAAATTAAAAGTTTGAATCCGAATGACTTTCAAGGCATTAAAATAAAAGAAGATTTGTTTGGCAAAAGTGGTTCTCTACTTCTAGATACTGATGCGATTGTTTCATCGGTGAACAAATCAATGGTGCCTTCGGATAAATTTCATGCAATGAAACCGAATTATAAATATATCGTGTCTGCTCCTGGACAACCGTTAAATATTTTAGGAACCATTAACTGTGACATAAAAGTAAAAACAGATGTTTCAATACATACTGTATATATTGCTGATAATTTGTTATATGATGTATAATTGGAAGTGATATTATGAAAAGTGTGGGACTAGTGATTTATATTCAGAAAAAATGAAGTACAGTGGAACAATATTCATGTTGTATTGCTTGATAGTGACAAGAAAGTTTCAGATGTTTATTCAGTTCAGTTGATTCAGCAACTACAAATTCCAGCAAAGTCTGGAGTGATTTGTAGTTCTAAAATAAAGGGAAATGTAAATGGGAAAATTGGAATCATTGAACCTAAAATGCAACTGTTCAACAAATATAATGTGTTACCGGCACGTGTCATTACCACAGTTTGCCATGAGTAGGTGACAATAAAAATGTTTAATCCTACACAGAAAACCATAAATCTTCATGAAAACACTATCATGGGAAAGTTTGAGGAGATAAAGTCAATGTGAAAATATTTTTGAAGTTGATGAAAGTCCAGCTTGTATTAATTGTGTTAATATTACTGATGATGATGAAAAAGATTATGATATAGTTAATAAATTACAAGTTGATTGGGAGAAACTGCAGAAATCCGAACAGGATAGGCTAAGGGCGTTATTGTTGGAATATGATAGTATCTTCGCTGTGAATGATGATGATTTCGGAAAACTGATTTAGTCACCCATCGAATAGATAATCAAGGACAATCCCCAATTAAACAAAGACCATACAGGGTCCCCTTTTCTCAAAGGCAGGAAATTCAGACTCAAATTCAAAATATGTTAAATAGAAACGTAATTCGGCCCTCGCATAGCTGCTTGGCATCTCCAGTCATATTGGTTGGCAAAAAGAAAGGTACACAAAGATTTTGTGTCGATTATAGAAAATTGAATGAAAGAAATATGTGTACCCATTGCCTAGAATTGATGACATGGTAGAGTCATTTAAAAGTGCTAAGTACTTTTCTGTTATGGATGTTGCACAAGGTTATTTCCAAGTACCTGTAGCTGAGGAGGACAAGGAGAAAACTGCCTTTATAACCTCAGAGGGTTTATTGGAATTTAATCCCATGCCATATGGATTGTACAATGGCCCAAGTACATTCCAAAGGTTGATGGATCTGCTATTGGCAGGTATTCAATGGAAAATGGCTTTGGTTTACACTGATGATTTAATTGTGTTTTCCGAAACCTTCGAGCAGCATTTGTCTAAGCTCAGAGAGGTATTCAGTAGATTACAGAATGCCAACTTAAAGTTGGAACCAAAGAAATGTGCGTTTGTTCAAACAGAAGTTTCCTTTCTTGGACATGTAGTTTCAGCAGATGGAATCAAACCAGACCCAAGTAAAGTTGAATCAATTGAGAAGTTTCCAATACCAAGAAAAGTAAAAATGTTAAGATCCTTCCTCGGAATAACTTCCTATTACCGGAAATTCATTCCAAACTTTGCAAACTTTGTTTTGACCAGACTTTTAAAGAAGGGATCTGACTTGAATTGGTCTGAAGATTGTGATCAAGCTTTTATGTTTCTTTAACAAGCTTTAGTAACCTCACCTGTGTTGATATATCCTGATTTTACAAACCTTTTATATTATTCTGTGACGCATCTGATTATGGTATTAGAACAGTTTTGTCACAGGCAACGGATGAGAAAGGAAAAGAAGATCATCCAATTGGATATGCAAGTAAACAGTTACGTAATCATGAGTTGAATTATGCAGTTATTGAAAAAAGAAGCATTGGCTATAGTGTGGGCAGTAGATCATTTTCGCCAATATTTGTATGGTCATAAATTAAAAGTGGTGACTGATCATAACCCTCTTAAGTGGCTAATGGCAATTAAATACCCAAGTGGTAGGCTAGCACGCTGGGCGCTAGCATTACAAGAGTATGACTTGACAGTTGAGTATCGTGCTGGCAAAATGAATGGAAATGCTGATGGACTTTCAAGAAGAGGAGGACCGGAAGTCATAGCAAATGTGAATGAAATATTGCCGGCAGAATTACAGTTGGACATTATTAAAGATCTTCAAAGTAAAGATCCCAATCTTAGACCCCTATTGACTATTTAAAAGATTGAACACTTCCAGATGATGTCACTGATTCTAGAAGAGTTATGGCCTGTGTGTCAGATTATGAGTTGTTCAGTGGAAGTTTACATCATTTTTGGACTCCAGGTCCACGAAAAAAACTCCACGTTCATTGATTGATGAAGTGCTCCACTGGTGCCATGATGATCCACCTGCAGGCCATTTATCCTTCCATAAAACCTACTATAACATTCAAGAAAGGTCTTATTGGATCGGAATGTACAGAGATGTTGAGCATTGGTGCAAATCTTGTGTGAAATGTGCTACAAGAAAATCACCAAAGGGTCGAAGGCCAGCAGAAATGTTGCCAATCCCTGTTGATGGTCCTGATGATGTTTGTTTGACGTTTTGACGTATAATTGCCTTAACAGGAACTATTTGTAATCCGGACAATATGGTTCGAGGTTCCGGAGAATGGACCGAGGTTATTGTGAATTATTGACTTTAACATAACTTGCCTTAACATGAAGTTATCGTGTTTCGGACAATGGTCCGAGGTGCCGGACGGTGGTCCGAGGTCGTAGATTGTATGTGTTGACGATAGTGTAATTTGCCTTAACAGAAAGTTATCGCTATATGGAGAATTCCTCGATTGTTGATGTCTGTTGTGTTGTTCCCCTGTACCATATGGACCCCACCCGTATTAAGGAATTTGAGAACTTTTAGATGATAATTTAATTGAGCGCACCGTATATGTGAGTTTTCATAATTTTCTGATGTCAAAAAATCTTTTCATCCTGTAACATGTATTTTATGTATAATCGTAATAAACTGTAGATTAGTGACAATTCTCTTTATTTTGAACCCGCCTGGAATTGTAAGCAACTGGGCTTCTGTGGTTAAAACATACCAGCCAAGAGCTTTGCACATACTCGGCCGCCATGGCATAACTATCAGTCGGGTATGATTAAAGGGAATAAAAGGTATACTACTTATAAGCGTTAACAAACTATGACAAAATTTTACATAATTTTGGTATCAAAATGATACCGTTGCAACCGTCGTTGCAAGAATTGCAAAACCGTCAAACCTGGCGTGAAATCAAAATTCCGTGTCTTTACGAAAATGAGAGCAATTTATGGAAATTTGAAAACTCTATAGACTAAATGATAAAAAAAAGGAGTTCCCGGTATGAATTGAGGGTCATGACAGGCCGTTTGGAGTTGAAAAAGCTAAAAATGGGACGAAATTTGCTTACTGAACATTTGTTTTCACGAATAATTGAGAAAACTGTACACTTTTACCTCTGTCAACAAGCAGCTCCTTTAAAATTGGTCATTGTAGCGCAATTTCCTCATAATATTGCTATATAGGTGAATTAAATTATCATTCGTATCAGAGCAATTTACTAAGTCTTCCTACTTATTTTCTCAGAAAATGACCGTAAATTAACATATACTGGCGTTAAAAAAACCGTTAATCCGGCATTGGAACCGTACCTTAAAATCGGCGTTAGGGGTTCGACACGATGAGTCTGTAAAGGGATTTAAACTGTAGCATAAAATTTAAAAAAGCGATTTTTCATGACATATCCGGACTTAGGAATAAATATGTAATCTGTGAAATCGACCACACCCTTATTACGGAGAGTGACACACTCTTTTGATCTATGCGCTAATGGTGCGGACAGGTATTAAAAAGTGCTTTAGTTTTCGAGTTTAATAGGCCTTGATGGTATACAGCTGTATCATTTGTCAGTAGAAAGATAAATTAATGTAGTTTTTGAATATCGTACTTATCAAATTGAAAAACAGTTAAGTTTTCTGCTACTTTGCATTAATTAGAGGAGGGGTCAAAGATCAATCGACTCGACCCACATACGCTTTGATAGGTAATCGTGCATTATAGGTATTAGGAAACTGGTAACATGTAAAGGTCAAATGTATAGAATTCCAACGATGTAAACATGCATTCTTTTTCGACAAAAGACTATTTAATCACTGAACAAAAAAAAAAACCAACCTAAATGGTTTCATTTTTAAAAGTGCATTTTTGATGATTAAGAGATAAAAAGACACCGTAGAATATCACAATGTATATCTAAATATTCTGTACTGAATAACAAATAAAATAACGTTTTCGATTCGATCTGCAACATTACCTTTGCAAAAGAGTTTAAAGTTGTAAATTTTCACACATTTCACTACTGTTATACTAAAATTGCAAAATACGAAATCGCTTTCCGGAAAACCTGTCTTGTTTCCGAACCGTTGATACAGCGGAAAAGCATGAATATTATCCAAAGTAACTTTTTACATGACGTATATTTAGGAAAAGGAAGACGATTGAACGAGGAACAGGATAGTCATATTCAAATCAAACTATCATTAATACATAACATAGTCATAAGAATAACATATATGCATTTAAAGAGTAATCAAGGGAACCGAGGTTATAGCGGTAATCAAAAGAATGTAATCCAGGGACAAAGACCAGACATGGAAAACAGACATACACAACATACAGAACATAGAGTAACTTAAATCATACATACAAAGTAACAAAAGCAAATTAGCAACTCGGACTCCACTAAAAACTGGGAGCATGGACCAGGTGCACCGGTAGGGTAAGCGTCCTCTGCTTTTCTAAAAACACCAGCCGAGTTGCTCATAAAAAGTCAAGTCCGGGATAGACGAAAGAGGAAAGGAAAACTATGACACGTTGAACAAATCAGTTTTCATGGCGCAGATGGATACATCGTAACGATCCACGAGTTCATGATGACGGCCATAAAACTTGTAGTGATGACTTCAATCTTGTAGCAACATAACCCTGCTCCAGAAGCCTATTTGTTAGAATATTAAAACAATATATTAAAGAATATAAAACTAGCAACACGGGCTTAATAAAAACAATTAACTGGGGGTGTGGACCAGATTTATTTGTATGATATTAATTCTAACGCGTTTTTATCTGTCCCTAAGGGCCCGTCGATCTATTATGATATATATTACGTCATTTCGGATTTAAACGAAGTAGTAAAACTTCGACATTGCTTAAAAGTCATCTAGTATATGACTGTGAAAAAGAACGTTAACGTTACAAAGATTTTTACAAATGGAATATTTTAAATAAAATCGGCCTTTACTTTGTACAGAACTAAATCTCAAATTAGGAGTTTTTTTTTCGGCAAAACGTAAGGTACTCTCGATACTTTGCATGTGTCCCTGTTCATACAACACCCCAGAAACTAGATAAATTGTCTGGACACGATTCCGTACTATAAATTTTTGTACAATTAATAGTGTAAATGCGTGAAAAGTTGCAAATCCCGAAGATTGGGCTCTGTTACCAACACCAGTTGGTTCTACTAATCCACTAACATTGACCGTGAGAGACCTGTAAGGGTATTCAATGTCGTTAAAAGCCCCCTTTATCATCAACTTAAAACTCGTTTTGCAAAGCTCATGTTTCATTTCTAATCGAGAATGTTTGTTAATTTTATTTGTTATTCAGAACAGAATATTTAGATGTACATAGTAATATTATACGGTGTATTTTCATATCTAAGATATTAAAAATGCACTAAAATGCAACTAATTTTAGGGGCTTTTTATTCAGCGATTAAATAGTCTACTTTTGTCAGAAAAAAGTTCTTTTTTTACTTTTTTTTTTAAATTCTGTACATGCAATCTTTACCTGTTTCCCGATACAACGCACGATTTTACTAACATTACTTACCATAGTGTTTTGGGGTAGATTGATCGTTCACCCCTCTTCTAAATAATGCACAAAAGCTGAAAACTACCATTTTTCACAGTACAATATTCAAAACCTAGATTTATTTACTTTTCTATTGACATGTTATATAGCCGTTTACCCTCTAGGCCCATTAAAGTTCTAAAAATCCTTAGCCTTCCGCTGCACTATAAGATTATTACTACAAGGTTACCCTCATCTGCTAAAACAGTCGTCAGAAGCGTATATACTTGTACTTATAGCATCATTGAAAACAGTTTTGTCAAAAATACCAATATTTGGTTATGCTGTACACGTGAGATTCGCTTATAAGTTTGGATATGTACCCAGTTGGGGCCAATGCAGTGGTTTCCAACCCACCGGTTTTATCTTGATATTGTAATTTGTAATACTGTTTTACTGTTACTTTTGCCAATCGCATGGAGTTTATTAGTTTGGTAAGGATACAAAGAATATAACCTTTCACGAAAAACGATGAAATGCTTAACCAGAAGGAAAGTGACCGCTGAAAAGTAGGAGAGGTCAATAACGTTGTTATGATTCGTTTTGTTTTGTTTTTTGGTTTTTTTTTAAGGGGTTCGTTTTGTTTTGTTTTGTTCTGTTTGTTTGTTTTTTTAGGGGGATCTTGTTTGGTTTGTTTTTTTTTTTTTTGGGGGGGGGGGTTGTGTTTGGGTTTTTTTCTATTTTTTTTATTTTTTTTCATTTCTGTTTTTTTTTTTTCTTCACGAATTGATCTGCCGATTGCTTATTCAAAGATTCAATCATCTTGTTGTAGTTTATTATTTCATGTGGGAAAAATAGAATGGTAAAATCATTTTTTATCTGCTGCAATTGACATTTCAGTTGTCATAGTACATTAGCCATTATCATCCCAAACCTTTCACATATACTTATAATGCAGCTTTCGAAATAAACAAAAATGAAAGAAAAAAGTTACATAAGGGTCAATCAAGTATGATAAACCACTTGTTGATATCACGTCAATAACAATAATTGTATAGTATGGGAGATTTTGATGACTTTGCATATTAAATCAAATTTGACTTTAGATGCCATGTAGATGGGTCAGGAGTACTTTATCTGAATAAAATCTTTGTTCATTTGCATGACTATTGTTATTGAAAATATGTTTTCGTTTATTTTATTATCATAAAGAAAGTAAATAAATGAAAAGCATACAAAATTAATAGAGTGATATAATGAATGGTAATCGACAGATAATTTGTAACACAATATCAAATTTATTTTATCTTTACAATCGTTAGTGTAGTCTCAGTTCCTGATAAAGACATACTTGTCCCAGCAACTACAGATATTAAGTCGCCTTTTTTCAATATGGCATACGTTATTCCAGTAGAACTATGCCAACCGTTTGCTTTCCCGTTGTGATAGGCGATGTAAGTCCTAGTCAGTTCAACATTGTTCTGTGATAATTTAAACCAGGAGCCCTCGGTCGATGAAATAACGTTTGCGGCGATTATATACAATCCCTCCTTAACACACGCAAACTGTCCTGACGATTTGAACTTGTTTAAGGAAGTTGTAGTTACACCATGATATCTGTCAATGTTCGGAAACTTGATAATTGATCCTGCATTCACTTGGTTAGTAGAACCCTTTGCTGACAGTGTAACTGCAAAAAAAGAATTCAATACAGATTGCGTATGTACATTAAGTTTAAGCGTTAGTCTTTGGAAAAATCAGGCAAAATGGGTTGAATAAGAACATTGCATATTAAAACCCCACTGATCTGACAATATAATGCCACTCAGGATGCTTTCTCTATTTAAATAGACCGTTATCTGATCTCTGCATCACTTGATTTGCTCATGTTTATTTTCAGTGCATTTAAATAATATTACAACTCAATTTACCAATATGATATGGAAAATCTTGTCTTTTTCCCTTGATTCTGATGGTGCAAATAGTCAAATACACTTTGAAAATGATGGGATTTTTTACACCATGTTTCACCCACTACATGATTCTTACAGGGACTGACACTTAAAAATAAAACAATCCGTTATCTCAGAAAACATGATTGAAGTTCCTATCAGGGTTGTCTGGTCGAACCGTTGCTCTCAAAAAAGACATATTTTATAATACTGGACATGACTTTTTATGAGCAACTCGGCGGGTGTTTCTAGAAAAGCAGAGGACGCTTACCCTATCGGTGCACCTGGCCCATGCTCCCAGTTTTTAGTGGAGTCCGAGTTGCTCATTTGCTTTTGTAACTTTGTATGTATGATTTTAGTTACTCTATGTTCTTTGTTGTGTATGTCTGTTTTCCATGTCTGGTCTTTGTCCCTGGATTACATATCGCTATAACCTCGGTTCCCTTGATTACTCTTTCCCATAATTTCTTTATTGCTGAATTTACAAATGATAGTATGTCGTTGACAATAAAGATTCCAATCGTTACCAAATGACTGTAAATTAAGTTAGTTCTTTTTTCCGTTCAATTTTATTGATATTACTATCGAACGGCCTTTCATAAAAGAAATCAATTGACTACTCGAGGAGAGTTCTAAAAACGAGTATCCGATACGAACAAGTTAAGTTTTTTAAGACGACGATACTTTCACCATTGATCAATAGGAAAGACTGCACTTTACCTACATTACTTGTATTTCTTGCACATTTAAAATACGCTTGACATCGGACTAGATTGGGAAAAAGTTTGTTCAACCATAAGTATAGTTTTTCTGTTACCGTAAACCCATAATCATTTCACTTGTCCTTAAAATGAGCAAAATCATTTTAAGGATAATTATGCTTGATTTTAAAATGATACATCCTTTCACATTACTTGCTCAATGTGACCTGATTATTTCTATATAAAAAACACACAAAAATATCTAAAATTTGAAGAGGACACGTAAGTGGGGTATGCTTATTAATTTTCTAATATATACTAAGTAGTGTTCAAAACAACACAAACTGATCTTTTAAGCCAATCAAGCTACGAAAAATTCTACCATGTGCATCATTAGGAATGATACCTTTGTGTTTTAGAGGTTTTAATTTGTATATTGCAAATTTCGCTAAACAATCTATGGTGTAATTCTGTCTGATTGCTGGGCTAGAGTACCATATATATTCATTAGTGTGAATTGCTGCGCTCGATGACGGACCAGCAAATGTCTTTGTCGTGCCGGAATTGTGTGAAAAAGTTATCAAGGGAACTAAGATATGAGCAAAAATCAAGAATATAATTCAACCAGACAGAGAAAACAGACACACACAACAAAGATCATGTAAAAAACGAAATAACTCGTACAGAGAAACAATTGCAAATGTGCAGATGGTGCAGATGGATACACCGTATCGATTCACGAGTTCACGATGACGATACGACAATAAAACTTCTAAAGTGATAATTTCAATCTTTTAGCAACAAAACCCTAAAGACCTTATTGTAAGTCGAGCACGATACAAAAAGTCCACGTAGTTATGGCAAGCTCTGGAGTTAGTAGGTATTTAAACTCCGTACGCAGGTGCTGAATTGAAGGGAAATAAAATAATGATTTCTTTCTTAGAATACTAGAAACTCTATAAACAATCTACAAGAAACTACGAAGAGTTCCAAATAACAGGAATATATTCGTAGCTGATATAGTAGTGAATGACCGGAAATATATTTAAGGGTTACATCAACTAAAGTTACATACACATCTCATCATTCAACATGAAATCGAAAGTAAAAAAGTAACAACCAAATACATTTAAAGGGGAAACTGGAAAAAGGAATGAAGAAATAACCTCAACGACGTGGTGCACACTAAATAATCTAAGTAGCAGATCAGTTTCAAGTTTGCACCACAGATATTGAGATTATTTCAAAATAGCACAGTCATTCCTTATAATTAAATTTAAGTATCAAATTTCAAGGAGGAGTTCATTTAAAAGGTTCGATGACGTCACAGTCATTACAAAACTTGGTCTATTAGATGATGGACGAATTTTTTTATCCAATTATAACCTGTGTTACTTCTGAAATACAAATTATTTGGGGTTAACTGCGGGGTAATCGATGAACATGTTTAATATACACTTCGGCGAGGATTTTTTTTTAACCCACAGACTTTCTCCTCGGGTATATATGTCATATGTGCTCATCGATTATCTCGAATTTTCCACAAAAGGGTCTATAGTAACGGACCTGAATCGGACAAAAACACGAGGTGAGTACAACTTAGTAGACCAATTTATTACAGTGTTTGTTTGTTTGTTTGTTTGTTTGTTGGGGTTTAACATCCGAGCAGCAATATTTTAGCTATATTCAGACAATGAACATGAAATTGGTGATAAAATGAACATGAAATAATGAAATGAAAAAGGGATGGGACACAGGGACAATGGGGGTCGGCAAATTTTGATTGCCACTGGAAATAGGGAGAGGTGGGTAGGGTCGGGCATTTTAGCCTCCTGTGGCGGAGTCCTATGGTTCCTACTCCGGGAGAATACCACAGTAGGGTTTTTTAACGTGCGAGGAACGTGGCATCTTTCCCAACACGGTGCACCACTATGGTTTGCGGTCAGGTTTTCCACATTATAGCCTGACAACCCAAGCATGTAACACGCCAGGGGTACCCCATTCCACCACCTGGGGCACACATCCCAGTTGCTCTGTGGACAGAGCGCCCTAGCCCCCGTCTAGGGTTCTGAGCACTATTTAGTCGCCTTTTACGACAAGCTTAGCGCTGCTGCAGGCCTATTCTTTTAACACCCGTACCTGCACGGGGTCATTTATTACATTGAGAAATGGTCCAGTTCCATCTTTACTGTAATGTCAAATCTCGATTCAATTGGAAACATTATATTGTCTTGTTCATACATTAATGGCCTTATTATTTATAGTGTTATTACAATAAATAAAATTAAAGATTTCTGTGCAAAGCATCTTTTTTCATGCATTATTGGTGTCTAACAAATAGAAATCCCTTTATATATATTTGTTTGTTTTTTTATTTTTTATTTGTTTGTTTGTTCGGTTTTCTCCTTTTTATCATTTGTGGTTTTTTTTAAATTTATGTTATTAATTTTACGCTTTTTCAGTTGTGGTTTCAAATCAGTGAAGACATATGAATACATTTTTATCAAATACGAAAGTAATATTCATATTTCTTCTGCTAACATTATGTTGAGATTAAATGAACGTAAATGTTGCAAAATGAAGCACAACACAAATTAAGCAATTAAGGTTAGGTTGTTTGTTTGTTTGTTTTCTTTTTTTTTCTTGTGGAATCCAGAAGAAACCCAGACGCTGTTTTGTAGTTTGTATTATATTGTATATTGCTTATGAATATTATGCATTTTATATATTTTATAAGTGTTTTGGAAAGTCCATATTCATTAAATTGAAAGCTCCCGGTTGGTTTCAGATTTCGATTTCCGGTGGTCACAATATTAAGCCTCCGACAAGAATTCAAAACAGCAATTGATGGACATATTTTGTCTCTATATGCGTAGCCTGGATATAATGTATTAAATGTCAAACAAAGTGTTATGATTGTAATACTGACCTACCTTAGAAATGGATGAATGACAAGGGCCCCCATTATTGTTTTTGTTTAACCTGTTGCGGTGTAAAGCTTAATGTCTTGGTCATGCGTGCATTTAATTATACGCGAAATGTGTTTAAGTCATGTCAGACAAATACACATTTCAGATACCAAATATTTACAAAAAGACTTTATAAAATATACCACACCTGTTTCATTGTAGGCATTCCTCAGATCTTTCACTATCTTGCGGATATCATCAATCGCGCCGTCAAGTTTTGGTTCTCCAAACATCATGTTTTCATGTATTGATGAAATATTTTCACTGTTGTGTGATACCATTGTTGCGAGATACTTCATTTCGTTTCTAAGCATATTTTGTAGTCTTTTGTTATTTACAGTTTCATTATAAAGTGTACGGAAATCATCAACTGTGACTTGTTCTTGCAATTTTAAGCTATTACCTCCTGTACTCGAACGTTTCAACACATCGAATTCAGACTGTAACAGTGCAAAACGATGTTGTAAATCGTTTAAATTCATTGTGAGTTCTTCAATAGACATTTGCAATAGTTGTTTTGTCTCGGTTTCTGCACTTCGACCCTTCAGATTTTGTTCTAAATGTGTAAACGTCTCAGATGGTTTTAGTGGCATGAAAGAAAATCTTTGTTGTATCTGTTGATCATCAATGTACTGTGAGACAGTCAGATAACGTTTAATTTTCTCGTCATTTTGTAAAGAAAATCCTCCAACACACACAAAACAAAGCACAAATGGTATCAAAAGTAACATTACAAGGTTTACGCACTGCTGAAAAATATGTTTGGGAAAATATAGAGTACAAGTTATATAAAAGGTTTTTCCATGCTATGAATGATATATGTTTTTGATACATGTTTAATATAATGTAGACAACTCAGGATATCGATGCAATGTCGATTTTAAATGTGACAATGAAATGTAATCTCTCTTAAATTTGAAATATAAAATGTAGACCCACTCTATGAACATTGCAATTACCGTATTCTGACACTACTCTTCATGTAGAAATGTAATGAATATCATTTTACTAACTTAATCTACTTACATTAAAGGCAGATTAATTTTTTTCTTAAATCTATAGATTAGTGCCTCCACTTTTATATAAATCTCTGTTATTTCTTAGTTCAGACCCTTTTTATAGTACTCTCTTAGCATGCTAATTGGATTACATCATTTATTTTAAATTCCCGAATGTCAAAAACCTAAAGTGTAAATCTATTCATTTAACATGATAAATTAGATTATTTGTGATATTGGAAACAAAATACGACCTACATGTTTTCAAAATTTGTGATGGCATGCTAAATTCTAACAAGACTCCATTTCATACATTTGTTTTGATGAATAAAGTCGTTAAATTATTTTTAAAAAAATAAAGATACATGTAATCTAAAAATGATATCACGAATAATTCTGAACACTTTAAGATATTCATTTACAAAAGAAATGCCTTAATAAATCGATAATGTGTTATGGGATTTCCAAGAGAAATCAAGGGAACCAAGGTTATAGCGGTAATCTAAAGAATGCAATCCAGGGACAAAGACCAGACATGGAAAACAAACATACACAACAAAGAACACAAAGTAACTAAAATCATACTCATAAAGCAATAAAAGCAAATGAGCAGCTCCAAGAAAGTCAAATGTGATCACTTCATAGACAAAACATTCTTTTAAGAGTAATCAAGGGAACAGGGACACACACAACAAGGAACATAAAATAACCAAAATGATACATACAAAGTAACAAATGTAAATGAGTATGTCGGACTACTTTAAAAACTTGGAGCATGGACCAGATGCACCGATAGGGTAAGCGTCCTATGCTTACCTAAAACACCCACCGAGTTGCCCATAAAAAGTCGTCCAGACGAAAGAGGAAACTATATATGTTTACTATAGATACCATGTATCTTTTGTATAATTCATCTACTTATGCAATTCTTCACAGAAAAATGCAACACATGTTTTCATATGTTTTGAAACATATGGAAACATTTGCTAAGGACCGATACGGAAATACATGTGTGCAAAACAAATCACATGGAAGCAACAGTTTACCTTAATTATATGAAAACTATACACTTTTCATACACTTATTCCTAAGGAAGATATATACTTACTATATGATTTTTACTGATTTGTTTGAAGTGGCGAGTGAGCTATTATCATCACATAACGTCCGTAGTCGTCTGTATTAAAAAAAAATCTATCTTTTTCTCCCCTGAGACTACTGGTCCAATTAGAATTAAACTAGATATCAATGATACTTTAAGTATAGAATAGTTGTGAGGATCTACTATCCGTCAAAACACATTGCCGAATTTTCTACAAATAGAACATAGGGGTCAGACAGAAATTGTTATATATCTCCAAACCGTTAGGTTAAGCAACGTTGTTCCATGGCAAAGTGTTCAGCATGGTGAGAACTACCTGTGGTCAAGTTTTATATATAAATCTGTCGGTCATGTTTGAGTAATTGCCTTTTTTTTCACTTCCGGAAGAAAAAATTTCAGTTATTACATAAAAGCTATATATGTAGGACGTCGCTTCCGCTTCATCTCTATTTTCTGCACTTAAAAGAAGTAAATTGTAATGTTATACCTCTGCAAATTAGAAAAAAAAATATTTCATCCAAGAAAGTTATTCAAAACTTTTCTCACTAGTTTTAACGCATGCACAGATCTTTAATTGTTTACTTCACAGATATTCTTGCCAACTTCATTCGAGTGGAGATAACAGCGGCCCTTTTCACAAAAAATCGTAAGTGTAAAATTGGTCGTAAGTTACGATGTCATAATAGAGTTAAGTATTGTGATGTCACAACTTACGACTAATTTTACTCGTAGGACTGCAGATTTGTATTTGGTCTTGAGGCGTGAATCGTTGATTTGACGGTGGCAATATCAGTTTACTGGAGACGCGTAAATGTATCTGTGAAAAATAACAATTATTTTGTGGGTCAATCTTTTTTAACAGTTAAAAAGTCGACAAATGTTTTGTATGTACAGAAAAATGAATCCTAAATTATAATTTTAACTTGTAGATATCAAGGATAACTAAATTTTAGGGGGCTCTTACGTAAAAGTACACAATAAGGTTCTGCTTTTGATATTGATTGTGAGTTGACAAACTTGTTTACTTTCAACATATTTAAGACATGGTTTAGAGCAAATATCACAAACTTAAAAGTAGGAGTGGCTATATTGGGAAATATTTACATGTTCACAAATAGCAAGGTTTGGTGAAACGGGACTTGAACTAAATATGCCATTTTTAGAATTGTAGTTTTTTTATTCCATGAAAAATTTATGAAAAAAAAACAGATTGTGCGATTAGGTAAATAATTCATTAGAGACATTATTGAACGATCATTTCAACTTTATAATTGTTATTGAGGAGTCGCCTCCTACTATATACATCATGACTCCTGTTTTTACAGATACCTATCACCCTGTTTCAGCATAACATACGTTATCCCAGTAGAACTATGCCAACCTTTTGCTTTACCGCTGTGATCGGCAATATAGGTTCTGATTAGTTCGTCATTGTTCTTCTTTATTTTAAACCAGGAACTGTCGGTGTTCGTATTAATTTTAACACTAATTGAAGACCTTCCTTTTCACACATAAACTTTTCTGACGATTTAAAGTTTTTTTATGGAAGTTGTGGATATGCCCTGACTTCTCTCAATCTTAGGAAATTTAACAATCGATCCAGAACTCCTCCTTTCAGAAACGCTTCTAGCTGACAAGGTAACTACAAAAAAATGATAATTAGAGGTTAATATACACATATTTTATAAGAAGGACAAAATATAAGTATTGCAGTATTTAAAATAAAACGGAACCTAAAAAATGCATAAAAACGATTTCGAAAAAAAAAATATACCGGTCACGAAAAATTTGAGGGAAAGTCAGTGGTATAGTATAAATATTTGTATTCAAATGCAGTATGAAAAAAGTATTAGAGTATAAAAAATGATCCAGCTTTTTATGGAAATAATATTTAAAGAAAATAAATGCGTCCGAAATTAATATGAATAAAATTGCTCTATGCAGATGCACAGACTAAGTGGTGAATTGAAAGAAAAATTCAATATAATCATTTATTCTCTGAAATTGCACAATTATTACTAACTATTTTTGTGAAATAGAAGCGAATAGAATGAATTCGAAATTCGCAATTTGAACCTTTGAAATATGCACGTCGAGACGATTTCTTTAACGGGTCATAGATTTCCTTTCCTCTTTCGTCTATCTCTGATCTGACTTTTAATGAGCTCATGTTTCTAGAAAAGCAGAGAACACTTACCCTACCGGCGCTCCTGGGTCATGCTTCCAGTTTTAATGTAGTCCGAGTAGCTCATTTACTTCCGTTGTTTTGTATGTGTTATTTTGGTTATACTATGTTCTTTATTATTTGTGTTTGTTTTTCCCTATCTGGTCTTTGTTCCTAATTTACATTTTTTTTTATTTTTGCTTGAATCTTGGTTCCCTTCATTAAACTTTGAAAATAAAAAGTTATCAATGGAGTCAGGATTGATGCGTTTAACATTGTGTGACTGTTGGGAACTTCCAAGTTAATAACTATTATAAGTTAAACAAAGACATATATCAGATATAAGGTATGTGCAAGATTGTTTTAAGAACAACAATACTACACCTGTTTCATTGTAGGCATTCTTTAGACCATCATCAATTCAAGTTTCGGTTCTCCAAACACCATATTTTCATGTATTGAAGAAATATTTTCACTGTTTCGTTTGACCAGTGTTTCTAGATTCTTCACTTCGTTTTTAGGCTCAGTTTGCAGTATGTTGATATCTATAGTTTCATTATAAAGTGTACGGAAATCATCAATTGTAACTTGTTCTTGCAATTTTAAGCCATTTCCATCTGTATTCGAACGTATCAGTACATTAAATTCAGACTTTAATTGTTCCAACTGATGTTGTAAATCGGTGTAATGTCTTGTTAATTCATCAATAGACATTTTAGTTTCTTGTTCGTTTCCGGTATGACCTTTTATGTTGTCCTATATGTGTTCTAAGGGCACAAAATTCTCCGATCGTTTGAGCGGCATGAACGAAAATCTTGATCATTGATGTAAAATCTAAAATCCTTGATCCGCCCCTGAATACTGTGCCTATTATGTCGTATCATCATGAAGGGTAATAATAAATTTACCGAACTGATAAAATCAAGGCAATAGTCAAAATGAAAGTCCGTATAACGAATCAGTGTAAAAACTTGTAATTTGAAAACCACCGAAATGGTCCAGACTTTGTACAGGCTTTTGACGAGGTTTTATAGCGTTCTTCATCTCCTCTTTGATAGGACAAATGAAAAAAGCTGTGCGTTAAACTGTATGACAAATACGACTTCTTATATTTTTAGTCCATGGGCTGGGAGAGTCCACCGTGCACTCCCCCCACTCATCAACTTCATAGCGATTTTAGGTACCTTTATACCTCCCATTACCAAATCAATTGGTCGCCAAAGAATATTCTCGGATTCTTTTTCAGAATAAGCCTATATTTGTACCCCTCTGGGTAAAAAAGCCAAGATTTTTGTGACTCAATTGTTTGAGAGTCTTAGCCTTCCTGTGATAGCATGTGTGAATAAACAAATACAGGTATCATCGTACAGCCCAATGTCTCAGATTTACAAGAAATTGCGGTAACACTTACGGTTTTGCGGTAAAATGAAAAATATGTACCCCTACCCCGCCGAAAAATCTCTTAAATTAACATATTTTTCAATGTCAAAACCCCTAGAGTATAAATGCTTAAGTAAAAAATGGCCCATTTGGTATTTTCTGTTTAGTATTATGACAATTTATACTTCTTAAGTTCTTTTGATGAATTTTGGCGAATTTCATATTCAGAATTTATCAAAAAATACGAAAAATGGGATTTTCGATTTTTCGGTCAGAGGTCACATAAATTCGACTCTACAAGTTATTGCTAAACTAAAACGTCTCAAATTTGGTATCATTCGATAGATAATTTAATTTTCTACTTAAATAAACCACAAGAGATAAATAGAATTTTTGCCTCAACGAGGTATAAAAAGTAGCCAAAATATACAAAAATACTTCAGTTTATTTTGTGGCGACAAAAAAGATTCGTAAATGGGAGGTATAAGAGTACCCGAAAATCATATTCTGGTTAATGACGGGAGGGTTGCGCGGGGGGGTTATCTCAGCCCACGTACTATTTCCCATTGTAACGTAAAAAACCTGTGTATTAACAGCCCGGTTGCGCATGCATATGGAATTTCTATCCAACGTTTTGCAAAACATTTGTGTCACGACATTGACGATTTTCTTGCAAGGATAAATGGCTTAAGTCGTCGTTCTAAAACTTTGACGGACGTCATCATTACTTAACTGACTGACCAATACAGATTGTCGGTTTCCAATATAATAAACAACGTGTTTTGTCCTTTTTAGCTCTTCCTTTTTCACTGGACATACTCTTAAATAGGCTGCATGACAGGTATTTTTACAAGAAGCAAAAATTGTCAGCCTTCTGGTGCTTGAGTTCATTCTAATTTTGTTAAATTATCACGTGTTCCTGTGTTGGTGTGTAATCTTAATTATCTTTGTGTTGAGCAATTTTTTCACGTCTGTTGATTTTTGGATATCACGTCTTTGTTTTTAATTATCTAAAGAATCACTTGCTTTAACTTAACTAGTTCGTGCACATAGCGCATGTCTCCTCAAATGTTTTGGGATTTTAAAGTTTTACAAAGGAATAAATATGTTCAGATTATATGGGATTTGTTTACTAAACGACTGAAAAAAATGTTTCCCCTCTTAAATCTTTTTTGTTTATGATTTACATGATCTAATTGTTTTTGTTATGCGTTAAAACATAATGAAATCTAACATGCGGAAAATTAAGAAAAAAATCACTGAAACTCAATTTTATAATTATTTTTTCATGGGGTGGCCATTTATGTTGCATTGTTCCATCTCGCGAGGTGGTGTTAAATACATTTTGTAACGACATAAAATGACCAAGTCTGTGGTAAAAGAATAATAAAATGAAGTTTCCGTGATTTATTTCGATTCCAATTGGACTAGTTTCTTCATATTGGAATAAACGAAGCCTATGTGTTGCACAAAATTTTGTTCATGTGTTTATTACTTCTTTACCATGCCTGCGGTCAAAAGATATTTGAAGCATGTCATATTAGAGACGCTGTTAAATCTTGAATGATGAAATATTAAAAAAAAAAGAAAAGAAAAGAAAAGAAAATAACCACTCGATTGGACACTCAATCCGACTGCTTAAGATATCGAAATATAGCAACATCTCGTGGTTTTCCGGGGATCACAATTCAATACCTGTAATGGACCAATCACTGTGTGTATTCAAGTAGAGATCACTTATAAATAGATTTACAGGTAAATACCTTTTCCATTATTCCTGTCAAAAATCCATCATCAATAACTGTGTATTTTGCTTTAGAGGCAGACATTGCTGATCGTAGAGCGTCTTTGGAAGGAATTAAAGAATTAATGACTTAGCACTAGTTGAATAGTTCAGTAATTTAGTATTGGAATAAACTTGTCCATAAAAAAAACAATGAAATGATGCAAATTTTAGTGGTGAACAGTTTTTTGGAATCTAATTGGATGAAGTTATGCTTTAAAATACATTTTGTTATTGTTTTAGGTGATTGGCGTTAACTTGCGAAATTTCTTGTAAATGTATATTGGATCAATTATTTCACTTATCAAAAACATATTCATATTATATCGAGTAAAGA
The DNA here is from genome assembly GCA_037379345.1 of Perna viridis. Classification (NCBI taxonomy): domain Eukaryota; kingdom Metazoa; phylum Mollusca; class Bivalvia; order Mytilida; family Mytilidae; genus Perna; species Perna viridis. The sequence goes on along the minus strand of CM074519.1, from coordinate 24,428,272 downwards.
AGAAATTCATTTCTAGAACAAACGTGCCAATAAATGTGATATATAAATAAAATTGATTACTGTGATAATACTACAACTTTTCGTTGGGTATTAAATTTCGTGGTTTTCGTGAGTAGGCCAAACCATGAAATTTAGTTTCCAACGAAAAGAAGATGTTCTTGTTGTGTATACTTCAAAACTGCAAATTCAAGTATCCATGGACATGCGTTTCTTCCGTAATCCACGAAAATTGGTTTCCACGAATTTAATTAAAGTACTTTCACAGTAATAGGAAATGTGGCAATTCAAGTTACTGTCGTTGAAAGAAACGAAATTAAAATCTTAAATAATAAGTAATTTTAATTACTCTATTAAAAAAGTCAAAATCATTTAATCTTAACAATTGTTAAGGTAGCCTCTTGTCGAAAAAGTGACATCGTTTTTTCAGCTTGCACTGATATCGTGTCGCCACGGGTGAGAGTTACATACGTCACTCCAGTTGAACTATGCCACCAATCCGATTTTCCACCATAAGAGGCAATGAAAGTCCTTGACATCTCAGCATTGTTTTTCATTATTTTAAACCAGGATCCATCAGTGTATGAATTAATAGAAGATGCAACTAAGTACAATCCGTCGATTTCACAAACAAACTTCCCAGATGACTTAAAGTTATTTAAATATGCCGATGTAATACCCAGGGATCTTTGAATGTTAGAAAATTTGAAGACTGATCCTGAGCTTACAGATATCTTACTAGATGAGTCTGAGCCTATAGCATACAAAGATACTGAAAGTTGAAGAATATTATATTGTTAATATTCATTAATAAAGAAAACATTGACTGAAAGGGGAAAAATCTGATGACGATGTTCAGGTATCGTACCTGTATAGTCATTTTTTGAATAAGTCATCCCCCGTCAATATTGATTTGTCATGTATTCTTTTATTTTGTGAAAACCGCTTTTCTTACATAACATGAAGTCTTTCACAAAGTTCACTACAGAACAGTACTTACCTGTAAATAAAAAGATCGCAGTAATGCATGGTTGTAAAACGCTATGTTCTTCAATATCGACAAAATATATATATATATATATATATATATATATATATATATATATATGTATATGTATATGTATTGTCCATTTTATTGCAATTTATTCAACAAAAGTATTTACTTCAATTTTTTTTTCAAAGTAATCACTAATTGATCAGACTTTGACAAGAGATTTTTATTCAAATCATTAATCAAACTGATACGTTCGATTAACAGAGCTAATCAATCTTTTATCATTCGATTTGTGACCGATGAGTGATTGTTGATCATTTTGATCGATTACTTATGTTGGGGAATAAAGCTAACAGAATAAATTACAATTATGTATAATAACTGAAGATCCTAAAGCACTAGTTCAATATGAAAACACGTTATTATCCTATGAAACAAATGTTCTAAGTTGCTGGTTTTTGATACAATCTTTAGTATTTAGTTTAGTTTTAGTTTAGTCCTATGTATTATACGATTTTTAATCTTCTACATTTAACTTTTCTATTTTGACGATTGTCAACTATTTCCATTTTATTGATATTATGATCATTTGTTTAACTTGACAAGGTTGCCCAGATACGAATCGCACATTGATCATTTAATTTGCAAAGCTTCTTAAACTATATGGAAGTGATATGAAATGGAAGTATATGAGTCGCGGTAATGTGCTGTGTCTGATAATATAAACTATCAGATAGATTGAATTCAAACTGATCAAATGTGTACAAATTCAATTTTATTTATACGTAATTGTGTTTAAGTCGGTTGCCTACATTCTAAACGTTGATTGTCTCTGTTTCCTGCTTCCAGTTATGTCCGTGTATGTTTTTACACTGAACAAGAGAGTCTGAAAAGTTACGATATGTTTTCAAAGTATTCATAAGAGGACGTACTCAATGCAGAATGCAAAAGTAGGAAGAATTAGAAAACGTTAAACTTATCAGCATTGTTACAGAATTTACCTACCTTTTTCATTATAAGTGTTCTGCAGATCTACTACTTTTTTCTGAACACTGGAAATTTTTGTTTCAAGATTTCTTGTGGTTTCATTAAGTCGTTTATGAACATTAGTAATTAGATTATCGTTCTCCGAGACGTATTGAGTCACATTCTGAATCGCTTTTCCATAATTATTTTGCATAGTCTTCATGCTGCGTTGTATTCTCATAATGTTTAAAGTTTGATTGTATAATGCTAGGAAGTCGTCGGTCCTAGCTTTTTCTTTCGCACTGAAAGCAGTTGTGGCCACGCTTAATTGGTGTACCTCCTGTTCAAGATTTCGTATTTCTTGTAGAGGCTTCATTGAATTAAGATTCTGAAAATCAGCCATCTTTTCCTGAATCCTTCTAGTTTCATTCTTTATTTGAGCAACATTTTCTGAGCACGTTTGCTTTAAAGCTTCGTGGTCCGATTTCAAGGCCTCGTACTGACTTAGTAATAGTGTGTAATTTCTTGTAAGTCCTTCCATTGCCTGTTCCATTATTCGCATTGTTTCATTGTTGGAACTGTTGTCTATTATCTTTTGCTCCAATTCACGAAACTTTTGAGTGAGCTGAGTTGACATGACGGAAAATCGTTGTTCAACTTGGTGGTCCAATTGGTCACGTTCGTCAATAAATTGCGAAAGAGTAAGGTAACCTTTATCCTGTCCGTTCGGTGGATTTCCATTTTCCAAAAGAAATCCATGAATACACGAAAAAATGAATATAAAAGCCAACAATCGAATCATTGTAAAACTTTATCGATAAGGGGTGTATAGGTCGACTTTGAACATAGTTTTTATCTTCATCTACTACTACAGTTTATCAACTGTATAAGTAAATATATTTGTACAAATGTCAATAAACTACTTGTTTACGTTGAATATCATACGTTTTTAATTCATTCAAAAATATATAATTACGAATGAAAAGGGATTGTCAATTTTGAGTTTGAAGTTTTCAAAGGTGAAGCTGCTATTATATCACAAATTTCATTACGTAAATCACAAGGTTTAATGAAATTGGTTGTATAATATAATCGGAATTTTTGTTTAAAGAAACAATATACAAAAAAATTGCAAGCTTCCTATTCATGTAATCCTCAAACACTCCTGGTTTAACATGTAAAAACACAACTGTGTTAACTACTAAATAAATAGCGTAGACCTGACGTCGGTAACATTGACTTGCAAACCAAGAGAAGAAAATGCTTTTCTTTTAATTCAGTATGTATTTTTATTGAATCAAAAACCTTTAATCACTGTGATCATAGAAACCATTGTTTATCAGGTTTATTCAACCTATGCAAAACATTTTGAATATTAGGTATAAAAAGGTAGAGAGTTGTGTTGGCATTCCCTGAATGTATTAGCAATTCCTAAATAAATGGATTAGTTAAATAACACTATAACAATAAAGTTGAATTACGTGCATTATAAAGCTGGAACATCGTTGCTTCTAGGAGATAATTCGACTGTCTTTGTGGATATAAACCACTAAAATCCCCGAAAAATCTTTCGTAACACAGTGTTAGCCAATCATTTGCACGATATGAGTGACGTTGACAATCAGCTGACTTTCCTATACTTGGTTTAATTTTCGTTTTCGTGCAAACATATATACTCAATACTGTTAGACCCGGTTTGCACTCATATGTGTAATACATGACGGACTGGAGTTTATTTTAATGTCCTTGGCTATCGTTTGGGGTCTCTCACGGACGGTGTAAATCATCAAAGTGTTTACACTGTCCCCGGACTTAGTCGAACCCGTGAATGTGGGTCATTGCGTATTCGGGGGAAATTAGTTGTCATGTGACCACGTTCATTCATTAAATTCATTGAAATTAATGCATTATCACGTGATTTAATGTCGATCCGTGACCTAGTGATCCGATTTGTGATATGCACACTATATACAGCATTGTATAGCCTACAGGATTTTTAAAATCAACACTTTCCAGTGCATGTAAGACAGATATTGATGCATACCACCAGTCAGTTAATGAGAAATTTCCAAGGCCGACAAAAGTTATGTTTCCAAGCACTACTATTAAAATGTGTAGGGTCGGTAGGTAGGGATTTATTTTCATTTGTTTTTTGTAATGAAGTAAGTCATAAAGATACAATGAAGACTTTGTGCAGGCGGTGTTGCCATAGATTTCACAGCATAACGAGTTCGAGTCCCGCGGAGGGAACGACAAAAACTTTGCATCGCAAATTTGACAGTTCTAACATCGTTGGGAATTGTTCAGACCCTCCTATAAGTTTATGTTATCTTCCCTGTATCAATTTAATCCGATGGAGCAGTGTAGCGAATAGACACGTCACATTCTGAGACGTTTATTATATATATATATATTACTACTTAGAACAACTATATATTTTTCTGCTAATATGTTCATTATTTTAGTTCTTAAAATTCGCGCGATATTGTGCACTTTTGAGCAACAGCCAGCTGGTACAGCGGAGAAACCCAAATCCTGTGAAGACCTGAATCTTTCCGGATAACTTAAAGAATGCATTTCATACATGTTTATCTTCTCGAGTCTTGCATCTATTTATGTACAAATGTAGACCGAGTCAATTTTGTTTACGAAACAATGAAACTCAATCATTTGAATAGTGCAACCTAATCAACTACATAATCGGCCTTTAAATTCACAAATGAAGTTATGAAATAAAAATAATAATCAACTGAACTGATTACAGTTCTTGATTGAACACTTCAAATACACAAATCGTCGCTTTTTTGTACAGAGTGTTGATGTAATTGATACGTATGGTAATTTTGCAAAATTACACCTCTGTGGGGAAGATGTTACTTTAGAATCACAACGTTTGTGAAATTCTGTCTGTGTAAAAATAATTACATGACGATGCGATTAATAAATAATCCTGCCGATTTGGCTCACGGTCAAGGAAAAGGAAAGTTAAAAATGACAGAAGCGACATGATCCCTACTAACTATAGGAGAGAAACGCAGTACCTGAAGGGTAAGCAAAACAGTGAAGCGATACCCATTGACGGTTACTTCCTGTCAAAGGCAGATATCTAATACATTGCATAGCAAGGATGTTTTTATAACACGTTTTAGAACAATAGAGTTCCGACAAATCCAGTGTATCCGCCATCGATGCTGCTATGTATTTCCCCGCGCTGAGGAAAGTTTTCTATCCATACTTGATCAGCCTCGTTTATGGTTAATATTACTGTCTTTGATGAGTGTGCTTCAAATCCATACTGAGTGTCCAAACTGCTGTCGGTATGTGTCGCCTGCATTGGACGTCCATTCACCATTAACTTAGAGATGATGGAGGCATGGTAACCAGATCGAATGTTCCAACTGAAAAGATACGTACCGGATACGGGTGCAGTAAAAATTCCTTTGGCAGCATTATAGCCGTTTCCAATGTTCGTCAAAATCCGGTCGAATTTAAGCACAAAGTCTTGTTCGGCATGTAGTGCGTCTTTGGACAAAACTACGTCAAAAGCGATGTTGGTGCTTCCAGGGTTTACTCCTGTGCGAAAAAAAAATTCTTTTAAAAGTCTGCATAACAGTTGATAATTCAATAAGTACGTCAACTTTACTTATGAGCCACTTGTATTAGTGTGCCATCCTTCGCCAACCATACACTGATTTAAAATCAAGCAGACTGCAAAAAGATGTATTCAAGTTGTTATATTTTGCTTTTTGTATTTGTATTATTTATTTTATTTTTTTTTTTTTTTTTTTTTTTTTTTTTTTTTTATTGTTGCTTAATTTTTTTTATCAACATCGTCGGAAAATACATTTTTGTCATTATCAATTTGTCATCAGTTGTGTTAAAAAAAGGAAAATCTGATGACTGAGAATAGCTTATTATCTTTATTCCTTATATTGATTTAGTTCAGTATTTATGTGTATTGGATTTTGTATTAGGGAACCAATTAAGTAGCAGTCTTTCTAAAAATCAGGCAGAAGGTGATTCATGCATGTCAAAAACCAACCGAATTCAGTTTTACTTCTTGCTCTGAGACAGTCACTGTTCACATGACCAGTCCTAGTTTTTTTATTTGGTTGTTGCGCTTTTGAAAAACAATATATATATATATATATAGAGAGAGAGAGAGAGAGAGAGAGAGAGAGAGAGAGAGAGATTTGCACTTTGCAAGAGTGATGGCTCGTGATTTGGCTAGATTTGCTTGATTTATTTTGGAGATGAATGTATGATTTTCTAAAAAGTGCAGATCTGAATGCAGAAAAGCTTACGGTTAAATTAAATTATAGCATACGTAGACTGAAAAAGTACCGTTTGTTTGGTGGGTTTTTCTTCACCATGAATTACTTTACCATTGGCTGTGCCTGAATTTTGTATGGACTGGTACTTAAATGTTCGTTCATTTGTTTGTTGGGGTTTAACGTCCGAGCAGCAATATTTCAGCTATATTCAGACAATGAACATGAAATGGATGATAAAATGAACATGAAATGAAAAAAAGAAAGGATGGGTCACAAGGATAATAGGGTCGACAAATTTTGATTGCCACTGGAAAAGGGGGGATGGGTAAGGTCGGGCAATTTAGCCTCCTGTGGCGGAGCGCAAAGGTTCCTACTCCTATCGAATACCACAGTAGGGTTCTTTAACGTGCGAGGAACGTGGCTTCTTTCCCAACACGGTGCACCACTATGGTTTGCGGTCAGGTTTTCCGTATTATAGCCTGACAACCCCAGCATGCAACACGCCAGGGGTACCCCATTCCACCACCTGGGGCACACATCCCAGTTGCTCTGTGGGCAGAGCGCCTAGCCCCCGGCTAGGTTTCTGAGCACTATTTAGTCGCCTTATACGACAAGCTTAGCGCTGCTGCAGGCCTATTCTTTTAACACCCGGACCTGCACGGGGCAATGTTCGTTCAACAGACCGTTTTATTTCAAGGAGAAAGACAAAACTAGACAACGAAGAGAAAGACAAAACTAGACAACGAATTCAGTTAGAAACTGTGCTGCTTGTTGTGTAGTATTTGAGATGAAATGATACCAGATTGACGATCTTATTATTATGCCGTAACAAAGTACATTTCTGTAAACTACTTACTTTTGACGTGTCCCTTTACCAGTGTATCAGTTAGTCCCTCGAGGTCCTTAACTCTCTGTTTCAGGCTTTGTACATCTTTGTATAAATCCTCAATTAGAGATCCACTACACAAATTGCCAAGTACGAAAAAAAATCCTATTTTAAAAATATTTATCATGCTTGCAAACTGATTTTCTTACCGATACCTTATCTCATGACCAGTTTATCTAAGGTCACCCAGCTGTACTTATATATTAGTCTATATTTATATCATCCTTACAAAATATTGCGGTCTTTGGTTCAATTAATGACTAAGTCATTACGACATTTTATTAGGACAGGACTGTTTTTTTATTATTATTTTTTTTTCCATCAACAACGTATCTAAGAGATAAACTTACATAAGTTCTTTGCCACTTATATCCGAATCCTATTCGCCTGAATATGGCTGAAATATTGCTGCTCGGGCGTTAAACCCCAACAATCAATCAATCAATCCTATTCGTTTCATAAGCATTCTTATACTCTATATGTTTAATTTACTTTATTTATATTGGATAATGAAAAAAAATCTACCAAAATCAATTTTTTATCAGAACTTATGTTTAGTAAACGTAATACAAACTCTGACACGTTGTGGACCTCTGAGTTTATTATAAACTACAAACAGATTAATATGAATAAAGTGGACAATAGCACTATTATAGATAATATATAAATATCAATCGAACCATCATAATATTCATGTATTAAATTCAAAAACTCTTATTCAGTAATGCAGACATCAAAAAATCGAAAAAAAAGTTTCAATATGATAATCTCAATTGAAAATGGACTTTGTTGCCCTGTCGGTAGTGGGCTAGAAAGTGAAACAACCGAAAAATACTTCCTGCGAACTACATGTACACGTAGTCACATGACCAATATTAATACCTGTATTACAAGTCATTCAAATGGTACCGTTAATTCAATAATTTTCTTCTTTACTGTCGAATTGTAGGAAATTATACTTATTTTAGGCATAATGAATGTTAGTGGTATCGACCTGATTAACCAAAACAAATATCAAAACCCTACAACATCATAGCAAATACTCAACAAGTCTTTCAATGAAAGAAAATTTAAAGTTTATTTGTGTAGTATTTGTATTGAGAGTTTAGTAGTTTAACTATATTTTACAATTAAATAAACGTTTCAAAGCGCATATTTGGGCTTACTCGAAATTTAAACATATATTCAGTTCTGTTGAAAAATATATATAATATAGAATTCTAAACACAACAAAGAACATAAAGTAATTGAAATAATACATACTAAGTAACAAAGGTAGATGAGCGACTAGGGTTTCACCAAAAATTGGGAGCATGGACCAGGTGCACTGATAGGGTAAATGTCCTCTGCTTTTCTAGAAACACCCGCTGAGTTGCTCACAAAAAGTCAAGTGCTGAAAACATGTTTTCTTCATATTCTATCAGGTTTCTTGTGTTCAACTGACTCGTACCTTTCAAATTATATGAACGGTTGTAAATTGCAAATTACACATCGTCTATCTTGATATCACCGAGGTTGATTCCCCATCATGAAATATGTTATTTTCGTGGACCTAACGGAACTTAAAGGGCAATAACAAACTAATCGAACAATGGTCCGCAAAAAGCGCATGCATTTCAAGATGAAAAGTTGGTTAAATCAGGCTTTATGTCGCTTAACCTGTCGTTTCCATTAAGATGAATTATATTGTGTATTTTTCAACATGAATTGGTAGCATAAAATTGTAACTTATGACGTGTCACATTAGAAATCCTACTTATACCGTTTAACTAATCAGAAGAATTTCTTGCGTTACTGTGATTTTTTTACGCAGATCAAGTTCTCCAGGAATACCCCAAAGATGTTTTTCCCTCACAATTAAGAAATTTCCATGTTGTAACAAATCCTGAAGCAACTTTTGAGAAAGGAATGTAAGGATGGTTGTGGGGGACCAAGGGCTTATTTTAACATTAATTTGCATTTTCAACATTCATTTTCTTTTAGGTCGCACAGAGTTGGGAATGGTCGCAACTTACTGGGGAGGGACCAGAGGTCTCATTTCGACTTATTTCCGTATTAGTTCATTCTCTTTGTATTTAGTTGATATTTGCTTGTTCAACACTACAGCTCATAAAAAAAACAAAGACTTAAAAATTTAAAGTCATGTTATATAAACCTGGTATGCATCATCTTTAACAAAACAATGTTTTGGTTAATTCGTTGATTTTTCGTTGCAAGCAAATTTCACACCCAATAACCATTGTTTACACTTGCTTTGGCCAGAAATAGAAATTTGTCAAAAATGAGGATTGTATGATAATAAAATGGGGCATTTATTGTCTTTTCAGAAACAAGTTACATAATATTCTCAACTTATTTTCTTTAGAACTGACTATGAGCCAATTGCATTATGCAATAATATGGAATTTCTGCACCAAACATGCTTACCTGCACAAGTTCTCCTGGTGATAATGCTTCAATAGTTTTATTTGATAGTGTTGCCAATATTTTTAATCTTTCTATCTCAGCCATCCAAAATTGTGTAATTCTGTATATTTCAGAGATATGCAACACATTCTTGGAACAATTATGGATATTTCTTTTAAAAATGTAAAACCACATATATGTGGCTGTAAAGCGGGCGACTTAAAATTCATATAAAAAAAATTTGTCGTAAAATTTTATGCTTATATATTTATCGTTGTGCTTTGCGTGTAGCAAGTGCATCCAGAAAACAAAAGAGGCTAGACTATTTTATAATTTTATAATATTTCAGATTTCTTGATGACAAATTTTCCGTTGTAATCGCCTGTTCAGATAGAAATGGTTCTTGCTTCAATTTGTTAATCATCATTCTGTTTGTGACACTTTAAAATGTAATTTTAATGTTTTAAATAATGTATTCTATTTGGTAATTTGGTGCATTTTTGTACTTTTTTTTTGTTTTCTCTAGACAAAATAATTTTATGTACTTTATTTCCTGTCTATTTATTTGGTAAATTGTTGTTTTTTACACGAAAAGACGTTTTAGATGTTAATTTACTAATATACAGGGTGAACATTCAAAAGATATTACACCAGGACTTAATACTTTCTAAAACAAAAGAGTCCAATTACAGTTTGCCTCGTGTTGCTTTCGCGCAACTATACAACAATTAAATGATTATTGTTTTCTTTTTTTTTATTTTATATTTCTTTGTGACGTGTCCTCTGGAATAGATAAGACTTCTGTTTCAATTTTGGTATTTCATTATATTTTTTTGCACAAAAACAATGAAAATATAGGAAATGATGCTTTTATCGTGATTTTAGGGTTTTTTACGAGACGAAAACCTTCCTGTGGATTTTTACGTGCTACAACAGTATCAAAAGTGCAATATGTAATAAATCACCTGCCATGTCCCAACGCATGAATGATGTATGTCATTAACCTGTATGTTCACCTTTGCAAACTACAATGCATTTTTTGCACATACAGAAATAGTTCAATTTGACCTTGGGCCAAATATTCAGAAGATAGACGACCCTATTCTATATATTTGATGGAGTAATCAATGATATTATTTGCTGAATATTATTTTTATGCTAATTCTAGTTGTACAGTAATTGTATATTTAGTTATGAATAATTATTCTTGATTCCAACTGATGGTAAGGCGAAATATTTTGGATTTAGTGTTAGGAATAAGAATGATTGGTTAATTATGTGCTTTGAATGAGACTGGTGTCTTCATTCTTAATCAAGCATTTACGTGAACCAGAAAAATAATGGTTTCATCATAAAACTGGTACGATCATCTTGTTTCCTATTTACGCTATCACTGGATTATTTGATAACGAGTGAGACCCGATTGTTCATATCCTATTGTGGACGAGTTTTGAAAATAGAGCTTGAGGGAAGGAAAACTATAAGAATTTTTTTTTCCATATTGTAAATTTTCCATTTTTATGTGGTAGCATTAACTAAACTTATGTTAATGGTGTTTTAAATACACTTTCGAGGGCGGGCAAATAAGTTAAATTATGATATACGAAATGTCCTAGATAAACAATTAAAGCGAAGTTAAGGAACTGTTGGTAAATGCCGGTATGTCCATTTAATTACTGCTAGCATTTTCTCGACATACTCCTTTATTTATCTTGCGGATTTCAATCTAATATTGTTTAAGTCGCTATTTTTCGGACATTTATCGGTGTTTCTACCTTCTCTATAAAGACAACAAAAGATCAGAAACTATTTGCTCATTTATAAACGTTTGAAATATATTTTGGTTTGTCAGTTCAACAATACATTCTACCAAATTACAAGCCTAACACAGGGACTGATTTGCAATATGAAACTATGGAAGCGTTTAGTTGACTTTAAATATTCGTATGTCTCTAAAACGTCACTTGTTCCAATTACATCGATGAGTTATGCACCTGGTCCTTGCTCCGAGTTTTTAGTGGAGTCCGAGTTGCTCATTTGCTTTTGTTACTTTGTATGTATGATTGTAGTTACTTTATGTTCTTTGTTGTGTATGTCTGTTTTCCATGTCCGGTCTTTGTCCCTGGATTACATTATTTTGATTACCGCTACAACCTTGATTCCCTTCATTACTCTTTTCCACTCTTGACTTAATTAAACGACCCGAAGTTCTACACACAGTGGTGGTTTATTCCGTGATTAACGTCAAGCTGTACGTATGCACATGGGTGTTATATTTAGACATTATTATGTTCTAGAATGCTGTACAACAATGATAATAAACATGTGCTAATTACACATGACACAAAAACGACGTGAACAATTTCTTTGACCTACAACCATTTCAATTCTTTATGTCTAGTTGAATTAGCGGTGAAATCTGAAATATTCCATTACTATCTATCTCTTCGTGCTTTGCATACTTTTGGTAATTCTCAGACTTAATTGATATCAAAAGAACATCTTCTGAAGTACCAGTGGATGAAAACGTGACAGACATCAAGCAAGACAAAAAGGACAAGAGGACATGTATCAGTATACCATGAAGGGGATTCGAGGTCAAAACAAAAAAAAATGTGTATATAATTCAATTTCGAGCATGCAACATTAAGTTACAAAGTCAGTTTAACAAAAAAGAAAATACAATCGCATAATGTAGGATGAAATTACGAACAAAAGGATATTATATTAAAATATTTGTTGACAACTTCGTACTCGCATTGAACATTGTTGATTTTACATTTAAAACTGCCTTTCACCATGAAACTGCCCGTAATTTCGTTTCCATACCGTATAGGACCCGACCCAGCATTGCATCCCATCAATACATTTCTCAATAAACATTTCTCGATCAAGATTTCTTCGTGGTAATTTCTTCATTGTGAAATCTACGATGAATGGCCGCTTTTGATTGACAGAAAAGGGACGTGGTTTTTACCCGTTAAATGAAGCAACGTACCGGTAAACTGAGAAACAAAACGAAATGAAACGAAAACAAACAAATAAAAGCTGACGTAACTTATTGATTTCAGTGTGTCAAAGGTCAAAGTTCAAGGTCATTTTTGTTGTAAACAGATTTTGCATGGAAATTGATTATGCACATATTTTAAATTTTCCGTTTTATTGAAACGGATGACACTAGTATTTATGGTAATTTTATAAATAGAGTTCGAAAGTTTAAACGGAATCCTTCCAGTTGATTCTGGAGTAACAAGTTCAAAATTTGAAATAGAACAAGACATGGACTCATCATGAAAATATTCAGGGTGATCATTTGGTGAAAATACATAAAACATCAAAGTAAAACAAATGTCAGGTAAGATAAAGATAGAAAAAAACTAAGTAATGAAAGCCTTAGGTCAAAAATGGGTGCATCCTTGGAGTGAAATGAATACTTAGTCGTTCGTTTCTGCTAATAATTAACTGCATTTATTTAACATTAGGAGCAGCTGTGTTGGTATGTAAAACTAACCACATGAAGATTAAGACTGAATGTTCAAAGTAAGAAAAATTCTAGTGCGGGTGTTTTCATAACCGCCTACATGTAATCATCCGGCGTGTAGAATTCCTATATTAAATTTATCAATTTCAAGAAGACTCATGGTATGCTTCAAGAGAAAAATAATGTTTCTTAAAAAAAATTAGTCTTGCATAATGAGTGGTGATTGCATTGCCAGATGTGTTAAGCACGGACAGGTACACAGTAGTCGTCGATTCCTATGCACCCAAATCATAATCCTAGATAAGAAGAGGCTTACATGAGCCTGAATCGCTCATCTGGTTATTTTTTATTTTTTATTTCATTTTGTTTTGTCTTTCAAGGGCAATAACTCTAACAAGGAGATGTCCAAGAATTTTGACTCCTGGAAGACTTTGGTAGGACTTATCACAAGGAGCATTTCATCCATCGAACGTTCAATATGTTTATCGTAGTTTTCAAGATTTTGCTTGAAAACTCTTGTAAAAACATCCTTTTTCACCTCTCAAGGGCAATAACTCTTACAAGGAGTTGTCTGACAATTTTGATCCCTGTAGACTTTTGTAGGCCTTAAAATAAGGATCATTTCAGTAAAAAGAATGGCTAAACCTAATGGTTTTGGACATATGCGAAAAACTACTGTCCGACCCCTATGTTCTATTTTTCGTAACAGCAGCCATGTTATTCGGCGAATCATAAATTCCCACCACAGCCCTTTGCTGGATACCCTAAGAAACATTCATACCAAGTTTGGTTCGAGTTGGTCATGTAGTGTCAGGGGAGAAGATTTTTTTTAATAAATAACATTAAAATAGCAAGAAAAACGTCGAAAAAGGGCAAGAACTCCAACATGGCTACACAGATTAACACAAAAAATTAACCACAGATAGATTGCATCATGCTGAACACTATAACCTAGTGGGCTAGTCATAATTTGGCTACACCTAACGGTTTTGGAGATATATGCGAAAAACTATTCTCTGACCCCTATATTCTATTTCTAAAAACAGTGTCCATATTTTTCGACGAATCAAAAATCCCCACATCAGTTCTATGCAAGATACCCCAACGAACTTTCATCTTAAGATTACTTCCGACTGGTCAAGTAGTGTCAGAGGAGAAGAGTTCTAAAAAATTGTTTTCGACGACGGATGACGACGGACGCCAAATGATGACAGTAGCTCATGTGGTCTTTCATTCATTCTCTGCTGGTGGTACAGCGTGGCATTTCATAGCTTGATACTAAATCCGTGTCAGGCGAAATTAAGGAGGTAAACCTAGGGTAAGAGACACAACTCTTGAAATCAGTGATATGCTTGTATCATATTCAAATTCGCCAAAACCTATCAAGCTTTCATTTGTAACAGAATGAAAACAATCCATGTTACTTTGATGCTTACAGGAGATTAATGTAAAATGCTGAATACAAACGTTCCAATGATTTGTAACAGTTGTGTCCCTTACCCTAGGTCTACCTCCTTAAATAGATTTCCAGTCATCCTTGATGGAGTACTGGAATTATTTTAGTTCACAGACACAACTTCTACCCAAAACTTGAGTTTTCTCAGGGGTCAACGTAATTAATCTTAAGTGATCCTTATGGACAAAAACAATCGAGATCTATATAAGCATCCAGTATCGCTTAGTAGTTATAAATATTATCACAAATAATCACTATGCCGTTGTCCAGTACAAGTACCCCAAAATAAAAATTCAAAATATAGACCTAGGTCATTCTTAATGGTTTTGTTTGTTGGTATATTACAACATAAATGTTTCTAGATTACATTTTTTTCTACATTTAATTGGTCTGACTAAACAGTCGTTCTTTCTCTTTTTTTCTCTGATTTTTTGTATCATTTCATTGTTCTTGTGTATATTAAGGAGAGGTATGCCCTCTGATATGCCATGTCAACATCGCATGCCTTATGCTACCAGATGTATAAGGATTTATTTGGTTTTTAAGAAGATTGTACCAATTATTAGAGCTAACCTCAATTTCTGTTTGACAAGATCATAAAATCAATTGCACAAAACAAAGACAACATGTGGAAAACGAACATTGAACATTAGTTTGGCCATGATCATCGCATATTATCACATGTATATCAACTGCTTCGTGGTCTGGAAATGAATGATTATTTCAGTCTCTATTTTAAGGATTTAATCAAAAATTCAGCTCTCGCATTTGAACATTCACTAATGGAAATATTACCGGTGTATCTTTTTTGTGTGTATAGTGATTATCTTCTGTGTATTACGTCACTATAAAGCTACAAGGATCACATACAAAGAAAGATAACTCTGCCTAGGCATTACATATTTTATTTTCACATACAATTCACATCAAATGTTTGGAATTTAATGGAAAGCAAAACATAAGGAGCTGGGGTTGACAAAAAAAACTTAACTGAAAAAGAAACTACCATCAACACCATATGACACTAATTTAAAAAATACATGGAGCTGGATAAATACAGATTAGTTTTAATCATAGTTTTTTTAGACCATTTTCGTACAACTTAGCACTTTAAGTAATTATGAAAAACTATATAAACTTAATATTACTAAGTTTTCTCTCAATCTAAGCCGGTAATAAAAAATTCTTGTGGCTTTTTAACCAAGAGGCAGACTGAGTGATTGATTTGTTTTTGGGAGAGATTTTCCTCCATTATACATTTTCCAAGTTTTCGACAAATTTCAATTCTCCTTCAGTGTATTCTTAATTCAAATTATTTCTCCACTCTCTCGGGCCAAATTAAAGATACAATTTGTTAAATCTTAATTTTACCATCCCGAGTAGAAAACAAGTACTATCTTTAAAAAAAGACAGCCAACGCAGTAAAATTTTGTTCATTTACTTATAATTTTCTACACTTCATTCAAGAAAATAACACGAGACACACAATTTCCGATACAGTTACTTCGAACGCCATTACGTTATCAGTATTTGGCCAATCGGGATATAGAATTGCGATCAGGTGACTTGCGTTTCCATAGAAGAGCGTCTTTAAGGTCAAAGGATAAAAAGCGAAACTGTACTACGTCGGAAAAATTCAACCAATCATTACTGAAGGAAAATCTACTTATTCCAGGAAACAAATAAAAGAAAAGGAAAAAAATAACGAATAACTACAAGTCAAGATTTATTTTTTTCTTCAAAAACACATTTTAGCTGATTCTCTTTTGTCTATTATATTGTGTTAAGAAATAGGGTCAATGAAACAGTCAAAACAGCTCATCAAAATGACTTTGACGAATATTTATACTATGTGTTAATTACAGACTTTATACAACCCTGTTTAGATTTTGCAAAATTTGAATTTAGTCCGTTTAATTAAAGAGTAATCAAGGGAACCAAGGTTATAGCGGTAATCAAAAGAATGTAATCCAAGGACAAAGAGCATTTAAATTCCTGCAAAATCTTAAAATACCACGGTTTTGTTAATTTATATTTTGTATGAAATGAACGCATTCACATCCATGTTACGCAAAGACATTTAACCCATACGCTGCCTATGACAGTATCATTAGCTAAGTGGAATTCAGATTTCTATATGTGCTTTCAATGTGGACATTTAAGGCATGTTTATTTCTTGAACAGGCTATACCAAATAAATAGGTTTGCATTACTTAAAAACCGCGGTATATAAAAAGTGTGAACTAACCCAAACCAGTTGTATAACCTGTTCAAAAATAAGAAACATTCCGTATAATCTAATTTATAATGGATGACAGTCCAAATTTAAAAAAAAATGATTCGTAAATCAAAATGTTCTTTGGTCTAGAATTATTTGAATTGCGAAAGCAATTAATCTGAGAGCTTGTTACAAATCAAATTAAACTGTAGTTAAAATAATCAATGTATAGACTAAAGCACAGTTAAGTGTAAAAAATTGTTAGATTTGTGTTTGCTGTTTCAGTAAATGTACAAAATTCTACTTACATGAACCATTTGTGATAAGTCATTTTATCATTATTTCTTAATAGTATTATATCATTGGATCTAAGTAATAACTGTCCAGCTAATTAGGGTGGAGTTTACATATTGCGTTAAAAATTAAGTTTTGAAAGCCTAGACTTTCAATGGCATTACATAAATGCATTGTTGGCATTCAATGACTTTAGTCTGAGGTTCAAAGATAACTTAAATTGTTATACTTTAACTTATTTCCTGAGAAGACCAAAAAGATCAAAGGCTGATACAGAAAACAAAGAAAAACGAGACATTACCACCAGTCTCTGGTCATACTTTCATACAAATGAGGAAAAATGGATTTATAAAACCTATAAGAATAAAAAAAAAGATTAAATGAAAAATAATGCCCTATATACTGTAATTAGACTTTTGTATTTGAGTTCATATTTTTATGATTTTCTGCACCTTGACCTTAACATGTCATGGAGTAACTGCTCTGTGACAACTTCATTAATGTAAGGGCAACAACAGAATGACTGAACACTAATCCAATCGATAATCAAGTCAAGCCATAAAATAAATCAGGCAAAATAGATATTACACCACCAGAGCAGCTGGTACCACAATGGTTCTGACTTGAAACAGGCATTTTAAACGAAAGGGTGGGTAAAACCTAGGTTTTACAGTGTGGTACACCTCCCTCTTTCATTGTGACGTGAATATACCAGTGATGAAAATAAATAGGGTTTGCATGCTATTGCGTCAAAATTGGTAAATCAACAGTCACATCAGCACAAAGAACAATTTACAAAAAACAATCATTACTCATTATTTTAGAAGAAACTGAGTATTTTTTATCCAAGGATTTATATCTTAAAAAAAGAATTTTGTAAGAGACCTTTCAAGATGCATTTCCTAATACCCCTGATTCAGGAGTCTGGTGGTTACAGTATTTTCAATAGGAGGAACATTAAGGGATACACTTCGATATGTGAACTAAACTAGATTTGTGTACTGTAACAGTGGTTGGCAAGGCACGAGCCCAAAGCCATTTGCCCTTTCTGGCTGGAAATGGCAGCATCATATAAAGGAAAACTATATGGTTTCTAATAAACAAATGACTCCTTCATATTGTAAATATCTGAAAATCCTAAAATGGCGCATTCTCAAAATTTCCTTCCCAACCTCTTATTGTCTCAAGCAATTTATTTTTGCTGATTTTGAGAACAATTTAAAATTGTGGAAATAAATCTCCAAGAATAATTTCCATAGAATACATTTTATCCTGAGTGTAAGTCATGAAAAAATAGTAGCAATATAGAATAAATGTATTCACACTTGTGAATGACATTTAGAAAAATTATATTTTCCAAAGATACTTTTCCTGTTGTTTTGTACTGAACTCACTTTAACTGAAAAAATAACATTATTTATCTGACATCAAAAGGTCATTCTGAAACAAATCTGGGGTCGTTTGTTCAGAGCAAAGTGACTAGTGTGAATTCATGTACTGATACCCTGAAATGCAAAAATGAATATTTTACACTTATAGGTTTGTCACCTTGTTACTATGAAAATCATGAAAATAAGTACACCATAAAATATAAGTAAAGTTACAGTGCTTATGAACACAAAGGAGAAAAAAATCAATTAATAATATTGAGATAATTACAAGTTCAAAATCACTGGGAAGTCATTCTAAAAATAACTACAAATCTATAATTAGACTTTGGTACTATTTAAAAAATGCATTGGTATAACATCATATCAATAACTTCGATGACACAAATAGTCCAATTGACACTATAAATAACAAGAAAAAAAAGATGTTTGGAAGAGTGTTAAACTGTTAAATATGCTCACTGGTTGATCTTTGTAAGAAAATAGAAAAAAAAATCCAATTGCCAAAGATAACACCTACGTAAGATTAATGAAAGCAAAGCCATATGTGTTATCCTATGTAAATTCTAAATCAGGAGATCTCTCTCTCAAAATTTTCTCAAAGGGGGAAACATGCTGAGTTTTTGTTTTTGTGACATGTTTTGACAAAAAATGAAGTAATGAATACAGTTTTAAGCTGAAAATTTAAACAAGAAACTGGAGAAATTTCTGTGAATGCTCCTCAATCTCACACTTTGATACAAGCATGAAAGCAGGATATTATAGTTTTTCATGAAATATCAGGAGGCTCCTGCCAAAAGAGAGGGAGACTTAACACCTATGAACAAAGAACATTTTTTTTAAGTTTGTGATCTCCACAACACTACAAAGTATATTTTAAATGTTTGAATAATGATATTTACAAAAAAAAGATTAGTACGGAACACTATGATGGGTAACCCAACTAATGATAGTTTGTTACAGAAAATTCATAATAACAGATCTTTTCATATATTTGTAATTTGTGTCAAGATACAAATATGGATTAAATGTAAAAAATGTTTTTCCCTTAAGAAAGGCAGGTTTGACTCTAAATTAGTACTTAAAAAAGTAAATAACCTTACAACTTTACACTAAAGACATGTCATGAAGCTGTACCTGATGTTTAACATTGAAACCTGTCCTAACTGAATCCTGGATAAACTGAAAACTTGTCTAAACTAGACACTTTTTGAAGTCCTTATATATCAATTTAAGGAGGTAGACCTTAGGTAAGGGACATAACTCATGAAATCAGTGATATGTTTGTATTATATTCAATTTCACCAAAGAGTTTCAAGCTTTCGTTTGAAGCAGAATATAATGAATCCAAGTTAATTAGACCCTTACATAAGATTGATGTAAAATGCTGAATACAAACGTTCCAATGATTTTAAAGAGTTATGTCCCTTACCCTAGGTCTACCTCCTTAAATGTATTTTGAACCTAGGTTAATGGAACACAGGTCAAAATCAGACAAGTTTTACAATTCTAAGGGGTTTGTTATTGACAGGTCTCAGTGCATAAGCTAAATAAATGCAATAAAATTAGGAGACTAAACAAATAGCTGCCAGTTCAAATAAATTAATTAAAGACTAGACATTGCCCTTAACAGGATTAATACCCAACAGCCTGTAGATTAAGATATACAATTCATACTGTGTATGTGGAGGGTATAAGATAGTACTATGTTCAGATAATTTTACAATCAATATCAGAACATATTTCCCCAAGGAAAATGTTTTCAGTTAAAATATTCCTAAAAACTGGAGTATTGCTCCATAAAATATTGAGTAAATAGTAGTATTATCTTCTCAAAATCTAAGGATGTTATTTACTGGGCACTTAAAAACCAACTTTTGAGATATCACTTTCATCAGTAATCTGTACTTTTTTCCTTTGATCTTGTTGACAGATATTTTTCTACCTTTCATACAGGACTAGATATTCAAAAATTTCAGTAAAACATTGGCAGTAATTCTAATTAACTAAATATACATTAAAAATGACTTAAAATTCTATAAGTGGATTACCTATAAACAGAATGATAGTAACTTGCAATTTTTCTATCATTGGTATCAAAATCGAAAGTAACTATGATTCTATATTTATGTTTTCATCCCACTTGGTCATGGTAACTAGATTTTTAATACCATAATTTAAGTAGCAGTCCATGTAAGAATCAGGCTGTAGGTCAAGATTTTCCACTGAGTTACAATTTCACTGAAATGCACTGAAAATAAACATTTCAAATGCAGATAACTCTATCAAAAACTAATTTTTCTAAGATTCTATTGAAAAATGTCTGAGCAAATCCTATGATGCAGAGATCAAATCATGGTCTTTTCTGATAGAGAAAGCATCCTTGAGTGATAGTTTAATATCAGATCTGTGGGGTTTTGACCTGCATGTTTTTGATTTTTCCCATTTTGCCTGATTCTTACAAACACTTACACTTAAATAAAAAATACAAGCATGTACATCAGCTTTTTTTCTAATATGGAAAAGACACAGTAGTTATTAAAATATTGAGTATTTTTTTCTCTGTCACCCTGTTACACAGCATTGAAATTAACATTTACCACAAATAGAAAACAAAAAAAAACAAAGTTGGTTGGTCAATATGCCAGTGAAAATTGTACAAAGATGAGTAATAGTTTACAGATTATAATATGTTATTACTATATATATATATATTGGCTGTAAACACATGAATTTTCCTGTTTACTAATTTTTGAGATTGTTTTCAAATTTCAAGAAACAGGACCAAATAAATTAATTTTGAACAGTACGAAACTTACATTATTGTTGAAAACTGAAAATTGATATCCACAAATATCTTCATTTGAAAGAATACACAAAAATTAACAACTGTGAAAATTAATATGTTTGAAGTAACCTGTTTAAAATTAACACATTTATTACATGTAAGTCAATAAGATAAAAAAAGAACAGATATGGTCAATCACAACAAACACACCAGGGTATAACTTGTATGCAAAAACAGTAAAAACTATGAAAGAATTATCAAAATCCTTTCACATACTGATGTGGACAGACAGACAGAAATATACCTGTCGATAGATGGACATTAAAATTTACTATGACTTATACCTCATCAAGTAACAAATGTATTGTACAGTTTGGCAATATCTTATACCTCTGTGGTATCAATGGACAGACATAAATCATGAAAATACATTATCAGACGGGCGTATAAAAATAAGTCTTACACAAAACTTGTAGATAGGGACGGAGAAATGTAGGAGAAATACAGAATATGTTATCAATACTGCTTGATCAGTCTATTCGGATAGCAATATTTAAAAAAAAAAAGCAAAGCAAGAAAGCACTGAATTTGGAACAACACAAATGATATATTAAATACAAATATATATATTAACAGAGATATGTTAAGCATCCATATAAAGAATGTAGAAGAAAAATGATAGCACAGTGTTACCTTGTCTAACATGATACCAGAGAACTTCAGAATCCGAATTAATCAGAAATTCCATGGTCAAAAATTTTATACTTGGAGTGTGTATTTCAACAACCTGCCATGTCCAACAAAGGTGTGGTAAGGTTAGATCTAAAGGTGTGTTTGATTACACCATTATAACTAAACAGCACCACTGTTGGGTTAGATCTAAAGGTGTGTTTGGTTACACCGTTATAACTAAAAAGCACCCCTGATAGGTTAGGTCTCAAGGTGCATTTAATTACAACATAATAACTAAGGTTATATCTAAAAGTGCATTTGATTACACCGTTATAGCTATGGTTAGATCTAAAGGTGCATTTGATAACATCATTAGTGACCTTCGAATTCTATGTTTCTACCAGAAAAACTTGCAACTTTCACATATTATGACAACTATACGCCTGATTGAAAAGAGGATATTATAAAAATATGTTAATCTTCATCTTTACAATAGAAAGTGTTGAGAGCTTTTATGAGAAAAAAAGAGTAAAAAGAAAGTTATTTATCATGCAATTTACATCTTTTTTAGTTTACTTTAAAAAAAAATCCATAAGTTATTGCTAATAATGACGTAAGTCTGAATTTTCAAACAAGAGTCTAATAAAACACTTTTTTTTCAAACTAAGTAATAGCATTCTGGTGCATATTTGGAGGAAAAATACTACATTGTGCATAAGCTAAATTACATTGACATATACATGCAATAAATATTTGTTAAAAAAAATTCATTTTTTTAAATTCATATGAAGCAATTTATTCTTTTCAATTTGTATGAGTAAACTAACTCAGTCCACCTTGGGAAAATCATACATGTATATACAATTCTTTAGAGTCAAAGGCTGAATGTAACACTAATAAAACATTTAATGTCAGTCTCTATAAGAATCAGGCAGTGGGCAAAACATGGTATAAAAAACAGCATTTTGATAGTGTTATTTCATAATTTGCCCCATCAGAATGAAGGAAAAAAGACAAAATTTTTCATATTATCTTGGTAAATTGAATTATAATGTCATTGGTATGCACTGAAAATGAACATTTCAAGGGCAATATTATATTAAAAAAATCTGTTCAAATCCAGTAATGCAGAGATCAAAAAGTGGTACTGTCAAACAAAGAAATCATCCTTGAATGAAATTTTTATTGTAAGATCAATGGATTTTTGACATGCATGTTTCTGATTTTTTCCCATTTTGCCTGATTCTTACACTTACCTATACGTTATAACACTTTGGTATAAATTTGAAGTATAGCTATTGCTAAAAACAAGGCAGATGTGATTCATGGTAGAAAAAAGAAATTTTATTGCAGTTTTGTACTGAGATCAGCAAAAACTAAATCTGTTCACAGGAGATAAATATCATAAAAACTTACTACAAAGGTGAGTTAACTCTAAATTTGAAGTGAAATGTCTCTCTTGACCCCAATCATTTCAAAAACTGACCTTACATCTTTTAACCAAATTATAAGAGGAATGAATTAGGGACATAAAAAGGCTTGGAACATTTTTTCAGCAAGTCACTGTTGTTAAACAACCTGCCTACTTTTTAGAATTTACTATACTTGCCTTGGATCTCTATCAACTGTTTATATCAGACAATGTACAAAACATTTTAAAAATCCAGACTGAAATGATACAATGACACAAAGGCCCTACCTGTTAACCCTCCAAAACTAGGAGGTAGACTCCATCAAAATTAATGAAAAATTTAGAATCTCCTGCATAAAAATGTCAGATTTGTGGGAAGTACTTGGTAAAAATGTCTAAATTTTCTGTGAAAAAATGCTACTTGCAAATAATAGAATTTTTACATAAAAATTTGTTTTTACATAAATATCTTCCACATGAGACAGTGTCAATGGGGGAAAATCTCCCACATGAACTGTTCCAAAGGTTATCAGGTATGACAAAGGCTGATTATACTTATTTTTTTGGCAGTTATTCAACTTCCACACAGTCTTGAATTCAAAATTGGTTTCAGATCTGTTACAACATTTTTCAACAAAAAATATTTATGATGGTTTAATACATTTTTTTAAAAAAAGTAAAAATGAAACCACAGCAAAAATTTCCAGCTTATAGTCTTTTACTAAACCTATCAAATCCTATGTATGATTTATCTGGGGATTTATCAGACTTTTCATAGTGCTACATGTTCATCCTGGCACATCTAAATTTATATATATATGTACGGTAATATTCTAATATTCAATGGTGAAATATCATCCCCTGAACTTCTATGATTGTTGATCTTTATCTTCTATAGAGGCTTCACTCTTTGATCTATCCATTTGTTCCTTTAATGATAAGTTAAACATAGAAAATTTGGCATTTCCTGTGACTTCTTTGTCGACCTTCAGAAAATCTGGAAGTTCTAGTTGGTCACCTTCCCTGGTAGTATATGTCTCTAGTAATATCAGTCCAGTACAACTGTAATGAAATCAATTTAAGAGGCATTTTAGATCATTCCATATGTTATTTTCACTTTCGAGTTATCTGGAAAGCAATTTTATTTCGATATTTTAGCTACCTCCTTGGTAATGAAATTATCAAATACCACCAGTCTTGAGTTCCTTTGTTTATAAAGAATAATCATCAAATTTCATTTTTATCTGTTTATACTAAAATATTTGGTGGTTAGTTTGAACTATTGATGGTTTAAAGTCTTTTTATTTAAACTCATTTAGGTAATTACCAAAATTAAGGTATTTCAATTTATCTAAGAAAAAAATTACTTTCTTATTCTCCTTTGGCAGGTAACGAGAATAGTGTGGGAGTTGTTTCCCTAGACAGATCTAAGGCCCCAATCCACCTTTATGCTCGACAGCTTTGGTTGTTTTTATAATATATAACTAGGGCAGGCCTTATATACGGCCAGCTGGTGGATATCTCGCTATCGGATACTTACTGCACATGGATCCAAACCTGACTCGAGTGAAAGAAGTAATTGGTAAACAATACCCATCAGCTGGAGGCTCAGGGGGTAAGGAAGAACTTCCCAAGGACACAAAAAAGCATAACAAACTGTTAAAAACAAGCATTAATCAGGAAATTTCCTCCAAATAACCTCCCTCCAAAAGTTCTGACCTGTAAATGCTACAAGTACATCCTAATAAGTTCCACAGGATTACATGGAGAGTTTTACATCCTATTAGTTCACTGAAATTATATTCACCTTGTTGTCTAAGCTTAAAACTGAAAAAATCCAGAAATATAAAAAAAATCTTACTGATACATGTACTTACCCAGGAGGACAAGGGTTCTCATACTCATCCAGATGGTAATAGTGGTTGTTCCATAAGAAACATGTTCTTTTTTTAAAAATTGAATAGTGATTATCATCCTTTTGGGCTAATAACATCTGAAATCAGAAATAAAATTATCAATGGAATTTTAAAGCAACGGAAACAAATTGTAGCTTCATGTCCCCAACTAGCCCCTTCTAATACTGATTTAAAGAATCAATTGACAAAATTTGGACAAGGGTCCCCTGTGCCTTGTTATTAAACAGATCTGAGGGGGCATTAGCCCAGTTTATAAAATGGCTCCCCAAAACAAACTTTTGTCATCACAATTCAACTTAGAATACAAAAATCATTGGAATCTGAGCAACTGATGAAAATGGTCACAAAATGGCAACCATTTTGAAGATGGCCATCTAAAAAAAATTTCAAAACTGCCAGTCAACTCAGAATATCAAGATGTTCATCTAAAGAGAAGCTTTCATCTTAAAAAAAACATTTAGACCCCTATGTTCTATTTATAGTAAAGAAAGCCATGTTTTTCAACCAATGAAAAAATTTTCAAGTCAGTGAAGAATACACTTAAAAACATTGATGCAAATTTTCATTAAATTTTGTTGCGTGATTCAGAGATGAAGATTTTAAAAGTTGTACATGTGAAAAACAACAAAAAAATATCTGTTTCATGGGCACCAATATAACCCTTGATCAGAATTTAGCTTATTTTAAGTCATTTACAAAAAAACTGTATTTTGACCCCTATGTTCTATTTTTAGAAAGAGCGGAATATATAACATTATTTGAAATAAAAACATCAAAAATAACAAAAATGTCTAGATAAGGCTCTGAAAATAGACCAAAAATACCCTTAGTTCCATGGAATATACCTGATAATCTCTACTGTTGATTGCCATCCTGAGTTCTACACTTTGGGAATCAATCTCCGGCCGGCGGATGGTATGTGTATATGTCCATTGACCTGATAAGGAAATCAACATAATTTTAAAATTAAGAAATTTGATATAGCCTAACAAAACCTTGAATTTATAGTAAAAATGTTTCATTTGTAGAGAATGTTAAGAAATAAACAACTAATCTGTGTAAATTTATCCTACTCTTTTACTACCAATGGGGAAATAGTTTATTTATAGAATAATTAATTGGAAAGAGTGAATAACAAAAATATGATAACGAGTGCCTAAGAACTCCTTGTCCCACACAAGAGTTAAATCTTAATGCATGTTTGGCGCAAGTGATCATATTTGGGTTATTCACGATAACCAATTGATTATTCAGTTTATTATATAGAATTCCTCCATTATTCATTGCAATTTTCAACATAACATTAAAATTTTGTGAACAGTGGATTGATATTCGTTATAGGACATTTTGTGACCTTTTGGCAGGAGAAAGCCTGAGAGTGAAATTACAGAATTTATTGAACAATGTGAAATATCCATTTTTTTTTACACAGGGCACATTGAGTAAATTACTGCTATCTCTATAATAACTTAATAAATTCCCCCAAAAGAGCTTAATTGTCTTGTTTACCCAGTCAAAAGTTTTTACTAACGACTGGAGCAATAGTGGCCGACTCATATTTTCTAATGTTTTTACACCTTCTGATTCTCAATGGCTAATCAAAGTCTTAGGATTTATCTCTTGATCAAGGACACCTGCTTGGACAAAAAAGGCATCTGAAGGTACCTTCTTTAATTCAATATAAATACATCCTACCATCTTGTCCTCTTTTCCGTATCCTGGCCTGCATTTTACGACTAGGAGTAACAAGATAGTCATGTATAACCTTGAACTTCTGATGTGCTGGGAATTTCTACAATACATAGATGTTAAAACAGTCAAAATTATAAATCACCTGTTTAACAGTTGTTTATTGAAATTTCAATCAATTCTGACCAGAAGATTAAAATAGACCTTCCATAAATTCATTCCTGTCATCTACGGAATTAAGTTTGATTACAGAGTTCCCAATCTTCTTGTGACTTATAATTTATGAGGGAAGTACTTCAACATTAATTTCATGGATTTTTAGGATACTTTTTATTTTTGTGCTTTCCTAGTCAATTCCAGGCCAGCAGCAGGTTTTTTAATTCCCAAGTTTTTCCCACAAAGATGCATAGGACACTTTTAGTCAACCTATGTTCATATACAGTAATATCAGAAAATTATCATCTTTTACGATTTCAAAACAAAAAGTGACAAGACTTTAAATATTTTACACCATAATGGTTAAAAAACTGAGCTATTTCGTAAATTAATTTACACATTCACGGTAATATAAAAATATTAATTAAAATTCAAAACATGACTAAATGTAAGCCATTTGTATAGATTGAATGTTAATATTCATGAAACGAGATATGTAAGAAATAGTCTGTTGCCATGGTAACTTACCGACCAATCAATATTAGTAATAAGAAACTTCCTCTTTTTACTGTTCTGACTCAGTCTATCACCAGTGTCTATACCTAATCTATTACATACTGCCTGTTAAAAAAGTAATGATATGGCATGTTAACACGAAGAAGTTGATCATATTCCAGTTCCATCAGCTAGAAAAAAATGTGAGCGTAGCTCATAAAGCGATACCCCTCACCCCTCCCCGCCCAAGAAACCAAATGGAAGCCCTAAAAGGCATTCAGATGGAAAACAAAATTGTTGCACAATCACACAATGTGGTTTGTGAAAGTTTACTAAAGTTCCATTTAGTGTTTTAGAGGAGTTGCAGATGGGAACTTGGACTGACAGATGAACAGACGAATAGACAACTTGAACACAATATACCTCCAAAGAGAATCTACAGGTATAACTGAACTTTCTAAAAATCTTCTGTAATTCAAATTTTGACCAATCAGATCACTTGAAAATGAAAATAAAAAAATATGATGACTTAGTGATTTTTTATAATACTCAGGTGAGGTAATTACAGATCTATACCATACATTTCAAGTATTTAGGGTAACAAAGAAACATAGCTCTAATCAGTTAATACAATAATGAAATATTCACCATGATAAATTAAACAAAATCTAATTGGTATCGTGTTCCTAAAAGAAATATCACCAAGAAACCTAAATGTGTGATAGACAGACATGGAAATCACCATTCCACTGAGACATCTCATAACAATTTCCCAAAACCAGGACACAACTAAAAGACTTACTGAGATCATTCTCATGACTTTGTCATCAAAACCTGTGGTATTGTCTATGACATCATAATAAGGATGGCCAACCCATGCCTGAAAATAATAGTATGAATCATAATTATTTACAGTCAAACTGGCATATTAGGATATCATGTATATCAATCTTATACATTTCAGGTGGAAAAGGTGATTCCAATATACCTCATAAAAATATATAAAGTGATGACTGACCAAGGGTTTTTATTTAATGTCCTTGTCTACCCTTAAGGATCTTGCATGAACAGATATTTACTGAATATCAAAATCTGTATTACATGCAGTATCAACCCGAGACTCCCATATCACACCAAACGCCACAGGCTTACAGGGTAATATAGTTCAAGGGTTGATAGTTCAAGGGTTGATAGTGCATGTGATACAGAATTTAACATGTCATTTTCATTCAGTCATATATTTTAAACTTACATTGTACTTCTAGTATAGCCTGTGAAGGGGTACAATATAGGGTATGCGATATAGGTCTAGAGGTGCAATATGGGGTATGCGATATAGGTCTGGAGGTGCAATATAGGGTATGCGATATAGGTCTAGAGGTGCAATATAGGGTATGCAATACAGGTAAACGTTATAGGGCTTAAACAAACACTTTTAATGCATATAAAAAAAATAATATTTTAATTTAAATACATAATATCTAATATATAGTGATATCAACATTGATCATTTTATAAACTCCTCCTACGCTGAAAAACTCATATGCAGTTTTTCTGCTTCCTGTTCTCACTGTCTAACAAAGAACACTATCATACGAATGATCAATTGTCGTTTTAATGATAAAATTGTACATGACTGTACACAAAAAAGAATGTTCTTATCTTGTCTTAAATTGTCTTTATACATGTATCCATGCATTTAAACACAAATATTGTTTTGATATTGTCCCTTTTGGCCTATGATTAGTAAAATTAAATACTTTGAACATTATACTCACTCCAGCAGTGATTTTGTCAAGTTCTATAGCCTGTATAAGGCTTTCATGTCGTGTCTGGTGACCTGCCACAGTATAGAATGCTTCTGCGCCCTCAGCTGCCGATACCATATGTATTACTTGGTTATAACGATTATCTCTCATTTGTACCTCATTCCAGTTATTGTCTATTTTCATCTTGTCCCAATCACATGGGTCAATGTCTAGAAAATATGACAACAAAATCTGAATAACACACAGACATGTCAGGGATCGACTTACCCATTTCTTACCACTCACTAAAATTTAAAAAAAGCAAAATCTGAGTTTTTCTACTCATTAATATAATTTGTCACTTGAAATTTTTTTCATATGTAATTAAACAATTTAAACAGCTAAAATATGATCAAAATAAAACAAACAGCAATTGGTTAGGGCCAGAAGGGACAGTATTTGGCCTCTTTGTTTTCTAGTTGTTTAATTTTCTTGTGTATGATTCTCCAACAGGAAGGAACTGCCATATTACCACGGGTCATTAAAACGCTTTAAGACAGGAGAAATAACACTCCATCAAGCATTCTAATGATCCTGACACACAAAAATGAAACTAGGCAATAAAAAAAAACTCAATAAAATTTGCCGGCATGGTGTAGATTCAACTCACTAAATTGAAATTCCACTTGCATTAAACGGGCATTACCAGTAAAATTTGATCCCTGCCTATCTCAACTTAACTCATATGAATTCCCTCTGCATCAATTTAAATGTAATTTGAACCTTGGTAGACCAAGCACCTGTCTAAACCAAACTTATTTTTTAAAGTCCAAAATGATGTCTGTTTCACTGTGCAATCAAAACAATTTGATGGATATGTACAGTATTTTTTACTTTAAATAGAAATTCATCATTCACTTTGATATGACTAGAACATAATAACTATAAAAGTGTTCAGATTTATGTCAAAATATTATTTTAATTTTTTTTAGATGTCCTATGAAGACAACAGGGTGATTCCTATATAATAACAAGTCCATTCTTTTCAATATCATTTCAATTCACCAATGTATAATTGATTTTTGAAAAATATCAATAACATTATCAAAATTTCATAGGGTACATATTGTACAAAATATCTGCCAGTAACAATCTATAAAAAGAATCCCAGATTTTCAGAGCTGAAAAAGGGGTGCAGATAATGCACGAATGTAGATTTTAAATAAATGCAAACTATTCAGAGTTTTTACTGAAATTCTGCCTGATTTTGAAAGGAATAAACTTCCAGAAAGAGTTCTCGAACGAGATCTATCTATGTATTTCTTTAAACATTGACATAATGCATACATGCTGTGGCATCCATTAAGCCCCGATCACATATCACTAAACAGTTCTGCTGACAAGAGTTGGCTAGTTCAAAATATGTGTCTTCAATCTGTTTCATTGTCCTTATCAAATTCTCTTGAAACTTGTATGCTGTAAAATATAATAAAAGAACTCCTAAATCAAGAATTCATTGAAGTTTTATCTGTCATTAAAACAATGGTATCAAACCGCAGTGTTCTAGAGTTCCACTTTCCCATCATCAAGGGCGAGTGCAATTTTGATGTGGGAAAGTTGTTGATCATGCTCCACTTTCTCTTTTACAAATAGAAAACTTAATTTTTAAAGGATTTGTTAAGTTTTTATAACAAACTTCAAATAAGGGCATTTTCATTTAGAGTTTTCCTGTGAAAACATAAAATTTGGAAAACTGTACCCAGAGAGAAACTGTTTTTTTTTTCATTATTCACGGGACTGACAAAAACAGAATAAAAATTAGTACAAACAACTATGTCAGGAAATTACTTTGGATGTCAAATTAGCAATACATTCTACAAATTCCACAGAATAAACATATCTTCGTCATATTGATTGTTCTCATATTCTGCAAAAGATTGTGAAAGCCCCTAATTCATTCATATTAAAAATAGTTTGAATAAAGTGGCATATGGAAAAAAAGTGACAATTTTTCATTAAAATCCAACTAGTTGAACACTAGCTTAAGTTGAATTGCCTCCCTGCAATTATTTAAAATAAAACGTTTTTTAATTTCAATGCATCAATTTCTATTTTCTGTAAAAAGTTCATTAGTAAAAACAGGCTCTCCATAAGCAGCATTTTTTCTAAAGAACTGCATTTACTTTATGATAATATATTCGTCAAAAAAAAACAATTTCATCAAGAATATTGAAATTTTAAACAATGTAGTGAGTTTTTAAGGTAAGAATAAACTTTAAGAAAGCTAAAGTTTGTAAGCAGGTAAAAAAAACTTCTACTTTGAACTTTTTTACTTTGACCTTTCAAAGAAATTCTATGTATGATACTTGATAGAGAATTGGCAATTTACTTGATCTAGAAATATTTATTTTAACCTAGGAAATAATAGAAATACAAAACAAGTGTTTTCAATCTCAATCTTTACAGGCTTATTAAATATATATGTGATAACATATGTCGGGAAATTACTTTTGGCGTCGAATTTGTAATACATTCAACAAAATTCTGGACAATCAACATCTCTCCTTATATTGATTACGTCTCTTATTCTGCATACCTCATAACCCTCCCACATTACAGGGAGGGACTCTCACAAAATCAATGAAAATTTAGAATCTTCCACATGAAATGAAAGATTTGTGAGAGTTTTTTCATCAAAATAACTACATTTTCTGCGAAAAATTGTAAAAAATTGATTTTTCACATAAAGAATTTGCTTTTTCAGAAAAAAATATCCTCCATGTGTCAATTGGAGAGAATCTCCCACATGAACTGTTCCAACAGTAAACAAGTGTGAATCTTGTGTTTTCAGGTTTCTAACAGTTGAGATCACTGAACCCTTTCAAACCCATAAAGATGTTATAAACTACCACTGACCTTCTAATTTGGTGAGACTGGTAAATTTAACTCCTCCACTGGAAAGAAAAAAAAATAATCATAAGTTTGAAATTCATTCTAATGATTCATTTACACATCTCTATCAGATCCACTTTATATTGAAGGAGGTAGACCTAGGGTAAGGAACGCAACTCTTACAAATCACTGGAATGTTTGTATTCAGCATTTTACATTAACCTCATGTAAGAATCAAAGACAACTCTTGAAATCAGTGATATGTTTGCATCATATTCAATTACTTCAAAGCCTATAAAGCTTTCACTTGAAATAGAATGAAATAAATCCAAGTTACTAGTTGCTTAGATGAGATTGATGTAAAATGCTCAACAAAAACATTCCAATGATTTGTAAGAGTTATGTCCCTTACCCTATGTCTACCTCCAAAATGCAAATTACTCATAGCTTGAAAGCACTGAAACCTGATTTCAGTCTAACAAGAAATCATTTCTTTCAGAGCTTCGAATACAAAGTTTGATATTTTCATATCTTCTTCACTAAGAAGGGTTTATCGCATGTCTTCAATAATTATTCAAATTCAGAATTTTAATCCTTTTCCATCATGCAATAAGAATAGGCCTTTCTCAGAACCTGGCTTTATCCAGAAAGTCCCATGTCCGAATAAGTTATACTGGTCTCACTAAATAGATAGTAACTGGACTTGAAAAAAAATGAAACACCATCAAAATGTCTAGAAAAAGTGAGGAGGGGGAATAGTGACTAGAAGAATTTTAAATATACCTGTATCTTCAACTTCATATTCTTACAAGTTACACTTGCCTCGTAGACTGACCATTAAGGCCAAGTAAACTTAAATGGAGGATTCTCATCAAACCTTCACAAAAATATTGGACAAATTGGAATTTTTTTTTTTTTTTTGTATTTCTTACCAGATATTTGATACCCTAATTTTAACTCATAGCAACATCAGTTTTAGAGAAGAAACATCAATTTAGTCACCAAGAAATGAAAGATTTATGTGTTATAGTAACTCATTACTTGAAACTGATGCAAAAAAAATCCTGATTTTGAAATTCCCACCCCAATTCTTTTTTAATTTTTGCCAATTTTTTTAGGTAAATGAGAATCTACTTATTCATTTTACTTGGCCTAATCATGAAACATTTATAGCCTGTCCTTAAACATTGTCATTTGAACATAAGGTGTTTTTTTTTTTCAGTCATAAATACATTATTTAATATCATATAAATTGGTTTTAACAACAGAAGGCTGATGTTTATCCATATATACTTAACTGGATTTCTTTTTCATAGAAATTTTGCATCAAAAACATCAACAGCAGGTGATCAGTTTTGAAAACTCAGAGCCAACAAAATTAATAGCTTTATTAGCCACTGCAAATGGTTTTTGAAGGAAGGAAAATGTTGGAATTTTTTGTTTCCTTAGTCCATTTTCACCATTAGGAACTACAAAATCTAAATGGTGAAAAGTGGACAAAAGGCACTTTAAAATTCAAATATAAAAGAAAATGGGTCAAAGACAGAAATGGCTGAATTTCGTTAAACAGGTAGTAGATGTCCAACAGGCCTAACATCAGGTCCCATAATGTACCAGATGTTGGATACCAAATATCAAGTAGTTGCTGAGAAAAGTTTTACAAAAATAATTTCCCTGCACCCACCGTACTCACATGAGAAATTCAACCAAAAATAAGTTATGTCTCCCCCCTTTCATGCAGTGGGATGCTATCTCATGCTCCAATCATTAAGTTTAGTAAAATCTGTGTCCTGCACATAACTGTCAGAATTTTTTCCCTAACAGTCAACATCTTTATTGTGCACAAATTTGTAAAATTAAGCAGAGGTGGATGCAGGGGATAAGAGGATTGGAACCATCTGAAACTTTATTTGCAATATTTTGTTAAATCCAGACATTTTGTAGGTAAAAGACAAAGATGGGTCAAATAAAAACACTTTTTCTTTACACAAAAAAAGTAAATATCTTTTTGTCCCCTGCCTTTTCACCAAACTTGTATAGTTGAAGCCTTATGGAGTAAAGATGACACCTATTGAATTTGAGGTCAGAAGGTTAAAGGTCAAGGTCATACAGACTTTACAAAATATAATTTTGCATTTTGCAATATTCCATGAAATTTTACTTTTGTTGCAAGGTAGGGGACCTGGAGCACTGCTCTTGTTAAAATACAGTAATATACTGGACAATACTTCAATTTTAGCCATACCTCATTAAAACAAGTGCTGTTTCTGGAGCTCTGTATACCTGAAATGTATATAGAAAATACATGTGTTCAATGTGACGTACCTTTATGAACAAAACCATACTATCAATTTCTGACCTAGGACCTTTAAAAATTTCATTTACATGACTCCTGGACCTTCAACCCTTTTAATTGGAATTGCTTTTCCTTAAATGGACCAGTCCAGTGATTTGAAATTTGCAACAGTCCAGGACATTCCCCTCTTGAAAATAAGTTTGATGTTTGTTTGTTTGTTAGTTGGGGTTTAACGTCCGAGCAGCAATATTTCAGCTATATTCAGACGATGAACATGAAATGATGACCAAATGAAAAAAGGATGGGACACAAGGACAATGGGGTCAACAAATTTTGATTGCCACTGGAAATAGGGAGAGGTGGGTAGGGTCGGGCAATTTAGTCTCCTGTGGCGGAGCCCTATGGTTCCTACTCCGGGAGAATACCACAGTAGGGTTCTTTAACGTGCGAGGAACGTGGCATCTTTCCCAACACGGTGCACCACTATGGTTTGTAGTCAGGTTTTCCAAATTATAGCCTGACAACCCCAGCATGTAAGACGCCAGGGGTACCCCATTCCACCACCTGGGGCACAAATCCCAGTTGCTCTCTGGGCAGAGCGCCCTAGCCCCTGTCTAGGGTTCTGAGCACTATTTAGTCGCCTTTTACGACAAGCTTAGTGCTGCTGCAGCTCTATCCTTTTGACACCCGGATCTGCACGGGTCAAAATAAGTTTGAACCCTAGAGACTCTGTACAAACTCTATATAAAGGTCACCCTTGGAGCAATGGTTAAGACTAGAATGAGACTGAGATCTCTTCCAACCTATCTTACAATCCAGGAAATCATTGAGGTTGGAATTACTTAGCCCTTTTTTTACAAAGATTTTCTGAATGCAACAAGAGGCTCCCAGGAGCCTGAATTGCTCACCTTGTTGAATTTTGCTTTTCAAAGGTCATAAATTAAACAAGAAGTTGCCCAACAATTTTGACGCAAGAAGTCTTTGGTAGGACTATTACAAGATCTTTTCAACAATTGAAAGTTTCTTTTAATCTATCATAGTTTTCAAGATATTGACTGAAAACTATTTACAAAAAAGTCATTTTCCCCTTTCAAGGGCAATAACTCTTACGAGATGTCTGCATTCTTTTTTAGTCCTAATAATATGGATCATTTCAGCTATTGAAAGAATTTGGATATATTTAACGGTTTTGGAGATATATGTGAAAAATTACTGTCTCACCCCTATGTTCTATTTTTAGTAACGACGGCCATGTTTTTTGACAAATTGAAAATTTTAAGGTCTCACTAACCACTTCCGGGTCAAATGGCCACCCCCCTATGTAGTACCAAAAACACACTGAACCTAGACATATGCATTGTAAGTGCATTATTTGTGTGTATTATGATTAAAAGTAGTCAAAATAAAGCTGAGAATGTGTACTTTAAAATCACATATGTAATTAACTACAAAAGTGTATGAATATTGTTTACATGTGTGAGTAATTTGCCTCCATGCTGTCAGTTAGCAGAACAGGTAAAAATGTGGGTTTTCAGTATTATTTATTCAAGTAAATTTTGTGAAGAATTTCTACTATGATCGTACCATTAGCATAATGATTTTGGAAGCCTTATTTTCCAAGCTTCGCAACGGTATGCAGCTTTAAGATGTCATTTGTCCTGGGAATTCACAGTGAGACTTTGAAAATTACTTTTTTAACATGTAAAGTAATGGAAACGTTAGAAGTGGTTAGTGAGACCATAAATTAAATTATGGCATATTTCAGAGAAATGCATAATTTGAGGAAAATTGCCTTTCCTGGTCATTATTTCCATTTTCCCATAAAATCAGTATAGTGATATTGGTAATCTGGCTATATTTTAAGAGGTGCATTGTGCAAGGTATTTTAAAAAACAACATAGCAACAAGATTTTTATCAGTAACAGTGACTCATAACTTGACGTCATCCATGAAATACACAATGTCACTGCTTGGGATATTCAAAGTACTCAAATAGTCACACAGCACAGACTAAGAATCACACAGTAATGAAATAGGTATGATATAAATTGTTGAAATCTGTTCTTTTTTCATAATGATAAATGATGTTTACTATTACAACTTCTTGAATTATCATAGGTATCAATTTGGTGTGACAAGTTAGTTAAAATTGTAATTTTTTAGTAATTTAGGGAAAATATCACTGAGGGGCATGATATAAAAATGACCATTTCTTTGTAGTCCTATGTCTGATTTTGATAGTTTTGGTCTTATTAGACTCACAATACCACAAGCTTTCATAAAATGTAAAAAAAGAAAAACATAAAAACTCATAAAATGTTTTTAAGGTCTCACTAATCACTTCCGGGTCAAATGGCCACCCCCCTATGTAGTACCAAAAACACACTGAACCTAGACATATGCATTGTAAGTGCATTATTTGTGTGTATTATGATTAAAAGTAGTCAAAATAAAGCTGAGAATGTGTACTTTAAAATCATATATGTAATTAACTACAAAAGTGTATGAATATTGTTTACATATGTGAGTAATTTGCCTCCATGCTGTCAGTTAGCAGAACAGGTAAAAATGTGGGTTTTCAGTATTATTTATTCAAGTAAATTTTGTGAAGAATTTCTACTATGATCGTACCATTAGCATAATGATTTTGGAAGCCTTATTTTCCAAGCTTCGCAACAGTATGCAGCTTTAAGATGTCATTTGTCCTGGGAATTCACAGTGCGACTTTGAAAATTACTTTTTTAACATGTAAAGTAATGGAAACGTTAGAAGTGGTTAGTGAGACCTTAACGGATTAAAACCAAAATTTGACCAGATATAGATCTCATCATGCTGAACACTTTTATCCCATCAAAGTTCCGCTAAACCTAACCATTTAGGAGATATATGTGAAAAACTACTGTCTGACCCCTATGTTCTATTTTTAGTAACGACGGCCATGTTTTTTGACGAATCAAAAATACCCACACCAGTTCTACGCAGAATACCCCAAGAAACATTCATACCATTTTTGGTTCTAATTAGTCAAGTAGTTTCAGAGGAGAAGAGTTTTGTATAATTGTTAACGACAACAATGGAAGACGACAACTGACGACAGGACGCCAAGTGATGGCAATAGCTCACATGGCCTTTGGCCAGGTGAGCTAAAAAGGGGGTCAATAAACAAATTGGAAAGTGGCAAAATCATAAATAAATATTCTGTAAAAGAGTTTTTATAATATTTTTCTTTAATGAATCAAATTGCGTTATAGAGAAGTGATCTTTCAAAGACTTAAATTACTTAAGAAACCACTGCAGTGGAGAAATAAAAACTCTTATTACTGGTGATCAAAAAGGGTTCATTGAGAATAAATCTAATACAGGTATATTACTATTTATTCTTTACACTTTCCCAATACTTCAAATCTCAATCACTATGAATCAACCATGTATATAGAGTGTTATATTTCATTCTCATCAATTTGTTTCATCTTTTATGTTATCGTAACCAACACCAGGGAAATTGATTTTTAATAAGAAAATCTGAGAAGTATTTTCTTTTTAAGTAGCAGTCTTTATAAAAATCAGACAGCGGATGATTCAAGCATGTCAAAAACCCACCAAAGTTTTCTTTTTTTTTTGTTCAGAAACAGTTACTGTTCACATAACCAGTCTTAAGTTTTTCATTGGTGGATTGAGATAAAATTTATGTAGAATGTACATGAAATTAGCATTTTGCGAGGGTTTTCCTATTTGATTTGGTTTGATTATAGTGGGAAGCTTAGATGTAGTTTTCTCAAAAGTACAGATCTTGAAACAGAAAGGATTATTGTCACATAAAAATATAGCATATGTAGACCAATAAAGCATCGTCTGATCCATGGGTTTTTCTCTACATCATGAATAACATTACTATACATGAAGGCAGTGACTGAATTTTATATGGACTTATACTCCAGAACTTAACTTATACAAACACAAATGTATAGCTTATTTACATAAATCTAGTACTCTTAATTTTATTTCAGATGAGAAAATTTATACCACAACATAAGCTATTACTATTTTGACACTGAAATTAAAAATAAACTACAATACATGATTTGAACAAAGAAGACAAAAATACATCTGTCTTGATAATACAACTGTCAACTTTGATAGACTGGACCTGAAATAAGTTTGAAATAGATCCAGACCATATTAAGTTTCCAATGTTTCAGATCATGTATTATTAAGAAATGTTATTTCTGAGTTTAAAGCCTAAAAACTATAACAAGACCAATATATAGAACCTGTTTTATCATCAAACGTTTGTCTTTATTTTCTTAATAGGTGTGCACATCTTCAAAACATTTAAAATCACTGTGCAAAGTTTGAGTGACAATGGTTCAATATTCTACAGTTACATATTATACAAATATGTACCTCTAAGCATTATGGCCTAACAGATTTTGAAAATAGTGGTAGACAGCTGAATATTGTCTGTGAAAAATCATGAAAGTCTTCACTAAAATCCAGTAATTTTATATAGATTCAACAGAAAATTTCATGAAAAATTGCTGTAGGCCTTTGACGAAATAATTATTACTTTCAACACAGCCTATGTTGAATGGCTGCTATGTCTGCTTTCACAGTTATTGATACAGATCAAAAGAAATTTTAAAACAATATAAAAATTAATATTTAATATGTAAACACAGAAAATCATCGTTGGAGTACTGAAAAGCCACAATTCCAAGTTGAAATGGCAAGGAACTACAGTGTAAAAATTAATTTGTAAAATGGTAAAATGACACTTTCATGATAGTTTGCAATCTTCATAATTTTAAAAAAAAAAACTGAAAACTATCTTAAAAAAAAATTCTAAACAGGCAAAAGTACATCAAAATTTTAAATTGTTCCTAGAACTCAAAGGTTTAAAAAGATAGATCATCATTAGTTTATTACTACATTGTTCAAAATATCTTGATTCTATAAACAAGAACACAATATACATCTAGGTTTACATTGATTCTGATCATATGATAGTGTAAAATAAATTTGAACTATATGTTGGATAATCTATTTTACAGGTATGTCCTATAGGATTTTTTAAAATTAAAAATCAACATGTTCATGAAGGAGCTCAGCTTTCATATAAAGTTTAATCAACATTCAATAAACAATACATCCATGTGAGACTTGTAAGAGTAGTTAAGGAGTAGTAAAGGATGTTTATAACCCCTTACTCATTGAACAATGGAGCTTGCAAACTCTGACTCTTTTATCCTTAGACTCAATCCACTCATGTAACTAAAACCAAGGATGTACAACCATGTATTTATTGATTTTTCCTACCTTCCATCCTAAACTTTCAAAGAATGTGCTAAGTCTGGCCTGACCTGTAGTTTTCCCACCACATGGCCCTGAAAACAATAATGCATCAGTGCAATGTTCTCAAATTCAAATTTCCGGACTGAAAAGACGATAAATATTAAGCATATGGCCATGTCTGATTTAGAATATTACAACCAATATTTTGAAATTTCATCAATGTAAAAATATTTAGTAACATGCAATAGATAATTGGTAATTTTAATTTCACAATTTCTTACATGCAAAACCATTACTTTTCTGTAATTCTATTATAGCTGAACTTCGATTTTTTAAACCACTCATTAGAACTATAGGTTCTGTTAGTAAAGCCAGATATTCTTATTACAAAACCATCTTTCTTTTGTAATTTATTTTTGGCTCTTTGAAGAGCATATTAGAACTTCTGTTAATTCATATATTTTATG
The DNA here is from genome assembly GCA_037379345.1 of Perna viridis. Lineage (NCBI taxonomy): Eukaryota > Metazoa > Mollusca > Bivalvia > Mytilida > Mytilidae > Perna > Perna viridis. The sequence goes on along the minus strand of CM074519.1, from coordinate 24,388,090 downwards.
GCAATTAAGTCATATTGTACATCATCAAAATCTTCATTTATGTCAGTTAGTTTGTCATGATTGTGCATTAAGAAACCAAAATAAATTAAGAAAACATGTATTATTGAAATCATGTAAACACAGCTTAATAAGAATTTTTTTAATATGATTCATTACTACAGAAATTTATTTACAGATAACAGATATCCCAGCAAAGTAAAACTGTTAATGAATGACTACTGGTGAATATAAATATAGCAAGAATAGGTGTAGTGTATATGTCAAAGAGACAACAATCCCAATGGGATGAAAATGTCAGCCCAAGGTCTTCAGTGAATAATGAGGAAATCCTACAGGGCAGACTGCATGTGGTCCCAAAACATCATTATACACAGGTACAGCAAAAGAGTTGCCCCTTTATACTCAAGTAACATAAAAGAATAACATAAAGGTGAAAATGAAACAAAACATACTGAGGCCAGAAATTCCAGACTGGGGACAGTTGCAAAAAATGTTGGGAGGTTAAAGAACTTTGGCATGATCACAACCCTCCTCCTTTAAAATCAGACTACCTGGAATAGATCTATATGGTTTCTTACAGAAGATGCATTGAGTTCGGGTATAAAACACTGCAAATTTAAAGTATAAAAAATATAAGTGTTGCACATCACTGTCTAATTAATTATGTGGCAATGAACTAAACTGGAGTAAATGATTAAGGGTCTGGTTAAAAATATAAATTGTGAAAGCGACAGTTAAATATATTAACTCCTTGGTGACAGTTTTAGAAAAAAAAATGCATTACAATCACATTTATTGAGGTTTAACTGAGGCAACGCGGTACTTCCACTTATATTCAGCATAAACTCTTCCATGCAGATTTGTAGAGGACACATGAAATTATGATGAAACTTGCTCAAGTCGCTGAAAAGTCGTTGCAAGAAAATCTTGACTTTTTGCACCTATTCAATAAAAAAACGGCTAAACAGAATTTCAGTGGGGTGATACAGATTACAATGACGCAAAGTAATATCCTAGATCAGCAAGGGCAACACGAAACATGGAACCACGTGCGCGCTTATCAAATGGTAAACAACGTGTTTTTACAGAACAATTCTTATACATTGGCATATTTGACATTACCTCCTGTTAGGACCACTTTGTACACTTTATTTTTGTTTTGCCCGACGTCTTGGGACATTGTCACGGCCTCTTGAACACTTCTTGTTATCTGAAACTGGATCTGTGATACATATGAGAGTAGACGACAGTACCGAAACATCAACAATAACTTTGGTTGATGCATATTATAGATTATAACAATAGAAACGAAACAGCTACTAGCAATAAAAATGAGCAAACTAGCTGTATTGTTGAAACTTCGAAACAGAAATATATAATCTTGTAAAAATGAGAGTTATATCCCTTTGATGAAAAAAAGAGAGAAATTTAGTGGAACGCAGATTTCAAGACTATACTTACATGCAGGTGTCTAGGCCAAATGTAAATGTCCTTAAAAATGAGGGTATATATACAGGCACTCAAAACTATGGTAGGTAGGGAAACCTTAATATTAGCACACATTTGACCCTACATGTATATTTGTAACCGGAGAGCTAAGAGAGGTCATGTTTTGAAGATATATTCGTTAGCCAACATGCATTTCCGCGACATGTTTATTGCATTTTATAACGGGTTTTCTGAAGGAAAAATATCGGTTATTTGTTTAGGCGGACGACCGGGTAGCCATGCAATAACTTGAAAAGTATTCGGCAGATTATTTTTAAATTTGGATATGTTGTTTTATATGAGAAAACAAATATCATGTTTAACAGGTCGAGAGTTCTACTATGTAAGGACATTGTATACATGTATATATATACACTTATACAACAATGATATACCGATCAATTTAAGTCAATGAGACACCTGAATACGTCATTATTGCATGTTGTTCTCACGTGTTTTAATATAATTTATAGGTACATTTTCCATTTATCTTTCTGTCAAAAAACTTTTATTATTGTCTTCCTTCTGATATTGAATATTAAATGTACATTTCCACGAACCGATAGGTGTCTGTATTTCTGCAGTTAATAACAAACATTAGAAGTTAGCATGTTCATTCGTAGAAAATACGTGATCGGGTAAAATCCAAGTACTGTGCACAGGGGCTTGCTACAACTATCAAATGTGCAGCCTGACTAGTATTTAAACACGAAAAAGTTTATCCTAAATTTGCGACTTTTATTTTGAAAGAGTAATCAAGGGAACCAAGAGTCTAGCGTATATCATGCAACGGAACGCAATCCAGGAACAAAGATCAGACAGGGAAAGCAGACACACAAAACAAAGAAAATGTAATACCAAAATAATACGTACACAAGTAGATGAGCAAATTTGACTCCACTAAAAACTGGGAGCATGGACCAGGTGCACCGGTAGGGTAAGCGTCCTTTGCTGTTCTAGAAACACCCGCCGAATAGCTCTTAAAAACGACCACATAATTTCTGTAGTGTAGTGATGACTTCAATCTTGTAGCGGTATAACGATGTTATTGAAGCCTAACGGTAAGAAATCTAGCTTGGTACAAAAAAAAGTCTGTGTATAGTTGCGTTAAGCTCTGGCATAATGTATGAGTTTTAATATGAAAACTCTATACGCAGGTGTTGAAGGGATGCTGCCACTGATGAAAGGAAAGTTGATAATACGGAATGAGAAGTCATCGCGTTTGTTGTATAGCCGAAGTTTTCTCTTTTTTTTAATAGGTGAAGAAGTGTCATCGTTTGTTACCGTGGATTTTCATTACTTTGGCCGTTAGGGCCTTAAATTTCAGATCACACTGTTGTTAAGACTTTTTTGGTGACCCCTGAAAGTATTTATTATTTTTACCTAGGTTAAACGCTGATGCATTTGTTGCGTTGCCCCTTTTTTTCTTACTTTTAAATAGGATTGCAAATATCAGATTTTAGATAGATTAATTTGTAGCAATTTAAGTCTTTCTTAGTTCTTAGAAGAAATGTATGAATTCAATCACAAGGACTTGCTCCCACTATCAAAAATGCAGCCCAGCTAGTATATAACACGAATTTTCGTGTCATATACTAGTCGGGCTGTATATTTGATAGAGGGAGCAAACTCGGTGGCATCTGTGGATGGACCTATTTTCGGATTAATGTTTCAAATTTAACTTTAATTTTTATTTTATTTTATTTTTAAAGAAATTACACTATAGTACAGTGGATTAATGAAATATAATTTTTGACCGAGTTTGTGTTAAAAATGGTACTATTACTATGTTCTATGTAACAACTGTGGCCAGTACTGTTTTGAAATTCGTTTCGTCGAAAATTTGAAATATCATCAATAGAAGTTAATGAAATCTTTTTAATATTTCTATAAAAGTATAAAATATTACTTTATTATCATTCAGTAATTTTTTATTTGATTTATTTTCTCTAAATTGATTATTTATGTTTAGACTTTGTTGAATTTACGCATTTTTTCCACTCCTACTTCTCAAAACCGTTGCTGCAGAACACCTGTTGAGAAGAAAAACAAATATTTTCGTACCCAAACCATCGATCCAAAATGACAAGAATTTTATCTTTGTAGGCTGTAATACCATCGGTGCAATAAAATGGCTAGTGGTAGAGGGGACAGAAGAAATGATGGTGATACCGTCGAGGTAAACCTCGTGTGAAAAAAATGCTCTTCTGAACCTTTTCTGCATTTTCTGTAACCTTACTATGCCAAAGGCAAAGAGCCTATGAATAGTGTTTTTGTACTCCCGTATTTTGCCAAGAGCCTATATATAGGCTTAACAACTGTTGTCTACAAATTCAGCAAGTCAATTGTTCTGCAATTATGTTATTGACGTAACAGTTCTGAACGTGTAGTTCTATAACATAAAACCACACATTTTATGGGATCACCTGAACAAGGCGATCACAATACTGGAACGAAATTTTATTCCAGTATTGTAATTTTTTTTTAAAAAATGGTTTAATGTGTCATTTTATTATGTATTCCATTGTTTATTTTATTAATTAATTAATTGACTATGATTGGAAATCTTTCTATACTGTCTGATCAGGTGTTCTTATTAAAAGAATAGAATGGAATAAAATAAAATCAAATTTATTCATTTTCGTAACTTTTTATTCATACATGTGATATAGTTTCAATTTATAAATTGCACAACAATACAAACATTGTTCATTTTACACCCAGAACTGTTCACTTTTAACACAAACACATAACACAATTAAACATTAATAGTCATAAAAGAGTTCATTTCACACACAGTATTGTTCTGCTATATGTAGAATTATGTTTTGTAAGCTTCATCTAGTGTTTTACCCCAGCGGTCTCTCCACATCCTTTCATCAAAGTAGGAGGGAAGTGAATCAGAAGAGACGCCTTTCATTTCTTTGAGCTTGTATTTGGCTTTACTCCAGTATGATTCAATTGCCTGTGTATGGACACCTGTCTCAGGGTCTACAAAGTTCAAAGAATGGTTGACTGTAGCATGGTTCAAATTGAGTTGCTCTTGTATTTGGTGGTAGGCTTTCCACTGGTCAGAGTACACTGTTGATCCCGGTCTTACAATGCGTTGTATGATTTGTTACAATGTGGCTGCATCTCTTTTAGGAACAGTTTCCATGTAGGTAATGGCGGGCTTAAATGATGTGAGGTTTTGTCAGTAGATGCTATTTTGCGGGAGTAACGTTCCAGCGAATTGACCTGCAGGATGTTTTTGTCTAGATATAATGTAATATCACATAAAAATATTTAAGAATGATTGAAGTACAAAGTTAAAAGATGTGGCTGTAAAATAAATTTCTTACCCGACGCAGAAATTCCATTAAAAACATCCAAATTTGCTTTTAAATCAGCACATGTAAGATTCCATAAACACCAGAATCGATAAGTCCCGAGTAGCACATTCCGAATAGCGATCAGCAAATATTGAGGATTTTTAATGGCACGACGAAATTTATTCACACATCATTTTGTCAAAGATAAAATATATTTGAAAATCATGTGGTGAGTATGAAAGTAGTATAATAAAATTAAAAAATGAAGGTTTTCATAATTTTTTGTGATCATTGCCTTTGGAATGAAAAAAAAACTTTAACCTTTATATGACAAAAATTCGTTTCACCATATAAATCCAAAAATGCAGTCAACCGTAACATAACAAGATGTCAGCTTCTAGGCCAGATCACTTCGTGTTTTAGTTCGGGAATATTATCTTCCAAACAAGGTTTGTTGGGATAAATTTTACTTCTTTTTCTTGTAATTATATAGTTTTGTTGAAAAAATTTTCTTAATGTTTGAATTTAAAGTTGATTTTTACACCTTGAAATTGAGGTCCAATGATAAAACCTCACATTTTGACTATAAACAAAACATGAAAATATCCGATGAAAACATTAAAGATAAACATAAAATGTGTGGTTTTATGTTATAGAACTACTGAACGTGATGATGTGTGGGATGTTACATGGGTTAGACTGTACTGTTTTCCCCGAGCTCTGTGCATCCGGTATGACTGCGCTGACGTCATACCCATAATAGAAAATTTACAATCACCTGTTTCATCCTTAAAAAATATCAATTAAGAATACAAGACATAATTAGTAAGTTTCGTTCTTGTAATACCATTTTTAAGTAAAATTGTTTAAAAAAAATCACTAATATGATATAGAATTCGATAAATTGGCTGGCTTCGAGGGGATTCCATAATGTGTAATGACCCATGACATGTTGACCTAGTAAACAATGAACTACATGTGATTTGTTATGAATTTTCATATATAAGCTCAAAACCATGTTCCTTTTTTTATAAATCTCCAAAGGAAATGGTTCGCCATATGCAAATTTAAACATATATTAAAATAAGCGAAAGTTTTATCTGCCATGATCAACACAAGAGCGTCTGCTTTACGTTGACATTGACCTTAGGTAGTGCTATATTCTGATTGGCAAGAACATTATTCTGAAGTAGTAAATAAAGGAAAGCTTTCAATCAATCTGATTTATTCAACGGTTTATAGTTTTCCTTTCCTCGTTTGTCTACCCGGACTTCACTTTTAGGAGCTACTCGGCGTGTGTTTCTAGAAAAGCAGAGGATGCTTATTCTACCGGTGCACCTGGTCCATGCTCCCAGTTTTTAGTGGAGTCCGAGTTGCTCATTTGCTTTTGTTACTTTGTATGTATGATTTTAGTTACTTCATGTTCTTTGTTGTGTATGTCTGTTTTCCATGTCTGGTCTTTGTCCCTGGATTGCATTCTTTTGTTTACCGCTATAACCTTGGTTCCCTTGATTACTCTTTCAATGTGTTAGTAATATACTGACATTAATGAAAAGCAAAAAAGTTTTAGAAAAAGATATTTTCTTAAATTTCTTCTAATTTTATACAATGCAAAAAAAAAAAACCTTTTTCTGCCCTTGACACACAATGTCTCCTCTGAAGTTGTAAAAATGGTTGGACTACCTATTCTTGGTTATCGATCCCTGTAATATTGCTTAATTGTAAACTGAATGTGCCCTCTGGGACACATTTTATAAATAAAAGAAATAACAAAAAAATAATGATAAATTTTATACAATATAAACATATAATTTCAACGATACATTATGTACATGTATTTATTATTGATAAAATCACAAGTATTGCACAATGATTTCACTCAAAGTTGACATCAATTGCACTGTACATTTTGTCAGCTGAATATATTGTGATGAATTTAGTATTTGCATCATGATTCCCGTTTCGCTCCCTTTTACGGAAACTCTCTTTTGTTATTATTGACAAATTCACAACATAGGTACATTTGTGATAAATTATAGTTACAATATGTGTTAAATATAAGTTTTTACTTATTAATGTGAGATATCAAGACTACTGGAGAGTGTCCACAATGTTTATTCAGTCAAACAATCCATTTATAAATAGTTATGATTCTACTTTCGTTTTGGTTACACAAAGGTTAATATTTAGGTCGATACTGTGTATATTGTGAACTGTATGGTTGGAATCGGAAGTAATAGGGTTCTCATCCTTCAGATGCTTTAATGCTTTGTAGTGGTGCAGACATGTCAAATGCCTTGGTGATCTAGTTAAGATTTGGATTAGTCTAATATTTGGACGAGTCCAAGTGTGGTATATAAACTTGGGCTTAAGCAGCCATGGTCAGGCGTTAGTAAAACTGCGTACTAACGTCGTGTGCTAGCACGGTAAAATCTGGGAACTACGCCTGGCTAGACAAGGTAGTCTAAATTTACACACACTTTTTGGCTTGGCATAAACTTTTCAGCATTCAAAAAAAGCATACACCTTTGGTAACTAAAACTCTTAACATTTTCAATTATTAAATTTGCACTTCACCTTTGGATATTCACCAAACCACACCCATTTGACTCTAAAATGCATACACTATTTGGCAAACTAAATCATACAGTCCTTGACTCTTTCCATCCAACTTGACATTTTCCTCCTTTACATGGTCCATTTTCAAATTTCATTTACACTATTTACTATTTAATTTCTAATATTTCAGCTATATTACCCTTTTTCCCTTTCTATTTTTTTTTTTTTAACTTATTATTTTGTTTAAAATACAATTTAAATTAATAGCAAAATTATTTAAATCCCACCAAATTGGGCTGTCCGTGCGAGACCCGACAGGGTAGTCAAGGATATTAAAAACCCCCTTAGTTAGTTAGCCATTGTCATTCTGGTTTTGAATCTGATATCAAGAGGTCGATTTAACCACAAGGTGAGATTACATAGTTATTCTGAATAAGAATTGCAGCGATTCTGAAAAAGAATCAAAGCATATGCTAATGATATTTAGCACTGATTGAAGTTGTAATTCTGAAGAAGAATTGTGAATTTTTCGAAGAGTACTGAGCACCAGACGGAACCACTGCTGAATAAACAGCTGCTTATTTTGTAAAGCACTGCCCAATAAAGCAGTGTTACCTCATACATGTAAAGTTTGAGTAGAGGCTAAGATATTATAAAGCCAAAGTTAAGCATTGGCCTATAGTATTATAAACAAAATAAAGCATTGGTCACAAAGCATACATAAAAAGATCAAAACCACACTATAATCGAGAGCTTTAGATCTTCCTTTGCTTCTGTCGCAACTTAGAAAATGTATTTTAAGTAATTACTATGAAACGCTACCAAAGTTAGAGTTTCCTCGCTATATCCAAAAAAATAACTTTGGCACAAATCCTATACACGATAGTCACATAGTACCCCTGGTACATGACAATATTATGAAAATTAATCTTCTCACATGTACTAGCGCCAAGTATTCACTAAATAGGGAATAGAGAACATTGCCATGAAGGTAATTTTATTTTTTAAAGAGGTTTTACAAATTTTTTGAAGATTCCTTTCAATGTCCCAAATAATAAGCTTAATTAATAAAGTTCAAGATCAAAAACAAGATTCTGAGAGAATTGTACTATGCAAGATTCATCCCCTGCTGCTAACAGGAAATAAAATGTAAAATCAATACATGTGATTATGTCAAAATTAGATTATTTACTTGCTAACATAAACTGAACACAACATTGCAAGCTACATCATATAGAAAGAAAAAGAATCTGCTCCTATTTTTCGAGCTTTGGAATGCAGAAGGTATCATTTCATGCATAGCCCATTAGTTTGGATACATGAAAGTAATAAGTAAAGTCTCTCATAGGATTTGTCATAAAAATACACATAGGTCAATTTCAAATAATTAGGCTGTTAAGTACGAACGTTTTTTACTTCTGTTTGTTTTTTTTTTTTTTTTAAACTGCACTTAATTAAGAAGAATGGATATTGAATTCAAGTAACTTCTTTTTAGATGTTTTAATAGCTTTTTATATTATATTATTTTTGTGTAAATATAGTGGCTTGTGAAATTTCTATGTGTCCTAACTATGGGTTTTTAAGTATTAAAAAGGTTTAATGTGGTAAATAAGATTTATTTAGAAAATCGATAAGTTGAAAACACTTCTCGTGAAATGTCTAGTTATATTCTTTTTACGTTTTTTTACTTTTTTCTTTCCTATTTTTGGGTACGTTTTTGTGTACGTAAATATGTCATTGCGTATATGTACTTACGGTAGTTGATAATTTGATAGTATAAAATCTATCTGAAAACATCCAAGTGATGAATATTTTATGTCTGTTGCATTCTGCGTTCAATCACCCCACCATTTTGTCCTTTCTTATGACGTTAGGTTATAGTCAACATCATAAGCAGGACATTTGAATTTGAAATTTTAAATTCTTCCTTGGAAAAATAAAGGAAAATCCTTGGCACTCAAAGGCTTAAAAGCAGTTATAAGTTGTCTCTTGTCATGCATGCTAGTGTCTTTCGATTCTCTAAACCGACTGATGTACACTTAAACACAGATCACCATTTCTGTTGTGGGGAGATTTCAAGCCTTCCCTGCGGTACTTTTGTAGATGTTTTTAGTAGCCTTGTTGAGGAATCTACACAGTGGTAATTTTGAAAGGTTCAAATGACCCTTTCACACTGACAGTGCTCTCCATTTCCCATTTCAACTGGGTTTGCCAATCCTTTTTATGTCAAACCTTCCGAGTCAGACTGTCAACTTTAATATGTTCTTTATAACGGAAATTCCTTTGGTCATTCTTATTTATATCTTATTTTATAATGAAAATTCCTTTAGGAACATTTGTTATATTAGGTTTATTCTGTTTGGACCACATATTACATTCAAATTGCTATATTCTGTAATATTTCTTCTTTTGGAACTTGTGTTATAGAGGAACTTCTGTTCCATGACACAAAGCCAAATAGACTTTTTCGTGTTAACTATGGGGTACATGTAGTCCATGAGCATGCTCGATATACATGTAGTGTAGAAGGAAAATTCTTTTGATTTACCCAAAACCCCACCTCCTGAAACTATTTATCTCATAACATGAAAAGGTCTATGTATGACATCAATCATGTAGCATTCCTTATATATATTGAATACTATAATCAAAGGATCAAAGTAATCCATTTTACCCGAAACTTCAGCATTATTGTAAATTAGGCGGTTGTTTCCTGTAAACAGACTCATGGTCTTTTAAAGCACCTAGCAAGTCTAATGAGAACCATAAACAATCCAATAACAAGTAAAACAGCAGCATCTCACCAACCCACAATCAAGCCAACCTTGCATTTAAATACAACAATATCTTTGAACCCACTAAGGGCAAGAGCTTCTAAGACAACTGAAAGAAGAAGAGATGTGACACAAATCAAGCGTAAAATTTACTCTCAAGAGTGAAAGGTCTTTGACTTCTTTTCACTGTCTATAAGGTCCTTAATAAAGGCGAAGTAAGTTCATAACCTAGGCACTATGTAAATGATATTTGAAAGGCTCTGCATTGGAAATTTAAGGTTTTGTGGACAATTTTCCAAAAAATCTGTCTTAAGCTATGATCTCACAAAACATTGTACTTTGATCTATTATGATATCATAATTCATTACTAATTTTACACTTAATTGTTTTTTGTGAAAAAGTCTGCTGTACCTTGGACTATTGCTAACCTGAAACCCAGTAGATACACATGCTGAATTAATGTAGTCAGTGACCCGTGCAGGTCCGGATGTCAAAATAATAGGCCTGCAGCAGCACTAAGCTTGTCGTAAAAGGCGACTAAATAGTCGGGGGCTAGGGCGCTCTGCTCACAGAGCAACTGGGTTGTGTGCCCCAGGTGGTGGAATGGGGTACCCCTGGTGTGTTACATGCTGGGGTTGTCAGTCTATGATACAGAAAACCTGACCGCAAACCATAGTGGTGCACCATGTTGGGAAAGATGCCATGTTCCTCACACGTTAAAAAACCCTACTGTTGAATTCTCCCGGGGTAGGAACCATAGGGGCTAAATTGCCCGACCCTACCCACCTCTCCCTATTTCCAGTGGCAATCAAAATTTGTCAACCCCATTATCCTTTCATCATTATTTCATGTTCATTTTATCATCCACTTCATGTTCATCACCTAAATATTGCTGCTCGGGCGTTAAACACAAACAAACAAACAAACAATGTAGTTAGTACATGTAATTTAAATATGATAGTTCTATAGATAGCCATACTCCTACCTATTATTTGTCCCCAGCGATGTGTCGCTGCGGGGACATGGAAATGCTGGGCGTCCATCCGTTCATCCATCCATCCGCGTTTTCCGCACTTTTTTTTGGTTATGTTTTTGGTATGTGGCCTTAATATGAAGAGTTACAGATTAAGTTTGACTTTGGTTACGGTTGAATGATTTTTTTGAAAGTTATGGCCCTTGGACTTAGAAAATTTCAGTGAATTTACAATTTTCTGCACTTTTTTTGTAAAGCTTTCACCAATTGATTACATATTTAGTGTGTAGTCTTACTATGAGAAGTTACAGATCAAGTTCGACTTTGGTTACAGTTGAATGATTTTTACCGAAGTTGTAGCCCTTGTACTTAGAAAATTTCAGAGAATTTACAATTTTCGGCACTTTTTTTTGTAATGCTTTCACCAATTGATTGTAAATTTTGTGTGTAGTCTAACTATGAGAAGTTACAGATCAAGTTCAACTTTGGTTACAGTTGAATGATTTTTATGGAAGTTACAGCCCTTGTACTTAGAAAACTTAAGTGAATTTACAGTTTTCCACACTTTTTTTTTCGCGGGGGACATTGAAATGCTGTTCTTTTATCATGAAAATGAAAACCAGTTGGATAGATTGTTATCAAGTGCACCACCATAGCTCTTTAAAATGGTAAACACTGCCTCAGAGTTTACAATAATAATAATGAAACATAAATTGATACATGTATTGCTTAAGGTTGTCAAGTTATTACTGTAATTTACTAATCAATTCTTGACAATAATTTTTTTTTTTTTTTTTTGACTTAACAAGACAAGAAAAGATTTATTGATTGACTCGGAAACTGTAGTGTACAAGAAGACAAAACATATAAATGTAAATGAGTAATCAAGGGAACCAAGGTTATAGTGGTAATCAAAAGAATGCAATCCAGGGACAAAGACCAGACATGGAAAACAGACATACACAACAAGGAATATAAAGTAACTAAAATCATACATACAAAGTAACAAAAGCAAATGAGCAACTCACACGCCACTAAAAACTGGGAGCATGGACCAGGTGTACCGGTAGGGTAATTGTCCTCTGCTTTTCTAGGAACAAATAAGACAACTACACAGACACAATACACAGAACCCACACAATTTAATCAACAGATACACTTACTTTGCAAGTTACTTTGAAAATTGAAATTGTAAAGTGTAACTATACATGTCACCAAGGAATATCTATTACATAAAATGTGTATGTTGAAGTAAAAGTTTATATTTTTCACATGGATATAGATGTTTAAAATATAAATTCTCCAGAAAAATAAAAACAGAATAAAATGCATTGTCATATCATTTTTTTTTTAACTTTTAATGACATGGTTCTGATGCTACACTTAGAAATTGATGGTAAAGGAAAACTATTGACCAAACTTTACGACAAACATGATGACTTTTCATTCAGAATTGTCAACTTTCCTTTCATCTGTGGCAACATCCCTTCGGCTCCTGCGTATGGAGTGTTCATATCACAACTCATACGTTATGCCAGAGCTTGCCGAAACTACGCAGACTTTTTGTATCGCGCAAGAACTCTAACAAATAGGCTTCTGGAATAGGGTTATGTTGCTACAAGATTGAAGTCATCACTACAGAAGTTTTATGGTCGTCATCATGAACTCATGGATCATTATGATGTATCCATCAGCACCATGAAAACTGATTTATTCAACGGGTCATAGTTTTCCTTTCCTCGTTTGTCTACCCCTGACTTGACTTTTTATGAGCAACTCGGCGGGTGTTTCTAGAAAAGCAGAGGACGCTTACCCTACCAATGCACATGGTGCATCCTCCCAGTTTTTAGTGGAGTCCGAGTTGCTCATTTACTTTTGTTACTTTGTATGTATGATTTTAGTTACTTTATGTTCTTTGTTGTGTATGTCTGTTTTCCATGTATGTCTGGTCTTTGTCCCTGGATTACATTCTTTTGATTACCACTATAACCTTGTTTCCCTTGATTACTCTTTCATACTGAGATACACATATTACTCTGTTACATACTTACATTAAAATTTATTTCAGAGTTTGGCTGAGGTTTTCAGATGCTTCATTTGTATGGAAAAGCTGAGGGATGCCAGACTATGTCCCCATTGCTCTAAACTTTGTTGTTTTACCTGTATAAGGGTAGGTAACTATGTATGAATTGAAAATGTCCATTACATACCAGTAAACCTTTTGAAGGCACCATGTTACAATATAAATATGTACATTTAATACCAGTCAACCTTTACTTTTCAAGGCTCTGTGTTACTATAGGAACATGTACATTATATACTAGATAACCTTTTGAAGGCTCATTGTTTCTATAGGAATATGTACATTTCATACCAGTAAACCTTTTGAAGGCTCCATTTTACTATACAAATGTGTACATTTCATACCAGTAAACCTTCTTAAGGCTCCATTTTACTATATAAATATGTACATTTAATACCAGTAAACCTTTTGAAGGCTCCATGTTACTATATAAATATGTACATTTAATACCAGTTAACCTTTTGAAGGCTCTGTGTTACCATAAAAACAGTATGATGTAATATAAGTATGTCAATATTTTTACCTATAATTGCTGTTTAATACATAGAGCTGTCTGCAGTATCAAATACATGTACAGGTAATTACTCCAAACTTCCCAAAAGTCAAAATTAATAGGTATGGCATTTTAAGGGTGAAATGAGATACTGTTCACAGTAACACAGTCTAATGACTCCTAGATTGTTGTTGATCAAACATGATAGAAGTATAGTTTCCTTCCAAAAACAATTTTATTTTCTTATTATTTTGAATCACGTACATATTTGTTGACTTGCTTTTATCATGATTGTTGCAGAGATGGCTTACAGAGCAAAGGTCACAGTGTCCACATTGCAGGTTGGTTCTTCATTGCATACATATCATAAACATCCTTTATTAGGGGACAATTATTTGACTCTGTGGGGGAGGGGTCTAGAAATTTTTGGTTATAAACATCTTGGCCTGGAATAATTAGGAAATAAATAGTCTGGCCTCCACTACCTAGAAAATAACAAAAATATAAATTTTCTGGCTTCCATATTATACCATGCAGTTTGTTGAAAATAAATAATCCTGACATATATCCTTTGAAAATAAATATACTGGCCTGACCAAAACTGTCAGGTGACATGAGCCTCTATTTGGAATCAAATGGTTGTCCCTTCATTACAGTTTACTTTAAATAATGGTTATTACTTTTCACTCTGTCTTCTTGTAAGGGAGGTGTTGAATTTTGAAGTATGTCTGTCTTGTCTCAAAATAAGGTATGTTGAAAGTCAATCATGAAAAAGATTTTCAACTTCTGTCCAGACATATTGTATGTACATGTATGTATATATATATGTAAAGTTTGCTCATGTGCCAGAGAATCAAGAGTTGATTTATACATGTATTACAAATAAACAATTTAAGCTCCAATTATTTCCCCATATTTTTGAAAATTATAAATAATTAATATTCTAAGGCATCAAATTGAGCCCAACTCTACAACTGTCAATTAATACATGTATTAACACATATTTGTGCTTAATTGTTTTCTAAATCTGTTTTCAGAGCTTCGTTACATATACATGAGTTGGTGAACTGTAGATGGGCTGAGGAAGTAACCAACCAATTAGATTCTCTGAAGGAATGTGCTCCTTCACCTACTAAAAAGGATGAACCTGAAAGAGACAAGTGAGTATATTTATATTAGCTTTCATTGTCCTGCATTTTCATTATACCCTGCCAAAAAGTGGCAAGGATTTTGTGATATCCTTTGAAAAGTTGTGAGTCTGTCTGTCCATCCTCTGACAGTTTCCAGAAGATATTTTGAGAATCAATCAACAATTTTTTTAAAAACTTTGCACATTTATTTAGTACCATAAAATACAGGTTAAGATCAATTTTCAGCAAACTCCATGTAGTTTTTTAGTTTGGCAGTTTTGAACATTTTGCCATCCACCTTTTTTCAACATTATATTTTGGGGCATCACTTAATAATCCATCATTGCCCTAATTTTATACTCTTGTAAAGCTCCAGGTAAGAATCATGCAGAAGTAGATAGTAAGTGGGTAAAAAAATGTTATTTTTTGTTCCTTTTTTTTTTCTTTACAGATGCGATGAACATCATGGAGAGAAATTGAGTGTGTATTGTTGGACATGTAAACAGTCAATATGTCATCAGTGTGCTTTATGGGGAGGCACAGTGAGTACCCATTGGTGTGGTTTTAGAAAATTCACTAGATATAAATTAGTAAAATTGTGAAATATGAATAATTTGCCATTGTTTGTTGGACCAATTATCCTGATATTATAAAGATTTAAGTAGCAGGTTTTTTTTTTTTAAATCAGACAGTAGGTAATTCTTGCATGTTAAAAACCTACCAAATTATGTCTGTTACATCTGAAATCGAATTATTTCAAAATAAAGTCATGCTTATGTTGAAGATCATTTCTTTTAACAGCACTCTGGTCATACATTTAAACCTTTGGATGGTGTTTATGATGAACATGTGAAGAAGATTACTGATGAGTTAAACCAGTTAAAGAGGAGACATGTTGAGTTAATCAGTCTTGTTCAAGATGTGGTTAGTATAACTTGCAAAATGATGATTTTCACAATTATTTGTCTTAGACATGAAAGAACAAAGAATAATGTACATGAAAAGTAATTACATATCTCAAAGTTTCCAAATTAAAAAAAAAAATTATAATTATTAATATGATTAAGGAAAATAATACTTATGAAAATGTTTCTTTTAGAAAATCTGAGAAAGATTAAGTAAACAATATATTAGTCTTTCTATAAAGGATTTAAAATTTTGGGATTTTGTAAAATATACTTTTTAGCCCAAGATAGCATCATACAATGTTTGATTTAAGTGATGGACTGATGGATATTGTCCATGAGAAATCATGCAGGTCTACACTAAATTCCTGTAATTTTATATACATTCAACAGAAAATTAAATGAATATTTGCTGTATGTCTTTGTTTCAAACCCTGAGCATATCTTATTCCTATGATACAAGTCGGTGGTATATTGGAATCACCTTGACGGTCCATCCAAATTTTATAGCAATTTGTATAGATGGGGCATATGTTGTGAGCAATTTTGAACATGACTAATATCAACTTCCTGTACGAGTAGGGGTATGCGTAGGTCGACCATGCATGCAACTTTATGTTCTGTACAAGAACTACTAGGAACATTGTCAAAAAATTTTTTATGTTTTATGAATTATCTTTATTGTATTAATATCAAATGCTTTCAGAGTTTTCTGTGATCTTTGTGTGAAATGTTTGAAATAATTGATGCACCTATAATTTTGTCCTTCTTGTAAATAAAATCTTGTCTAGTCTTTGACAAACAATTGCAATTATCTAGAAAAAATTAAAGTAGCCCATGAAGATAAATTATCTTTCATTGGATATTTTTTTAGTGATTCATTACAAAACATGTTTGACTGTTCAAATTTCATAACTTCAGGAGAGGAATATAGAAAGTGTCAAAACTGCCAAAGATGAGAGAGTGAGAGAAATCAGAAATGCTGTGGAATTGATGATAGCCAGATTAGAATCACAACTGAAATCTAAATTACTTACTTTAATGGGTAAGAATTACAGGTGAATTTCAAAGAGTTCAGATAACTTCATCATGACCTTTCCATGCAAAAATGATGAAGCTGTTACTTTTTTTTTTTTTTCAGAACAATCCTTTGATCTTATGTATTTTGTTAGTACATATAGTTTAGTGTGATATTTTGGCTTTACCTTTGAGGGATGGAGTAATTTTTACTCAAATGACATTTTACTTTGCTTAATGCATTGCCTAGTTCTTATATTGCTGATGTTTGAACCAATGGGAATATGTATGTCTTTTTGCAACCCAACTGTGCATCAGTGTTAAAAGTTCAAAGTCTTCCTAACTGCATACATCATCTCCCAATTTTTAGTTTGAGTCTGAGTTGCTCATTTGCTTTTGTTACTTTGTATATATGATTTTAGTTACTTCATGTTCTTTGTTGTGTATGTCTGTTTTCCATGTCTGGTCATTGTCCCTGGATTACATTCTTTTGAATACCGCTATAACCTTGGTTCCCTTGATTATTCTTTCCCATTCATGTCACTTCCGACAGAACAATTTTGAGCCATTCATCTCTCAGAGGATCTAAAAATGTAGATTTATGTCACTTCCGACAGAACAATTTTGAGCCATTCATCTCTCAGAGGATCTAAAAATGTAGATTTATGTCACTTCCGACAGAACAATTTTGAGCCATTCATCTCTCAGAGAATCTAAAAGTGTAGATTTATGTCACTTCCGACAGAACAATTTTGAGCCATTCATCTCTCGGAGAATCTAAAAATGTAGGATGTCATTGATGTTTCACCTTATTAATAATTTTGTTAAACTTGAATGATTTTCTCATTTCTTACGTCTTCGGAGAGTTTGACATGACAGGATTACAGACAGTAATATAACTAGAGCTATAAAAATGTTAATAAATAAGTATGATATTTGGTTGTTATAAAAAAGAAAACTGGTTTAAAATGGGTTTACAAACCATTGATACTCAAGATGATTTAAGATTCTGTAAATTCAGAATGTATTGCCTGCATTGCCTAATGCAGGTGTGTCATTTTCGTCAAAAATATGATTTTTTTTTTATGAGTTTTTGCAATTTAAGAAAGATTCGTTATTGTGTTAAAAAGCTATGACATGAATTTTATTATGGCAATGTGCATTTAAGTCAGTCACATTTTATGTAATAATACAAATGTTGCAATTTAGAAATTAAAATTTTGGGGAGATTAATTGCAGTTCATTGAATTATCTATGTTCCTCATATTCTTTCACTTTCAGGTCAGAGAAGTCACTTAACACAGGAAACAGAACTGTTAGAGTCTTTAATACAGAAAGTTAACCAGAAGTTAACTACATGTGGTAAAAATGAACTGATTAATATCAGCACTGAACTGGTTGAAATGTTCAAAGAGGTTCAGAGGAAACCTATGGCCTCCTTTGTCACTGCTGCAGTCCCAGCTGAATTTACTAGGTAATTTTTCATAGGAGTAAGGCCTTTAACATTTATTTAATTCACTTGAATAGATCATTTTTGGTGCATTCAAAGAGGTTCAGTGGGAACCTTAGGCTTCCTTTGTCACTCCAATCTCAGTTGACTTTACCAAGTAACTTTTCAAAGGAGTACCGGTAAGGCTTTAAGATTAGTCTAATTCACAAGAATAGATAATTTTGATACATGCGCACTATTTTCTTTAGCATACAAATTTTTAGGTTATTGATTTATCAAAATACCTTATGTCGCCTATCTATCACTGGAACTTCCCTACTATTTCTGAACACTACACAAAAATATAGTCCAAATGTAATACCTTTTATATCATTCAGTACCTCTTTTATAACCAGTAAATATTTTCTTACATTTATTCACATGAATAATATTCTATTATTTCTGCAAATAAAATTGAAATTTAGTCTTCTTGTCAACTGAAGATTTGAGGGACTCCTTTTTGGCCTTGAAAGGTCATATTTAGTAATAAATTTGTATTTAGGAAATTAAGTTCCTGCAGTAATGTGTCATGAAGCATAAAATATGTTAAGCATATTCCATTTAACACACTTATCAGTTAAATTTTCCAGCCTTTTATTAATAGTTAATCATTAATAAAGAGGAAGTGAAGAGCAGTGATTTTAACCAAGTAAAATTGGCAGAAAAATTCAAACGAATAAAAGTGTCAAGTTTTTGGAAATCTTATGTTCATTAAGGAAATTTTTTTTCTTAAGCTGAAATTGGTTTTAATTGAGTACATTGTATGATAAATAATCTGTTACTGTAGTTTTTTAATGTTAATGCAAATTAACTTTTGGAAAGTTTTAAAAATTAAGGAAAAAGGTGAAATGGAACAAAATTTGTATTTGTGTATGAAGTTGGATCAGAAGTATGGATTGACATCCGGTTTATACATATTAGGAAAAAACCGTTCTTGATATTAAATATGAAAAATGCAAATTTGTGATCCCAATTTTATTTTACATAATGTAATCTTAGAAACTTTGTTCATGCTACAATGTTCACAAGAATCAAATACCTCCAGTGCTGACAGCACTTTGATTATGACACTTTCATTGCAAGTAGAAAAGATTGCAGTATAAGATTGAATCATCATTCATTGGACAATGAAACCTATTTAAACCAAACATTGAATAATCCAGAAAACCTTTCTAAACCAGACATTGAATAATCCAGGAAACCTGTCTAAACAAAACATTGAATAATCCAGAAAACCTTTCTAAACCAGACATTGAATAATCCAGAAAACCTGGCTTAACCAGACATTATTAAAGTCCCTTTATATCAATTATAATTTATTCTAACCTTGATCAATCAGACACCTATTTAAATCCAAAAGGGGACCAGTTTAGACAGGTTTCACTGTACCATAGATGCCAACCTGTATGAATTTCTGGTTGAAATACAGTCAACAGTCTATTATTTGCAGATTTCTGATTATTTCCAGTCCGAAGCGTCCCCAGTTTAGTTGGTTTGTTTGTTTGTTGGGGTTTAACGTCCGAGCAGCAATACTTCAGCTATATTCAGACGATCCCCAGTTTAGAAAACTTGTTCTTATAACATAGACACTTTGCCGAGACTATTCAAATAAGCACATGTGGGTTTTGGATCATTCAGTACATTCCAGATTCACGGATGTTATAGATCTTTGTTAAGAAAAATCTTATTGATTCAGAGTAATGAACGAAACATATTTTTGTCTGAAGACATTTTTGAGATGTTCATTTCAATTTTTATGATGATTACTGACAAAAGTGCCAAATTATGAATAACACAATTCTTTTGTACCGATTGTATCAAAAAGTGGTTGACAACTGTGCAGTACTTTAGTAGTTAAAAATGAGATTTAATCATGTAAAACAAACATTTTATGAAATATATATATGTACTTGTTAAATACTTTTTCATTGAAGAAGGAATCTCAAATTTAAAGCAGTTTCATTTCTATTTTTCTATAGTGAGATTGTACCACCTTATGATACCAGTACATTTGTGATGAAAAACTTCAGCGTGCTACAGCAGAGAGCTGATCCAGTGTACAGTCAGCCTTTGAATGTTTCCGGACTAAGCTGGAGACTTAAAGTTTACCCAGTAAGTTCAGACTCCTTTACTGTAAAATTACAACTGCTAGGTTTTAACAACTGTATACCATATGGCAGGTGTAAAATTAGTCAAAATTGTATACAACAAAATTTTGTGTTTTTTTTTTTTTTTTTTTTTTTTTGATGGATGCTATGTGCTTGCACCATTAAAATAAAACTTTGAAAAAGAGTATAAATACATAGTTGGATGCTTCCATTACTCTTTTGAAAAATTCCAATTTTCTTGGAAAATGCTTCCTGCAACTTGTGTGGTACGTCCAAATTTTTGTGATGATATTTGATCCATATCAGCATTGTGAAACCAATCCTGTCTTTTTAGTATAAGACTTTAAATATTTTGATCAACATTTTTTCTTTATACACATGTATATGTTTATGGGAATTGGTAGAAAACCTACTTAGCTGTGAAAAGTTGCTTATTTATTGTGTTGCCTAAGTGTCAATAGACGTACCTTTCCTGTGCGGGGGCATCGTTTCTAGGGTAGTCCTGCTTTGTGTGTTTGGCTACACAGGCAAATGTGCCACACATGAGAATCAGATAGTTTGCATCATATGATTATCATATGAATCAAGCACCATAAGATAATCATATGAATACCACATGTTAAATATCATATGATTGTCATATGATTATCATATGTGGCACATTTGGTTGTGTATACAGTTGTGTCCGTGTAAAGTGGAGGTGCATCACATTGTCTGGTTTATCATTAGTGATGCTTTGTCAGTGAAACACAAATATACCTCAGAAACTTGGTAGCAATATTCTATCCCTTCACAGAAAAGATTGAATTATTATCATGTAACTTTTATTTGCTAGGATGGTAATGGAGTTGTCCGAGGAAATTATCTGTCAGTATTCCTAGAGCTATCAGCTGGTCTGTCAGAAACATCCAAGTAAGTGGCATTCAAGCCAAAAGAAAGCATTTTATTAAATGGCAATGCTTGGAGCATGACAAAGACCAGTACAAGTCAATTTTGAAAAAGAAAAAGAATTGTGTTGTATTGTTTCTAATGTGCCCCCCTTTTTTCTAAGGAAGACATTTTGATTCTGTCTTGTCCGTCTGTCTGTACATCAAATACTTTGTTTTTTCTCCCATGTTTAAATATATTTTGTTTTCAACTTCACAGTAATTTTTTTTTTCACAGTAAACATGTTTTTAATCCAGTTCTTGTCGTCTTCAAGAAATAGTAAGTTTAACAAATTTTAAAAAAGTTTAAATGAATAAATATAAACATTTCAAAGAAGTGCAACTGAATATTGATAAAAATGTCTTCATTTTCTAGGGGTTTTTTTTACATATTTTTGTAGGAATACCATAATTGAAAATACTTAATTTAAATTGTGTTCTTCAGATACGAATACAGGGTAGAAATGGTACACCAAGCTAGTCGTGACTCCAGTAAGAACATTGTACGGGAGTTTGCCTCAGACTTTGAGGTAGGTGAGTGCTGGGGATACAACAGGTTTTTCCGCCTAGATCTTCTTGCCAGTGAAGGATATCTGGATACAGAAACAGATACACTAGTACTACGATTCCAAGTCAGACCTCCAACTTTTTACCAGAAATGTAGGGACCAACACTGGTAAGTATTTTTGTAATCCAAAAATTTTGAAAACTATAGACCTACGAAGTGGAAGGCTATTGATTCATTCCAAATTAATCTCTGTACCATTTTGAATGTACTTTAAAATCAGTCAACCAAATCTCTTTAATATTGTACAGGTTAACCACAGCACAGTGCTTACTGGCATAGCACAGCTCTTCTGGCCTGCCTCCAAAATTATGGCACAGTGCCCATAGTGCATTCTAACTAAAATTAATTACTGATAGAACAGTCCTAAGAAATCATAGCACTGCGAAGTACAGGGCTATAATAGTCTGGGAGAATGCTGGTTAAACAGATGATTACTGCAAGTTAATAAATTATTTCATGCTTTAATTCTTGTGATTTTGTCAGTAAAGTGTTCATAGCTTTTGCAAATTTGAATAAAAAACACACATTAGTTGTGTCAAAAGTTTTAATTATTACAATTTATAATCAGTAGAATTTTTTAAAATAATAAAAACATTGCAATAATTTCAGAATTTATAGTAGTAAAATCATGTTCAGAATGTAAAGAAACTGCTTGGAAAGTCTTTATAAGTTAACATGATTATATTAGATAGGGTCTGTAGTATGTTCTTGCTGTTGTCCTTCTAAACAGAAATATGCATGATGAATATTTTGTAGGTATATTAACCAGTTAGAGTTTTATCAGAGCCAATATATGACGCAACTAAATGACATGCAAGAGGTATGTTATTTGTCTTTTTACTTGTCTTTGTAAGAATTGTGCAAATTGTGTAATATGTGAAAAAAAAAGGTAGATATTTTTATTTTTGTTATTAAGTTGCTTTATAGGTCTATATTATGAAATGTATAATTATTCATTTCAATCTGTCTGCTCTCAAGAGATAATTCAGATGGAAAATCCAACAGTTTCTATTGTATTTTAGTGACATTTACAGAATTATCTCCCTTAATTTTGAATTCTACAGTACATTCTATACAATTTTTTTCTCTCCTATATAATTTTTATCTCCTATGAGCATGGGTTACATGAAAAGCCACATGTTAATTTCTGTTAACTATAACATTTTAAACAAAATATAAAAAATAAAAATACATGTATGTAGGCTTTCCAACCATGAATCACATTTTGCATGATTCTTTTCTGGAGTGCTACTTAGTTACTTATCCTCTACAACCCTGCTGGGAAATAAGCCCCAAAAAAAGATTAGTCTTGTTTACTGTTATCAGCAAGGGAAAAATAGCATAGGTAGGAAGGGAAATTATTTTATTTTCAAAAACATTTTACTTTGCGTAAATGGGAAAGCAATCTAGACTTTAAATTGTATTTAGGTAGGTAAGGTAGTGGGAAACAGATTTATAATTTTTGGTTTGGCCTAAGGCACCAACGAGCTTCCTGTGTATCAATGAGGTCTATTTTCAGATTTCACTGTCTAGTCATACATCACACTTGTAAATTTAATTTTGTGTTGGTGTAACAAAAAAGTTGTTGCTACTTTGTATTGAGAAAAAGACTTCATCCAAATGTTTTATGGCTGTTCCAGTAAAACATATGAGGTACATGGGGAAGACACTTTTATTCTTTGTATATGGGTTGGTATTAGGTCTCTTCCCAAAATATAGAGTTTAATACAAAACATCACTAGAACTTCTATGGGTGACTTTCTTGGTGAAAGGTGCCTCCCCAGGGGTACCTCATGACATTTGATAACTTCATCTTAAAGGATGCTTAAATACTGAAAAGAATGTTTTTTCTCAAGGGAAATGCATTATTTTGTTAAAACAAAAAACAAACAAAAAATAAGACTTCTTATTGAGTACTGGGTAACTATCAGTTTCTATCCCTGTTTGCAGATAAAAAAAGATATTCAGTATCAGTGTATTTGAAATTCATTTTATTTTAGATTGTCTTTAATCCTCTTTTTTCACAGCAGTTGATTCTTCCTTTTTTCAGAGGTTGCTTCTCATTGAAATGTCAAGGAGGTCAAAGAGAGGGACCTCAGCAGAATCACCTCTGCCTCTTATTGAGGCTCATGGAGGTGACAATCCAGCCACCAAGCACCCTATACTACATCCCAAACCATTACACCCTGGGACTGGGTCTGAGATAGAGATAGAACATTCAGACAATGATAATGGTGACGTCACGTCTGATAATGACACTACAGATTCAAATGAGGTATAGATAGTTTAGGTCTGCCTTCCTTCAAGTTTAAAGTGGAATTCAGATTTTCATGTTTGTCATGCAATTAGAACCAATGAATACAATTCTTATTGTTCCCCCCATAAAATCATCGCGCCCCGTGCAGGTTGGGGTGTCAATAGAATAGGCCTGCAGCAGCTCTAAGCTTGTCCTAAAATGCGACTAAATAGTGCTCAGAAACCTAGCCGGGGGCTAGACGCTCTGCCTACAGAGCAACTGGGATGTGTGCCCCAGGTGGTGGAATGGGGTCCCCCTGGCGTGTTACATGCTGGGGTTGTCAGGCTATAATACGGAAAACCTGACCGCAAACCATAGTGGTGCACTGTGTTGGGAAAGATGCCACGTTCCTCACTCACGAAAGAACCCTGCTGTGGTATTCGATAGGAATAGGAACCTTTGCACTCCACCACAGGAGGCTAAATTGCCCGACCTTACCCATCTCTCCCTTTTTCTAGTGGCAATCAAAATTTTTCAACCATATTATTGTTGTGTCCCATCCCTTTTTTTCATTTCATCATTTCATGTTCATTTCATCATCCATTTCATGTTCATTGTCTAAATATAGCTGAAATATTGCTGCTCGGAAGTTAAACCCCAACAATCAATCAATCAGAAAATCATCGCACTTTTGGTTTGAAAATTCCACAATTTGAGAACAGAAATCACTTTTAAAGCTTGATGCAGTGTAGGGTTTTATACATCTAAAAACTTTTTTAATTACATTTGGCTCCCTGGAACTACTCTCCTTCAATATGTGATAGGTTTTAGAAAATTGTATATACTTACAGGGATTAAGTGAAGGTGATATAGATGATCTAGAAGAGACCAGAATGGTACTGGAGGAACAAGTCTTGGTACCCACTGAAAACAATGATGAGAACGACATTGATGAAGAAACCATGTATGTTCTTGTTAACTTTGCTATGAATTTTTGAGAGCTGATTTTCTTCTGTTTTAATGCAGAATTCTGCTTTTTTCAAATCAAGATTTTTAATGTTATTATTCTTTTTATACCCCCTACTTTGAGGGGTGTCCATCCTTCTCTCCATACTTTTTCCTTCCTTCCTTCTGTTATGCATGCAGTGCCTATCTCTTAAGGGGTCCCCATACACAACTGAATAAAATTTAATGAAACTTTCACAGAATCTTTTTTACTTACTCACATTGTGCACCTCCTTTTTGAGATTCTGACCCAAACTAATTTGGAATTTTTACTAGAGTAAAAATTCCATGCATGTGTCATGCATATGCACATGTATGGCATTTTACCTGTGTATACTTACATGTATGTGTAATATGCTGTCACTGACTGAATATTAACTTTTTGTTGTGACATCACACATATTACATTGTATTGAAGTTGCAGGGGTATGACCTCAGTGAATCTAAAACATTATTTTTATGGTTGAAAACATTATCATTATTCATTTTTTTTTTTTGCAGTTTAAAAAACAATAACAGTGCACTGACTTGACAAAAACTTTGAATAATGAATTGGCTCAAACCAAAAATGCCTGGCACAGCCTCATTTTCACATTTTCTAAGCCTTATCAGTATACTGTAAACCTACTAATTTTTACAGTGTACTTATATTTGCAATTTTCACAGTGCACATAAACAAAGTGAAAAATAATACCTGCAAAATTGACTTTTAACCCTATATGTATATAACACTAATCATTTTTTGTACAGCGAAAATTTATACTTGAAAATATGTTCACTTGAAAGAATTCACAAACCTAATACGTTTACAAGTATCTGTTTTATGTCAAGTCAGTGTACTGTTGTTGTCTACGTACACGTAATAAAAAATTAACAATTGCAGGTCATAACTCATAGATTTTTCCTGATTCTGATATCTTAACGAGTTAAGATGAACATTATACTTTAATCTATCTACATGTATGAGTATGTGTTTTTAGGTCATTAGATAATGATGTTGAAAACAACATGAGGTGGGAGGAGAATGACCTTGACAGATTAGGAGCTCACGGTACCACTCACAAGTCTATGTCTAACATCACAGGGACAGAGAAGTATGTGATCATTTATTCATAACTATAGGTTGATTTTATTTGTAACAAGCCTTCTGATTGGCTGTCTCCTCTTGAGCAAACTAGGTTATTTGTATAACCAGGTATGGTACTGTGACATCATAAATGTTAATCGATTTGCAGTCCCCAATTCAAATAATCCCAAAGAAAATATTGTTTTAAAAATTAATCCTTTTTTAACAGGTTATAGGAAATAACCTGGTTTGGGCGAGTTTACATTTTTATAAACCGTGAGGCAGTTTATGAAAACAAACTGCCCCAAATCAGTTATTTTGAAATCTGTTAAAAAATTTTAAACATTCCTCAAATAGTAAGGATTCATCAAAGTTTCAGGAAGATTCCTTAGTTCCAGTACTTGGAAGCCTTTGAACCCTTTCAATTTTCAATTAATTTGGGAAGTTTAACTAAGAAGTTTTAATTTATTCTCTGTATCACATTCTAAGTTTTTGGTGTTATATTAAAACAAAAATGTCCTTCCTTCTTTGCATCTTAATATGAAAGTTGAGTAAAATATGTCAATATGCACAGAGGATGATTGTCGGGTGTTTCTAAGGCATCTTAAGTTGTTGTGGTGGATATCCTTTTGGTACCTGTTCACAGTTCTTTTTTTTTTGTAGGGCGAGCATTCCAAACTAACCATAAAATCTTTTGTTTTGTTCCTGTATTTGTGTGTTGAAGTATTATTTCAGATGTATTTGAACTCAAATCTATCTTGACATTACAGAGGTGAAGATGATGAAGCCTTGATCCGACAGCTGTTTAAAGAGAAGGCCTCTGACACCAGGCCATGGTCGGCTGCTTTTGGGGGTATGTATGGATATTTGGTTCCACTCCCACATTGTGGAAGAGTCTGTTTGTCTTCCATCTTAAGTACCAGTATTTACAAAAATCAGGCAGGAGGTGATTCATGCATTTTACAAACCCTTTAAATCACTTAAATTTTCTTTGTCAGTAACTGTCCTGAAACAGGTACAGACCACATAACTAGTCTTAGTTTGTCATTTGGTTGTTTCACTTTGAGATAAAAATTATATAATTTGTGTATAATATTTTTCGTGAGTTATCGTTCTTGATCTGGTTGAATTGTGTGGGAGATGAATGTATCTCTCAAACAATCTCACAACTAAATGCACATCCATTTGTAGAAATGACAGTAGCTCTATGAAATGTTTGCATTAGAGTCCTAAAAAGCATTGTTTGTTGGGATATATCTGCCACATGAATCACCTCTATCATTGGCATATGGATTGGTGCCTAATATGAAATGCAAAAAATTTAACAAGCTTTGGAAGATAATTGGAAAGACTAACGTACCTGTTTTTGTGCTCAATTCTATGTTAATTAGTTTAATTAGCTTCCTTACACTCAATGTTCCAAACTGATACTTCAAAAGTTACCTTATTAATTTTGCTGTACATTTGGCAAAGCACTATATACACTCAATTAACTTTGTTGCAGATGGTTCTGGTGACAGACTTGGACTGAGTCCCGACTGGTTCGAGAAAGTACAAGCTGCCCTCCACAAGAAGAAAGAGGACCGATCTAAGTCAAAGAAAAAGAGTTCTTTGTCCACAGATAATGTCCTAGAACACATTCATGCCAGATTTTCTGAACTGGCAGCTTCAACCCTAGCAGCTGCTAATGCTGCAGTTACCAATGAGATTGAAGCTAGAGCTATCGTGAAAAGTGAAAAGAAAGGTTTGATTTTTTTTGGTTTTTTTTTGTGATAAAATTGGATGTGCCTCTGAATGTTCCCTTGTTTAATTGCAATGAAACATTTGTAAATTGTTAAATTGTTTCTTTGATGATGAAAAACAAATATGGTGATAGGTGTACACTTTTTGGCAAACAATTTTAAACTATTTTATTAGATTGATCTATTTAAAGTTAAACTGGTCATACACTTTCATTTAAGAATTGTTCAGTTAAAGTTTATAAACCAATGTATTATACCATTAGAAGCAACAACTTCTTGTTTGAAGACCTGCTTTTAATTTTAACCATGTTCTAAATTTGTGATATTAGGGTATCAGGACAAGCAGTTGGCATTGTCTCACAGATTTCTATTCTGTAAGAATGTATTGTCAATTACCATGATTTAAAAGTGCTCCATCATACTAAAATTCATCGTAACCAGATTTGTTATATCCAGATGATGAATTATACATAGAATTAATAACACAGTTGACACAAATTTTATCACAGAACTTAAAGAGATATCACAGTAATTTATTTATGTTTTACTGTATTGCTTAATCACTTTACAGTTGATAAAAAGCTTAAGATGCAGACTCCTGTGTCAGAATCATCATCGAGTGTACAGGCAGACAGACCTGATATGACAAGAGTGACCAAAGACACCAAGCATGGCCAGTCTGTGAAAGGGTCTTCCAGTGAAGATAGGCTTCCTGTCGTGAAGAGAATCACTGCTGCCATGAATAGGCTGAGCTTAGATACAGCTCCGAAGAAAGAGGAGAAGAAATTTCACAGCAAGATGTTGTCTTTGGCAGGTAAAGCATGTACTATTACATGTATGTCTTCCATTTTGCCACAATACATTGGGATTTGGATGGAGAATATAATAGGATCAGATTCTCCGGAGTGGTTTTAGTGCAGGGCTCTAAATTACCTATTTCATGTTATGCATGGCATATGAAATTTAGCCCAAGGAATGTTTCATCTGCAGGTTTTCCATGTTGATATGTAATGTGCAGAAAGCAGATCATTTCTTAAATTCTAGAGCACTGCAATGATTTGTTGATGGATTTGATTCATCAGAAAATCTGTAATAGGAATTGCTTTTTGTATGTGAAGCAGGTATACAATATCTATATTGCAAGCTTAACCATGTTTTGCATGCTTCAACAAAAACTAAAGAATGAAACCCGTTATGGTTTTTGTTTTGAAAGTATTTATAAGAGTGGATGATGCCAAAACACCATGATCATAAATAGATGTACAGAATTTCTAGTGGAAAACTCAACTCTGATGATACATATATTTGTTTCTCAGCTACTCACCATTGTAATCTTATTTTTTTTTTCAATTATTTACCAGTTATATAATAATTTTGTAACTTGCATTATATTATTACAGCTGAGCCAAAGTTAGAAGAGAAAGCCACTAACGAGAAAGTTCATGACATTTCCACAGACCAACATTCACTATCAAGTACACTAGAGGAAGGATCATTAACTGATACATCCTTTGATGCATACCACGACCTACCAACATCTCAATCATACTCATCTTCCATATCCGTCAAAACTAGGTCAGTATTTATAAATTACCAAACCTGTCATCCTTATCTGTCAAAATTAGGTCAGTGCTTGACCATTCTCATCATCCATATCTGTCAAAATTAGGTCAGTGCTTGACCATTCTCATCATCCATACCTGTCAAAACTAGGTCTTTCTACTTCCTACTTCCTAAACAGTGCTATCAAACCTTACACTTAAAGGGATCATAGAGATTAGTAGATGTGTCTGGTTGAAAAATATCTTATTTTCAGTTCCAATTTCTACAGATCACATCACATAAAATTGAAGATTCTGAGGATTTAAAAAATATGTAACTTAAGGAGATTTTTTCTTATTTACATGTAACATGTCCCACTTCTTTTATTTTCCTGCCATGATTGTAATTCTGGTGCACAAAATCAAAGATTTGTCTCGGATATTCTTTATTTCAGTCAACCCTCTGAAGATATGAGTGGAAATAAAAAGAGGAAAGATTCAAATGAAAAACCTTCATCTGGTGCTAGTAAAGATTTAGGTAAGATACTTTTAAATTTTCTGCAAATACTGTACGTGTATTAATTTTCAGGATTTTTGCAGTGGACAGAAAACCGCGAAAATGGATTTGTTAACACTATATATCGCTAACCATTTTTTGATACAGCAAAAATCGATACCCACGAATATGTTCATTTAACAAAATCCACGAAAATTAATGTTTTCAGTAGATCTAATGGACTGATCAGTTGACTCATAAATAGGGCCCTGCTACTGTGTGGTAGATGCCCTATAGTAATTAATTAGTAACCAGTCCTGTCTAGGCTGTTACTTTTTGTCATTGGTGTATGCTTTTGTTATCGGGCATGAGGGTAGATAAGAGCAATTAGATGTGTGCTCGTACTGTGGTTGATGACCTTTGACCTTGAACTTTGACATAAAGGTCAAACTAATGAGTTTGTAAGTTTTGCATGGTAAATTGAATGTTCTGTGCATGCCTGTACTACAGTGGGGCCTACAAAGATGGATTCCATTTCAATGGTATCTAGTTTATTCTAAAAATTATAGACAGATTTTCTTTTTTTTTTGTTTTGAAAAAATGGCATGGAGATTAATAGAAGAAAATGACATTAATATTAGATGATAAAGGTAATGATTCCTTTTATGATAGGAAGTGATAGGGACCGTAGTATTGGTTTGAAGATAGGAACAATTGACAATACATGACAGGTCTATTGTGGTAGCATTCAAAAATCTTTGTCAGTCCTTGGAGGTTCTAGTGTCAAATTTACAATAAAGTTAAGAATGAATGGTAACAATCTGAATCAAATGCTATATTCCCACTGAACCAATTGCATACCTTGTTACCAGAGGTCAAAAGGTTTATACTTTTTTTTCTAGCAATGCAAATTTTGTCATATACATGTACTGTTCTTGATATCAGTTATATGGTGTTGGTATATTATTTTACCACTTATATTCAGGTTTACCCTGGTCATACAGCTTCTTGTCAAAGACATCAAACTCTGATAAAGACATCAATGTTCCATCAGCATCATCATCTGCTACTTCAACTGGTTCCACATCTAAATCTCAGAAGGAGAGCAAACCAGACTCAGGAGAAGATAGGACCAGTAGTGGCATGTCAGAAGATAAAAATGATGAAAGGTAAGAAATTGACTTGAAACAAGAAGTCAATTGTTAAAGGTTAGAGATTACTATCATTCCCTATTCAAGGAAACGAGTGATATATTGGAATCAACTTACATGTTTTTTTGTCCATCTTTCCATCCTAATTTCTTTGCAGTCATCTAGACTTCCAATTGGTGGATTGATTTCAGATTTAGAATGTAGCATCATGTAGATGGGGCTTAGTTGTAAGATGGATTGATTTCAGATTTAGAATGTGACTTTATATAGATGGGGCTTAGTTGTTAGCGATTTGGTTGATGTCGTACTGTAAACCAACTTATTTTTGCAACTACTTACTTTCACGTTGTGCTGTCATTGTCTAATTTCGTGAAGCTTTATTTTTGCGTTTATAATAAAATAATTGCTTGAACATATAAGATAGTGCCTAAGTATGCTTTTTCGTGATTATTCATTTTCGTGATAATTCTACGTCTGAGAAAGTCGTGAAAAATTAGTTGGTTTACAGTATATCAACTTCCTGTTTCTGAGGATTGCTTTAACATTGGGAGTATACTTAGCCAGACAACATATGCAACTTCATGGGATTATTCAGTTGATATCAGAGGCAGATTTAAAATTTTGATATTTTTATCATTAAATATTCTTGTTGACTAATTTGTTAATCCCTTTATAATCTAGTGACTTGTCAACTTACATAACTTATAAAAAAAAATTGAGTTATGAAAGTTATTTTCAGTTCTGATTTGCAAGATTACTATGGTACAGTTTATACAAATGTCAGTCTGTCTGTTGTGTATATATTGCACCTCAACTTGAGAACCCCTCATTTAAAACTTGCATTATTTATTATGAGGGCCTAATGATCTGTATACTTTTTAATTTTTTGTTGATGAGTAATGGCAGCTGCTTAGTTTGCTTCAAGGTGAGATGGGCTTATCATGTGCTCATTTCACAGATGTTTAGTAAGCAATTATTTGAAGGTAAAAAAACTGGTTTTGATTGTATCAATTTTATTTTACAGATCTGATCATGACGATGGAGATGACTCTTTGTGATGATAATTGATGTTTCTATAAATAGATCAGTAAGTATTAGCCTTGACCTTTGTTCTATTCATCTTTCTCTTTAAATCTGATTTCATTAATATTAGGAAAATAAACGACTTAAATTCGATGACTTTATGAGAGATGCCCAGAATTTTCACAGAAAATCACATGGGTCTATAGAAAGTTCTTGATCAGATTTTTTTTTAGAATTTCTATTTGTCTTCTTACACAATGTAACCATGAATGTGAAAGGATCTATGCTCTTACTGTCTTAGATGTTTCAAGGAACTTTGAGACTACTGTTTAGAATTTCAGTCATGATTTTTTTAAAACAGAATTCTGCTTTTTCAAATCCAGATTTTACAATTCTTTTTTCTTCTTTTCTTACCATGTATTTACTTTGGATATGCAAATTTCCATTTCTTTGTTGGCTTTGTAAAATCTCGTCAGGGACTCTAAGATTTTACAAGAACTTTTGGAGTTGATGTTTTACCACCAATAATTGATTATGTTAATGCATATTTAAATCCTACATGTATCTTAATTAAATTTCTCATTTCAATAATTTATTTTTCCTGAATAGTGATATGAACTAACAAAATGATAAATGCAATAAATTTATTGTCAATTATTATGTAGATGGCAGTGATTTATAAAATGTTCCCTATTTAATGATTTTTTGTAATTCATATTGAGAAATAAATTTCATAATTTCACTTAGACTTTCTCCTGCCAAAATGTCACAACACAAATATCAATCCACAAAACACAAATTCTAATTAATTTTAAAAAATAGCAATTAATTATGGAGAAAATCTTTATAATAAACAGAATAATCAATTGATAATCCTTGATAACAAAAATATAACCCTGGCAAAGAAGACTTGAAGATATAACCTTTGCACGGAACATGTTCGGCACACGTATTGAAACTAGGCATTGAGCCGTGTTCGTTACCATAGTTTGGTTATTCTTTCTTTCCAATTAATCATTCTATTACGATTTAATTTGTTTCATTTTTAGTATTTTTTTACATGAGTCATGTGATAAAGGATTTTGAAAGCAGATGGTGTCAGTGAAGTCAAGCCAGATGAAGTTGTACTTAATAGCTGTGTACATGTACATGTATTCGACATTTTTCACTAGTGCCAAGTCTTGATATAGTGCAAGTATGTGTAGGCATCAAGCAAATTCAGTTCTTTTTACAGTTTACATGATCTAATTTATTAAATCTTAGGCATATGCTGTGACAAACGTTGCCATTGTACTGCATCCAATCCGAAATGTTACAATTCATTATTTTATAGTACTTATAACTTATCGAAATCTGTTTAAATTTTATTTTAAAGTCTCATCAGGTGAAATGGGTCGTTGTACTGATTTTGATGATTTCACTGTTTGAACTTTGACCTAATTGTCTTTTGCTGTGATTTATTTGACTGATCTGGCATTTTTTCCGTTCAGTGGTTAAATTATGATTCTACAAGTTTTTGAACTATGATTTCACGGATTGAACTATGATTTCATGCATTGAACTGTGGTTTCAGTATTGAAATTTAATTTTAGTGATTGAATAATGGTTTCAGTGTTTATGATAATGATATCAAGGGTTGAACTATGGTTTCAGTGATTAAAGTATGATTTCAATGATAACTTTGGTTTCAATGATTAAATTATGATTTCAATGATTGAACTATGGTTTCTGTGATTGAATTATGATTTCAGTGATTGGACTATGTTTTCAGTTCTTGAAGCATGATTTTAGTGATTAGACTATTTTTTTCACTGATTGAAATGTGGTTTCAGTGATTATAGTAGGGTTTTAGTGATTGAACTATGATTTCATTGATTAAATCATGATTAGGTATTTTGGATTT
The DNA here is from genome assembly GCA_037379345.1 of Perna viridis. Lineage (NCBI taxonomy): Eukaryota > Metazoa > Mollusca > Bivalvia > Mytilida > Mytilidae > Perna > Perna viridis. The sequence continues at coordinate 24,354,102 of CM074519.1, read as the reverse complement.
GTAATGTATAAAGAAAGGTGGCATAGTCAATCATTTTTAGCTTGTGTTTTGTTTTTTTGCATGTGTGATAGAGAATGGAAACTTGTGTGTGTAGTCAATAGGGTTTGTAAGTCTTGTTCTAATTTCATTTTCCTTACTGGAATTTTTGATATAGAATGTATTGAAATCCAAAGACCTATCTGCATTGTATTGTTTACTTCCAGGATCTCAGGACGCTACATTAAAATACAAAATCTTCTATTCATTGCTTTTCTTAACACTTTTGTCATGTAGAAATACATATTTGTCATTTTTATTGATATTTTTACACAGAAAAATGCTTAACTTTAATTCTGAACTCAGTACTTTGTAAATGACAAAGTTTCCATGCATTTGAATGGTAGATTAGGACCCATTCTCTTGAAACCACGGAGCCACATGACGAGACTTACATGCCCTATGGAAACAATGAATTCTAAGAACTGTTTGGTTGAGACCAGCTTGTGTCTGATTCCATTTGTCCATTTTACATTTCATGTTTATCTTCTGATATCTGTGATACACGTTAAAATTTTAGTGTGCAACTGTGTTTAGAATACTAAAAGTAGTAAATTTATTGCCATTAGACAAGCCTTAGGATCATTTTGTGAAAGGTTTGCCAATATCATCATTTTTTTTTTAGTTTTTGTTTTGCCTGCAACAAATGTCTTGAAAGGCAAGAATAAGATATTATTTTTTTGGGGTCAGCATTAACAGTAAGATTTTCACGTTTAGTTTTCTTATTAGGTCAGTTTGATATGATCCACTTTTGCTAGGTCAATCATTTTTAAATAAAAATGTCCATGTGCAACAGGCAAGACTTTAACCTGTGATAACAGTTTTTTTTTTTGTCAATTTTATTCCAGAAATAAATTTGTAACAGAAAAGTTTTCTTCATGTTTTTTGATGATGTCATAATGATAAATATAGTATTGCTTTCCTTACTATAGAAGGACAATAACACAAATAATACAGAGTTGATTTGATTGATTTTTAATTCTAATTCTCATCTTTTACATTACTTGAATTATTTAAAAACCATATTTTTTGTCAGTGGGTAAGGGAGGGGAGTGAAATATATCAAAATTGAAGGTGTGTTTTCTTGCTTCAACATGAGTTAGAAAAATACGTTAAGTTTCTTAAAGTTCATTTAGATATAGTGCCATCTTTTCCTCTTTTTCGCAATTCTTTCTCACTTTAGACATTTCCTTTTTAAGCTGGAGAACAAGTTCTGTTTTGCTGAGCTGTCAACTTGTTTTAAATTATCTCTCCATGATCATTCACCTAATATTTATTTTATACTTATTTTTTGAGTGCAATGATAGTAGTGCATGTGAAATTTTTATTACAAATTCAGCATTTAGTCTTACTTGAATATAGAAAGGCTTACAATGTCACTGTATAGGGCAAGATGTCCAAAGTAAAACATGGTGTTTTGATGTAGATGAGACAAGAATTGTTATATTTATTTTTTTGTGTTTTGTCACATATCAGTGCTATGTTTCAAACATTCAACTATTGTGATATTTTTTTAAAAATTAAATGTGATGTTTTACTTATCTTTGTTTTTCTTGTCTTTGTGCAATTGAACAATCATTGTCCAATTGGATTCCAGGTTTACTACCCCTTTTAAAAGTGGGGTATATAGTCATCCATTCTTCTGTATGTATTTCCTTCCAGTTTGAGAGGGGTACTCACATCTCACCATCACTCCTCCTATACTAAATGGAATTCAATGAAACTTTCACAGAATTTCTACCATATTACATATTCCCTTTGGACCCCTCTTATTTTAGAATCACAGATTGCAATAATTTCTACTGTTTTATGAAGGCCTAATCAATCCACTTACCCTACAGGTGCTCCATGTCCATGCTCCCAGTTTTTAGTTTGAGTCCGAGTTGCTCATGTATTTTGTTGCTTTGTATGTATTATTTTGGCAATTTCATGTTTTTGTTGTGTGTGTCTGTTTTCCATGTCTGGTCTTTGTCCCTGGATAACATTAGGGATGATTTTACAATGTCTTCAAACAAGGGGGAAATGAGCAAAATTGGAAGTAAATATACATTAAAAAAAGAATCATCGCAGTAAAATCTGGATTTGTTATAGCGGAATTCCACTAAAAAGTGGAAAAAAATCATCCCTGAACATTCTTTTGATTTCCGGTAGAATTTTTGTTCCCTTCATTCCTCTCTCTGAAAGAAATGACTTGCTTAATTCCAAAATGATTGTTTGAAAATTTCACTCAATCACAGAGTGGGTGTTCCATGAATTTTTGCATATTACAGTTGGTCACCCATAACAATATGATGATGATGCATAATACATGTACATGTATGTTTTGTTTTTGCCAGTTATGTCTGCAAAAACATGTCTCCCCCATTCAAGAGTTCAAAGGGGTGAAACTCCTATTAAATCCAGGGGATCAAAATTCCTCCTATGCTATTACATACATTTTCTAACTACAATGTACCTACAAAGTTTCATGAAATTTAATTTTCAAAGAGTTGCGCTTACTTAAGTGACAGACAGGGTAAAAACAGTATGTCTACCCACATTGAAGTGTTGTTCGAGTACCAATAGTTCAGTTCCTCACAGGGAAAGCCTCAGGTATTTGTAACTAATCAATGAAGGCATACCTGTATCAACTTCCATGAAGCAGTCATATGTTTTATGCATGTGTGTTAAAAACTGAACTTATATGCCTTAATTCCATCAGCCTGGGAAACCAATCCAAATTGATTGATGTCAGATAATT